>JASGCC010000047.1:33828-1233828 GCA_030067915.1 Hydractinia echinata | reverse complement strand
CCCATTAAACCAGATCTTTTCAAAATGCAACTTGTTTTGACGTGTCTATTCTAATCTTCTTTTGTTAATGATTGAAATTTTCAAGCGTAATTTAGTCTTGTTTTCTGAAACAGCTGCTGCAGTTGCGTTGAATATTTTGTTATTCCAAGTGTGTTTATTTAATGACATTGCTTAAAAATGCAGATATAGTCGCAGTACGACATACAGCGTATATTTTAAACATCATTGAAAACATTTCTGGAACGTGTATTGGTATCGTACATCCTCTTTGGATGTTGTTCTGAAAGACATGATTGTCATCTCCTTTTTCGTCTTGCAACTTTGCTGGACCAATTATTCCACATGTGATATTGTACTTCAATATTTATTTATCTTTTTGTATCGTATAAAGCTGTGTCTTAAATTATCCACAAATCCAGGATTGCGCATGTAAGTTCAACCTTCAAATTATCTTGGACATTGTTTTAAACCTTTTCTTTATGTCTAAAATTTTCCCGTGTACTTCGCAGTTTTATAGTTAAAGTTGACAACTATTACTAGATGCAAAACGCTAAAACACGCTTCACTGTGCAGCTGATGTTGGACTTTGTTTTGAACTTTTGCTCAAATTGTCAAGTCGCAACTTATTCATTGCACTTTGTTATATTCTACGTACAATGTGGTATATTGCTTTAAGATAAGAGAATAACATACCTGCGTAACAGTCTGACAACTTTCCATTAAGCCAGATCTTTTTCAAATGCAACTTCTTTGACGTGTCTATTGTAATCTTCTTTTGTTAATGACTGAAATTTTCACGCGTAATTTAGTCTTGTTTTCTAAAACAGCTGCTGCAGTTGCGTTGAATATTTCGATATTCCAAGTGTGTTTATTTAATGACATTGCTTAAAAAATGTAGATATAGTCGCAGTACGACATACAGCGTATATTTTAAACGTCATTGAAAACACTTCTGGAACGTGTGTTGGTATCGCACGTCCTCTTTGGATGTTGTTCTGAAGGACTTGATTGTCATCTCCTTTGTCGTCTTGAAACTTTGCTGGACGAATTATTCCACATGTGATATTGTACTTCAATATTCATTCATGCTTTTGTATCGTGGAAAGCTGTGTCTTAAATTATCCATAAATCCAGGATTGTCCATATAAGTTTAACGTTCCAATTACATAGGACAGTGTTTCAAACCTTTCTTTAGTGGTTAAATTCTTCCCTTGTGTTTGGCACTTTCATATTTACCATGTACGGCTACTACTGGATGGAAAACTCTAAAACACACTTCACTGTGCAGCTGATGTTGGACTTTGTTTTGATTTTTTTCTCAATTGTCAAGTCGCATGCAATTCGTTATGTTCTACGTACAATGTGATATATAGTTTTAAGATAAGAGATTAACATACCTGCGTACGAGTCAGACAACTTCCCATTAAACGAGATCTTGTCCAAATTCAACTTTTTTTGACCTGTCTATTATAATCTTTCTTTGTTACCGATTTGCATTTTCAGGCGTACTTTGGTTTTGATTTCTGAAACAGCTGCTGCAGGGGCATTGTAATTTCGCTGTACCATGTGCTTTAATGAACAACATTGTTTAAAAACGCAGATATAGTCGCAGTACGACATACAGCGTACATTTTAAACGTCAAGAATTTTCATCGAGCGAGGTTGTACTTGTTAGATTTGGGACTCTTGGAAGGCTGTGTTTCACATTGTCTACAAAAGATGTCGCAGGTGCATTTGTTTTGTTTTTCTGTATATGATGAACTTTTTTTGGTCTCTTTTGTCTTCTAATATTAATCTAAAAAATTCCGTTGGCGACTTGCTAACATGTCTGAAATATGAGACAATGGTAGGCGTAGCGAGTAATCGGTACTTGTCGAAGGGGGTAGAAAGCCTGCGTGTGGAATTTGGTTATGAACAGTGAACTTAACAGTGTTTTTAGTTGTCGTTTTGGTTATGTGTTGTGCCTGTGGTGTTGTGTGTGTGTGTGTTAATTAAGGATTGGTCCATACATATACGTATAGGTCATTCATGGGTCATGAAAGCCAAATTGTATCTGCAAATGCCTTGCGCATTATCAAAAGTGGCTGACAACTGGAAAAATATTCCGGGAACAACTGGAAAAATATTCTGGGAATGTAACGGGAAAGATATACTATTTATCGCACGTCTTATTATCACTTTTTTGATTTGTTTAACTTTTAAAGAAAATAATTCAGGAGCCTTTGGGCAAGAATTTAAATAAAAAAGAACATAAGAAATGTTGTACGAGGTATGTGCGATTTTAATTTTGGACTGATGATTTGATAAGAGTTGATAAGAGCTATGTTCAAAAAATGATTTTGCAGCGGTAAGTAAATCTTATTTTAAACTATTTATGGAGTGCTTCATGTCTTTTTTACCAGTTTTTATCAAGTTTATATCAGTCCTCAAGTCAGTAAATTCACCTATCTTTTACATGAATCAAGAAAATAAACAGCACTTTTTTGTCTATAAAAGTTAAACTCTGTTAGTTCCCATCTTTAAGTTAACTGTATATCAAAGGAGTTTGTTTTGAATTTGTAATGGGAATTAGTACTCCGAATTTTTAGAAACTGCACTTTAAATGTGAAATAGATATGTACTACTTTTAGTCAATAACGTTGGAGGTATTTTTCGTGCTAATGGCTAAGGGAGATGGCCCATGGTCTATATAATTGTTTATTAAAGACAGGGAAAGATTTTCGTGATAGAGGGGGTTCGAGATAAAGACAGTCAGCTGTAAAATAAAAGAAATCTCTCTTACCTGGCTTTCTTTGTAATAAATAAATGTCCTTGCTTGTTTGTGTTGTCATTTCTTTTCTTTCGTCACGATGACTTTCTTTTTCTTTTGTGTATCACATCTTGCAACTCTTCACTTAACGTTATTCTCTAAAGCTAAGAAATCTTCAACATAAGCACAAGTTTGAACGAAGTAAGTTGCTAAGAAAGATAGCAGAAAAACATGTCTGGCGTTGACAGATAAAACAAGAGGATGCTCTCTGTTTTTTATTCTCGTTTTGAGAAATCTGAACAAAACTAGTTATATTTATAATCATGAAATGCTTGAAAACAGTTAAGTAATGTTAGAGATTTGTGTTTAAAAATCTTTTGTTGTAAATAAAAAGATAGACACGAGTTGTGTGTTCTTTTTTACCTACCTTGTTCACTAGAGAGTTGTGCTGTTGTTGTTGTCGCGATGTTTCAAATGTAACATTTCAGTACATATATTTGACGTCATTTATAATGACGTTTGTGAATTGTCATGACTTCTTTTTGATCACGTGACAATATTGACGTCAATAAACTTGTTTAGTTTCTATGTTATAGATGGAGCATATGAAAGGCTGGCTACGAATTTGTGCATGTGGCAAACGAAATTCGTTTGAGCATGCATTGTCATGTCATGTTGGTGGTTTCGTGAATATTCGCCATAACGATTTATGTTTATGCAGAGATATGCGATGTGAACCTCCCCTAATTCTCCTCACCAGTGAAGCAAATGATTTTCCACGTTCTGCAGTTACAGACGCTGAAGCAGGAGCAGATATCAGTGTAAAAAGTTTTTAGCAGAGAGGATAACGAGCATTCTTAGACGTAAGGATCTTAAATCTCATCGTTCCAAGTGATCAACGCCAAATAAAGTCAACGTTATTTGCTTCTCAAAAAAACAGAGAAAAAAAATCTTACAACAGATGCGTAATAGATGTGGAACACGGGACGTTTACACCATTGATATTCAGCATCAACAGTGGCATGAGTCGAGATACAAGTATTTTTGTATTCAGACTAGCCGGCATGATTGCAGAAAAAAAAGATGAAACAAAATGAGATGTTGTAGCGTGGCTGAGATGCAAAATTTCGTTTAGTTTGGTGCGTGCGGCAATTTTATGTCTGCGTGGCTCCAGAAGTTGTTTTGTCCGTAGTATGTGCGACGACCACGTGCTGATCACAAACGAGTTGGCAATTATCCGTGAAAATTGAACTGTTAAATCGATATTTTAGTTTATGTTGTGTCGTTATAGTAATGTCAACTTTTCAATGTTTGTATCTTTCCCGTAAATAATTATTTAGTTAATTATGGATTGAAAATTTATAAAAGGTTGCGAATTTAAAGAAAAAACTTGTTTAGCAGAGCAGCGCCACTTTCACCTTTTTTACTACGCTTTTTTACACTACAATACTATACAATAGTACTAACCGATTTATTTCAAACGTATCCATCAATTGAAAATACTACTTCATCTTGAAATTCATAAATTCTATGAAACACAGAGAACATGAAACATTAAATACTTGAGTATGCGAAAGGAATATCTGGTTAGGATAAAAAAGTCGAGAATTGGTCCAAATAGCCCGGTATTCATTTACTGAAAATACTTTCTCTATCGTATAAGAACAAAAACGTATTAAAGTTGGGAAATCTCTTAAAAATTAAGCATGAAGCATTATCTAAGTAGCTACGAACTGTAAAAATTTAAGCGTTTGACTCTAAAAGGCGAAAAAGACCTCTTTAAATGGAGGGAGGAGTGCCATTTGCACAGTAACACAACATTAATTGCTAACATTGATTTGAAGCTCTTGAAATGCTAATTGGACGTTCGAAATCAACCTCATCCCCAGGGCTGTTTTTCTCTTTCTAACAATCTCGGACGGCAAGGTTAAGGTTCGCGTTTGTTATCTCAATTAACTTCTATCCCGTTTATGTAAAATATCTTTTCTCAGGTTTTATTTAAAGTATTTTTACCCTCAAAATCTAGTTAGATTTATGCTGCTTAAACTGCCGCACTTTAGGGGTGATTTTTACACCAGTTTGCATTCTCAGATCTTGCAATCTTTCCTATACCAAGAATATGCTAGGATATATCAGAATGATTTACTCTTTCGTGTTAACACGAAATTAAACTATTCTTAAAAAAAAGCGTGTACCTCAAATGAATGCTGAAATATTCTAGAATTTAAACAAGACCGGGACCTTTTAAGTAGAATTTTACCTTGAGCTGAAATATAACCGTTATTATTATTATTATTTCCGAGAAACAAGGTTGATTCCACAATATTTTCTCCGCAAATAATTTTTCCCTTAGTTAAGGCACAGAATTAAGCACGAGGGTCCTAGGTACTTGTATACCATTCTATGTACAACTTCCCTGTACAAGTGAAATTTTAAAGTCAGTAAAAAAAACTGATTGTGCAACTGGATGCATCTTGGAGAGATAATAGAAAGATGGCATTTGTCAAGTTTACTTCTACGTATTACGTCAAATGCTAAAAAGCAGCCTAAATTTTACTTGTTTGTGCTAGTGGTAGCATTTCTAAATTTTATAAAAAATATTCTAATAGAAGAAAATAATTTCGCGATTTTCGCCCACAAATACCTACGCTCTCTATTCTCCACCCAATTGTTAATTTTTAGTACATTTTCCATTTCCCTGTTTATTCGAAACTCCAGAGTCAATCCTCTATATCCGACACTTATAGACAGGATATCTACAAGTTCGAACCTAATATTTTTGCGAAAGACTGTTTTTTGGCTGTTCCTTGAAATGACCAAACCGGTACCACTTGGCCAGAACTCTTCCAACGTTTTACATTAGCCGAGTAAACAACGAATATACGTTAGCTGCAATTTCCTCAAGGCGCGCGTTATGAAATAATCCGCTCCACGAGCCAAAGAAAAATTGAGGAATACATAGATGTCAGCAAAAATTAGTACACTTTGAGATTTTAGATCTAACTAAATAATTGAAGATTCTGTTCGCTGTGAACATTGACAAGTTCGCAGAGCGTGTTACTCACACGGAAACGACTCTCTGAATAGCTTGTGGTTATGAGCGTTGAAATCCCGCCCTACTTTGAAATCATTTATGTCCAGGATGATAGCAATGAACATTATTTTACACCTTTCTTGTATACTTTCATACTCAGAGTAAAACAAATATTGTTTGTTAATTTTTTGCGATTGAGAGGCTAAAAAAAATTATTGATAAACTTCTGCTTACTCTACCAAATAATTGTCCAATCATCAAATCCCTAAATCCAATTCGGTCCAGAGTATTAATACACGACAAATATAAAAAACAACTTCGTACTTAAAATTACTTATCCGCTACGCTTAAAAAAAAGTGCAGTCAGTTTGAGAGGAGTAAACATTGAGCACATTAATTTCTATGTAAAAACGTTTTAACAAACCAAAAGCACCATCAACAAGGAATGAAGTCCAAATTCTCGTATAAACGCAGACACTAGTTGTTCTTCCTGTCAAAAGAATTTCGCCAACTGCTCGCTCTTTGAAAATGCAAATCATAGATCAAACTTTGCGTCGATACATTGTCGGTAAATTGTCGGTATATCGTCGTTACATCGTGTATAAATATGAGCGTTACCAATTACAAATTCAGCCCGTTTTCAGCTCGTTATTACTCCATGAGAAGTTAAAGGAAAACAATTTGTCTTTAGAAATCAAATGTATCATCATAAGTTACCAACGATCGCTTCTCTATCGATGCTGTCTTTTTCTTCGTATCTGTGGATAGTCTCGGAACATTCGTTTTCTGTGATGGCATATTACTGTCAGATTGATCAGGGTCATCTGAAATAAAACAATAATCAATCACTGTAGAAAAACATAGAGAAATATCTTACGCGGATTAATTTTTTTTGATTTAACGAATTTTTGATCTTTTCGCAAAATTAACCTACACGACATTTTTCGAATTTCATCGTTCGCGGCATGCTTAGGATATGTGATTAAAGGCGGTTGAAATGTAAATGTTTGACTATCGACGTTATAAACGATTAATTTACAGTAAAAAAAAATTTATATTTATTTTCTATTCTTGTTAGTTATCCTTCTTTCGCGAAAATTTATCTACGCGAAATTTTTAAGTTAAGCTTATTCACGAAAATAAATTAACGCGAAATTTTTCAAATCTTGCGATTAGCGAAAATAAATCCACGCGAATTTTCTCAAGGTCAGCATTTGCGAAAATAAGTCGACGCGAAAATTAATATACGTAAGGCAGATCAATTAATATACCTAAGCCAGCGTGCTGAGGTCTCGGTCTCCATGTATGTCTATTGTCATCATAATTTCTTTTGCGTGCATACATTACTCGTAATGTTACGTTTTCAATCATAGAACCGTGAAGCTGAAAGAAGAAATATGAGCAAATTAAATCTAATTTAGTCTAGCTGTGATGGAAAACACCACTCCGTCTGCTGCAGCAAACATCAAAGGGACTTAAAGGACTATCATTCATAAATCACAGATGAGTACAAATGAACATTATTACATACTTCAGCTATTGCTTTCTCTGCAGATTCGTACCTATGATACGTCACATAGCCATGACTAAAATACAAGGCATGTTAGAATCGTCACACATGACTTGTTAGTGGGAAAGTATATTTGCATCAATGCAATTAAAATGACATTTCGCCATCTTACCTTCTGTCCGAGTCAAAGTAGATGTTTTTTATATCCCCTAAAACAAGAAGGCATTGGTGTCTATTGATGAAACAACTAACATTGGGACGAAATTGCAACACGTATACGTAACAAAGCATTATACCGAACTGGTGAAATGAAGTATCCATAATATGTCTTGTTAAACCAAATCCTGATACGAATAAATTACTCTAAAAATAATTTTTATTTGTTTAGGAATAAAAAAATAAATAAATGAACGTTGGAAAATTATGTAGCTGTGACAAAAAAAATACCTGTCGTCTGGGGTGGTCAAATTTTCGTGATTCCGTTCCTGCAGAAAATGTACATATAAAATTATTGACAACAAACTAATAATATTAATTGACCAATTAATATAACAAATGCATGATATTTTTATGCGGGAGTTCTTTTGTTATAGTTTAATTGTTATGTAATATATTTTTATTTTATTTTACATTTTACCAATCTTAATCTTCACTGGGCGTTAAGACTTATCACATAATTCTATCGCCGGCACCATAAAACCTGAAGCTTATTGGTGATAACGCCCTGTTAGGTTATCGCTATATAAGTTTTGATAACTTATCGCCCTAAAATTGGGAGATAAATTAAATTCGAGAAATTATTTTTATCGCATAATGTGTCCTCAGTAAGATATGGGGTAATTTCAGGGCGGTAGGAATTACGAGATAAGGTTTTATCGCCCAGCAAGGATTCAACCTAAAACACTTCAAACTTGTGGGTACTAAGAAAAATATTGACCGCATTATTTCGTATAAAAATATCAGTGATCCCATGTTGCCGAAGATCCTAAATAAAAACAGTGTTATAAACAAAAAACACAGACCTGAATCCTTCTTATCACCAGCTGATACAAACCTATAAAAACGAGATACATTTCCTACAAGAAACAAATAACAAATATGGCTAGAGTCTTCCTGCTATATTATAGTCTGATTTTTTAAGTGCTTTTTTAGTCGCCATAACTTTTGTTAACATTCCAAGACTCAACAGCTGACAGTACCCATCGAGTCTCATATTTCTTATCAACATTCATGTATTACATAAAAAAGCGGTAAGACTTCACTCTACCACAACGTCAAAATTTTCTGACTTTTACATCACTTTCCTAAACAATTTAACGAACTAAAAAAATATTAGATTTCAGGTTGATGAATTTGAAACAATGTTTTACAACGAATTTTCCCTCGGGGTAACACAACACATAATACGACATATTATCGTACTTGTTATAAGAATTTCTTCTGATATTTTCGATCTTTTCTGCTTGGTCTCTAGTTGAAGTTACAGCTTCCTGCAAAAACAAAAATTAATTACATGACAGGTTTTCCTCATAATACAATACAGGCTGCTGTCTATATATGTGTGCAATGTTTCTTAAAGTAATTAATGGTATAATCAGACCCCTTTCTGCGTTTTCCTGTACGGGGAGTGCAGCTTACTAGCGCATTATTGACGATGTTTACTTGGCCTATGTCCATTAAAAGTAAAACTCGTGCAGCCTACTAGATAGTCAAGTGATACTCTTTGGCCATTACAATAAATAGCCAAACGACGGCCATTATCTCCACAATTACGGACACGGTTGTAGCGTTTTACTTCAAATGTTCCGTTTCTCTACTTCGACTAGGTGTTGAAAGATTAGGGGATTTGATAGGGGAGGGGTTACTGGACAAAAGGAGGGCCGCTTAGGGAGGTTATAATGTTCTACAAACCATAGTAAAACTGGAAATTTATGGTCCGCTTTTTATCAAATTATATATTAAAAAAAGCATTATATACAAATCGTTATTAAATCAAGAGATTTGCGATTTGTATGACGCAATTCCTGAGGTATATTTATATACAAAGCTATGTGTGTTTTTATTATTAATTGTGTTGTTAATGTTAGAATTCAAGACCCACTTTCAATATGATCCGAGTGTCACTATTGTTGAACATTCAAACGTGACTTTAACAACTGCTAATTTTGACTTATTTTACCTATACTTCCAAAAACGCATACAAAAACGTTCTTTTGGTCATCTTTCTGAAAGTTTGCCGAATTTGAATTTAAAATTGTACTTACCGTGAAAGTTGTTTCTTTTGTCTTCTTTTCTGATGTCAATCCTCTTGCTCTTTTAAATGAACGATTTTCATTCCCTTTGCTAATTTTAAGTTGCTAGAATTAGAATATTACCTCTTGATATAAGCTTTCATTTATAGATGAAAAAGGTGCCAAATTTCAGCCCCCAGTATCTTTATGATTTTTTTTAAACCTAAATACTTGTTCCCAGTTCTTTTTAGCTACGGCAACCAATTTTTAGGTGTTAATAAAGAATGAGTATCTTCACATTAGTAAGTTATGCAAGTTGAAATTTGGCTTTGATGAAAATTACATAAAAGTGGGTTATCATTTTTTAAAGTTAGAAAGACACCAAATGCATAAGTAAAAAAAATCATTAGAAATGGATTTGTCCAACATTATCCTAGCGTCTTTACTGGTAAATAAATTGCATGAGTTTAATGTAAACACAACCATATTTGAGGAGTATCCCATGATAAAGTTTTATTTTAATTTCTACTTTTTTCTGGAATGTTTTTTTTTCCTTACGAAATTTTGGGCTTCAATGAAAATAACAGATAATGTTTAATGCAATAATGTTTATATTATTAATCAAACTTAAATCATAGGACAATTTGCATGCATCAGGAAACAAGGTAATTAAAATGTATGTACAGAATGATATAAATAACAGAAAAACACTTGCAACAAATTACTCAAGAGAAAGTGAAAAAACACTTACACCAGATGCAAGAAGCTGTTTTGCTTTTTCTTTAGCGTCTTTAGGAGCAATTTGAGGTTCTTTGCTTGGGCTTACTGACAACACATCTAATGTAAACATGATACAGAGAAATGCTCATAGATCAAAAGGATGGTTAAACTGCAAATAGCTAGAAACAAAAAATTACCTTTTTTCTTTGGTGTAATGGATGAACTGCTCTTAGCTGGAGCCTGCACAAGCTTTTGACTGAGGGCTGCTTTTTTCTGTAACAAAAAAAGTTCAATATGTTTAATGGCACTAGCACAGATCTGGGTTGTTAAAGAAAACTCTAAAAACTTTCTTTAGAGATATTTCACGCACCTCAAGAGTCCATTTCGAAATTGAATAAAAAAAGAGTGAAATGATATAGCACCCACACTCGGGACTACATAAATACAACATTTTTTGTTAACAGATGCGAAGTCTGCAAGGTCCTTGGCTGGCCTCTCAATCTTGTTCTTTACAGTTCCTCTTGAAAATGCTTAACACATTTCAGTGAAAGTTTATATCTGGTTTATCAACAATGACAAGAGAAGGTACACAGGATCATGAATAAAAAGAAATCTGATTTAACCATTGAACATTATAAGATTCGGTAGCATGAAATTGACCAGCATCAATTTTATGCGCATGGTTTTCCATGCACATTGAACAAGTCTTATCAGCATGTACCTAATTTTTAAGCCCTGTACAATTTAAAAATATATTTAACTAAAATAATATTCCCAATTAACAAGGTTATGATGACGATGATGATGACCCAGGTGACAGTAAACAAAAATATTTCAAGTTTAGCCTTTGTGTGCTTTGTGACATAAAACAGAGTATAAAGGTTATTGATATATGGACCAAAAAAATGAAGTATGAATCCCTCTTCAACTTCAATCTACAAAAGCAGCTATTACCCACATGAATTGTATTCAATTTGTAAAACTCTTACAAGATTTTAATTAAGGAATACAGTTAAAGCTTGCCTGCAGTAACAAGAAATTTGCAATTTGATAACTCTGACCCATAGTAGATTATTTGGTAAGACATTGTTAAGAAATATTTAATCGGAGCTGAGAAAAAGCTTATGATATCAGTATGAGCTAACTAGAAGAACAGGACAAACGAATGTTGCTTGACAAACTTTGAAAAGTTAGCAAAAAGCATACAGTTTTTCATAAAAAACTTAAAGGGGCACTCCAGTGAAAAAAAAATATTTGAAAAATGTTATTTTGATAAGACAATACATAAATATGTCAAAATAAACCTTTTACAATCGTTAAAAATCTTTATTTATACCTTAATCGGGTCTGTAAACATCTTCAATTTCAAATAAATTTGCAAGGTCGCATAAAGTCGAGAGGACTAGGTCCGAATAAATGAGCATACGTCACATCGTGCAGAAAGTCTGTGAGCTCAGCAGCACACATTCTAAAAGTTTGTTTACTTACTGTTTACATTGTTCGTTGATAAGACGTCTTGTAATAATGACGAAGATTATAACTTAGAAAACTTAGAATCAGATAATTCTCTTCATGAAAAAGACTTTACAAAGCTACAGTCATACGACTTCGAACCTCTTGTGTCTCGCAAGGGAGAAATTAAAAATGATGCAAAGTGACGAGGTGTCTTTTACTGACTCAAAGCAACGTTCTTAGCAAAATATTTTCTTTTTAAAGAAATAAAAAATATATTTAATCGCTTTTTTTTACATTCTTTTCGTCAAAAAACTTTATCATTTGCTTCAGTAAAAAATCTTTCTTAATTTACAAGCCAATTTACTTTTATTTCACAGTTCAGCAATATCTTTCCTCCACACGCGCTTTTTTGCGCACAAATGCAAACAAATTTTATGTAATGTTGAAATTTTCTCCGTGATGGAGGACCATTGAAATGCGTGATCGAAAGATCGAATAATGTTCGTGTCGTGATAAGTTGGTAAAACGGGGGTATTAATATTGTATAAATAAAAATCATTCTTATGATTATGGTAGTTCATAAATGCGTTGCAGAAGCTACTGATTTATAAGTGGTTGTTTTGACAAAGCTGTTTTAGAAACTGCATTATCAGCATTACATGCAGCCTTAACAGTAACAAAGATTGAAGAAAATGGGCACATTTGCCCCCCGAAAATATTCGGCGCGTCCTTCCATCAAAAAAACTTCCTTTTTGAAAAACAAAGAATAGAAACTTGAGCGCTACGAGAGATACATGTGTAACTAGAAAACTTTTTTGTCTGTGTTTGTATTGGAAATTGGTATAATGTTCTTTTATTTATTATAAAAATGTACAAAACGTTATTTGGTTGTGTTCTGTGGATATAAGTACAAATAATGAAATGAGAAGAATTGAGAAACTTTGATCGCGTTCACTAGCTAAAATGGCATTTTTACAAAGTTGGAATATATTTTAATATGGAAGTTTATTTCCTGGAGATCTCTTTTAAAAGAATTATCTGTGAAGTGCGACAAACAAATATAAAAACTTTCATCGCTTGATAGATCACCTGCACGACGTATTTTGTTTAGCCATTTTTGTCTAAGTTCTTTTTTCTTTTTCACGGACGGGATTCTGTGAAAACTGACTTCTTTACACTTCTCTGATCGATTGGTACATCGAAACGCAGAGCAACTAACCAAGATTTAAACGTAAATTACATACAAAAAGCGATTTAAATGTAAGCTATAGGTCTTAACATGAACGTTCTCTGAGCTCGCTTAAACTTTCTGCACGATGTGATGTCATTATTTATAATCGGGTCCAGTCCTAAATGAAATCGTGCCTGTCTGTTTTTTTAAGAGAAAAAAATTGAATATGCGAAGGCTAGTACAACAATTTTAAATAAGGAAAACAAGTGAAGTAAGTTTTTTTTGATTTCTTATGCTTTTCTAAGTACGTATAAAACAAAAAAAAAAAGTGATTTTTACTGGAGTTCCCCTTTAAAAAACATCATTTTTTGTCAGAATTATACAGTTGTATCACAATATTTCTACAGAGTTTCACTTTCTTTGCATACTACGACGCATTCTGAAAGTTAGCTAAATTAACTGAAACAGTCTTTAGCTTAATCTCAAGTATGGGTCAAATTACTCACAAAGAAAGTTATTATTATTAAATCTGAACAAATATTTAGTTGATTTAGATAAGTTTTTTGTCATGGGAAGTAAGCTTTAAACAGCGCTTGACGACATCCTATACAGTAATTTCTGCAGAATCTACTCAAAGGCTGCTAAAATTAGTTTAAAAAATTAAACACTTTTAGCACAAAAGGGTAGACCAAGTTATATGACAACTAAAGAATTTTTGAGGCTGGCTATTGATTATTTGTCGCTATCCTGAATTTAAAACTGTTTGCTATACTTGCTTTAGGTATCAAAGTACATCTGAAAGGAACAAACCTTTTTCTTTAGAAGTGCATATTTATTGACCAATGCTTGTTCTTCAGCTGTTAACTTTGCTGGCAAACCCATTATTTGATTTTACGATGACCATTATACAACATTAACATTGATTTAATTTCAACCCTGCTACTAATTGTCACTAAGATAAAAGTCTTTATTGTGATAGAAAATACATATTTTAATTGGTGTACAGTAATAAAAACATAACATGATTTTTAGCTATAGCTATCGTAACATGATCTTGAACATTGAACATGGGTGCAGGTTATAATGTTGTAATATGATGCGGGTTACACAATAAGTTTTTATGTATTGTTATACAAAAGTATAGGTAAGTAAAAAAAAACACTGATTAAATTTTTTCCCCTTATACCAAAATACAGGTTCCACAAAAGTGCAGGCTATCCAATGATCTCAAAAATTAATACAATTTACTTTTAGCATCTTACATTTCCTAAAAAAAATTTATAATCACTACAGCAAAATGTAGCGAGCCAGTAGCTAAGCTGTGTAACATAAACTTGTAAACGTATTTTACTTTAGAATATAATTATTTACTAAAGGACCGGATACACTTGTATAATATCACTGAAATATATACCTTATAATATCAATATAATTTCTTAAAATATGTTTAAAATATGGTTATAAGTTCTTATAATATAGCTATAATATGATTAATTTCAACATCTGGCATGTGCGTCATAACCTCATAATTTGCTGCATGGCTATAATATTTGAATAAAATCAAACAAGTTTGATTTTAATAATATTGTTGGTGATCTGGTTTCGAATGCCTTTTGTTTGTGTGACAATAGATCTATTATCTGCTAGCATTGTTGTGGCAACGATTATATGAAATTAAATGAAATTACAACGATATCATAACAAATTATAAGTATATTGTAGAAAAATTATAACTGTATTATGGAATATATATATTTAATGATATTATACAAGTGTATCTTGGCCTTAATATTATATATATATTTACTACTTTAGAGGGATATTCTCCTGGTCGGCAAATGTCACGTGATACTTTCGAACCAATTACAGGTCCGTATATTTCAGGGTACACATTTAGACTTTTTTGAATGTTTACTCATATGCGGTAAGCAATTCTTCTGGCTCTAACAACTGCATGGGAGGCAGAAAGATGCAGGAGCTTGCTGAAGAAAGGTCTTTTTTAGCCAATTTCTTTCTATGGAAACATTGTTGAGGTTTTAAACTATTATCTAGTGTAGATGAATAGATAAATTCCTATGTTTACATTTTCAGTGGTAAACTCTTTCGGCTTTGGCATTTGCGTGGCAGGAAAAAAGATGGGGGCACTCGGTGAAGCAAAGTAATTATCAGTCCATTTCTTCACACAAAGGCATCCTTAGGACTTTTAATGAATTCAAATAAATCAGAAGGCATCAACCTACACTTGATTAATAATTTATAAGCCCAACGATGTCCCCGTTAGAAGAAATCCACAGTAAAAGACCTTTCTTCACCAAATTCTAGCATCTTTTTTCCTGCCACGCAAATGCCAGAGCCAAGGAGCGTACCGCTAAAAAGTAAACAAATGACGTCACGCTGGAATTCATCTATTCTTGCGGTCGGGTGCGTGTCATAATACTGGTTGAACCAATCACGGGCCAGTATTCAGATTAAGCAGCCATTATGAAATGATAGACAAATGCCGTAATCATAATGTTTTTGTGGTGAAACCTTCATAAATACAATACTGGATTTTTCAAGGAATTCTTCTTTTTTTTAGTCAAATTTTTAATATGTTTTAGATATTGCTTAATCTTTGCCATTTTGCGACATTTTAACGCCGTTTTGCTTGTAAATTCTGTTTAATTAAGATTTCTACTGTGAAGGTTTGACCGTGAAAAGTCCACTTGTTCTCTCATCGGAGAGCAACGAAGGAGAACATTCCGACCGCAAGAATAACTTCTGATTGATATATATTAAAGTCGTAATGATACCTTTGTGCGAAGAAACAGACTGAACAGGACATCACTTCACCTAGAGCGCCCACATTTTTTTGCCTGCCACGCAATTGTTAAACCCAAAAGGGCTTACCGCAAAAAATGTAAACAATCACCTCTTCATTAGTGGCTGAATTTTTCACTTTTCCAACTTCAAACCTGACATATTGTGTGGTTTTAGCTAGTTTAGCTTTAGTTTAATTTAGATACTTGTAGTTCCTGTTTAATCAAAGCTTCTTTTGTGAGAGTTTGACCGTGAAAATAAACGTCCGTGTTTTCCCTAGCTAGCTAGCTAGCTATCTCTATTCGCTGGCATAAAAAAATGTTTGTTTTTGCAGAAACTGAAAAGCCTTAAAAACACTTGATTTTTTTGGGCTCTAAATAAAGAATGTGGTGACAAAACATCACCAGATTAGATCAGCAGTCAGGTCAAAAACAACTTGAAACATTTAATCGCCACATTTATTCCGCCATTTTATAAAATTGAAAACCGGTCGCCGAGGTCGACTTATCTTCCAGTACACTCTTTTAAAAAGTTTGTAAAAAAGGACTGGAGTTGTCAAATAAAAAAACTCGCGCGAAAAGAAATTGTAAACAAACACTTTAACGAACATTTACTCTAGTTTACAAAGCTGACAAAGATAGGAAATGAAAAAAAGAAAGAACACTAGAAAGTGCGCCACAAATGTTTCAAAAAAGACCAAGTTGGAGGAAGAAAACATAGAGCAAAATAACGCCGAGGTTAGATGCTTCAAATCTTCCTTGTCAAAGTTAATTTTCAGCATTTTCACTTGTTATTCGGAATTTTCTTAAACTTAGTAAATATTTTAGAAACTTTCAAATTCATTGTAGAGGACACCTCCCTAGTAGACATTTTTTTAGAGAGAAAGAGGTTTTTTCGCTGTATTTGGATGGTTCACTATAGTTATCGTACTTTGATTTTATCTTACATGAAGTTTCTGCGTATTTTTTTCTCTCGCAAATTTAATATTCGGCAAATTTAGCGCGTCTTAATTTTCGCGGGCCTCATACTGGTCAATATGGAAAGCTTTATGTGCACGTCAGTGTATTGCACATCTTTTAAAATAAAGGTTTTTGTAAAGTTTTAACTTTTTTTACATAAGTAACGGATCGTTTTGATTGGTGCCACCCAAAACTGATGATATTGTGATTGCTGATGATTTTTACCTTCATGACTTGTGTTACGAAACTTTAAATCCTAGTACTCGTTCTTTCTAGTTTCGCGCAATCTAATCTTCGCGCTTCTTCTCAAAAGGGGTATTCCGTGCACATCAAATTCACAGCTACAATACGCGAAACTCAGACGTGCGCCAAAAATCAATGAGTTTTTAATATGTATGTTATTTTTCACTGAAAATCCATTTTAAACCAGAGGTTGCAAAAAGTGCTGTAATTCTCTCACTAACTTTTATACTGACAGTCTTCATCTCAAGAACATTCCGATGAAAACAAGGTCCTGTCACCTCCAAAACAAATCTATACACCTGAAAATGAAACTAAAAGTTCTCTAAATGTCAACAACTCTCCTAAAGAAATAGAGGTTTCCACTGCACAAGCAGCAAAAAGCACGATCACCAACATGGTTGACAAAGCAGAAAGTTTAATCAACGATGAAAAAAATAAGGAGACAACTGGTGTCATAAGTTCCACAGATCAACATAATTCACCGATAAAAATTGAAGTGGGAAAGAACGAGCAATCTAGCGGAGAAACACGCGAGGAAGAAGTAAAGGAAAGGCTTGAAGTAACACAGAAAAGAGAAGAAAAGAACAATGATTTAGTGGATATCCGATTGACAGATTTGGATGCGTCGGATTCACAACTGTGTAGCTTTGAAGAGAATCATTATCAGAAAAGGCATGTAGCTTGATCAGACTGTTTTCTATTAAAGCGTCCTAGTTCCCTGCGTAAAGTATGTGGGCATGCGCATTCGAATTATAAGTTTGTGTAAAACCATGTGTCACACTTCTGTACATTTCTAGTTCACTTGAATGTGATAAAGATAACTTTGGCATACCATCTGGAGTGGCAGCAATACGTGGAGTCATAAACGACTTGTATGCAATGAAGTAAGTTTTATGAAAGCACTAAAACTAGTCTCCTATGCGATTTTAAAAGTTTCCCGTTTTAGATTCTTTAAATAATTTGTTATTTCTTTTTAGTCGTCTCATTCTTGGTGCTAAAAAGGATCTTGCAGCAATGAAATTAAAATTGAATATGAAGAATAAAAGATAACATATATGGTAACGCTTTCAATGGCGCGTTTTACATTCTACAACCACAAATTGGTGCAGTCATCATTGCTCTGTCTTTTCTATATAATTAATAAAAATCTTTTACTTCCCTTAACTTTCCTCTGAAGCCTAGTACCTACTAGGCCGCGTTTCCTGCTTTACCGCACAGACGTTAACCTTAACGAGTTACTGATGGGTACCAAATGCGTTAAGCTTAACCCAATCACGTGAAGGCTTAACGCAGCTTAACGCCGGTGCATCAAAAATGAAGCATTTTTTTCCTACGTTGAGCTGTAACGCGAGGTGCGTTAAAAATTAAATTAGTTTTATTCTACACGCATTTTTAACGCAGGCTCTCGAACGTACGTACTTCTAGTACTTTCGAATGTTCTAAGTTTGATTTCATAAAAAAAGAAGTAAAACAAATGGGTTTGTTTTGAAGTAGATCAGTGCATTGAGACACAAACATAGGCATGAATTAGATATTCACCTATCTGACCAAGTACAGAAATATCCAGCACTATACGATTAAAAAAATAGGAAGTAAGAAAATAACGAAAGGTGGTGCTGTTTCTTAAAACCCTTCAAGCCGTATGTTTGAATATTATTAGCATTTAATATTAGAAATAACACCGCTATAATTCATTATCGCACCCGTACAGAACAATTTCGGCAAGCGTAAATCAAGTAATTAAAAAAGTGACAAAGATCCTAACAAATTGTGATTTGTTAGGATCTTTGTCACTTTTCTTAAACATTATATTCCAAAATTTTGTTTATTGAAACCCTTGTAGTGTGTGGTAAAAAACCTTTAGTAATATACAAACTATTTTGTTTGACTGATCGTTTACATCTTTACATTTACTTAAATATAACTGTCACTGACATCAAGGGTATGTAAAGATTGTTTCCGAAACTTTTATTTCACTGGCGTTAAAGTGGCGTTAAGAACGCGTCCTTTAGAAAAGCGTTAATCTACCTATTTGTAAATTCTTTAGCGTTAAGCGTTGGTACTGTGTGTTAGTTCTAGTTGCTACTAGGCTTCATTAAGTAGATAATCCGAATTTCTTGACCTAAACAATATTTAGGCTAGAAAGAAAGATATCTTCCTGGCTGTACTCTAATTAAATGATCAATATCTTCAATTCACTGGCTACTTTTAGGTTTAAAAACATCTAAACGTATTTGCGAATCTCAAATTTCGCGATTGGAATTAAATGGTTTTTATTTGTTCAAAATATCCTTTTGATTGGACACCAAGAGTTTAACAATTTTTTGGTTTTCACGAGATTAAGAGACAATTTTTTTTAAGTTTTATAGTTGCAGTTGTAAAATATTATATTATTAGTTTGTAATTTAAAAGAGAGTTGGTGGATTTCTTCTGATTTTTAAACTCGAAATATGCAAAGAAATATCCCATACTGTCCACCCCTTACACCCAGAGTGACGACAGTAAACTTCGGGTCAGTAAATTGACAGCAACCTTTAAAGCCTTGCTGTTTTAAGAATGTACTGCAATTTTTAAAAAGATAATAGTAACATTTTAAGGTACAATTTATTTTTAGAAAACGATTACGTGGTATTTTTTAAACTAAAATTTATTTACCTTCTTTTGCTGCGTCATAAAACTTTTGGACACAGCAACGCCCTGGCAACTATTTTCATCCTTATTTTTAAGCATATGATGCATATCATAAATACAATTTTGCTTTTTTAACAAGCCACACTGGTTTTTAGTCCAGCCTTGTTGTTGTCTATTTTTTAAAAACTTACACTGGTTTGTTGCTTGTTGGCGTGTTGTTTCTTGAAATAAGCAAAATCCCCTGTTCCAAAAAGTGCTTCTAAATACCGTGTTGTACAAAAATGCACATAAAAAGATATAAAATCTGATTCAGTTCACATATACATATTTTGGATCACCAAGTATAATTTTTTTTAAAAAAATATGCATTATGGCATCAATTCTTTTGTAAAATAATCAGAGCCCCTTAAATCTCACTGAAAAAAAAACAGATTTTTGCCTGCCCAACAACGTTTAAAACCTCCTTCTCAGCGCATGTTGTCTCTGTTTTATATTGGGGACAACAGGTACTGGGAACGAGGTTTTCAGATAGTAAATCTCCTGATGTGCAAAATCAATGAAATATACGACAATCTTGATAACTTTGTTCTGTTAGTATCTTCATGCCACAATTTAAAAGAAAAAGATCTTTCAGGAGAAAGATTTTTTTTAAAAATACATCTTTATATTTTTTCGGTTCTTGCACCGAATTATGACAACGTCACAAATATGGGTGTAATTTTATGTTACAGCTGAAAAATCTGCTATGATTATACAATCTTTGTTAAATTGTTTTTGGGGTTTTGCCAGTCGCCGGAGGGAAAAATTTGTATTTGCATTTGCATTCGTTTTTGGTATTCCCATACCAATCAACTATTTTTTTAGCACATTTGTATCACATTTCATAATGGAATTTGACGTAGATCATTAGTATGTGAAAAAAACCGTTCAGAAATAAATAAAAAATGAAGTTTGCTTACCCGAAAACATGAAAAAAACTCAAACACGTTTTCTTTTGATTTTAAAACGCATTTATTCAGGTCAATTAGTTATATCGGCGGTTTTTCTAGAACGAAGGCGGATGGAACATGGGGCAGACGTTTTTGAGACAATGTCCACGGAACTTGTTAGGTCTTTCCCCAGAACCAACTTCGTCCCCAGGATTATTTGCTTCTCAACGGCGCTTTCTGATAGTTCTAGCGAAATACGGTAAAAGGTGCTGGGGTTGAGCTTGTTCCTAGAACTTGTTAGGTCTTTTGTATTGAGACGGAACCTGAGCAGGTTCCGCGGTTAGGGTTCCACCTCAATACAAAAAACTTAACAAGACTTTGGGACGAGATCGTTTTTCTAGAGAGACGTGGAGCTTAATTATTGATCACTAGTCGATAAGGCCCGTGGAGAAATCCACTTAGGCAGAAAGACAATGGGAAAATAGGTTGTTTTAGATTTTTGCTGACGTCAGCAGTCCATATACAAAAAAAAATTGGCGAAATTTAGTTTATTCGTTTCCTGTAGTGTGCAGAGATTGAAACGCTGATGAGAAAAATGTATAATATCATGTGCTATTGACGAACGGTTAAGAAGATATAAAGGTTTAAAAATATTGCTGGCGTCAGCAAAGTACCTAATAAAAGTACCAAAAGTTTTTCTTCCGAAATTCATAAACCCGTTGCCATTATCGTATAGATCTTGAAACGCTGATCAAGAAAATGTATAGGATCATGTACTTTTGACAAACGGTTGCAGAGATATTGGGGTTTGAAGGTTTTTTGATGACGTCATCAACCCGTCCATTCCGAAACGGATTCGGGGGCCCAGGTTTGGAAACTTACCCAAATTGGTCCTAGGTGGTCCCTAGTTACCCACGCGGTGAAAAATCATTGACGTCACCACCTCGTTTCCAAGTTATTTGGCCTCAAAGTTTTAGGTGCACTGTAATGGCTTCATTAATTAAATATAGGATATTGACGTTAAAGTAGTGTTATTGACGTCGCGTCGTAACGTCAGAAAATTTAACATATTAGACATTAATTTGTCGGCAACATCAAAGGAAAATGAACACATCCACTTTGCCTGTTACAAACAGACAGACACAGTCTCCGTATTATTATAAGAGATTTATAATACCTTCGCTTTAAAATCGCTTTGTAATGTCAAATGGCAATAAATGACAAGTTTTTATCGCCTACGTAAGTATTTTCTCAGGACGCAATAACCGTATGACACACAACTAAGTTATTTTCAAATGCTGAGGTAATTATGTATTGACTTGGAAAGTGATAAGCAGTTTAATTGCTAATGTGGGAATTAATTGTCCTGATTCTAACAACAACCCTAATAAAGTGAATCGCCCAAACAGTTGTGTCGACGGGAAATGAGCTTAACATTAAGGAAATGGCTTAGGAATGTTTATGAAAATTAAACAGTGATAACTGAGAACAAAAACTGCTTTTTGAATTGGCTATTACGTATGAATGAACATGAACGATATAAAGAAAAAAAAGTAATGTTATATAATATACTTCATTAAGAATATATACAAAACCTATGTACAAAAACAATTAACATGAACAAACTTTGTCACGTTATTTCTCCACGCTTCTGATATATTTCTCCAATATCATCTCTCGGCCAACTGACAAAAGAAAATTTCAATCCAAATCGAAATGGGCGATGAAAAAATTTGACTCATGGATATATTTTTTTCAAATCAAGCTGTTTTGTGAACACATTTTTCTTGTTTTTTTTCGTGTTTTATTTTTAATTAAAAACGTTTCTCTAAAAAACCGGTTATTGTAAGAGGATAGAAAGTTGTAATTTTCCAGATTAATCACGTGATGACTGTACTAACTGGATGATGGTCAATATTATTGGTAGAAACATTAATCCAGCTCCCGTCCATCCCAGCTTGTAGCTGTATCTGTATTCACTCCAGATTGACCCTATTTCAGCGGGTTTTCCATTGACTATGCCAATCCTGAAATCATTTGGTGTTTTGAAAAAATCGTTAAAATTGATCATAGCTGCAAACCCTGAGATCACTAAAAAGAAAAAAGAAATATAACGAATATTGATCTATATTAAATTCTAAACTAAAGAATATCAAGGCTTGACAAAGGTCAATGTTTCTTATATACAACAAGTTAACATTAATACGATATAAATATAAATAAACAAAAAAACTCACAAGCAAGGAACTGCAAAATTAGACATGCCACAAAAACAGCACGGTAACGCTTCTCTTTCTTTATAAAGACATTTATCAGTAATATTCCAGCTGACAAGTAGGTGCACAAGATAGCAGCTGCTAGCAAGCCTCGTGCAACGTTTCCACGAAGCGCTATAACGAAAGTTAAAATACATGAGCGTCTTGTAGAGCAAAAGTTTCGCTTCACAAAATGCTTGGTTAACAATATAGTCGTATCATCAGTCACTTCTGTCGAAAAAGTTTTAAAATTCAAGGTGCTTTATCAAACAAACAAAAAACGGACCAAACTTGCAGATTAACATTTTCGTCACTGGGCAAGAACCTGTCACTTTGGTCTCTCAGGGCTTTATCAGATAACGCACTTGAATGAGGTCAGTAAAAACTTAACTGCGGAAATTCGACTGTAGTATTCATTTCTTTGAAACAAAATATTTGCATCTTCAAAATTACACCAATATGAAATGATAAACCTGTCATGTAGTGTGAATTTTTACATTCCCGAATATCTCACTTACTTGTATCAGTTGTATCATTCGGATCATCTTTTAATTTCTCACAAGTGCCATCTGGTTTCACACAGCGGTACCACAAGCCATGATGTACATCGTATGGAGCTATCGTAAGGCCAGGGATGGGTGGTTTAAAATTAGGATTTCCACGCCATGAGCGCGTGGTCATACTCACCATCCACAAGCAAAATATAACGGTCAAGAAAAACACTGTAAGACATTCTAGAACTTTCTTCATGTTGGCTTCTTCAAATGTTAAACCTTAAAACCGAAGTGAAAAAAAATGTTTACAATCGCCTCCTTATGTAGAGCCTGTGCCCACTCTATCCTGTTTAATTACCAAACTGGTTATTAAATTTTTTTACGTATTATGCCTTCGTTGCCAAGTGCAATATCATTGCGCTTATCTGTCACACTGTTGAGTGTAAATTTCTAAAAGCTTTGTAGCTATAATTATCTACTAATTGCAAACATCATTACTATCCCTTCCCATGAGACCAGTGTTAATAGTAAACAAGTTCGCGGGGATAGTTTGTAAGAACACGAGTCTCAGATTTTCCTGAAAAATAAGAACAAAGTCAACCACGTTCCCAGGGTCTTGTGGCCCCTGAGCCGTTATTCTTCATCAACAAGGCAAAATGCCCTGGGAACGAGGTTGGAACAAAGTAAAAACAAGGTTGGAATCAAATCATTAGTTTCAAAACTAAGAACAACCTGAGTCGAAAAAACGATCTAGAGATGAATTAAATTCTTTTATAACTCTCTCTCTCTCTCTCTCTCTCTCTCTCAATTTAAGGGTAAGAAAAAGTTCACGCACCCAGGTCACCGATAATCTTATCGTTTATTCGCGAAATCGCGAGCATTAATCCTCGGGAAAATTAGCTCTCGTGGAAATCTACGGGACGGTTGATTCCTTAAGATGAATTTTGGTGCGACTTTGGTGAAATATCATGGAATATCAAGATATTTCTTTTTACAATTTTAACGATATACTTGATACAATCGACATTACCAATCTAAAAAGTATAATGACCATGAGTATAGCTTGGAAACACTCCCCTCGCTATATTTCTTCACAAGAGCTGCGAAGGGAAGAAGCAATAACGAAGGGAGGGTTTCCGGGCTACCCCTAAACCGAAACTTTCTAGGTAATCTTTCGTAATTCTCTGAAGACGTTTACAAGAAAATAAGAAGAATTGATGAATGTCTGTTGTTTTATAGCTTCTACTTTGTCTAGTAAGATGTTTGTTATTGTGGGAGTATAACCGTTCCAAAAAATTTTTGTCGTGTAATAAAAGAGCTATTTACAGTTTTGTCAGCACAAAAAGCGTCATCTCTAAGAGGAAAATTTAAGAGCAGCTAATTTATATGGCGACATTGAAATTGTCCGTCTGGGCCCGGTAAATAATTATGCAGAAAATATTAGTCTGCGGAGGAGGGTTTTTTGTTTATAAGAGGGTCGACTTCGGAAGTAGTTAAGTGGAAAACTTGCATGACGGATACGACCGCCTGTAACGTGACGTGTTTTTTTGCTTGATGTTATCGTTAAATTGAGTTCTTAACCCTATTATAGCTACCTGAGCTTTTTTTGCCCTTGTTACCCTCAGGGGGGGGGCACAAAGTGCCCGCGGGTCATAAATCCTGAACCACTTGTGCTTAAGTGATGGAACTTGGCTCAGTTGGAGAATGTCTTAGTACAAATTCAATCCAGGTAAAAAAATAATTAGATGACGTCACACATCTGAAAAATGGTCATTTTCCCAATTTTTCAGTACGTTTTAATTTCTCGCGTGTTACTAATGATACGGCCTTTGTGGAATAGATTTGTGGAATGAATACCAAAATATGTGTTTCACATGAAAAAAGTAATTTTAATGACGTCATTGGGATAAAAATGACGTCATTTCGGCAAGAAAATTTCTTATTTTAACGATAAAGATAAAAAGACCCGTTCTACCAGAAATATTGATGCTCATGTCATTAAACTTGGCATTTACGTAGAACAGGGCATTTAAAGATAATCGAGGTAAGGAAAACAATATAATGACGTCATTGGGATCCGAAATGACGTCAATTTGCTGGATCGATATTTCCTTCTAATCTGGTCTGCTTTTTGTCCCTAGTAACCATATATCACCTTAGTAACACCTTGGTTACCACTTAGTAACCAACATACATGTAATAAATATTTTTATACCCCAACCTCGTTCCCAGGGCAATTTTTCGCTTTTTTGATATCCGAGACGGCCTTCTCGCCGTCCGAGATTGTCAGAAAGAGAAAAATGGGCCTGGGGACGAGGTTGTATATAGCCAATACAACATCTTATAACATTCTTACATAATTGTCAACGGTTTTCAAAATTCCAAAAAATTTACCCCCGTCCAAAAAATGCCCCCAGCAAACTACAAAATTTTTCCAAAAATTTTTTTTTCATTAGAAGCCCTAATGAAAGTTAGGAATAGTCAATGTGTATCCAAAGTTATGCCTAGTCAAAGAGGCCGCGGGCACTTTGTGCCCCCCCCCAGGTATAATAGGGTTAAATGTCAAAACATTGTGTCATCTTCCGTATGGTAAACATAACTATAGTTACACACACCGTTCGGCATTCTCGTCCCCAGAGCTCTTTGAGATTAAAACCTCGAAAGTAGTACTACTTTCGAGTTTAAATCAACGAGCTCTGGGGTCGAGAATGACTGTTCGGTTTAAGATTTCACTGCGCTTGTAGCGAGTTCAATGTTGGAGGAAAGAATTTTAAATTTCGCCTTGCTACCAGAGTGAAAAATAAGTTTCAGATTTGAAACCCGTCTGAAAATCTCATGTACGCGAATTTCTAGACCCCGTTGTTTAAACATGGCTACGTGTAGACAACAGTCTTTTGTTCTTTAAAATTATGACTAAAATTTAAGTGTACTTAGAAACATTACGGAGTTTCATACCGCGCAGGTCTGGGCACTAGCGAAGCGCTTGTAGGGACAAATATTTATTAAGGCATTTGCTAGGGAAAACATGCAGCACGCAGAGAATTTAGTCACTTTTTCCTTTGTATTTTCACTTTTTAAACTGGTGCGATATATTGATTTTAAAATTATTTAAAGGAAGGATACTCAGTAATGACATCAGAGTGTAGATTATGAAAGTTCAAGACCTAAACTTGGTTATTAATTGCTTCAAGTTGTGGGTACACTCATCATGAAAAGTTGGCAGTCAAAAGAGAAAGAAACCTTATTTTTGGTGCTGGTCAAAGAGGAATTGCTAGCATGTCATCAAGATTTATATAGCTACTAGGACAGCAAAAATAATGTAGCTCATTAAACAAATACCTATAATATTAAAAAACAATTCCAAAAGTTCTTATTTTGTGTTTGCTAGAAACTTTATTTAACTAACCAGGGCTGGGCTACCTACATTTTTTATACACCAAATTAAAATTGTCAAAGCTGGCTGTATCTGTCTCGATGTAGTTATTCTTAGCTGGGGGTCACTGGGTCACTCATATCTATCGTAGCCCAATTCGTACAGTAATCAGATATATAGGTGGGCAAAGTGCCCTCAATCCCGTTGCATGATTTACATGAGAGACATGCCAGATATATTTGCAGCAGACTTAAAAATTTGCTTTTTAAACGATTTTCTTTACATATTCCCAATCTCTCGCCTTAATTATAACGTTGAAAGGACAATGAACGGTTTGTTCTGTTTATCAGATCAAAGCATTGTGTAAGCGAGACATACCTCAAATACTTAGAAAGCTAACATTTAATCTCATATAAATGATTTTCAATAGTTTGATTTGTGGTACAGACATGTACACAGTGTGAGGAATTATTGATACTTTTCGTCAGCAAGAAAACGTGTTTTGGCTGGTTCGCACCTTTCCGTCAGAAATAGTAGTTGGTCTCTATAAATCCAGTCAAAATTCTATACAAGGAATGTTAGTTTGCCTCTGTGTTTTTTTTGTTTCGATTTCCCAAGTTTTCCAGGACTTTATTTTTTTAAAGACAATTCAGAAAAAAACTCGTTAGCATTATGTTGTTAAACAAGTCAAGAATTTTTTTTCAAAATTTGTTAAACAATTTTTCAAGCTTGACAACTAATTACCACCTCTCAACTGCAAACCAGCCCTTTTTTTAACAAAAAAAATTAGTATGACGTCACTTCTGTTGTCATGGGGACTCATCGTTTAACAGGTGGTCTTCTTCATATATTTTTATTACAGTTCCAAGATGACGTTAAATTTGATGCGTTCCAAATCGTAGTTTTTTGAAATTTTGTGTATATAAGATTTAATTGGTAAGAGGACAGCAAAATGTCAAAAAACTGATTTTTGTTGAATCAGAAGTACTCCCTACAACCATTCTTTTTTTTTACACTTTGTGAAGCTTTTGTGCTGAAAAGATTGTATGCAATATCATCAAAATAACTGATTTTTCTTGCAAAATGATTTTCTTTGGCATTTTGGATTAAAATATTGTTTTAGAGTGCATATGCAATAGATATACACTCATTATTTTTTATAAGCATACGGGTAAATTGGGCTTAAGCTCAATATGCTTAAGATTTTCCCAATTTGAGCCTGAAATTATGCTTAACGTATGCTTAATTTCAAAACTCATTTCATGGTCTGATACATATTGCGTTTGATATGAACACTAGCTCCTGGACTGAGTTAAACATTTTGTTCCATTTATTTGTACATAGTTTAGTTCAAAAGATTATTTCATGCAAAAATGCTGTTTCCTATCACTTAACCTCGTCCTTTGTGTGATACTATTTTTTACACTTGATTTGGGAAGAAATGGAAGTGAGGGAAAAAAATTCCGAGGCTGGGAAATATGCTTAGTATATGCTTATTTTTTTAAGCATGTGAGCTTAAGTATGCTTATAAGCTTTATGCTTATAAAAAATAATGAGTGTATATACCAAAATAATTAAATTTTGCAAACTTTGATTTTGTCGTTACCTCTCATCTCTCATCTTTTACATTTTGATTAAACTTTTGTGGGAGACCGTGGGTATGCAATGGACCAAAATAAGAGAATTTAGTATTCTATGAAGTAATTTGACACATCTAAAATCTGTTTAACTTTTCTTGGTCCAAAGTTTGTGCAAAGATTTTTTCAGGTTCGGAAATATAAGATAACGTCATCTTGGACTTAATGACGTCATCTTAATTTTTTTGTCCCATTTTTTCTCTAATATGCTAACAAACACGTTGTTAGCATATTATTACCACGTTTTGTGGTGCCACCCCCACCATACAGTCCCCAAAGAAGCGCTGCACAATAACCAATCAACAAACTTGAAAAAATAACCTCTTTATATAACTCTTAAATTTCTTGATAAAAAGTAGGGGTGAAATTATCTGGTTACAATAAAAATTTCAGGTTTTTCTAAGATACATAAATATCACTTTTAAAGCATCATTTATTTATAATTCTGTTGGCAAGTACTCTGGTTTGTTCACACTAGCATCCACACGTAATACAATCTGTCCCTTCGCTCCGTTGTTCTTGATGATTTCATGATGTGAATCTTTTGCAAATTCAACTTCCAATATTTTCCACAACACCGGCTTTAACCAGCCAGCAATAAAGCCTTCATTTATAAAGTTTATTTGTTCTTCTTTCTCTGCTAATGTACTTTTTACCAACATTACCCCCATCACTGATACCTCACTACTCATAATTAGACGGGGGTCAATCTCGATAGGACCACGACTTCCAACAATCTATATGAAAAGAACTCACAATTTGGAATAAAAATATTATTATTATTAATATGGAGGTGTAAAACGTAAAGTATATCTCAAGGAAAGAAAGGAATGCAGAAGATTGCGGAAGAAAAGAATGCGGAGTTAATGTTAGAGAATTCACCTTGTATCTGCAAAGTTAAATTCCGTTTTTTAAACAAAAACGGTTATTTGCAATCTTTTATTTCCATCTTACCACATTTCCGGCTCGTTCGCAATTTTTCTGCGAATTTAGTGTAAAATTCGTTCTGACAAATGATATATATGCGGAAAACAACAGTTTTTCATGGTCAATTTTGTATTCTGCATTTTCTCGAGGTCCTATCCGCAAACTGTAATTCCGGAATCTTTTTTTCCGGAAAGAATTTTTTCACGTCACAATAAAGGGCTCCACATCTTGAAATATTTATTAAACTACTCTTTTAGGGAATAGAAAGACGAAGAAAAATATTATTGCAACTGAGTGCTGTCCCTACAGAACAAATAACATAAAGAAACTAACCACGATGCGACCATGAATGGAAATGATTTTCAAATCTTCCAGCAAATTCACATTAGCAAGCATCTCAATGATGACGTTAATTTGTTCTCCGTCCTCCTTAACTTTCTCTAAATAATCCTCTTTGCGGTGATTGTACACTTTCGCCACTCCCATGGAGCGTAACATTTGTTCTCCTTCAACAGAACCAGCTGTCGCAAGGACGCGAATACCATACGAATTACAAATTTGTACAGCTGCAGTACCAACCTGAAGGAAGAACATTGAAATATAAAATATAGAATTTCACATCTGTTTTACCACATGAGTGAAAAATCCCTGACTTATTTCTCACAAATCAATATCATGTTTTTTGTCTTTACGAGTGGTGGAGCATAGAAGGTTCCTTACGCGCAATTACAAAAATGATCGACGAACCTCAAATTATGTAGAATACCACACCACAATTTATTGGCGTTAAAAGTCATATTGGAATTTAGGAGCGCCGTGAAATTAGACTTTTTTCTCGGCACTGTTCACATCTTAACCACTTTTTCTGACATTTTTTTGTTTAAAGTCCCTTCTTAAGCCTCGCTAAAGTTCTGATTTTCTCCAGTGAGAAAGTTATGTTACAGAACAACCATACTTACTCCTCCTGAAGCACCATGTATAAAAACTGTTTCACCGCGCTTTAATTTTCCTCTACAAAACAATATTACGTAATAAAAACATTATGCTCACAATACATTTCAACAAAACTTAATACAAATCTGAAAATACCTCTGAAATAAAGCTCTGTAGGCTGTAAGATATGGTGTGCCAATCATGGCGCCGTCTTCAAAGCTAACATTGTTCGGAAGTTGTCCAATGTTGTCCTCGTGACATATACAATACTCAGCATACGATCCTGTCACAGAGCCTAAAAACCAGACTCGATCGCCTTTCTACGTAGAAGCACAATGCTTTAATTAAACTCCCAGGTACCTTGTTAAATTGTCGAGAGGGAGTTTATTCAGTGGTTTATTTACTTAAGTTGGTTGAGCTTGTTCTTGATTGAAAACGAATGCTATTGCGAATAAAATACCCCTTTACGAGTCCTGTTATAGGGGAGGTTTTGTTAGAAAATGAGTTCAAAAGTAGAAGCAATTCTTAAATGTTTTAGAATGGGCGGTTTAGGAGGGCGTTAAATCGAAGCATTACATACTTTAACTTTCGTGACATTCTCTCCAACCTGTTGAATAAATCCTGCACCGTCTTTACCAGGGGTATATGGTAGCTTCGGTTTGGCTGCGTAAAAACCACTTCTAATGTAAGTGTCTACAGGATTCACTCCCGCCGCTTTCACGTTGACCAACACCTAAAATTGAAACCAATAAAATACTTCCTGTGTGCCCAATCGGTTACCTTCTCGGTAGACGGTGTTGAAATTGTTCTAGGTGAAGCCAAACATTCAACACCACTGCATCACAACACAATATGTGATAAACAAGTCACAAATCATAAAATTCACCAAAATCGTACCTGCTTAGCTTTAGGTATCGGTGTGGGCATACCACTCAGCAAACGCATCACTTCAGGTCCCCCAAATTCCGAAACGCTAATACAACGCATGCTGGAAATAATTTCAAGAATACACAAATTATTTTACAGCTTAACCTCGATATCTCAAAAGGAACCTTGACCGAATTAAAATATCAATTGCTTGTTTTTTTACATAAAATTGTAAAGGGATTGGAAAATTTGCTCAGGATAATAATAAGTTTGAAAAACTGATCTTTAAGATATCATAAAGCGACGGTTATGTCACGTTTGAAATTCGCAGAAAGTATATAGAATTCATCTAGTACAAACCTCGGTCGCTTTTGTATCCGATATTTCGATCCAAATAACGTTGAAAACAAGTGTTCACCTTTTCGATAAAGCTTAAAGTTTGATGGAAACTCGGAAGAACTCTCTAAATCGATGTTGTATATAACTTCCGGATGGTTGCTCGTAAACTTCGTCCACAGGGGCGAGGGCCAGTATTGTGTTTCTACAGATCTACTAAAAGAATCATTATCAATCCACGTACTCACAGACCATGATGGGACAACTGGAGTCTGTGTTGTCACCTGTCGTTTAGCCTTAACAAGATAAGTATTAAATTGAGTAGCCATGTGTCTGACTTTGGTTACTCTCACATTTTTAAGAAAAGGCTTTTGAAGTTTCAAACAATTGGGGCACTGGTCTGTGCTTTCCTGACTACCAGGTTTGCTACTATTTGCTCTAACAAAAGAATCTGATAAACTGCTAATAATCTTGGCTACAGCTAGTTCCGTGGTTGAGGACTTTTCACCCGTCAGGTCTGTAGTATTGACGATAGTTTCGGATTGAATCATCTTGGTTTGCTTTGAAACAGATTCGATGTTATCGGGTTTGGCTGCTGCATCATTAACCTGAGTCAAGCTTTTCAAAGTCAATATTTCATTAGGTATCAGAAAAGAAGGGAATGCTATTTCTAAACCTGAAACAGAAGTCGAATTTAATACAGAAGTTGAAGTTGTGTTACTCGTACTGGATATTGTTGTGCTGGCATCAGATTGATTATCTGAAAGATTAATTTTTACTTGGCATTTTTTTGTTTTTTTGATAGGCGGTTGTTCTGAATCTAACTCTTTCTCATTAGCAGCATTTTTCTCTTCTAATGTACGATCCACCATTGAATGAGTTTGGTTAGTTTCGATGTCCTGTTTACATGACGTGTGTTGTGTTTGTTTTGTTTGATTGTTTTGAAGTGTTATTACTACATCATCGCCTTCAACATGCTGAAGGGATATGTCAGGTTCAATCGTTTCTATAATTGACTTGTTATCCTCTATTTGGTGATTTGATAAATTTGTAATTTCATCTCGATGTTGACTTGCTGCAGTAGGTTGGTCCTTCATGTCTTCGTAACATTCAATATGAATCGGGTGTGAAGAGCTTTTACGTCTTGGACGATTTCTAAAAACAGATTTATCGACTAAAAATATTAGTTTCTATAAACCTTGGCAAATATATTGATTCTTTGCTAAATGTAGAAGCTGGATGTACATGAACACACAGCTTGGTATGCCACTTGCTCACAGCGTCATTGCTTGATATAGGAGAAATGTATCGCTGCAGAACATAATCTCTATATCCACAAATTCTTTTTTCTCCAGTATAATCTTAAGGCGGTGATACATGATTCGATTAATGGAATTCGATTTGCCAAATTTTCGAATGTTTTTAGCATGCTAGGATTTCGATTTTAAAGTCAGACCGGTTTAATTCTTTCAATTAAACTGACAATTTTAAACCAATCAAAATGCTCGTTTTTGCAAATCGAATGTGCGTGCAGTAGAATTTGCCTTTGTTGAGCAAAAAATAAACAAAATGTGTAGGACGTTTCGAAATATGTCGTTAAAAAAAGAAAAAGCAGAATTTAACAAATCTCTTATAAGCGAATGGATGCAGGAAGAGGCTCTTTGGAATGTCAAGGCTACCAAATTAGCAGCCAATTTTATGTGAGCAGGCAATCTCTCGTAACTGTGTCTTTTTCAAAAGTCTCCTATATGCCAAGTCAGCAGAAGACATCCAGAGAAAATTAAAATAGTCTTCTCCCTACTCTAATGGAAGTACATTAAGCAAGGTATTGCATACTCCGAATTACTCATTTTTTTGGCTATTTCTTTGTTGACATACAACGTTGCTTGTTTGTATTTTGTAGAAGTGACCAATATAACTGCAACAGCATGACATCTTGTGAAAAGAAAAATAATAAAAATCTGTTTTCGTGTATCATGTGTCAACAAATCGAATTCGACAAACTGAATCGTGTATCACCGCCTTTAGTTGATCAGATGACTTGATATGCACATAACACATTCTTAAAAGGTTTTTACGTTAGATAAAGCTGAGAATGTAGAATATTAAGATACAGGTGATATTACCTAAGGTGATATTACCCAAACTGTTTAAGTTACTTGGTACCCACACTTTAAAGACACATTAGTATAAGAATGATTTTGTAGTTCTCATGAAAATTAAATAAAGGTGTATCTCAACATTCTACAAAAGAAACTATATTTGTGCCAACACTTATAGCTTGTGGAGAGAGTAGTTGAGGTGTAAGAATCTCGTATAAATACATAATAGAGCTTAAATGTGTTATTATATTAAAACATAATAAAGATTCTTACCTCAAATTATTATAGTAATAGGCCTTAACAATTGTTTGATAAGTTTTTAGATAAAAATATATGCATACCTTATCCTGGGAACTTGCACAGGTGTTTCTACTGTTTCGTTCTCCACAACAACATCTTGATGAGGAGGAGGAGAGGGTGACGTACCACAAATATGTAGCTCATATACATCTAACAACAGCGATGCAAATTCGGAATGCTGGCGATCACCTTTTAACTTGCACCATCTCATGTAAACTGTTGTGTGCAACTTGATTTGTTTAATAAGTAAGCTGGAAACTGAAGTCCAACCACCAGCATACTTTCTTGGACGACCAACTTTTATTTTTTTTGGTTTTGCTTCACCTACATCCTCGGATTCCGCCATTTTGTTCTTTACCTAAGTGAACTTTAAATTATTATTAAAATCTTTCTCCTATCTTTTAAACTCTCCATCTGATTACTCATACTATTATCCAATAAAACAATTTATGCAGTGCTAACTCAAACAAAATTCAACAAAATAAAAATATTCTAACTGCAACAAGAAATTACATAAAACTATAAAAAGTACGACAGGAAGATAAAGGATAACTGGAACAAATTTTTCTGTGGATAACTGGTCCCAGAATGCTTTAATTGCAGGGTAATTTCAGTAGAAACAATATCAGTATTTCGCTGAACATAACTTTCGGACTCTACAGGAAATTGAAAAATTTTGGCAGAAATTGTGGTGGATACAAGAAATGAAAAAATATTGCCAAAGAGATTTTTGCAAATGACAGATTTTTTTTGTTAATTGTGGATTTGAGCCAAAAACTAGTTCCTTAAAAAAATTTTCTGTAAAGAATTTTTTTTTACCAGTAATTTTCTCCTTAGTAATTGGGAAAAAGACAAGACACTGAAAACACAAATGGAGAAAAAACGTTTCCAGAAGATATCAATAAATATTATTATTCGTTTTCATTTTATTTCCTTTTCCAGCTACAAAAGCATTTCTCTTATCTTCTGTTACGTTTTGATAAAGTTTTCAGCACCAGTAACACAACAACGTAAGCAAGTATTGCAACAAAAGGACATTTTTAGGAACCTCTTATTCACAAATTCTTCGATTTTAGGCCATATAAACGTGCCACATGAATAACCCCTCTTCAATAATTCGGCATGGTTTACTGTTGTTTACAGTTTTAATTACAAAAATGAAATACAATTAAATTAATTACAAAAATGAAAACAAACACATTTAAAGGGAAAAAACCTTTGTTTACATAGAAAAAAAACACTGCTACTTTCTAATGTACACAATAAAGCGTGTGCGACGAAGTGAATAACTCAGGCAAAGCGTAAAACATCCATTACATCATTAACTGCAAGAACAAAAAAAAACATCAGTTTTGAAATAAAACTTAAAAAATTCATTCAAAAAATACTAATGGATTATTATTACCTCAATTACATTAAAACAATTAATGCTACACACAATTAGAAACAACAAAAATCAAAACAAGAACTTTTTTTTTATCCTCTAAACAAGTTGTTTTACACATGTGAATAACATGATATTCGTCTACAGGGCTTAACTCCAAGCAAAAGAAGGCAGACTGTCCTAAGAAATAAGTGAAATAGTTTATTATGAGATAGTAAAATATAATGACAGTCAAATCATGATTTACAGTTGTAAAAAGAATAATTACATGAAAAAAAAATGGAGACAATTCTAGAAATATATATATACAATTACCCCAATTCCAAAATCTAAAATTACAGTAGAAAAGAATACATAAGTGCAAAAATAACAACTATCTACAAAGCACTCCTCCTGTGATGGGACATTTGTAGATGTGATAAGCTTATTTCTGATGTATTAAACTTTTCAAAACAATGGAGTTGACGATGGTCATAAAGTTATGATTCACAATTTGAAAAAAGTACATCAATCTTGGGAATTTACCCCCTTCCGTAACACAAAAAGACACAGCATACATTCTTCCATTATGACTCACTCCCCAAAAACAACAAAGCAAAGGCCAACACTTCTTTATCGCATTAAATTTTTATCTATGTAGATGCAGAAGATAGGACTTTTGAATAAAAATGTCTGTTAGAAACTATATGAAAAAAATAGAAAAGAAATTCAAAAATAAACAAATAAACAAACAAACAAACAAAAACAAATGGTGACACAACATACAAAAAATAATATTTCTCATTATATTTAGTCAAAGTAGTAGGGTCAAATAATTTGAACCATAATAAAAGAATCATAAATACAAAAGACTGCTCATTCAATAATAAAATAAATAAAACACTAGTGCTCAACTCCCTTTCTGCTCGGTCAGCTCAGCTTCAGGAAGATCAATTGCTAAAGCTTGTACAATCCATGGGTCACATTTTGATCCTTCTCGGAATTCCTCCATAGTTAGTTTACCATCATGATTCTTTTTTTAAAAAAAACAATACAAACATAAAATCATCAGAATCATTTCACAATCTTCAGAATTATTTTCACCTGCCTGTGTTGTTGCGAAAGACATTGATGGTCTTGGATCCTAGTGTTTTAGTAGTCTTTTTTAGTTACAAAAAACTTACTTTGTCCATTTTTTTAAATATTTTGTCAACTCGTTTTTCAGGAGTATCTTCATCTTCAGGTAGATCTACCATCCTTCCCTGTAAAAGAAAACAAATGAAAGACTTAGTTCTTCAAAATTTTGTACACATTCACAATGTTTTTCAACAATAACCAATAAAAACAAGAATTAGAATACAATACGCTAAAAACTTTATTAAAAATATGCTTTAACTGTGTTAAACTAGATTTCTTAGTAAAGGAGATTTAAAATCTTACCACCATCCGATATATAGACTCTACAATATGCAACATCTCATCTCTAGTAATATATCCATCTTTATCTAAGTCGTACAGTGAGAATGCCCCTAAAACCAACATTACACAATTATAAAAATAATAAAATAAAAAAAAACATTATATAGAAACATTTAAACGAATTAAAAAACTTTTCATCTTACATTCTAGTTTTTCATCCAAACTCCCCCTTGATGTTATTGAAAGAGCAGTTATAAATTCTTTAAAACTAATACAGCCATCCTAAAATATATATATATAATAAGAATTCATTATCAATCTAAAAGTGATGCAAATATGTTTATGAAGACAAAAAAGCAACCTTGTGTAGAGAATTTTGCCAATGATTCAAAAGGCTTGCTTTGTTCTTCAATTTTTTTAAAATAATTCCACAATGATTTTTTTTTAATCTAATTATTCAGAGTTATGCTTTAAATATTTTACAAATCATGCCATTTATAGATTTTATTTACCGTACATTTTACTTACCGCATTTTTATCGAAGACTTTAAACACAAAAGCTGCAAATTTTGACGGGTCACCAAATGGAAAAAACTGTTGGTATATTCTTTCAAATTCCTGAAAAAAAGCAAGACATTTTATTTGTACAAATTTGTGTGATTACTGAGACATTTTTTCATATGGAGAAGAGAAAAGCAAAATAAGACAAATAAATTTTCTTAAAGCCTACCTCTCGCAAACAAACAAGTTGGGCTTACATGGTCTTTGAAAGTTACCTAGGAATCTTTTTGTTTTTTTGAAAAATCTTTATCTGTTGTTGAGATATTTGTCTTAAAAAGTTACGCTAATTATGCGAAATTATGACGTCTCAAAAACTCAAAACCATGTATTTGCTATTATTGAGAATAATTATTATAGTAACTAAATATTGAAATTTATGTAAAATGTTCAAAACGCCAAACTGAACATTTTTAACCCTATAAGCCTTGTCAAAACTGTTAAATACAACACCCACTAAGAGCTAGTTCATGATGTCATGCATAATTAGTGGAAGTCCAAATTCTTATGAACCAATCAAGAATTGTTGAAAAAATATACGAATTCCTAGACAACCTTTTCAACCTCTTTCTTATGAAATTAACTTGGTTTTTTTTCCGCGGGAGGTAAGCTTTAAAATTTTGCGTGTATACATACATATTTATTTTTGCAAAAACAAAATGTTTGGTGTACAGATTTAGATACTTTTGGTAAAAATATACATAAAAAGCCTAGGGAGATATAGTTTTCAAGGTTTAAAGGAAATAAATGTACTTCTTGGTGCAATTGACCAGATGGACAGTCTTTCATAAAATCTCTATACCTAAAGGAAACAAATAAAACCTTGACTCTAGATAGATAGATGAATACATCCCAAGAATACTTTTTGTCTCACTAAATCAGGCCTATCAATAAGAAAATAACACCCAAGCAATAAATCGCTCCCCCAAGGTTACAATAATTCAAACTGGGCGAGCAATCTGAATAAATAGAATAAGTTTATAAACGCATATTTCATCAAAGTCTTTTTTATCTATTTTTTTTATCTTTTTTTTATATATTTTGGTTCTTTTTTACTGTAAATAATAAGAAAGAGAACATTGATTTCCATGTGAGATGAATTGATATTGCTCAGGCAGAAAAACTGTTTGTGGAATTGGGAGAGCAATTAATGGCTCAGCTAGTTTCTTATTTCTCAGAATTGGGCGAGCCTTTGCGTGAGCAAGAGCAATTGCTCTCCCCTTATTGATAGGTCTGCTAAATGTAAATATTTCAACCAGACTTTTCAAATTTCAATTATTTTATAGTGGTAATATTGTTTAAAACATGATTTGCCTGACTGCGTTGATAACACAACAAAAATTGGAGGATTTTATTAATAAATGACTACAGAGAATGCAAGAAACCACTTACCACTTCTGCAGCTCTTTCTTATCAACTAAAAATAGAAACACATACATGCATATAATGATAAGTAAAACAGACAATAACAATAAAAACATGCATACACGAAAAGACATAATAAAAAGAGTTTTTATTCTGACATCTGAAATACGAGACACTAATTGAAATCATTCGGTCATCACGTTAAATCTAAGAATAGATTGTATATAATTTATCAAATTCTTTTTTTCTGAAATCATTAATTAGCATTTTAGAATGAACTATATAATTTTAAATTTTAAAAATAAAAATAAAATCAGGTTTTGAAATAAATAATTTCTGGTAGTTTGTGACGTACCAAAAAATACTAAAAATTTTGTAGTTCAAGCTAAAGGAATCCCAGGTAAGCTAATTATAACGTAAATATGATAATAAAGTGCTTAACCAATTGACAAAAATTGGAATGCTATGCCAATAATTTTACAAAACATCAGACCATTCATACATAAAACAGGCAGGCATTCAATTACATTAATACTTTATGGATTTTTATATATAGACATTGTGAATATTAGATTTTACCACTGATATAAAAAAATTCAATTTACTTATGATTACAATGCTAAATAAATGTGTTTATAAGCACATTGCTTTCTTTATGCTTTATCTAAAATTATATCAAAGGCTAAAATAATAATGCTTTGTTTTTGTGATTGTGTTAAAAATGCTTAAAATTTTAATCTTGAGGCTGAGAAAGTGTTTAACATAATACGCTTAGTTTTTCTTCCATTTTGAGAGTTTTTTTGCTCCTGAAAAATGTGTTATGAACTGAAACATAAATTTGATTTAAGTCTTTTGCTTGATAAAACATTACAAAAAGAGTATAAATTAAACAAAAAAAGAATGTTTTAGTATTTTTTACAATACAGAATTTTGTTAAGACTCGTGAACATACACAGGTTTATAATCAAACATGGCAACCACCTATAGAACCAATTTTGGCAAACTATTGCATTTCATAATAGACTCTTTTCATCCCTTACGAAAATGGTGGCCACAGAAATTTTGAAATATATTCTGGGAATTTCGCATAATCTTTGAATTCCATGTCCATTGAACACAGTAGAATATTCAGCTACATTATAAAATTACAGTCAAGAAAAAAGAAAAAAGTCTTGTAATTGTAATGCAACTCACAGAAACAGATGACAAAAACAAAATATAACTGAAATTGCTATATATACCAATAATAATAATATACCAAAAATGCTTAAAATTTTAATCTTGAGGCTGAGAAAGTGTTTAACATAATACGCTTAGTTTTTCTTCCATTTTGAGAGTTTTTTTGCTCCTGAAAAATGTGTTATGAACTGAAACATAAATTTGATTTAAGTCTTTTGCTTGATAAAACATTACAAAAAGAGTATAAATTAAACAAAAAAAGAATGTTTTAGTATTTTTTACAATACAGAATTTTGTTAAGACTCGTGAACATACACAGGTTTATAATCAAACATGGCAACCACCTATAGAACCAATTTTGGCAAACTATTGCATTTCAAAATAGACTTTTTTCATCCCTTACGAAAATGGTGGCCACAGAAATTTTGAAATATATTCTGGGAATTTTGCATAATCTTTGAATTCCATGTCCATTGAACACAGTAGAATATTCAGCTACATTATAAAATTACAGTAAAGAAAAAAGTCTTGTAATTGTAATGCAACTCACAGAAACAGATGACAAAAACAAAATATAACTGAAATTGCTATATATACCAATAATATGAGTGTATACAATATCGGAGAACAAAATAAATCAATTCAGAGAAGCAATCATCAAAATAGAAAAAATATATGGATTTTTATGACTCTTTTTCTACGGAAGGTGTTTTTTTTAGATCAAGTCAAATTTTATAACTTTTTAGGACTTTTTGGAATTTCCATGACTTGGGACCACCCTGGGACGAAGCATAACAAGCCAAATACTTATATTTGCAAAAGTAAAATTTTCCAAACGCAAATAATGCTGTAATTTGAAATGTTACAGTGTCAATGTCAATAAATAAATCATATTTTCATGTTTTACAAGTCACTTCACAAATTGCGATTCAAAAACTGCTGAACCTTTAAACCCTTTACATACTTCTCACAAGCTTGGTCTGTACATCTGACGTTGGGCTTTGTATATCACAGTAAAACATCCAAAACGGTCAGTATCTGGTTAATAATAACGCTCTTTTGGGACTTTTGTCTACACCCACATCTATTCATGTGCATATAATGACAAAGATTTGGTTGCAAAATTTGCTTGACCAAAATTTTTTTCCCATGCAAATTTTCCCATAAAATTTTCAATCCTGTGTGTAAAAAAAAGATTGTAAAGGTGATAAATCTTCTAAAATAGCCCGTCCCTTTTAGCAAATTTTGTATGCTATGTTGCCAAAAAACAGAGCCATGATAAACTTTAGGCCACCACTGAAAATATATTATGTTCGCATTCTCTATAACAACAAAAATCAAGTATTACAACGAGTAGATAACTAGATAGATGAACATGCTACTCTCCAGGACATAATTGTAGGGGGGGGGGGGGGGTATAAACTCCTGATTTCGAAAAAAAATCCAACCCATTTCAATTTAGCCCCCCCCAAAAAAATTAAGGCTACTGTTTCCAAAGTCGACCCCCCCTTTTTTATTGAGATACCCCCATACACACACACAAATAAAAAAAAGAAGAAATAGATTTCTCTTTACACCATGCAAACATTACATTAAGTACAATAATAAAGTCTTTAAGAGAAGTTTTTCAAAGTTTTTCTCATTAAATTTTTTTTTTTTAAACACCCCCTCCGATATTATTAACACCTGCCCCCAATCTAGGTAATTTTGAGTGACATCCTACCCATTTCAATTTATTAAGACCCCCTATTCTAACATTTTCAAGTAAAATATCAATCCCCCTCTGCTTAATAGTACCCCCCCCCCCCCCCCCTACAATTATGTCCCTGAGAGTAACATGACATATTTTCAATGGTGGCCTAATTCCCAAATTCCATACAAGTTATTTAACTTTGTTGGTCACGCAAATAAGAAATAGCACCAAATCAGCTAGCTAGCTAGAGATAATTAGCTAGTTATAGCCCGATAGCTAGCTAGCCTAGCTAGCTAAGTTAATATGATGTGCGTAAAAAACTTACAATATGTTGCTTTCTGCAATTCTCTGATCTCTTCCTGAGTCAACTTTGTCCCCTTTGCACCCATCCTTTGTGAAGTATTCCAGGTAGGGTATAAATACGGCAGACACTTTATGGTGTCGCGTGTTGTAAAGTGGCTTCACGCTGTCTGAGTTTTACTTCTTTATGGCTGCCGGGGAAGATTATTCAATTGAAAATATAACATAAAAATGATGACGAGGAAGAGACTTCACTAGCCAGCTACCACATTAACATCTTTATACAGATTTAAATAATAACAAAAATAACTATGAAGTGTAAATTAAAATTTTATGAGATCGCAGCTGTGATATTTGTGTAAAACTATATACAAATTTTATCCCTACTGATCCGCCATTGAATTTTCTAAAGTCGAACACAGACTCCGAAATATTTTCGGTGCCGTAATATGAGCGGTTGTTATGGCATCCAATCAATGGAATTTATTGTTTACGCATGGACAACAAATGGCTACCAAACCAAGATTCAAGTTGGGTTAGCTTGCTACCTAGCTATACATTACAAACATTTACACTTTAGCTAGCTAACTAGTATTAAAGTCAAAGAAATCACAGCCGTTATAAATATTTGCAATATATTTTCGGGAATACTTCAAAAAATGGACGCGACAATTGGACCTGATTCATGGAAAAGATCAACAATTAATAACATAAAATTGGCCCAAACTGTTGTTCAAAGAAGCGATAAGTTTAATGACCTTGGACGACAACTTGACCCGCTACCCTCGTTAAGGGATAATTGTATTCAGCAAAGCAATGCTGAAATCAGATCATATGTCAGATCAACAAGGACTGTTGTCATTAAGTTAAGAGACAATCTCCTTGATACAGAAGAAGGAATTAAATGCTTGTTAAGAGGCAAAGAAAATTTAGAAAAGGCTCTAGAACACATACGCAAAGATATTTTACTGAATGAACAGTCTCAAGATGGAAGAAAGGAAAAGCCAATAAGGGAAAGGGTAAGAAGTGCACTATTTTTTAAACATATCTGTAATACATAAATTCCACTAAATTCCAGTGTGATGTTATAAAAAATAATGTTATTTGTTTACTTTTCAGCTGTAAAAGCTCATTGGCTCTGGCATTTGCGTTGGAGGAAAAAAATGCTAGGATTTGGCAGAAGAGAGGATTTCTTCTAATATGGAAACAGCGTTTGAGGTTTTAACATATTATCGAGTATAGATGCCGTCTGATTTATTTGAGTTCATTTACAGTCCTAACATCTTTTTTCCTGTCACGCAGATTCCAGAGCCAAAGAGCTTACTAATAATAATAATAATAATAATAAATATTTAAAGTGGCTAGCCCAGAAAATCACAAAAACCTATAGTTAGTGGATTGTTTCCACTGGGGGCCACTTACTGCTAAAAATGTAAACAAAGGAATTCATCTATATGGGCAAGCATTCAGGGGATCAAAGGAATTGGAGCAACCTTTGAATTTGTACAGAAAAATCTTGGTAATTATTTAAATGCTGCAACGCAGATATGTAGATATTTATAAAGAAGGAGAATTTTGAATTTTTAAGCATCATAAGGCGATGTGAATTCACGTGTGAGTTTCCTGTCATGCAACTTTTTAAAACCATGCAGCAAATTTTTATTATTTATCATTTATTAATTTTCAATAGACATATATCATTTTATACATGCCACATGTCAAGAAACATATATTTAATCAGAATAGATTTTTTTGGCTCTAGGAGATAATTAGAGGATCAAAATTACCAATAAGATCACAGCAATCAAGTAATTGAATTGATGAACCTGAATGGAAACAATAGATTGATTTAAAATCTTTCCTATTTTTTTAAAAGTTTGCTTACTGTTGCGTTTGTCGAGACAAACCCATTTGCACTTTTTCTAAATATTCGTTTTCCAAAGTGTGGGTAGCCTAGTTAAGCTTTTTTTAGGATATCAATTCAGTTTTTCTCATACCAAAGTTTTAGATGCAAATGAATGTGTCACAACAACTCCCCAATTCAAATTCACCAAGTAACACAAAATAATTTCTCAATGCAAACTCTGAACTAAAATCAGCCAATAAGCACATGTGGTCACATTTTACCCTCTTAATTAGTAACAGAATTAATTATATTTGTTTGGGTGAGTAAGGCCTTCTGTGCTTAAAACAAAAGATTTCCTGACAATGATCACATGGTTAAAGAACAATTAAAGTAACCAATCAAAAAGTGCAGTCAGTATTCTGACCACAGGAAATTTGTTTGCGAACCAGCGTAAATTTTCCCACGTTAACTATTCCGATTTCCCAGTGGTAAGAAAAAATAATAAATAGCCAAAAATGATTTCGATCATTGCCAGTCGATGACAGGTTGAAACATAGCCTAGAATAACTTGTTTATGACATGATAATATATTATATTCAATGACAACTAAAAAGATATCAACAAAAGTATAAACCAACATGAGCATTTTTATTTGTTTTGATGAATCAAAAAAGTTTTGCAAGAATAAATTTTCATCATTTTTAAAGTTAGGAATTGCTGTAACAGAAATTTTTTCTGTTCAGTCATTCTTATTGTGATTCTCTAAACGAACTTCAAAACTAGGGTAAAATTGTCACAATTCAGATAGTATATATTGATGTCTTTCCAAAAGGTTTACAAGTATAATATTCCAATTATAGATAGTGGAAATCTATACCTGTGAACATTCAAGAGGTATTTCTATTTATGTATATATTTTGTTTTATAGGAAACCGATGGGGCAGACGATTTACTCAGTGCAGAAAAACGCCATTTACTTAAGTTAAAAAGACTTCTTGAGGCTCAGCTACGTTCTGTACAGAAGCAGCTACAAGTCTTGGACAACGCAAGAAAAAGATTAAAAGCTGTGTTGTCCGAGAGAAACAGAGTTCTTGATTTGATTTGTCATGCCAGCTCTAGAAGTGCCCCATCAAGAATGTCGTCAAGAAAGGAACGTGCTCGTAGGTGTTTCACCTTTTTTCTTTTTTTTAAGTACTAAGAACTGATTTTTGCCTGTTTTATCTATTATTTGATTAAATTTGCGAAAGTTCGAAATATTTGTTATCTATACCTTGAAATTTGCTTTTTACAAAAACTCCCAAATCAGCTTATTTTGTGAAAGATTCTTTCAACTAGTAAAAACAAATAAAAAACACAGAAGTTAAAATTAGCAGAAGCTTTTTGGTTTATATAACCATTCTCAATGCATAAAATTTTACTTATGGCAAATGTTGATAATAAATTCTTTCAACTGTATAGCAAGTTTTTCAACTTTAGAAGTTCTATTCTTAACGTTATATCTTATACATACTAGAAAGTCCAGAAGTTAATCCTTTGGGACCATACACCCCAGAAGCTGCACAAGCTATCGCAATGGCTGCTGATGCCATTCAAAGGTCACAAACATTGCTAAAGGAAGTAGGCCACTCAATTAAGGAGACTAACAAATTTCAGAAAAGTATCCATCAAAGTGTGAATAATGGTTTGACAAAGAAAATATCAGAATCTATTGCAATGAAGGTAATACATGTGGGATTATGTTGAAGTACGACATGAAGTCCTTACTGTGTATGTATTTGTAAAATTTTGTCTTTGTCTTTCTAGCAACATTTGCAATTGGCATCTGGAGAGAACAGAATGGCAATCCACCGTGGAAACAGATGGCATTACACGACCGACTTAGCGCGAGGATATACTTTGGTAAGTAAATACATTAAAATTTCTTTTCCGACAGACCATCAAAAATGAATGAATGAATGCATGAATGAATAAACACTTGTTTTCTTTCTTTACATTCATTTTATATCGATATAATTTTCAATCTAGCTGACATATTTAATTTGTATATTTTAGGGTCCTGTGTCATCCATGGATTTAACAACAAGAGAGCGCCTGGACCGTCCGACAGTGCGAAGTTATCAGCGACATCCGGGCACTCAACTGGCAGAGGCTCAAAAAATCATTGAAGGGAATTACGGTCTGGAAGCTTCTTTAGATGCCATTGGTCGAAACGTCGGTATGTTAAGAATTACTCAACAAAGACTGAAAGAAGATATTCGCGACAAGCAAGTGGGAACCGACGTTGATGCGAATATCGTGCGTTACCGACGACGTAAGGCAAATCATAGATGGGTTGTCGGTGGATTGAGTTGTTAACGTTAATGAGAGAAAATATTTTTTCAAATATATTTACACTTCTTGATTTTGATATAATTTTTCTATTGATTTTTGTATAATATTTTTTTTAATTATTCTTATTTTTTTCTGAATGGTTTCAACATCGTACACAAGATGTGTACGATTTTCACGGATGTTGATCAGATATCGATTTGTCTGCAGCATACAACCTCGTCTCCAGGACTTATTTTCTTTCCCAAATTTGAATGGAAATAGATATACCGAAAAACATAAGCCCTGGGGACGAGGTTGTGCAGCATACGTAATTTAAACGTCGGCTAGCTTGGATGAAGAAAAAAACAGGTGCGCGGTGTAAATTTTGCTAGATTATTTCTTAGCTCATGTACGTAAATATTTGAATTATTTTGTTACGATTTGTGATTATTCATACGTTCATACAAATGATTTTTTAAGATGGTGATAGAAAAAGTATAAACTTTCAAAGTCTGTTTCTTCATTTAACAAAAAAAAAACGATACCTTAGGTTGATTAATTGTGACTTTTTTCGCGAGGTCCAAAAAAATGTATTTCGCGAAGATTTTTTACGAATGAACCCTTTTAAGATTATTATCGTGAATCTATGATTACTTTCCGTTATTTCAATTTATTTCATTGCTCATGTCATAAGGGCCGACAATCTTTCCCGTTTCCCTCTTCTTTTCTCCAACAACAAACTTAAACCAAACGACCTAAATGTCATCAAGCAGAAGAACATAACAAAGTAACCGCCATAGAAATTGATTAACTTTAAGAAGATTCTAAGTGTTCAGAAATTTTATTAGCGTACAATTCACTTCTAGTTTGTTATTCAAACTCGATTATACATATGCACACATTGGTGTAAACTGGATGTTCAATCCAATGGAGGACTGGCACACAACTGCTAATCCTGAAGACTTTCTTCGAAAGCCTACAACAAGGTACAACAAGGTAAGGTACAAATGTTCGTGTATATGTATATAATTCAAACAAAGGCATATTTAAGTTGATCAAACATGATGGTTGCAAACGCAGACTTGATTCTATCGACTTACAGAATAATGTTGAATTCAGTGAAATTTTTACTATATATACAGGTGTGAATATGTAACATTTGAACATAGAGTTCTTTCAAGAAACTCAATCAAAACAACTGCAGAGCAGCAAGATGTTATGTTGAATGAAGTTTACATTAAGAGATTTGTAGAAACAGCAAAAATTCACAGCTGTTTATGCTGAATATCCAACAGGTGCAAAATTGCAGAAAATATGTTTAGCTATATATGCCAAGGTTTTTTGATTAAGAACAGACCATAAACACAAAAGGTTTTTATAGGTTGAGAACATTCGAAGACTGACTTGACAACATTCTAGGACTCACACTTTGTATCTATGGCCATTTTTTTTTTCAATGATCAAGAAATTTTGACTCAAATTTCTTTAAATTTTATAATTTCAGGCGTGTTTCAAGTTAGCGTGTAGTAAAATTTTCGTTGATATTCATGTGTTAAAAATTTTTGGTTAATCGCTGATTAAAAGACTTCCTTTGTCAACCCTAAATTGGAAAAATTAAGAACATTTTAAGGCTTTCTTGCAGTTAGATGTTCTTAAAAAAATGTAAACATAAACATTATGGGACGAAAAGGAAACAAAAAAACGTTGGGAATTGAGATCTCACAATATTTTTGTTGTTCTTTTTTGTCACTAACATGATACTGAACACGAAATAGTGCACCCGGCTAACATCTGCAATGGAGAGCACAAGATACATCTAACATCTGCGATGGAGAGCACAAGATACCTCTGTGGCGGTATTTTCCAACAGGTGCGCGCACTCACTTGATTTAAATTTAAATGAATCGCTGCATATAATTTTCAATAGCCGCGGTTTATATTTTCAATACAGATTAATTTTATAGATAGGTATTCTAAGAAGTTCAGAGATAAAGTATTAAAATTAGCACGCGGAAAGAGGTAATTTTTTCGTTTTATTTTTTCATCTTATCTTCAAATATATATTTTATATTTATAGTCAATTCAATTATTGCGAGCAATGACGAAAATTTGACTGTTTATTTTTATAGATTGGTCTACAACAGAAAAATCTGTCATCGATGATATTTACACAGAACCAGAAACTTGAAAATGGCGGATAAACTTCACAAAGAAGAGATTTTTAAGGGCGTTGAGGGCGCAACTGCTCTACCACCCAGACGTGATAGGAATATTCCATCAAATTCACCATTTAAAAATAGGTTGTCAACAGTAGGTCTGGTTGAAAGTATGGCATCCGATGTTAGCATGGACATTTCGGATATTACATTGGAAATTGAAAAAATCAACAGGGACAGGGAAGATCCTGAGAAGGGAATGAAAGACACGAATCGCTTGTTAAAAGAAATAGATCAACAAATGGAGGTATGGAATCTAATTTGTTGTGTTACGTAAGAAGTGTGGTCTTAATAATGCGACTGCGAAGTTTTGAAGAATGTTATGAAGCAATGACCACTCTCTGGCACTGTCACATCTTATGGATATGGAGCCATAAATATGTTTTCTTTATACTTTTTTAAAGCAATCTGATTTTTGAGGCCAGGTTTTAAGTTGCTTCTTTTTGCTTAGAACCTAATCTCTTTAGACTAGCATCGTGAATATGGTGTTTAGGACTCGAACTTTTGCATATTTTATATGCATATTTAAGCATACAGTTAATCATGTAATTCGAATCTAATGATTTTTCGAATCATGGGAGTTCGAATTAAAAGAGTTTTCTTGTAAGGGTTTACTAGTCAATTCTGAAGGGATTGAAGAGTCTGTTCGATTTAAACGATTTTTCGAAGTATAGAGTTCGAATTAAAGGAGTTTTCTTGTAAGGGTTTACTAGTAAATTCTGAAGGGTCCGAAGAGTCTGTTCGATTTAAATGATTTTTCGAAGTATAGGAGTTCGAATTACATAAGTTCAACCGTATTTAGATTCATAGTAACTCAACACACACAAAAAGATTGTCACCGAAACACAACACTACAGCGTTGTGTTTTGTTATCTGCTGCTTCTGAGAAGGCTTTTGCTACAGTTCAATTTGGAAGGTTGCTAAGCAAGTTACTTAATTTTGGGCTCAATTGGGGAGTTGACCCTGGGTTGCTCACAAAGAACGTGTATCGACAATGTGTAACAACTTTTTTTAAAAAACATCAGGAAATAATAAAGTGCGGAAATAAATAACATTTGTCGGACAAATTTTTGTCCAAAAATAAAATATACGGCAAGATCTTATCAAAGTTTCCGCTAATAAACCTCACATTGTCCTACTGGTTGATTCGCACTTAATAATTCGAATTGAAAAATTTTACGATTTGCAACAGTGGTCAAGAACCTCTTTATTCTCGCACTTTTTATTTCCTCTCTTAATTAATGTGAGGGCTGACTGCAGTTTTAAAAATTTCAGCAATCGTTTGAAATAATGGAGGAACGACAAAACATGGTTCGATCTTTTCTTAAAGACAGAGAAAAAGCGGAAGTCAATCATCGACATCGTGCAAACCAACTGATGAAGCAATTTACCGACAAAATGTCGGTGATGGAATCGTCGTTAGGTGTCGAAAAAGTTTACACGAAAACAAATACCACGTCGGTTACGCAGACTGATGTAATCGAGACAAACGATGAAGAGCTACAAACCAGTTATGTGGAGATCAACAACGACGCGCTTCAAGAAGCTGTAGAGGCTCTAACACACGACATGAAAGACGTAGTCCAGAAACAGCTGCTTCGCGAAAAAGTTGCAATGCTTCAAGAACTGGAAGTAAGAAAGAATCAGATCGATGAAGAAGAGATTACGAAAACCTTAGCTGACCTTGAACGACAGTTTAGACTCGACAAAGCAAAGTCACAATTAAAACAGCTGATTCAAAACGAGGCAGAAACTAGTGTGAAAGAGAGGCTTCTTTCAATGGCAAATAATTTGGTTGAGTGGTTAGATACTGATGATAATGACGATGTGTTGAACGGTTTGGGCGATGACCTTAAAATTAAACTGCGCAACACAAAGACTGCATTTCAAGAAATAAACAAGTCTGGAGTTCCAAACCAAGAAAGTAACTTTACCAGTGACATGCATGACTTGAGAAAAGCTTGTCGGAAAATTGATCTTCTGGAAGCTTCGTTAGACTCTGTGTTGGCTGATATTCAAAAGAATTTAGATCTGAGTTCATCTGAGTTAAAGCAGCTAACAACAAATATTTTAAAAGAGGAGAATGAAGGAGAAAGAAGTCAACTTATTGAAAACCTCGTAAGTAGAAGCTACACTACCGAATCTAGCGATAAAGAGCAAGTACGAAAAACTATTAAAGATTTTGTAAACATACAAAATGAACTCCACGAAGCAGAGGAAGTTTGCCAAGACGCGATTAGTTTGAAATTTACTGATTCGAATGACGATTTTCTTAAAAAACAAATGTTAAAGATCGTTTACAAGAATAAAACTTTAGTGGAAGAAAAAGAAGAACTTTTAGGGATGTTGAACTCTGGAGCAGGGGAGTTGGTAGTGAATCCAACAACTAACTTTTATATCGAGCCTATACGAATGGATGAGGATGAAGAAGAAAGCATAGAGGATTTGCTGGCGATTGAACCGAAGTTAGGTGGTACCTTAGTTCAAGATCTTCTCCACGTTAAAGAAAACAAGCAAATGCGTGCGATTGGTTTAGTGCATTACAACGAAAAATCTTTAGAAAACATTATTCAGGAGTATGAAAGCGAGATTAAACAGCTGTCTGAATATCAAAACGAAGCTTTAGCGTACGAAGAAGTCGAAAAAATTATATCTCGTCAAGCCGTAACATCAGATACTCTTGCAGCGTTGAAAGAAGAACAGGAAAAAGTTGAAGAACGGCTTCGTGTAAACACGCCACAAATTGAAGAAGTAAATAACAAACTAGAAGCTTTAAAATTGAGCAAGGAGGAAATGTTGCGAAAGGAGAAGAAGTTGCTTCAACGTAAAAACGTATTAAAGAGGAATTTAAAAGAACTGAATAAGCGAGTTGCTGACAACCTGATGAACGAGGAACGTAAAAAAGAGAAAGTTTACACTGAGGAACAAATAGGCCGGGTTGCTATGGAAATTGAACATGTGAGATCAAAAATTGCAGACAACTTGGATAACGAGAAAACAGAAAAACAGAAGTTACAAAATCTTGCTGAAAGATCATTAAAACAAGAAAGAATGCCATTGTCTAAAAAATTATCTCAACTAAAAGAAGATCTAGAGAAATTATGTCCCTTCGTGAACAAACACAGCGTTACGTTTCGTCCAGATGGCGTGTCGATGGAAACTCCAAATACTACACAAGTGAAACAGGTGATCGAGACAAGAAATGAACTCTCCAAGAGACTCACAGAGACTGAGCACAAAATACAGGAAATCATCACAAGCAACGATTATGAATCGAGTCCAAGTGGAAGCTTGGAACAAATTGAAGATCTTGAAAACTACCAAGCATTGGATAATAGAAGAAAAAGCCATGATTTAAATACAAAATTAGTGGAAATCGAGATGGAACTGGATAACGTGAATACAGAAATGAAAAAAGGCGAAATCACATTGCAAGATCTACAAGGATTGAAGAAATATTCTGAACAATTAAAAAATGCTTTAAATGACATTGAAATGAAGTTAAAACCAGATACAGTCGATGAGAAGTGTTCAAATAAAATCAAAGAATTACAAAACGAAATTTCGTCTTTAAGGCAACAGTTAGAAGAAAAAGAAATTCAAAATTTAGAATCCAACTTGGATGAGATGGAAACATTAGAATCTGCAAAAGCAAAACTTGAAAGAGAATTACAGGACAATAGAGAGGAGATGGTGGTTGGTAAGGATAGCGAGGTTGCGCATCAAGCTTTGAGGGATTTGTTGGAAGAAAGAGATCGGACAAAGAAGCTGATCATGTGCTTAGAAGATGATGAAAGACTTTTATCTGACGCGAAGCAGAAAAGCAGTGGTCACACTTCCATTAATAAAAGTTTAAAATGTACAGATGAAGAGATGTTGAAACAAAAGAGCTATGGTATATCCACGATCATCCAAATTGCACGCAATAGATTAGATGTATTTATTGACATAGTCAAGACAAAAATGGAGAAAAAGCTGCAAGAAGCCAAGGAAAAAAGTTGGGTTAACAAGGAAAATTTGACTAAGGAAGAAAAACAAAAACTTGGTAAGGAGCTAAAAGACATAATTGGAGATATTAATCAAACAAAAAAACAAATAAAGCAGATAGACGAGTTCGAGTTAACCGGCTTTGCTACGTACGAAGACCAATCCTTGCTTACTACCTTATATCAAAAGAAAAGGGAGTTGCTCTCCATCTTAGACGATATCAATATTGGAATTCAAACGGAATCAGAGAATGACAACAACATTGAAGGGTTGTTGAAGCAGAAGATTAAAGTCAAGCAAGAGCTGATGGATTTAGATGAACGTATTGGTGGACAGGATCAAGTTTTGAAAGAAAGGCTCAAAAAGTTGCAGGATTTGAAACACGTGCTTGAAAATAAAATGGCAGACAGTGTAAGCATAGATGACTTGCAAACTATCATTACACAGTTAGACAAAAAGGAACAGGCCATACAATCTACAAAAAGTGGCGAACCCACTGTGGATTCGTTAATTAAGGAAAGGCTATCCTTGAGTAAAAATATTTTGAGTGTGCCAAGAGACACTGAGGAAGGCCACGAAGAAGCTGCTGAAATGTGTAAAGTTCTTGAAAGTGTGGACGCCGATATCTTCGAGAGAGTCGAAAAGGTAATGTCCAAGTTAAATATGCTTGACGTCGAAGATGACGGGATGGAAAATTTTTCTTTTCATTTGCTGGCCAACACTGCAGCAACCTTTGAGTTGCAGCATGCGAAGAATGAATTTGAAAATGCTTTGAAGCTGTCAGGTTGTCAACCAAGCGAGAATCAATTGAGTGAGAGTGATTTAAAGGATACGTTTATGAAGATAAAAGAAACGGAGGATTTCCGAAAAATTTTACAAAATTTTATTTCACGGAACATTGATTTTGGCAATATCGAGGATATCAAAGAATTAAAATCGTTAAATGAAGATAAATTGGGAATACTTTTGAACAAAATCAAAAAATTAAATTTATTGATTGAACGAAAGGAAGATTTCTATGATCACGAGAAATGCAGTCCTTCGAAGGAATATGAGAAACTTGCACGTGATAGTAAGAAGATTGAACGTGAATTGGAAACAGCGGTTACATCATATGATGTAGAGTCACAATATAATGAACACGTTGTAAGAACAAAACCATACATCAACAGAACTACCGCTCCTGTGAAGTTAAGTGCTTTAGCTATGTACCTTGAGAGAAGAGATGAAAAATTGAACGAGTTGTTTTTTCTTGAAAAAGAATTAGAAAATGCAAATATTAGTGAAGAGAAAAGAGAAGATTTAAATAATAAAAAAGACGAGTTAGAAAAAATTATCGAAGACATTGATGAAAAGATAATTGATGGTGATTTCCCTTTGCCTGCTGAAGAAAACAACGGTTCACCAACCAGAAGTTTTTCACCACGTAGTACCTCAAGCAGAAACAGTTTCAGTGTTGTCATTGATGAGAGAGATAAATTGCTGAAGAAAATCTTCCAACTTCAAAAGAAGGAGGAACATATCCGCGAAAGTGAAGATATTTTGAACAAATTTGAACACATTAAAGAAATAGAAGAAAGAAAAGAAAAAATGAAGCAACATCTCCAACATATCGACAGATGCATGTTTCGATGTAATACCAGTGATGACACTCTGCTGGATGAAAATGACACCATTCAAAATATCACTCGGGATGATGTCCAAAAAAGCATAGAATTGTTGAGTCAGCAATTTAAAGTGGAACAATTTAAGCCTGTTTCATCCTCCAAAGATGACGTCATCGATTTGAATGAATTTATAATTAAGCCGAAAGAAGTGGATATATTTCTGCAGCTTCAAAACATAGAAGAAAGGATGTTGGTTAAGAAGATGAAGGATGAGATACTTGCCCTGCAGTTGGAGAAGGAAGCCATTGAAATCACACAGTCTGAAGAAAAGCGAGCAGTAACAGAAGAACTTTTGAGAACACAAAAGTTACTAGCGGAAACAGAAGCAAAATTAGTTCTGCTTCAACGTAAAGAAAACTTGGAAGATGAGATGAGAATGCTGAAAGAAAAAGTCGACAACAACGAAAAAAGGCGGGAAGAAGAAGAAGAAGAAATTTCACATGAGAGATTTGTGCTCACTGAGCGAGTCGTGGCAAAATCTGAGCTCAAAAAATCAAAAATAAAACTTGAACAAGAACTAGATGAGATTAATATCATAATCCATCAATATTCGAATGCCCTCGAGAAAGAAGTTAATATAACAGAGGCTGAACAAGAAAATAATGAAGAAGAAGAAGTTAAAGAAGAAGAAATTGAAGAAGATATGAGCAGAATTTTGGATGAACACTTGAACTCTCTATTGAGCCACAAAAGAGAATTACAACAACGCCTTACAAACTTTACCGATTCAGTTATCGATGAAAATACTGAAACTTCATTGGTTGATTTATTGGGTAAAAGACGCAAAGTAATTAAGGAAATCGAGGAAGTGCAGAAACTACTGCATGAAGAGGATATAAGAACACGGAAAGAGTGTTTAACTGAAGAGATAAAAGTATGCTATGAAGAATATAAAGAAATAAAAGCAAATAATGGATATAATGTTCACAAGAAAAAACTTCTACACAAGAAAGTAAAACAGCTGGAACAAAGCGAAGCTAGTTTAAATAAAAATATGAACGAAAGTAAATATAATGAAGATTTTTCGCGTATGAAGTGCCAACTTGGTGAAGATTTATTCAGTTTTCTTCAAGACCCTAAAGTTGAAGCTAACGAGACACATTTGAAAGAGTTAATGATGTGTATGGAAGATCGCACTATATCGCAATACATTAAAGATATGGTAGGTTTATGTACACTGCAGACGGAACAAATTCAAAATTTAAAAAACGATATCGAACTTGCGAAAGAAGAACAGACCGAGGGAAAACAAACGGCAGACGATTTTTATAAACAAATAGAATTTTCAAATAATGAACTTACGGATGTCCAAGAAAAATTAGGAGTTTTAGAAACGACGCAAAAACAAGTTCGAGAATTAGTTGGAATACGATTACACAATCTCATAACAGGTAACATGGATAACGACAAAACTACCGACCCATGGTTTAACGAAGTTCGTAAAAGGCTTCGCAATGCCGAAACAATCGAAGAGCTGTTGATATCCGACATAGACGCATTGGAGAGGGGTGAGATAAATGCTAACTTAATTGATCAGCTTGTTGAAGATAAGACGGTACTGCAAAAACGTTTGGGTGAACAAGAAGAACAGTGCGAGTTACTAAGGCAACGCGAGGAAGATTTCTTTTCCGAAACTGAAAGTTTACGCGATAATTTACAACAATGTACGAGCAAAACAAGCTCGATACATGAAGAAGCGCAAAAATTGAAAGACGATTACGAGGAAACGAAAGAGAAATTAGAAAAAGCAATCGCAGAGAACGATCGCTTAAAAGCACGCTTGGCGAAGAAAGAAAAAACAGCGAATCTCACCGAAGGAACGAGCAAAATAAAAACAGAATTAATGCGTTCAAATAAGGAAAATGAAAATTTAAAAATTACCAAAAGTCAACTACAAAACGAGCTGGACTCGTTTCGAAAGAAATTTAAACGTCTCAGTAGAGAAAAAAGTTTGATGCAGGAAAAACTTGAACTGGAGACGAAACATATGAAGGAAACACAAGCAGAATTGAATGCTTCGCAACAGAAAGAAAGGTTGAGCAAAACTGAGATGCACAAGAATTGCCAACTTATTGAAAAACAACGCAGAGAACTAAACAAGATGAAAGAAACCAAAACACAGGTTGAAAAACAAAACGAAGAACTTCAACACGCGTTGGACGAGGTTAAAGAAAAATATCAAACACTCAACGTCAAACATCAAAACGAAACTACTAAAATAACTAAAGAACTACGAGCGGCGAAAAACAAAGTCGAAGTCCACAAAACTGAAATTGAAAAGTTAACGATCGAAAACGAAGTTTCTCGCAACGACGAATTAGGACAAGTCAAGATAGCGTTTGCAAACGAAAGAACATCGTATGTTAACGAGATTAAAGATCTTACGGAAAGACTGGAAGAAGAAACAAAAAATAATAAGGAAGAAGCTGAGGAGATGTGGAAGAAAATTAAAAAAATAGAAAAAACAAACGAAGAACTTAGTGTTGAAAATAAAACTTTACTTGATAAATTACACGATCTTGACGAGTCGTTCGAAGCTGAACTTTTGGAAACGCGAAAAGAATTAAACGAGAAATATAACCAATCAGTGGACAAATTAAACGAAAAAATTCGAAATTTGGCTAATGACGTCATCACTATCGAACAATTAAAGAATGAAGTCGAAACCGAAAAGGATATAGTTGATAAAGAAAACGAAGATTTATCGATTCAGTTGCAAGAACAAGCCACGATAATGGAGGAAAAAGAAAAGACAAATCGCGTAAAGATCTCGAGCATACAAACTGAACTGGAGGGAGTAAAACTCGAAAATTCTGAGTTACAAGATGAAATCAGCGAGTTAAGAAGTAGACAAAGACAGGTGAGAAATTTAGAAAATTTTGAGAGAGAGCTGAAAGAAAAGCACGAAAACCTGCAGAAATCACTCGAAGAATTTGAGTTACTAAAAAATCAGTTTGGTGAGAGCATGAAATTCTTTATGACAAAATCAACGAACGAAAGGGATAAAAATGTTGACAACAAAAAACAGGATGATCGGGTTTCATTTAAACTGTTAAAAATGAGTCAAGATGAGCGAGACAAAATGAACGAGGACTTGATTGCTTCTAATCGCGACTTACAACAAACTCGAAACGAGTTACGAAAAGTCAAAGCGGCGTTACGGCAAAAAGAGCAAGATTATTTCTCAGAAGAAAAACAATTAATTTCAAACATCGAGGCGCGAAATAAACAAAAATTAGAAGAGTTGCAAAAATACCACAATAAAGAGAAAGAAAAAATATTAAAACTGTATTCGGAAGAACAGAGCAAATGGGAGGAAGAAATAAGACGTCTCAAAGATGATCTTCACGAAGAAAACTTAAAAAAGTTAGGTGAACAGAGACAAGATTACGAGACCGAAATGAAGCAACAGTTCGAAAGCTACATGAAGGCGTTCGAAGTGGAGAAAGAAGAAATGCAGGAACAAATTGATATTTCTCGGAATGGAAAGAAAGAGTTGATAAAACAGTTTGAAAGTGACAGAATGACGATGAAGAAGAAATATGACAACGAGAGATATGCTTTAGAAGAAACCATTCGAAGATTGTTGAAGAATCTAATGAAATATAAAGATCAAAGAAATAAGTAAGTTTGACATCATAACGGTTTTCTAACATCTGTATTGTGACAGCATTTACTTAGGCCTCCATAATTTGTAAGATAACCTGTTACCTCACTATAAGGACCAGACACGCAAATCACGAGGTTCCACGCGCCCAGGCAGGTGACAATGAGTCTTGTCCTTCCATTCCCTTCGTGTCTCAAGTCGTTTGCCACTATCCCAGATCTCCTTAACATCGACGAAAAGACAATTTGAACAAATGCTTCCGTGAAAGATGTTGTAATGATCCCAGGGTCCCACATTCTTGCTCTTGTTTGCGGACGTTAGTTTTCCAATTTATTATTTTAGGCTTAAAACGAGTCATCAAGACGAAATCATCGAATTAGAGGAACGTTTCGATGCGGAAAAAGAACGTCTGGAGGAGCGTCGTGAAGAAGAGTTGCAGACATTAAAAGAAAATTTGTATCGTCTATACGGTAACAACATTAAGAACGAGAGACAAATTCTGCACGTCACATTTGACGAAATTATTAATGAATCCACGTCGAAAAAGAGCGGAGGAGGGACATTATGGTGCGCAGACAAAAAGGTGGAGGAGACTTTAACTTTAAAAGAATTAAAGGAACTCGTGCATATGGGAGATTTAAGCGGGATTATCGATGCAGAATACGACGGCGAAAAAGAAATGATTAAACAGAGCATGCGCGAACAATATAAAGTACGACTTCGAAACGAGACTGATTCTTTGATGAAGCGATTACTCGAATTGTCGGACGAGTTGGATTCTCTTAGATCGAACGCGTAATTTTAAAAACATAGCGTACTGCAAACAAAAAAATACTAGTAAATAATTAAACAATTTGACAATATGTCAGACTGTCTTCACTAATATTTTTAAATGCTATTTACAAACTTAAAGCTTTTTATAAAATATTTTAAAATATATTGTGACGTGAAATATAATATGGGCGTAGTAGAAATATGTACCAAATATATATTCTAAAATAATTTTTTTAGCATAAAAGTTTATTGGGTAAATTACTGTCAGGTTAAACGATTATTTTTTAGAATAAGCAACAACTTAGCAGCAATGTGAGGCTAAAATCTAACACAATACCGTATTTTCTCGGATAGAAAACTGCCGGGAATGCAATTTAAAATCGCTATCCATTAACGCGTTCAGGTAGCGTTATCGAAATTTTGATTGGCTGTTGAAAAAGATATCCATCCGCAAACATTGGAAGATGAATCGTCTCCACTTCCGATGTTACTAAAATTCGAATGCGCATTCCCAGCCAGTAAACGCTACAAGCTTCGATTAAAAAGGTTTTAATAGAAAGCGTCCTTTAGTTGAAAAACAGTGGATAGAAGCAGTCTTCAAACAAAAATTCGTCTGAACCCCCAAAACGGACAAACAAAAAGCCAGGCTCGGGTACTCAGTGTTAAGTATTTTTTCTACTTCTTTATTTTTCAAAATAAAACAAGTAACAAAAATTACCAAAAGTCTTCTCGCCATGTAACAAAAAAAATTCTGTTTAAGATATTTAAAATGTTTAGGCTAATTTTGTTGAAAAATTTCAACAGCATCAAAGCTGAAGAAATAATTAGTTAAAGTCTAGGATTTCTTTTTTAAATAATTTATTTACAAAAAACATCTATCTTATTTAAATTCTTCTTTCAATTTCCAATTTCCCACCCCGTCATCGCGTCGATGAAAATCGCATATTTGCTTAAGTAATTGCTTGAACAAAGCGTTCTGCGTTTTTTCTATACGGGTCGCGAAAAATGACGTCATCTCATTTGTCGTGGCAGTGCCGTACGTCTGCTGTAGCATGAACTCTTGAATGTCTTTCAACAGCGTCACTTCCTTTGAAGATGAGCCTTCGCTAGTGACTTGTGACGAGGATGAACTTGTTCCAAACATATTTCGAGTTCTCATCCGCGCTAACAGTGCACTCGAAGATACATCTATGGTTTCACTTTCTAAGTCTAAATCTTCATTCGTTAACACACTGGGTTTTACAGCAGCAGTTTCGACGTTTTTATTCGATTTTTTACCAAAGCTAGGTTTTTTAGTAATACTAGAATTAGCCACTGTTTTGGTATGTCCGGTCCAAGTTGGCACAGAAAGCCCATTATTTCTACATTCAGCTCTAGACTGACGCAATGCATTGACAGCTTGCTTGGCAACTTTCTCTGCTTCCTTCTCAACAAGAACATAGTCCGGGTTTCCCGCTTGTTCGATACGGTCGTGTTTTAACGCACTGTGTAAACCTGAAGATCGAAACAAACTCATCAACACGTCTTTCTCGTTTTGAATATTATCGTTGCCTTCTTGCTCTTCATCGTCAGAACGATAGGCTTCCGACTTCTCAACATCATCTATCTGAACACCGTCAACAGCTACCCTCTTTTTCTTCTTCTTCTTTCTTTTCTTATTTGATTTCGTGGGGAAACTCGTTCCTATACTTCTACCAGGCTGCAATGGTGTCTCGGAAGAAACTTCTGTTTTGGGTTCACAAGAACGTTGCTGCTTATTTAAAGATGGACATGACACACCCTGGTCACACATCTTCTCCGCACCATCACCGACACCCACCTCCACATTATATTTTTCACTTGTTTTCACTTTTTTTGCTAAAGTTTCCTGCTCATCTGAGTTTTTGGAATGTTTTCCTTTTCTTCGCATTCTAATCTCAGATCCCGTCCCTGCAAATATGGCACCTGTTTCCGTGCTCTGCATCGGACCTATGTCGCCCAGTGCGAACAGTTCGTAGAGATCGTTCGATTTGAAAAAACGTCGTTGTAATGGATTTGTTAGCACACGATTTGTGAGGAACTGTTTGAAGATTTGTCTAAAAACATAAAATGGAACGCATAATAAAACAACAATTCCTTTAATCAAGGAAAACATATTTTTTTAACAGTTGATAAACATTTGATAACAGGCCCAGGTATGTTTACGATATGTTCATTTCAAAAAATATATTTTTATGATTTTTATATTCTTCTGATAATAAAATGTCAATAAAGTTGAAAGCACCTCATTTAATTTTGACAATCCTCTTCGGGGCAAAAAAATGTGCCTTTTTCATAAAAAAGCTAGTTATGACTTTTAAATAATGCAGGAATAGATAGTTTTAACATTAGTACATTCTTAATTTTTATATAATATATGCTTAAAACGTCATGCTTATAAAAAATTTTTACTTCAATGATAAACTTTCGCGGCTAGAAATTTTTTCGCGTTTTAAATACCCGGACTGCTTAATTTATTTACATGGATTTTCATTTTTTGCTAAATTTTTGATAAAAAGAAATTTTTCTGCAACTGACCTTCTCACATGGAAATAATAAATTTGAATTTTAAATGTCGCGAATGTCACAACTTTCGGCAGTAACGAAATGTTTTTCTGTAAAATCGCAAAATTATCTAATTAACTAATATACTGTCACCTGTGATAAATCTTTTCTTCTATGGTACCTGTGGTCATCAATCGATATATCGTCACGTGACGCTCTTGCCCAATCCTCCAGGATCGTTCTCGCGCCTGAGTATCTGTGCTGGGATTCCAGTCGGGATCATAAATGATGACACGATCAGCTCCGATTAAATTCAAACCCAGTCCTCCAACACGGGTTGTTAACAGAAAAACAAAAATATTTTTATCCTACAAATAAATAGTGACACACATAAGATGACAGAAACGATAAATACAAATATATTCCATAATTCCCATCATTTTAATTTATTAGTATGCAAGTCTCGTTTTCGTGACGAGGCTAAATCTAGTAATATCAAAACAAGCGATGACACAAGCTGTTTGCCGTGTCTGCACATACCTCGTTAAATTTCTTCACAAGAGTTTGTCGACTTCCCACATTCGTTGTACCATCCATTCTTAAGTAAGTGTAACCAAATGTCTTCAGAAATTCTTCCAAAATATTGAGCATCTACAAAAAAAACATTGCGTAACATGTAAATGACACTTGTGTTTCGGTTGACACTAATACCATGGTAATTAAAAGAGGTATCTTTGCCTAACACCGATACTATGCTGTTTCGACAAGGATTTTCGTTGGAATCCGTTACCGTCATTCCTCTAATTTAATGCGTCTTCTAATTAGTGCAAATGGCCTTTTTTTCAAAATTTCCTTAATTTATTTCCTCTAACTTTTAGTGCGACACTCTTTTCACTAACTTTTGGTGCGACACTCTTTTCACTAACTTTTAGCGCGACACTCTTGTCACTAACTTTTAGTGCGACACTCTTGTCACTAACTTTTAGTGCGACACTCTTTTCACTAACTTTTAGTGCGACACTCTTTTCACTAACTTTTAGTGCGACACTCTTTTCACTAACTTTTAGTGCGACACTCTTTTCACTAACTTTTAGTGCGACACTCTTGTCACTAACTTTTAGTGCGACACTCTTGTCACTAACTTTTAGTGCGACACTCTTTTCACTAACTTTTAGTGCGACACTCTTTTCACTAACTTTTAGTGCGACACTCTTTTCACTAACTTTTAGTGCGACACTCTTGTCACTAACTTTTAGTGCGACACTCTTGTCACTAACTTTTAGTGCGACACTCTTTTCACTAACTTTTAGTGCGACACTCTTGTCACTAACTTTTAGTGCGACACTCTTGTCACTAACTTTTAGTGCGACACTCTTTTCACTAACTTTTAGTGCGACACTCTTTTCACTAACTTTTAGTGCGACACTCTTGTCACTAACTTTTAGTGCGACACTCTTTTCACTAACTTTTAGTGCGACACTCTTTTCACTAACTTTTAGTGCGACACTCTTGTCACTAACTTTTAGTGCGACACTCTTGTCACTAACTTTTAGTGCGACACTCTTGTCACTAACTTTTAGTGCGACACTCTTGTCACTAACTTTTAGTGCGACACTCTGTCACTAACTTTTAGTGCGACACTCTTGTCACTAACTTTTAGTGCGACACTCTTGTCACTAACTTTTAGTGCGACACTCTTTTCACTAACTTTTAGTGCGACACTCTTGTCACTAACTTTTAGTGCGACACTCTTTTCACTAACTTTTAGTGCGACACTCTTTTCACTAATATTTAGTGCGACACTCTTTTCACTAATTTTTAGTGCGACACTCTTTTCACTAATTTTTAGTGCGACACTCTTTTCACTAACTTTTAGTGCGACACTCTTTTCACTAATTTTTAGTGCGACACTCTTTTCACTAATTTTTAGTGCGACACTCTTTTCACTAACTTTTGTTTTTCCTCTAATTTAATGCGACTAAGGTCAGATTTTCCTAATTATATCTAATTATAGTGCGAGCCAGATCATTTAGCGGACGTGTTTTCGGTCGCACTAAATAAGATGAATGACGGTAGTTGCTGAGCAACAGAAAAAACAATCGAAACGGCCACAACGGCCCGCAATCCAGACAATAAGCTTCACGAAATACATAAACAATAAAAATAGCACAACATACCTGTTTCGACTGTGAAAACAATAACACGTGATGACCTTTTTCGTTCCAAATTCGTAACAGACTTTCCACAACCACCATTTTACCAGAACGTTTCCAATTTCCATAACCGCCATCAAAGACACGCAGAGCGTTACTCTCGTTTTGTTCATGCAAATAAACTAAATCAGGATGGTTGCAAATCTTTCGTAATTTGATTAAACCAGGAAAAACCTGGAAATAAGAATACCAAAGTTAATGCACACGAAATGAGAAAATTAAGTTTAACAAGATTTTTAAATGAACTAGTTTCAAGAAAATTAGCACTAGACTAATCAAGATGTAAAAACGTTCGGAGCCTGAAATAAAATCTTAATAATTCCTCTCAACATCTTCTAAAAAAACAGCCAAAATGCGGTGGTATCACATATCGGATGCAGCTTTTATCTAGGATTTTAAACGTGTCTAAGACTTAAAAAACCTTTGGAAAAAATTGCAGTGGAGATGAAAAAACTAGTAGAACTAGACTGCTCCCAAGGTTTCTGGTCAAAAAAAACGTCCAAAAGAAAGGGGGCGACGGTTTTGTCTCTTCTCGCGAATACTGCTTTTAATCCGCGCGATACTGCGGTAAAAAACCTTCCACAAAAAATTCATTTCTTTGTTGTACTGCAGTTTTATCATTATCATTCTTAAAAGTTCGTTAATAACTGAGAAAACATTGTTAAAAACTCTCTAAAAACTTTCTAATTAATCTCGTCACTATCACTCTCGATGACGAACAGTGGAAGTGGTGACAAACTTTAAGAGGATTTGATTGTAGCAACACAGCCATCACCACAACTGACAAACACACTGAGCAGAAAATTATTTCATGTCTCAATCGACTTTTTTGTCATCAAAATCAAAAATTTACAGCCAACTTTTTAGCTCCTGTAACAGAATTAGTGAAGTAGAGGAGACAGAAAAAAACTCAACCTTCATATTTCCAGCCAGCATAGCTGCAACATCTTTCGAATTAATATATTCTTTATACAATTCCTTCTGCTCATCTGTTAATTTGCAGAATAAAACCTAATGAAAAAAATTTGATACAGCTTTATTACCTTCCGTACGAAATTAACAACCTGTGGGGAAGAGTTTACCTGTTCGTTCTTTGTAGGAAGTTCCAAACTCTTTTTAACATCTTTTTTCAGTCGCCGAAGCATATATGGACTTACAGTGTCTCTCAAAACACAGGAACATTTATAAGCTGTTTGTACCTAAAAATGATATAAAATTGATTTATGACGACAAGCTTGATATCCTGTTGCTCGTGAGATAAAAGGCAGAAATCAAAATCAAGCAGAAAAAAAAATATTTGTAAAAAGTAAAGACGACACAGTAAATAAAAATGAACAAAGTTAAACTACCTGAACAGAAGAAGCATTCGCATACCCACCCATTGTTATTGGTACAGAAAATTCTGTCATAAAAACAGGTAGTGTACCAAGTCGTCCAGGATAAGCAAAATCAAACAATGACCATAATTCTTTCAGACTGTTCTGCATTGGTGTGCCAGTCAAGATTATTCGATGAGGAGTATCAAACTGCAACAACAATCATTTAAAAAGATGAGGATTGTTGTAATACAAAAGAATCACAGTGGCACGGTATACACACTTTTTTACAACCAACAAAAATTTTTGGTTAAGGCTCAATGTTGCTTAAATTCCTGGATTTTACAGATTGGTTGCTAACTGACTATCTATGTGGAAAGGTCAACTTCACGTGTTAGCTTGTTTATTTAGGCTAGTAAACAAATAAAAAATTAAACTTCCGTTTAATTATGTTCGCTGTATGAAACTTACATAACTAGAATAAGATGTTTTTATAACCCCTGTTGTTTGACCTTTTTCTTTTTACATTCACTGACTTCAGGCTGGCTGTTGATTACAAATTGGTTTGTTATTTAAGAATTTGAGCCTCATGTTGGTTATAAAAAAGGTGTGTACCTGTTTGCAAGCAAGAGTCACATCTGAATCTGGATTTCGGATTTTATGACCTTCATCTAATATGACGTATTGCCAGTGATAGCGGTACAGTTCTTTTTTGTTGATTCGAACTCCAGCATAAGTTGTTATGAGTACTCCAGGATGGTTATTAATAGCTTTTATTAACGTAGCCTAAAAACGTTTGTCACACAAAAGTTAACTACAAAAAGCCCAAGTCAAATTTCTAAACATATGAGAAAATATCTGCTACCTTTCTTCCTGAAAATGAGCCTGAATCATGTAAAATACCAACGCGAAACTTTGGCCACCACTTATGAAATTCAGCAACCCACTGCTTCATAACAGTAGCAGGGCAAACAATGAGCACGGGTCCTAGTCCAAGATTTCTAAAAAGAAAGAAAAAGTTCTGTTAACACAATTTGATGGGTTTAAAAGTATTTTTTGATATACTTTTGTATTTATTAAACCTGTTTGCAGTGGTCGCTTTTTTCTTTGAGTAAGCCAATCCAGCAAGAAAAGAAATAATTTGAATAGTTTTTCCAAGGCCCATTTCATCTCCAACAATACCTCCTGCTTGTTGATTGTGCAACTGCCAAAGCCATCGTACCCCAACACGTTGATATCTGTTTATTGATAAAAATATATAAATAAACATATAAAAATTAATATTTGTTTCAAATTTTTCAGGTTATTGTAAATATTTGTCATACCGGTACAACTTATTCCATGTCTTTTTTGGCAGAACAAAATCATCTTCCACAACGACTTCATCATCACTATCTTCATTGTCGGAAAAATCAGCAGGGTCATACTCTTCCATTACTTCCCCTGCTTTACATGCATGTCTCAGTGTATTCTTCACATGTAGCTTTCTACAGTCAAATTTATTAATAAAAAATTAAAATTAAAATTTATCAAATATCAACGTTTTTTATTTTATTGGTAAATGGCTGAATAATAGTGTCTTGAATAAGCAGCCCTGCTAAATAACTAAGGATGCTTTAAAAGTAATTTTTTTTAGGTTCAAGACCTTCCCGACTCAAAACGAATACTCAAAATCATTATGAGTACCTCATTCTTTCTCTGAAGGAGTTGAAATCACCATCATCTATAGTTCCTTGCATATAGTTTTTAGGCTTTTTTTGGTTAAGTTTTTCCTTTTTAACAATTTTTTCTGGCATGTCAACCAATTCAGCATCATCATCACTGCTAACATCATGATATTCAGGAACATAATCATCATCAGACAGCTTGGTAATCTTTTCTTTCAACGATCCTTTTTTCTGTATTATCTCACTTGATTCGTCATCACTACTCTCCACTCTGGTGGTTTCATTCTCTGGTTTTTCACTTCTTGCATTTTTTTTCATACCAAGGGCTTCAAATGGAGTAATTTTACCAAGTCTAACAGATTCATCATGAGCATAATCCTGTTTGGCTAAAAAACAAATATATTATATCCTTATTATTTTCTTTATACAATTATTTACCTTAAGTTTTTCTTTTTTCTTTACTTTAATTTTGTCATTTTACCAGAATGATTTTTTAGCGATTTCAAAAAACATTTTCAAGATATATAATTGCAGAAAGGAACAAATATTTAAGTGGTGTACGAATATTAGGGAAAAAAAGAAAAGTATATAATGGTTAATGTGTGGAGATTAATTTTCATGAATTAGAACAAATTATCATTTTTTGTAAAGAATTAATTATGCAAAAAATTTGTGAAAAACTGCAAATTGTGGAAATTATTATTCTCACAATAATTAATCTTGCTTTTTCAAGAGTTTACTGCAAAAAACAACTAAACATTCAATTTACACATTAGAATAAACTTTTGCAAATTTACAAAAGTTTATATATTGTGAAATGTTTCAAATTTTTTATTCTATTTTTAATTAATCAATTTACAAAGCTTAATCAAATATATTTTACAAATTTTCTGACACAGCATTTGTTATTGAGAACAATTATATGCAGTAGTACCTTTATCATCTTCATTTTTGTCTAACTTTAACAATCTCTGCTGGGTATCCAATAATTTTGTTTCCAAGCGTTTTATCAACGCCTCCTGAAATTGTTAGTGTAAGATATATTCATAATAAAAAAGGAATCATATTTACAGTGTCACATATCTCTAACAAAAAACTGCTGGTTAGTCTGATGTATTGTTACATTTGTCAGCAACATCAAAATAATTAATGTTAAAATCAATTTAATCCTAATGCTGGGTTTTAAGTCAAATTGCAACCTGCTCTATTACTTCGTTGTTAGTTTCAGTTTCTTTTAAAAATTGCAAAATATTAAAGTTACTCATATCAAAATGGTATAAAGGGGTAATAAATGAAAGTGAAACATAAATTCTTTGAAATTCAACAAATTAAGATTTGGTTTTTAACATCTTAAAATATAAATTCTCTCCATGTGAACATACTGGTTAAAGAGATCAGCCATGAGAATTTACAGCGGTTATTTTCCACTGAATATGCAAAATATAAAATTTCCAGCGGCAATAAATTTGCCGTCACCACAAATATCAGTTGTGAGGAGAAAAGTATCAAAGTGACGAAAAGTAAAAGCAAATAAAAAACACTGATCCTAAGTATCACGTACAGTGTCGCAAGCTACACATTTTTGAGAGTATGAGTAGTAATAAATGACAGTGAAAAAATTTAGAGTAAGAGTACAATGGGAGGGCAAGTATAATAAACAAGGGTAATTTTTTTTTAAATAACGGGAGTGCGCAATAATTATTACATCTTTAAAAAAATGTGTTATGATATTTGCCATTTTTATTAAAGGAAAATTAAAAACATTAATTTTAATTCATGATTTAAATTTAAACTCTACACAACAATGAACAAATAGAAGACATGGGGTACATTCATTACATGCCTAAATAATTTTTTTTACCACTGAGAAGTTTCAAATTGTTGTAGCTAATATGAAAAAGATGGTTGACAACGGCAATATGTTTGCCTTCGGTCGCAAGGCTGATTCTCATGGCTGGAAATAGACATTGTTTTGGCTGAAAACCATTTTGTTGTCTATGTAAACTCAGTTAAAAAAAAATTAGAAATATGGTTATATAAAATAGATGTGGTTTCTGGTCAATGACTGTATAAATACAACAAAAAATTGTGTTTTTTTTATGTATATTTGATCTAATTTTTACAATTGTCATATATACCTTGCTTTGTTTTTGTTGCAATAGGGAAAATGAAACTGTATTTGTTGAACCACCATCCTTTGCAGACAAAAATACTTTATTGATATCATCTTTTTCTCCTGTTACAATTCTATAATGGAATTTTTGTATCTTTGAAATAATTTTCTTTACAGTATATACAGTCAAACTAGTAAAAGATGGCCACTCTGGAAACTTTAAAAGGCGGTTCTATCAGACAGGCAGCTTATAAAACACCTTTGTAAGACAGACAGCCTTTGACATGGCAGTCTCAGGAAAGTTGTTTTAGTCGTTTTTGTTTTAGTCTTCCCCACAGTTGTTTTAGTCTTCCAACAACTTTTGGAATGCAGGAAACTATTTGAAATTATGCAATTGTTTTTCTGGTTGGAAAGTGGTGAACGTTTAAAATTGTGAATCAGTGACTCAGTGTTTGTGTACAGTGACTCTCTCAACCTGAACTTCCTTTTCTACATTTCCAAAAAATGATAGCTTGCCTTCATCAGTGTCTAATTCATTGTAATATTTATTTTTCAGCTGATCATCTGCTCATATTATGATACACTAAGATTAAAAGATCAGATGTTAAAAATAATTTTTTGAGGAAACAAAGCAACGATGAAAAATAATTTTTTGAGGAAACAAAAAGTTAAAAAATAATTTTTTGAGGAAACAAAGTAAAAGTGGAAAATAATTATTTGCCAAATTGACACAGCTGTTTTCACAGGTTTTGTCTGGGGATGCTGATCACATTGACAGGTGGTTGTGTTATAGAGGAGCAGGTGACCATAAAACACATTGGGGGTTCAAAATGTGGTCGTTAAGACAGGTTCAACTGTATAATAAAAAAAGTTCATATTTTGTTATTTACAGCAGAGAACACATCTTTGGTTAAAACTTGTGAATAGTACGCTTTTGTCAAAAAGGAATGCAAATAACAAGGACAAACATTTTCTTATTGGTTATAACTTACTTAATTTCATTTTTGATCTGAATAATTTCTTTTTGTAGTATATTCTGTTTGAAACGTTTTTCTGCATTTGATAAGACTGAGTTGACCTGATGAAACACTCCCTTTTCAAAATTTTCCTGTTCATACACATCAACATCAAGTAACTGGAGTTCTTCATCTTGTTGTTCTCGATTAACCGATTGAATGTTTGATGTATCGATTGAAATCCCATAGCTGCAAATGCTTCTATTTTCATTGGCAACACCAACTGAAACAATATCATTTTGTTTTAAAGATTTTTGGTTTTCTTCATCTTCTTCTTCCATATCTCATTATATATAATACTAATAAAACATAGTAATGAATGATAATCATAATAACTAAATATCAATGTTCATGTAAATATAATTTAACACCAAAACACCATAGCTTTTTTAACAAAATTTTGTGATCAACAGTATCAAAAGCTTTTGGAGCACAGCACAAACAAAGTTTTGTTGGTAAAGCTCAGTGAGAATAAAATCAGAGATATCGACCTTAGAAATCCAGACTGCCTATCGTTTACGAAATTGTGGCCAGGGATAGGAAGAGAAATTTGTTTGTCCCCTAACTTTTCAAAAATTTTCGTTAAAATTGGCATGATGGAGATAGACCAATAATTTGTAGGATCTATTTTATTGCCACTTTTGAAAAAACAACAACACCCTTTTAAATAAAGATTTGTTGATGAGACTTGATATATAATCAATACTTAAACTGGTGATGCTGATCACAAACCAATAATAATAATAATAATAATAAATATTTAAAGTGGCTAGCCCAGAAAATCACAAAAACCTATAGTTAGTGGATTGTTTCCACTGGGGGCCACTAGAACAAAAAAGAAACAAAAAATGATAAACCTTAGACTGCCTCAGCTCAATCAAACATAGTAACATTTATAATCTGTGAAAATTGAAAAGAAAAAGAATAAAAAACAAAAATTAAAAAGTTAAAAAGTGATCTCCATTAGAATTTGCCAAATACATTAGAGATGGAAGTCTTAAACGAAAGCAGACTTCCATCACAGGTCACTTGGTCTGGAAGATTATTCCACACTTTTGCAGCTCTAAATGGGAAGGCTTTTTTGCCAAATTCCGTGTTGACCAAGGGAAGTGTGAACCTGTTTTTTGAAGCTCCTCTTGTTTGATGATTATGACAGTTTTTTGTCAAAAGTAATTTTGAGCGCATGTAATCAGGAGCAATGTGATTCATGGCTTTGAAAACTAATATGGCATCGTTTTTGATGAGTAAATTATTCATTGAATATTCCCTCTCTTTCCCAAGAAAGGTACGGACACATTTTAATCGTTTTTCTAGTTTTCCCAATCTACCTTGGGTGGCACAAGCCCATGCCGAGGAGCAGTAGTTGAAATATGGCATGACAAGTGCATTAATTAAAAGGTTTTTTGTGTGAGGTGTTAAACAGGATGCAATGGTTCTAATTTTAGAATATTTAATTAGTATTTTTCTATTTATGTCATTAATGTGCTTTTCCCATTGCATTTTTTGATCAAATGTTACCCCAAGATATTTAACTTTTTCGCTCCTCTTCAAAGGAATACCCATATAGTTGATAGTTTTGTTCTCAACTTTTTTTAACTGGCTGTGGTTGCCGAAAAAGATTGTTTCAGTTTTGTCCGTATTAATAGTCATTTTGTTATTATTCAGCCAGAGGTCGACTTGCGAAAGTTCTAACTCGACCTGGGAGACAAGGGTATCCAAGTTTTTATGAGACGAAATAATTATTGTATCATCTGCATATAGATGGTGGTAGTTTGAATTGATGACAGATTTTAAGTCATCAATATACAAAAGAAAGAGCAGGGGCCCCAACACAGATCCCTGCGGCACCCCAAAAGCGTCTTCATGAAGCAGATCTGATCCTGTGTCGTTTACAAGAGTCAGCTGCATTCGGCCCGTTAAGTAGGACTCGAACCAGTCAAAGGCAGCATCTCTGATGCCAAAACACCATAGTTTTTTTAACAAAATTTTATGATCAACAGTGTCAAAAGCTTTTTTAAGGTCAATGAGCACAGCACAAACAAAGTTATGTTGGTCGAGCTCAGTAAGAATAAAATCAGAGACATCGACTACTGCAGTTTCTGTGGAAAAGAGTTTTCGAAATCCGGACTGTCTGTCATTCAGGAAGTTGTGCTCAGAAATAAAATGAGACATTTGCTCATGCACTAACTTTTCAAAAATTTTCATAGGAATTGGCAAAATGGAGATAGGCCGATAATTTGTAAGATCTGTTTTATTGCCACTTTTAAAAATAGGCGAGACCCTTTTAGTCTTCCAACATTTAGGTACATAACCAGTAAATAAAGATTTGTTGAAAAGACTTGATAAATAAATACTTAAAACTGACGAACCTGCTTTTAGCAGTCGTGAACCAATTCCGTCCAAGCCTGTAGCTTTATTAAGTTTTAGTGAACTAATTATTTTTTTGACACTTTTGGTCTCAATACGAGCCCACCGAAAATCGTGTCTGCTAACAGGTGGATTAACATTAGTAGTGTCAGAAGAAAATTTAGAGGCTAGTTTGGCACCAACACTGACAAAAAATGAATTGAATGTGTTGGAAATTTCTTTTGGGTGAGAAGTTTCTGTACCATCGTTTTGGACTACTCGTTTTATCGAGGTAGTATTGCCTGACTTATCAGGAACCAGTTTTTTTAGGGTTTTCCAAAGTTGTTTTGGCCGTTTTTGAAAGTCCTGCAAAACGTCATTATAGTACTCGTTTTTGAGTCGATTTTTGAGACCTATTACCTGGTTCCTTTTTTGTTTGAAAGCTTCCCAGTCTATGATGGATTTTGTTTTTGATGCTTTCCGTTTCAAGAAGTCTCTTTCTTTGATGGCTATTATTAATTCATCAGTGACCCATGCCTCAACACGGCCAGAAAATCTATGTGTTTTGAAAGGGGCATGTTTGTCAGCCACTGTTTTAACATTTTTATTCAGTTTCTCACATGCTTCATCAAGGTCATCATAATTATTAAAATATGACCAGTCTAAATTCCTGAGGTCCTTCAGAAAAGCCTCTTCACTGAAGTTCTTGTAGCTACGAACCTTGCATGTTTTAGGTTCAAATTTTGGCCTTTTGAATTTTCTGATCACATAAACTAAATTGTGATCACTGATGCCTAAATCCATGACACCAGTTTTAGAAATACAAGAACTGTTAGAAAGTATCAAGTCTATAAGAGTGCTACTATTTTCAGTAACACGAGTTGGCTCCGTAATATGTTGTTTTAGGAAAAGAGTGGAGCATAATTCCTTTATTTTGGAGGAAAGAGCATATTTTGAAAGCATGTTACAGTTAAAATCTCCCAAGATAAAAACTTCTTTTTCTTTTGGGAGCTTGTTAAAACACTGTTTAAAATGAGTACACAGGTTTTCAGTACTCTGCAAATCACTACCTCCAGGTGGCCTGTAAACCCCACACACGTAAATAGGTTTAGTTTTTTTCAGGCACACTTTCACCCATAGTGATTCAACATTTTCGAAGTAAAGGTGTTTCAAAAGGTGGCTATCCAAGTTTTCATTAACAAAAATCAGAACACCCCCACCTCGTCTATTCCGATCATTCCTATAACAAACATAGCCATCAATTTTAACGTCATTGTCAGTGATGGTGTCATCAATTTTGGTTTCACAGATGGAGAATACATCAAGTTTTGTTTGATGTAGCAGAAGTTTAACATAGTCTAGTTTGGATGACAGACCATTAATGTTGAGATGGGCCATTTTTAAGCCCTTCCCATTTCTGATTGCCTCAAAATCAAAGTTTTCATCAATAGTAATATTGATGTTGTCCGGAATTTCGTCACCAAATGACTCCTCATTAGCAAAGGGCAAATTACGAGAAAGACAGGGACTGCAAACGAAAAACAGTTTATCTTCAGGAGTCTTCATAAATTGTTGATATTTTTTATCAGAAATGCGCTCACATTTTTTATGAGCCCATAATCCACACTTGTCACAAGAAAGTGCTTTGTGTGTTTTTGCCACAGGTTTTAAGCATGAAGAACAGGGATACTTAACAGGACCTGGGTTGAGGCAGATGTCCCCTGACAAGAGGATTAAAAAATAGAAATACTTGTGCCTGCTTGGCTTAAGTTTTGATAAAGCCATTAATTTTAATTGGAGAGTGAGCTGGCTTTCAGAAACTCTATTGCAGGCATCAAGTGAAGAGATAGAAAAGAAACTCCTATCTAGTCGACTCATTTCGTTGTTGTTGGGTGAGCTACTTTTGAACGAAGGTTTTGTATTGCTCAAAAATACAACGAACACAAATATCAGTTTTAGCGTAAATGTGGGGTTTCCTACCTGGGTAAAGTTATTTTTAAGTCGTAGGGAGATCATTCTACGGTTATGTGCTCTTCCAAAACTATATTTGAAGGATCTGAGGCAAGCCCATTTCCTTAGGATGTTACACAGAAGGAGCAGCAGGAACCCACAACACAGCAAAGCTACCATATTAGATGATAGATGGATAAAAAACTGACTGGGATAAAAACAATTTATTATCAAAAACAATAATTTAAAAACTAACAAAACAACAAATTAAGGAAATGAAAAGATATAAATGAAGTAAAGAAGGCAGTACAATATATAATAAATCAAAAAGGACTTAGCTGTCAAAGCAGGAGCTCTTCAAGCTTTAGTCTTCTTTTTTCTGTCTAAGCCTGTAGCTTTGTCATCACATTTAGTCTCAATTCTTGTATTCGGGTTAACATGCTTAAAATTTTTGTAGTCAATTTCAACAAAAATGACCAACAAATTTGAATTTAGCATAAAAATTTATAGTAACGTGCAAATTTTTAAGTTTATACACTAGGTAAAACTGCCTCTATCAGTAGCCAAACTTTTGATGTTTTATGAAGAAGAATACCCTAAATTACAATCCTATTCTAATAATCGTATGGTCTTCCAATTTTCCTATCTTGTATAGCTATATAATTTCGTTTCCCTCAAACGTTTTTTGCTTCCATGTTCAAAATTTGATAATGTTAACCCAGAGCCGAGAATAAGATAGGAGCCCACCCAAATTTGTGTCTGCAGACAGGCCAGCCTAAAATTATTAAAGGAAATTTATAAACTAAGAAGCATTATTGTATTTCTTTTACATTGCATGCACAAAATTTTGCTGTTGTGACGACGAAAGCTGAATGCTGTGTAGTTAGCTAAGATTTTTTCCCCAGAAACTTTGACTGTAATCTGTTTTTAAAGTAACGGATAATTCTATAAAATTGTAGTTGGGAAAAATGCTCAAATAAAGCAGACCAGGCTGGACACCAATCAATCTGAAGCAGAATCCGCACCACCAACCATTTTAAAACTTTTGTTTATTGAGTAAAAGGGGTGGTCTTATGTTTATGATGTGTAATTTTAATATTTTTCCTGGCAACGTTTTTTATAAGCACGAAATTATAAAAATTATAAAAAGTTTTATTTTTCTTCATCTGTTTTTTTATGTGATTTATTCAATGCCATCCCCTTCCAATGTTTTTGAGAGGAGCACGTCCCCCCGTTAAGAAATTGCTAGCGGTCCCGATTCCTACAACCCGAACATTCGGAATTCGTGGATGGATTAGCGAGCCAGTCGCTTAGTGCGTTGTTTGTGTTATAAATGAAAGTGGTATGGCTTGCATCTCATCTCTTCTACTTTTTTTAATTCGTTTTCCTACATACGGCTAGCTATAGCTATGAGAATAATTTAATCTCTCCACATGTTTATTTGAAAATGAGTAAGGAAAGAAAACTGTGAGGTGACATTTTCATTGTTTTAAAAATTGGTTGCAGCCTCTCGCTTAACACAATTATTATTTTTAACAGTTATAGCTAGCTAGCTAGCACCTTTATTTTGCTGAATCCATGAATAAGATCTCACCTTGGTTGAGGATATTTTGTTCTTATTTAGCTAGCAAGCTAGCTCTATTATAGCTGGCTAACTAGCTAGCTATTGAACTTCCCACAATTTCGGCGATTCGGTTTGACGCCATAACAATTTTTTTGGAGGTGAAAAGTTTCCGTATTTTAGGTGAAGAGAGTGCAGAGCTAGACACATTTTGGAGTTTTAAGAACAATGTTAAGAAGTTTGAGCAAAGATAATTTGTTGGAGCAAAATCTAGATAGCTAAGCATCATTTCCAGACAGATTTTTATTGTGGTTACCTTTCGTCAGCTAATTATTCTTCCATTTCCACATTTTTTAGCATTCTTCCCCCTACGAACTAGGTTTGTTTTCACCCTGCGAAATTTTAAAAATGGCGGATGTAGCACAAATGTGATTCGTTGATTAAGCAAAATGCAATCATCACTACGGCAACAAAGCTGAACCGAATCGCCGAATTACATGTTTCAGAATAAGGCCATAATTTCCCCAATATGAATATTATCTTGCAGATGAGAATAACAGGAAGATTATTATCCTTGGGGGTTTCGTTCTTCTGGCTCGCTCTTCTAAGGAAATTTATATTTGTTATGTAATTTGTGTTGTTGTCGCGTTTGTGCTCTGCTGTAGAGTTCGCTCTGCGTTTTTTTGTTAGTTTAGTTTTGTGTTGTGATGTCCCGTGTTAATTATGTAAAAAGAATAATTGTAATTTTGGTACTATTTTTAGTTAAATTTTCCCCTTGAGTCCGTTTTGTTTTTGCACATCTTGCACATCATTTTTCTGTGCTTGCAGTCTCTTCAACATGTAGCGACAAGGTCGGACATAAACTTCAGGAATATATTCGCGTTGAGTGAATTAGTAATTTATATTCGCATATCACAGGAGTTGTCCTGTATCTCAGTTACAGTTTCAGTTGTTTTTCTCTCACTTGTAGTTGGCTTGGCTTACGCCACTATATTTCTAGTAAGTGTTTATTTCTTAATATATTTATGTCATGTTACATGTGTTATTTGTTACTTAAACTTCGCCTTGTATTTTGTTGTTTAGAGAGTAAGATTGTTAACTACTCCGTTGGAATCGTGTTTTTAATTTCCAAGCACCTACAACATTACCACTATACTTATAGAAGTTCTTTAACAGGCTTGCTTTGCCACACAAGCTCCTCCCACGGTCACTAGTGGGCTTAAAATTGGCTGAAAACACTATACATTACACTTGATCTTGAAACCTAATAATTAAGAGACAAATTTGCTAGCAACCATTGCTATGCCATGCGAGAAATTTAGACCGACTTGTTTTTAGTGTTGAGACCAATAATTGAGGCTGAGACTGTTTTTTTTACTTGAAGGCTGTCTTTTTTATAAGATTGTTTTTATAATGGATGATGTATAATATTTCAGTTTAAATTTTATTAACACAATAACCATATAAAGCCAATAGACAAAATGTGACATGTTCTAAGATTTTCCCCATTAGATTTCATACAATTTTCTTATGGCAATGTTTCTTATTGCACATGTGGATTGTGCAGTCATTTGTCAACCTGACACTCAAAATTAATTTGAGCAAAGTTGTTTTTCAAATCTTCTGCTACTTTTTGATGTAATTCAGCCTTAAGGTTTTATTTGTTTCAGAAAACAATTGTTAAAGCAGTTATATATATACTTGTTTTTAAACAACTGCTTTGACAATCCTGGTAAAAAAAGGTAAAGTCAATTGTTATATATATATATATATCATTTCTTTCAGTAATATTAATTTAATATAAGCAAATTAAATGTTCTATTTTCATTTCACTTGTCCATTGCAATATTTTATTTTAATTTATTAAACATATATGTATAAATATTTATTTTGCCTCAAGGTACATGCATGAATTAAAAATACTGGTTTGTTTGAGAACATTGAGACAGGAAAATGACAGTGCCAACACCTTGTGAACATGACGAAGACATAACAAAAGATGCTATTGACCAGATTTTTCTCCAACCTGTCGAAACTTTGGAAATGTTGATGAACTCATTTAGTACAGATCCTACATGTAAGTATTGCATGTTTATTTTTATTTTAAGCAGTATATATATATTATAATACTTTAATTTGAGAAGCTGAATATCGCATGGTTTTTTGTAAAACTTTGTCTTGTGAAACTATCAAAAATGACTGTTCTTGAAATTTTCTTCAGTATATACAAATTTCTGAGGTGTCGTTCAAGAAAGTTTATCCACTTTAAAAGAAATTTTTGCTTTAAAAGCAATTTTACTTATGGATTGTCATTTTATCTTTAATTTCTATACTGGACCCTTTCTGAACTCTGAGATATATTTTCAAAGACGATTCAAGTATGCATTGCGTTCCAAAAAAGTTAATTAATAAAAAGCCTCTGGAAATCAGTTTTCCTCATTTTCTATTATTAACAATAAGAACAATGTTATGTGTAAGAGCACAAAGAAGAAGTTGTTGCATTGCTTATTTGTATTATTTTCTTCTGTAGAACGTTTGTCTTAATGCCGAAGATAAACTTTTTTTCAGCATGTATATAATTCAAAAACATTAAAATCACAAATCGTGAAAGTTTATCTTGCAAAAATGTTTATCCAAAAAGATATGAAGTTTATCTTGCGAAAAAGTTTTTGACCCAAATGTTTTCGGATTAAATTTTGTTTGTTTTCTAAGAGATATATTATGTGACTTGTTGTTTTGTTATGTACATTTTTACTAAATATAGAAATGCCTCTCAAACACAATCTGATCAGCGAAAATTAGATAAAAAAAGTCTCAATTTTCATTTCTTAAAGTGTGATGCGTTTAAAGAATTTACATATAAATTTAAATACAAATTAAATACAAGCTAAATTTCTACAAAACGCCTCCTGAAAATTGTAATATATAACCTTCCCCTTTTGAATACTCCTTCTATGCTTTTTTTGAAAAGGAAATTTATTTGAATCCAGTTTTTTTAGTGAGTAATCTAGGTCAACTATAATAGCCATCAGATTAAGAATTTTCAGACATTTAATTGAACTATCACCATTATCTACAAAACCTTTAATTTCTCCCATCTTATCAAAATAAATTCAACAAATGATTTTTTAAGATGTTATTGAAAGTTTATTCTTGCAAAATGTAAAAAAAAATGTAAGAAAAAAGAATTTATATTTTTATGTGATCAAAGCCTTATAAGTCCTTAAATGGATAACAATTTAAGAACAGTCAGTCTCAAAGGCAAATTCACTGTTTTTGTGTTATTTCAGAAAACAAATTCAAAAGTTATTTTTGTTTTCTATTTACGTTTTAGCTCTAAATATTCAATCTGGTAATTTGGGAAATGTTGTCAGCAAATCAACTGCAAATGGAGAGCAAATTAAATTAGATTCTGATGATGATCAGAAATGTTCAGTTGGTGGCTATGCAGATAATGAAATTCAAAATATGATGTTACCTGAAGGTACAAGTTCACAGTCAGCATTATTCCTAGAAAAGGGCACACCTCTTGCAAAAGTAGATAACTTTGTTGATGAACCCGAAAACATAATTTTTTCGTCTCCTGCTCCATCAAAAAGTAGTGGAGTTGTATTCGCACCAAATAGAACCAATCGCAATGATGATAAAGAAGATACTGCAAACAACTTAAATTCAAAGGGGTGTGTTTCTGAAGCAAACTTCAAAGGTATAATATTGCTCCCTTACTGTTTACGGCAGAAATATATCCCTTTTTTAGTGGAAAGGTATATAATTTTGTTTGGAAAGATTATTTTTACCAGTTAAAGTTCATGTTCAGTAGAATATGTTCAGTGGCAAAGTATGCAGTAAAAATATAAATTTAGTTCAGTTCAGTAGCAATAACTTCAGCAAACACATATTCAGTAACAATACCAATAAACTCAGAAATACATTCTGTAGCAATGCATTTTAGGCGTTGTATCAGTGTCTGTTTCAAATATTTTAACGTCTGATGGAGACAGGAGTAATATGTACTTGTTGTGATGATGTCATGCTTTTCTCAAAGATATTGTCCCCTGCAGTCCATGTATTGTAAATTAAATTTTATTATTTTAATTTTAGTGGAAATGATTAACTCAGTTCATCATGATGACCCTTTACCTGGGGAAGCTGTTATATATCAAAAGCCTTCGCCCATTGTTAAGTCCACACAACTTCTTCTTTCACAGAGTACGGAGAAGATGGAATGCCCCCACGAAGAAAAGAATGACGATTCAGTAGAGAGTTTTAAACTTGATGAAAATTTTGACTATGATCAAGTTGTATTCACACCAAAATTTGACGAAAGCATAGTGAACTTATCACAGCGATAAGTCGAATAAATTATGTAACCTTTGTACATTTTTTAATTATTTATTTAATTGTAATTGTATAGCTAGCAAATATTGTAAATATCTCTTGTTCAGAAATTTTTAAATTCCTTGATAGTATATAGATAACAGTGTTGTTATTGTATTCTTCTTTAGTTTGATAGTATGACGATCAGGGTGTCAACTTGAACAGTGGAAATTTACCAAAAACATGGATATTTCGAGAGAGCCTTTATTGTTGCTTTATTTAGTTAAATGACATGTGATTGTGATGCAACATTGTTCTTGGTTCTTTTCATCAGACAAATTTATTCAGATATACTTTGTGCAATTTGATTGCATGGTAAATGTGTTAAATATTTTACTCCTCTCAATCTAGTCTCAATAAAAAAATCGGGCAAGGGGGAAGCGGGGGGTAAACCAAAACGGAGCGCCGAAATTACTATACTGATGACTGCAAGTTTTATTTTAAGAAGGGTATAACGTGGTTTCAAATTGCATAATAAAAGATCGTGAGTTTTATAACTCAACCTCGTTCCCAGCACCTCTTTTAAAGTACGAGATAATTGATAGAAACACAAAAAACACTAGGGTCGAGGTTGTAACAAAGCACCTGTACAGATCACGTTATGCGCAAATGGATGAAACGTGGTGTCTCCTTAATTGAATATACATTCTGTTTCATCTACCTCCTAGATTTGTTGATACGACTAAGTTATGTTGCAAACCGTTTCAAATGTTTTTTTTAACATCAGGGCAACTGTTCGGTAAGTCTTTGTTACTGTGGATTCAACATCTTGGGGTTTGTGTTTTCTGATACACATTCTTGAAACAAAACTCCTATCGAGACGAAATTATTCTACCACCCAAAACCTTTTTTACATTTACACTAAACAAAATTCACCAAAAATTTTGACAGGCATTGCATAAAGAGCTTCAGTGATTAATATTTTGCTTTCAATGTGTAAACTTCAACGGTTAACAGTATCGCTTTACGCATGCGTGAGATTAGTATAAATATTTAAAGCGATACGTAATTATTTTTGTTGCAAAAAGTTTGGTAGAAAAATATGCAATATAAAAAAACATCTTTTGTACCACCTTTTCTTGTGTACTACAACCATATTTAATTTATTTATTTAATTTAACGTTATCATAAAATTGAGGAGATAAAGTGATTATTTCCTTGTACATGAGCCTTACCCAACTTGGTCCCCAGGACTTTTTTCCACCGTAGTAATCGTAGTAAATACAATGCTTTGATAAACAAAGTTTGACATTTACAAATCAAAAAGAAAATGTTGGAGAACAACGCACAATGTTTATTGACATATTTTATAGTACAGTACAGTAGTCCATACATGAACCCATGAATCCAAATATAACCGAAATAAAATTTATATCGAGGCTGTTTAAACTGCGCATGCGCTGCAGCTTTGTACATTGCGTAAAAACCTCATTTTATGTAACTTCTTTAACATAAACATTTTTTGGGCAAAACGAAGTATTTTTGGTCACCTTGTTTTTTTGACCGACATACCGAAAGTAAAGTGTTTATTTTAATCTCTAAAAAAACTTCATGTAAGGGCTGCATAAAAGCTTCATTTTCGCATAACTCGACAAAATCATACTTTTTGTGAAAAAAAACTACATGAATTTTTTTACCTTTTTAAACCCCGCATTTCTGTGAAAAATAACATTTTGATTCTCACCTATCGCAAAACTTTTTTATTTACCTCCATGTTCCTATTGATTGTAAATATCACAATTTCATATTAGTCGAAACATCAAAACAAAGTGAAACTGTGCAACCGAAAGAGAAAAAGAATAAAAAAACATTGTGAAGCAGACTTCTGAACTGCATGCGTCCCATCCTCGTCCCAAGGGTTTGTTGCCTATGCCAAAGCCGCTAGCGCTTACTTGACGGCTAAACAAAAGTGCCGCCGCCCGCCTCGATGTCAAAAAGGCAAAAACCCCCGGGGACGAGGTTGCATGCGTCCCCTAAAAGTATCACCGCACAGATTACTCCACGTTTTTTGCCTTTTTGATATTCGTCGTCTTCTCTCATATCAAAAAGACAAAAAACCCTGGGGACGAGGGAGGAAGAAGAGCACAATAGTTGTCATTTTCATTTGCATTGCTTAGAATAATTTTTAGATTACGAAAGAGGGCCAAGAATCCTTTTTAAAGTAATAGTTACAATTTTTTTTTTCATAAACTTAAAAACTATTCAGACCAAGATCAAAATTGCGCTTCCTATGTAAAAGAACTTTGGACACAAAAAAAATCATATATCGGTACAAACAATACCATTAAAATGACGATTATTCTCCTTTTTCCGAAAAACCTTGAACGAGGTCAGCATAACAACCTTTATTTTGTATCATATTACCCCAACTTCAACCACTTTTCAAAGTTCACAATCATAACCTAAATAAAACGCAGCGAGATGTAAAGAATGTGCTCATAATGAAATTCTCATGAGTGAATCAAACTATAAATTCTGTTCTGTTTTTTTAAATTACCAAGTGAATGCTTTGTGTCAATATAATTGATGTGGAGTTGACGATCTGGGAAATCAATGTGATTTTTGTGTGATCGCTGCAAGACAGACGTGAGTACTTCTTTAAACGTTTTTTGTTTGTTTGTTTGTTTGTTTGTTGCTTGTTTGTTTGTTTGTTTGCCTACTTACTTTTTTGTTTGCTTGCTTGTTCGTTTGTTTGTTTATTCGTTTGTTCGCTGTTATTTGTAATTCTGTCTGTCTGTTTGCTTGTTTTTTGTTTACTTGTTCTTTGTTGTTTTTGTTTGCTTGTTTTTTTGTTTGCTTGTTTTTTGTTTGCTTGTTCTTTGTTGTTTTTTGTTTGCTTGTTTTTTGTTTGTTTGTTTTTTGTTTACTTGTTCTTTGTTGTTTTTTGTTTGCTTGTTTTTTGTTTGCTTGTTTTTTTGCATGCTTTCTCGTATTTTGTCTGTTTTTTTGTTTGTTTTTGAGTGCCCAAGTATTTAAATTTAATAAGAAAACCCCATAATCATCTTCTCCTGGTGTTCGTAGCATTTTTTATAAAAACAAATCCTTTCTCTAGCTTTCAGACGTAAACAAGACATTCCTGACCTAGGCAAAACGATTAAAAAAGTATTGCCTTAAGAGCATGGATTATTCGTGTCAGGAATCTACATCAACTAACCTTGTTGGCAAGGATGTACATCTACCCAATCAGTTAAGAGAGAATTAAAGTATTTAATAATTAGCTATAAAAGCTAAAAGCGAAGATTAAATAATAAATATACAAAAAAAACAAAAAACAAAAAAAAACACTGAACTAGTTATCACATTCCTGTAAAACGTTTTTCCCTCAATTTTTCTGACTTTCAAAACACGACGAAGCCTGCTTTGGCGTAGCAAAATTTACTTCTGAACTTCTTCCACTTTTGAAGGATTGAGTATGGTTTACCTTGTTCCCAAACCTTTTGTATTGCGATGATTTAAATAATCTTAGTTAATATAAACTGATAAATCTGATGTTAATTGACAACCTCATTCCCAAAGCCTTGGTCAATTAGGATCTAATTATTAAACAATCGCTAGTGATTATCGTTTCAGATTACATAACAGAACCTTGCAACAAGACGCATTCAGGATCATATTTCAAATAAATGCATTATATATATGATTTCCCCTTTTCCATAAGCCATACCGCAGGGAGCGCCCACTGTAAGAATGGCGTTTACTACTACAACCAGACGTATATGTTAAATTTACGCCTAATAGACCTTTCCCGAATTTCCTAATTATGCCAAACTCAATTAAAGAGGTCGATACTAAAAATGTTTCTTATCCCTAAGTTCCTTAGCAAAAGGTAGAACAAATTACCTAATTTCGTAAATATTTCTGAGCTGAAAGTTACGGTCAAACCCTTATATAGCCGAGCTTTCCGAGAATAGCCTCGTTTTCAAAATAATTATTTTCTTCAAATCGAGTACTAATTTTCACGGGTATTTATTTTCGCGAGTCAAAAAAAGTTGTACTTCGCGGGTATTAATTTTCGCGAATCGAGGAAAATTTGATTTTTTGCGAGTATTAATTTTCACGAATTGTTCGTATTTCGAATTTTCGCGGGAATTAATTTTCGCGGAAGTAGACTTTAAATAAAAAAATGTAATTAATGTACGCCGTGTGTGGCTTCGTCAAGCACAAAAAATAAAAAGGAGGCGGAAGTTCGGTCAAGAGACATTCGAGACATGTTTGGGAAGAAAAACAAACGATGTGATAAAGTTGTAGTCGATTAGGTTTTGGGAATATATGCGTGGTATTTTTAAGGTTGTCTTGTTTATCATCTCTACCTGATAAATTTAGCTTTTTTCGCGGGTATTAATTTTCGCAAATTTCAATTGAAAAAGAAATTCGCGGGTATTAATTTTCGCGAATTTAACATCGCGAAATATTTCGCGGGCATTTAATTTCGCGAAAATGGGCAAAAACGTACTCCTAAGGTAAATAAAATTCAACCAGAATATTATATTGCTCTAAAAACATTTTTTCATGATAATTTAATATTCTATCTGAATATCCTTATTTGAATAGCACAGAACCCTTTGGATGACGTCATAATTATTATAATTTATGAAATTCGGGAAAGGTGTATTTGGGGTGGATCTTATTGGATGTCTTCCTTATTTTGCAAGGAAACCTGTTCATTCTTTTTCGTCAATATAACAGTTTCCATTTAAAAAAAATAACATGCCCTGGTGATGAAGTTGTGATCTTTCAGACTCTTAACATTTATGCCATGCCTTGAAAAAATTTCTTGCATTTAAGTACCGTCTTATTTCTTTTTCTGGTTAATCGGATGTCGGGATTAGAGCTTTCGTCCCTTTCAGGCGATGTTAAGCAAAAAGGAAGCTCCATGCAGTCAATTTAGTAACATTTCAACCTGGTTTCTACGTACCCTATTGAATTTAAATGCACAGGGAGGCGAAGAATGTCATGAATTCTTAAATCCGCAAAATCACAGAAAAGGCTAAAAACAAAAAACCTATCCCTTTAAACAAGTGACTTACCGAGACTCTGGAAAAAAAGTTGTTACAAGTCCAACTCAAGCATTTGTTGTTCCTACTTGTGCAGTAAATCCTAGTCGTTGACGCTGGTAAAATATTATAAATAAAAATCTAAGAAAATTCCTTATGGAAACCGGGCTAGTTACTAAAAACAAACCCGAAGATTCCTTATGAAAATACACCACAGTAGACTGTGTAAACGCGTAAGTTATAATTGTAAATATTTCGCAAAAGTTGACTCAGTCTGTAAGTATAGAAAAGTTAATTTAGGTGCTATATTTTATTTCTCAGATTGTTGTGAGTATAATGGTAATGTACATGGCGGTCATAACTGCGATGTAACACTTCTAACACTTTCTCGTAACAACGAAACACTTTCTCGTAACAACGAAACACTTTCTCGTAACAACGAAACACTTCAGCGGCGCATCTTAAAAGTGATCATTACTTACATTGATTTGAGGTTCAAGTGTACATTTAAAATCATTCCTATTATTTGAAGTACTTCTCTTGTTGTTGAGATAATTTTTTTCTTCTAGTGATCAGGTTCAACAGTAGAAGAAATGATTTTTGTTTAGCAAGGACTTTTACCTTCCCATGTATGTAAGTTTGGCGACTGCTTGAGATTTACATCAAATATTCGTCTTTTTAGGTATGCTTTGAAAGGAATCGACGTCTTGGCTTCAAATTAAAGATGACGACGACGACAGACAAAGAAAAAGCCGACTTCTTTCTTTTTGGAGTTATCGGTGCATTTATCTTCTTCACTTTCATTGCATTTCTCTTCAACGAAGGAAGACACTTGTGCGTACTGCCACTCCTGAAGAAACTGTTTCCAAATAGAAAATTTAAAACTGAAAATGACGACGACGACGATACGTCATCTGACGACAATGTGTCGAGGTCTTCACGTGGTATACACGACAATCGAACTTCAGTTATTAGCATTGGAAGGCAGGATAATTTTACACTTTCTTTCTCAGGAGTAGCTACTGCTGCTGTTTAAGAATATAGATACACTTCAACTCAGAAATACATCGTGTAGACGTCGGTAGTTTCACACTGGCACTCTCTTCACTGCTGACACTGAAAAACATTTCTTCACTGTAGCTGAAAAATATATTTATGTTATTTTAAACGTATATTTGAAGTGTAGCATTTAACAAAATAAATTATAAATTGTTTTTACCTCATCTTGAATTTGCCTTCATTGTTTTTTTTATAAATTTAGTCCATTCTGCCAGAAGACCTTAAACCATCTACTCATTTGAAATCACAAAAAAGCTGTTACAGAAGAAACAAGCAAAACTTCAATGGACCTACCTGGATTTAAGACATCAGAAAAAACTAATAATCTAATCGTAATGTGATGTTGAACCGTTTTGAGTCACTTTGCCAACGAATCCGCCGGGGAAAAATTCTTACATAACTGACTTCGTCATATTTAAGGGTCAATTGTTCCCTCTCATTGTGCAAAAAATCGGAAACAACTTATTAAAAAAACTAACTACATTCCTCGAACGTGACGAAGTTAGTATATTGTTCTCTAATTTTGTGCAAAGGTTCAGAAGAAACTAATGATCTAATCCTGAGAAATGCTAGTAACAGACGGACACATGTCATTTTATAGGACCTCACCTGTACCAGGTAGGTCCAAAAAGTAACAAATTGCAAGTTTCAATAAAGTTGACCATTTTGTTTTCTTACCAGTTCCCTGCCTTAAATGTCGATGTGAAAAAAGTCAATAGGGCCTGGGAAAGAGGTTTTTCGTTGATTTAATATTCCAGCGAGTTAAAAAAAACCATGTCACATTTAGGCGAAGTTGTCTATTTGAAAAAATTATAGATATATTAATTATAAATGAAAAGCAACTAAGTAATAAGAATTATGTACAAACATTTCAATATAAAACTGATAAGACTAACATCCTGATTGAGTCACTTCAGAAAAAAATAATTGAATATTTCATTGGCACTGGCTTAAAGCTTAAGAATTGGTCGACATCTTGTTAACAAAATACTGCAAACGAAGCACTGCATTAGTACTATTTGGGTAGTACTAATCTTTGCGCATTTGCGCTAAAAGCCTCGTTAATGCGCAAAATATAGTACAGAAGTTACGCACAAAACGTTTTCCGCGTAAAATTAATGCGCGGAAAAACCTTAAAAAAAGAACACTGCACAATCAGCGTTCTAAACGCATCTATATTATTTCAAAAACCCTAAGTTAATCTACTTTTATTCTTGCCTTTTGTGAAAGAATCTAAACTTTCGCGATAATTAGTAGGAATAAGGCATTCAGATCTTTAACATATTTAGGGCGTAATCAAAATTGTTATCAACTACAAAAGTATCAATATCATATATTCTTCATTTCATTATATCTAATTGTATTTAATAATTGCAAAACTTTTGTATATGTAAAAAAATAATATAAAAATGTCATCAAAGTTACGCTAGATCCAATTTGTATCGTCGTCATCATCTTCGAACAACGGAGGAGGGCTACGACTAAAGGCAGACGCCTTTTGCGACAACGTTTTCTAAATACACGACACTTTTTGCATTACAATGTAACAAAATTAAATACATGCGACAGTAAAACAAACAAACAAACAAACAAACAAAACAAACAACAACAACAGGAAAAACTTACTTCAACAAAAAAATCATCATCGTCATCATCATCAAACAGGGAAGGCTTCTCTTTCTTCTCGTTCTTTTCATTTTCTTCATTTTCACCTCCCTTCGTTTCTTCAACTGTTTTCGTTTCTTCACTGGAGAAGAATAAAGAGCTTTCATCCTTCTTAGGTGGTTCCACTGTCGGCGTTTCAGTGGGCATTTCAGACTCGGCTTCAGGCAATACGTCAGGCAATTCTGATGTGCTACCAAATAAGGAGCTATCCAGACCGACTTCTTCCAAAACATTTTTCTGATTTTTTTCCAGTTCTTCAACATCTTTTGCGTTATCACCGCTTTGGTTTTCCTTTTCGCTTGAAGCCTTCTCTAAAGTTTCAGTGTCGTTTACTTCAACACTATCTCCACCATCGGTAAGCGTTTCTTCCATGTTGGTAGACTGCTTGCTATATGCCACATCATCCGTTCTTTCAGATTTATCATTATCCTCATCTAGCTTTTCATTTTGAGTTTCTTCACCCGCTGTACTAACATCATGGTCTGTATCACTTAGTAAATCACTCTCACCCACAGTTGCTTCATTAGGAGTGGGAGACATTTCATTTACAGACTCTCCTTCGTCGGTAGCATATTGTTCATCATCACTTTCATTAGGGGCATCTACTTTATCAATTTCGTCGTCCACTTCGTCTGTTCCTTTCACTTCTGCTGTCACTTCCTCTGCTGTCGCTGTCACTTCCTCTGTCACTTTCTCTTCTTTCTTCTTTTCTTCTTCTTTAGTTTTTTCTTGTTCTCCTTCCGATTCTTCTTCTTCGGTATCTTTTTCTTCTTCTTCGGTATCTTTTTCTTCTTCTTCTGATTCTTCCTCTTCCTCACTTTCACTTTCGTCTTCATCTTTTGAAGTTATCTGCAGAGTGACTTCCTACATGACAAAAACAATTGACACGCATTGGACATTACCCATATCAACGGAATGTTAATTTTAAGTATTTGAAAAACAAAGGACAAGCGCTATGGAATAAAATTTTACTGGGAGAAATAAACACAAATTTGACGGAATAAGGCTCGTTTCCAGTTTTTTGTTAGTGCATGTACATGAAAAGAATGATAGATTTTGTCTAAGTGCACATGCGCTAACAAAAAAGCTCGTGAGCTTTTTTGTACTATAGCAAAAAATGCATTCATAAACAAACCTTTAGATTTCGCGGTTGATGAACGAAAAAAACAAGTGAAATTCGCGAAATAAAACATTTTGGTACTTAGGTTACACAACACCGGATAATATGCTGTAATAAACTTCAAACAAAAAAAGATGTTACCTTGATTGTATTCAAGATGGAAATAACAACTTGTTTGCCCATGTAAGATTCATCGGCTTCAAATTCGGAGCGAAGTTTAAAGAAGACTGAATTCATAACTTTCTTTATCTAGAGAGAAATGTATGGAAACTCTCTTTAAAATACAGTTGAACTCATGTAATTCGACTCTTCAGCGGGTCTCACGATTTGGTCGAATTACATGAGTTGTCGGATTAAAGGAGTTTTGTTGTAAGGGTTTCATTCTGAAGGGACCGAAGAATTTGGTCGATTTACATGATTTGTCGATTTATGGGAGGTCGATTTACATGAGTTCAACTGCACAAACAACAAAACTTGATTACAAGCTCCAACGCTTGCAGATGATCGAACACGTCTCTCGAATAATTTCTCAGAAAAAAATGTTTCCACCACTGTCCACTTCTGGCCCAAGGGCATAAATTTGTTCTTATTTTCTCCTTTCTACTTCGAAATGAATTCAAAAGTCTTCATATACTAATAACCCATCCCGTTCTAATGCCCCCAAAATTGACGCCCCAAGAAAACATTACACGGACATTTTCTACAATTTACTACACGGGGAAGACATCTGATGAGATCATTTTCTAACAGATTTTTTTCACAATTACGTCACATGTACAACACTTGAAACTTACTTTTTCAGTCACTTCGGATTCACTAACTTTATTTTCGGATTCGTTAGCTTCCGACATATCTTTCCCTTCTTCCAGCCCACGTTGATAGGAAGCATGCGAAATAGTCTTCACGTTTTCTCTACCATCTTGAATTCCTTTGTCATACGCAACGTCACATTTCTATAAAAGATATAAAAAGTGTGAACCTACGAGCCTGAAATAAAAATAAAAAACTCTTGCGGGCAGAAAAATACTTTTTAGGTTTTCCTTAAAATAATCCAGGATAATCTGAATTTCTATTTGTCAAAGAAGAAAAAAATTGGAATTGAAAATATTGAAAAGGCGAAAGAACATACTGTTTTTAAATTTTCGATTGTAGTTTTTGCTTCATCACATTCCTGTTCCAAATATTTTGTTTTTTGCTGCAAAGCGACACTTTCTTCTTTCAGCTAGAAACATAAAGTCAGTTAAGTGAAATCCTCGAAGTTCAAAGATCTTCAGCTTTTCTTCGTATTCCATAAAACTGTATATTTTACCCCTCTAAGTTCCATACAATCTTACGAGGTGTGAAAATGCTATCGTGGTACAGCATAAAAAATACCTGTCATCGTTTTAATCAATAAATCAATCACGTAAAAAAACGTCACAATATAACCATGGTAACAAACCTCAACATTCGAATCATTCAAAACAGACAAACTGTCTTTCAAGACTTCAATTTCGTTTGTAAGAATTTCCGTAGAATCTTCATTGGCGCTTATCTAGACGTTGGAAAAGAATCGAATCAATAATTAATTATGTTAGGCTAGGCTTGTGTCGCTTTAACAAAAAGAGGGAACACTCCAAGAAAAAGCACTGCGAACTCTTTATACAAACAAAGTAGGTATATCTTAAAAATTGATAAAAATACCTCTCTTACAGTTTCTATTTCTTTTAATAATCTAATATTTTCTTCTTCGATCTGAGCAAACTTCTCACTGTCCACTTTCGTTTCATCTGCTAATTTAGCCTGTTCTGATTTGGCGGTTAGCTGTGGAAGAAATTATAACACCTGTTACCGTGAAATTAAGAAAGCAACGATAAATTAAATAAAAAAAGAGCGTTATTAATACTTTTTGTTGGATTGTGTTGACTTCTTCTTTTAACAGTTCTTTCTCAGCAGTCAACTCTTTTACAATCTCGTCATGTTTCGCCGTCAAAGTTTTTAACTCTCTTTGTTTCTGCGTGTTCAACTGATTGGTTAATTCTTCTTCCAGTTTTGCAAGCTTAGAAAAAGAAAATGTAACAAAAGGTCTCAAGGCATACGTTACGGGGAAATATAATTTATTTATCTTTCCGGATATATTTCCCCTATGAGCTTAATAACTCTAGGTGTCTCCTAAAAAATTACAAATCCTCTCCATTTTTTGACGCTACTCAAACAAGCCATAGTCACCTTAACATTCACTGAATTACAAGAAAGCTTTCCTGTTTCGCCACTGTTTGAAACAAAAATATCTTTATTATGAAGACTTAAAGATCAGAAAATACTATAGTACATAAAAACACATTTATAGCGGCTTACTGCAGAAATATATTTCTGTATAACTATAAAATTGGTAAAAGCATCGTTCCAGAAGAGACACGAAATAAAGATGAATTCCTAGATTTTGTTCAATTTTATCAGATTTTTGACTGGACATTTACATTGACGCGGGCAAAATAAATGACGTAATGCTTTTCGAAGGGATTTTTAATAAACTTTCGTATTTTTTTATTTTTTATTGTCAATGTAACCTGGGAAGGTATGTAACACATACTCTTCAGTTAACATCTTTAACAATTATATGAAAAAGCTGGTACAGCATCGACCATATCTTCTTCCAATACTTCATAATGGGTTTTATAAAGGTCTTTATCGGTGAAAATCAACATTTGCATAATTGTTTCGAATAAACGCCCTCTAGAGGGCGTTTATTCGGTGTTTTTTAGAGATGGTGTTTTCTGAAAAAAAATCATCGAAAGGAAGGGGGCGGTTAATCAAGAGGGTCATCTAATAGAAGGGGCCGTCCTTACGTAATTATTTCTTTGCCGCAGCCCAAGTCTCGAGTAAGAATAAGGGTCACGGGGGTCACGTGACGAGTCAATAAAAGTTAACTATTTTCAGTACCAAACGCTACCCGAAGTTATAAATAAAAATGTTGTATGATTTTATTCACCACTATAAAACCAGCAAAAGTCAAAATCGAAATAAACACGTGTTGTTGCTACCACCACGCCACAATTCAATGCATGCTATTTGGAGTAGTGTGTATTCCGTTTGAAAAAGTCAGATTGATACTATTGCCTGCCCCTGCAACTGCCCAAGTCCCTGGGACTTGTACCTGTGCAAGAGTGGTTGAACAGGAATCAGTTTGTAGTCTGATGATGTGGCGTGCATTTTAAAACACGAAAGCAAAAATGTAGATGTAAATACCGACATAAAAGAAAAAGGTATGCGAGGATGAACACTAAAATTGCGACAAGAAAGTCGATCTTTAGTTCAAGGGTCAGGCATTGGTAAGTTTTATCGAAAAGAAATAATCTCCCACATTTTTTCCATTTTACCGAAGTATAATTTTTAGGGTCGTCAAACAAAAATTATTATAAGGACGACCGGACGCATTTATACATAGCATTCTATATAAAGAATAAGGAAAACTGTTTCTAAACTGTCCAACCCACGCAGCACGGGAATCAAGGACGTTAAACGCACAGTGTGTGTGTGTGTGTGTGAGTGAGTGAAAATGTAAATTGTTTACCTTTTCGGTCTCAGTACCGGTAGTTTTTTTGTAACGCTGCTTCAAAGATTTCAATTCATCCTATAACAAATTATAACATGTTAAAATGTTTTCCTCCTGTGTGTACATTCGCAGCTTGCATATCATGTTTTCTAAACAGATCAGAATACCTCATGTTGTGTTTTTGCTTCTTCAAGTTCTTCCTCGTGTTTCGTTTTGTCCTCCTTTCTTTTCTTCTTCAAGTCATTCAACGCTTTGTTTAACGAATCTCTCTCTTGCTTTAATTCAGACTGCTCCTCATCAAGCTGTTCGAACTGAAGTCGAACTCGTTTCTGTTCCTTCTTTTCTCGTTTTAACTTCTCCTTAAGATCGGCAACAACAGCTTCGTGTTCTGTTTACATAGACATAAAAGGAAATATTAAAAAGATGCAACTAGGCTGGAAGTACCTAAACTAGGCTGGATTTATAGCAAGATTAATATATAAAGATACATCAGGTTACAGTAAAATAAAAATTATAACATCTTTCATACTTCAAAATTAAAAAAAAAGAACACCAATTCCAAGATGTAGAATTGTTGGCAGTATATTCAGCAGGAAAAAAATATTTGCCAGCTTTGTCCTGGCAAAAAACTTTTTTTCTGTCCTGAAAATATTTATGTTTGTGGAAATTAAGGGGCTGATTACATCGAGAATTTCAGTCCGGGACTCTAAGAATTTCGACCCTAAGAATGCCAAATGTGGCAAAAGTGATATAAAGCAAAATTGAGTGAAAATAATCCTTCACAAATAGAAGGTAATTTTTGGTTTGATATTTTTTTAGAAAACAACATGCTCTTTTTCATTGAAAGAAGCGACTCTTTTAAAAAATAAACAGCTTTGATAGAGAAACACTGAAACCCTTCGACAAAATAAAAATTTTCCAAGTACAAAAATTCAATAGGTTGGTTACCCGCATTGGTTGTATTGTCATCGTCAGCATTTTCTTTGTACTGTTTGACTTCTTGTTTGAGATTCTCTACACTAACCAACAAATCTGCTTCTCTCTTTGCATTGACTTGTTGTTTACTTTCTGCTTGTAAAAGTTGAGTTTTTAATGTGGATAACTCAGTTTCCAATTTTATCTAAATGCACAATAAACTGATGTTTTTATACGAGGTAAAAGAACCTATTCCTGCTGCGCTGCTTGGGGGTCCGATGCTGGGGTATGGGATAACCCCCCGACCCCACCCTCCTCCTCTGAATACAATTCTATTCAATATAACGCAACTCAGAAATTGGAACCATAACAACACTTTGGTATATTTTCCAAAACATATTTCTGGGAAATTTAAGCTAAATAAAAATGATTAAAGGTAACAATATTTCCAGGCATAATAAAAAAGTATAAAAAGAAGTTGAACGGGGGGAGGGGACGCACGAACAACTTTATAAAAATGTATTTGTTATATGAAATATATATACTTTCGATAACGAACAAATATGTAAAATCTAAAATCAAGGACCTTTAAAATATTTTTTTTATTTTTCTAGGACATTTGTTTCGTAAATTCTATGTCGTTTCCAGGATTTTCCACGATAAATAATCTTAACGTAATCAGAGTTAAAAACGTTTATTTATGTCCCTATTAGACTTAAGTTTGATAAGTTTAACTTAAATAAAAAAGGTTTACCCTTTTTGGGGGCCCATTTTGTCTCTCTTCTCATTGGAGATCTCCAATAATGTCTCCAAAATAATAATTTCAGGTAAATAAGCGCACGTTTTAATACAAAGAAGACAAGACAAACAATAACAAAACTAAACTAAACTGAAAATCCAGGCCTTTTCCAGGAATTTTATAAATATTAACAAATCCTAGGATCTTCGAGAATGCTTTTCAAATTAAATAAAAAACCTGTGAAATCCTGTAAAGGAACACTTCTGAACACTTCACAAAAATATCACAATGAATACTGAAGAAAACAGTACCACATTTAAATAACTACTTACATTTTGTTGTTCTAATGTTGACACTTTCACCATGGCTTGTGCAGCAGTATTTTGCATGGAATCCGTTTGGTTGGCTAACAACTCGTTGCTTTTCTCAAAGAAACTAGATAAATACATACAAAAAAATATAAGAAGATTAGAAAAAAATATCCTATATTTTATTATTATCATTATATCGATGGCCCGTGGAAAAATCAATGGGTCCACCCGTCCTTTTTATACCGCTTGCGTGCGTCTCGCGGCTACTTGCAGTACCATTTTGCGTGACAGACAGACAGACAGACAGACAGACAGACAGACAGACAGACAGACAGACAGACAGACAGACAGACAGACAGACAGACAGACAGACAGACAGACAGACAGACAGACAGACAGACAGACAGACAGACAAACAGACAGACAGACAGACAGACAGACAGACAGACAGACAGACAGACAGACAGACAGACAGACAGACAGACAGACAGACAGAGACAGACAGACAGACAGACAGACAGACAGACAGACAGACAGACAGACAGACAGACAGACAGACAGACAGACAGACAGACAGACAGACAGACAGACAGACAGACAGACAGACAGACAGACAGACAGACAGACAGACAGACAGACAGACAGACAGACAGACAGACAGACAGACAGACAGAGCACACCTTTGATTTTTTGTAAGTAAATCAGTCATGCGTTCATTCGGTTTTTCGATTTTCAAATTCTTTTCCTCGCAGTCAGACCGAAGTTTTTCATTTTCCTGAAACAACAACAATACAAATCACAAAAAGCAACATCAGCAATAGTATTTCCCTTCGCAATCAGACGTAGCAGTCTTAACCCAGTTGAGAGCAGAAAGTACATAATACTTCACTGGAATATTTTTATTTCTGTTTTTCGTCTTCAAACTATTTAAAAAATATTTTTTCAGCAAATGGCCTGAAATTTTTAATTTTAACTTTTCTTTAGAGCAAGACTCACTGTCCAATAAACGAAATTTCCATCTAGGACCTAACGAGACATAAGTTCAACTGAAAATCGTACAAGCTTCAGTTAAAAAGCCAGAAATATGACAGAAACAGTAACATACCTTAATGATTCTAGTTATATTTTGCATCAAGATGGAGGCTTCCATTTCAGGTGCTTGATTATAAACAAGTTGTTGCTGCTGTTGATGTGATGAAGGTTGTAATTGTTGCAAATGTTTGTTGTCATTCTCAATGATGTTCAACTTTAATGTCATATTATCAATTTTTTCCATCATTCGACTTAAATCAGTCTTTAGTTCTGCATGTTTTAAACGACTATCAGTCATCATCAGATTCATCTCATTTGATGAAGCACCTGCAGCTGGCTGTTGTGGTTGTGGCATCGGTTGTTGTGGTAGAGCTGCAAATCCAAGCATTGCTGCCGCTTGCATAGCTTGAGGTGACTATAACAAAATGATATACAGTAGACTCCCATTAACTCGGATCCTCCAGGGGAATAGAAAAGGTGTTTTGACTTAGTGAATGTCCTAGTTTAGCAGAGCTTTCGGTAAGTCAGACTTATTGATAATATGAAAAATGTGTCGAATATTCTTTAAAATAATGGAAACATAATATAAAATAGTTTTGAAAATAGTTTCGGATTGCAGGGACCCTCAAAAACAAAAAATCATCAGTTTAATACGAATTAAACGGATGATTTTAGCCGTTTAAGCTGATAAAGAAAATTCATAAGACATTGAAAACTAATCCGACTTAGTAAAAGTTCTACATATCCTGGGTACGAGTTAGCAAGAGTCTACTGTAAATGTATAAAAATATTTATTTTATAAAAGATGGATATATACTTCCACCAAATAGTTCGTTTGTTTAGTAAAAAAGTCTAAGGTACATACTAACCTGATACAAAGACAGTTGTTGTTGCTGAGGAAGATACATTGGATTTCGTTCCATTTGTGGTTGGAACATATTAGGCGGTACATAATGCTGTTGCTGCGGAGTGTATTGTGGATCTGGTTGAACAGTAACTGGGTTGGCCGATTGAACAGGTCGGGGGACTGGTTCTGGTTTTGGTTTTAAATGTGGTTTTGGTGAATCTGGTTTAAAAGACGATTGAGGGTGCTCGTTTGATTTTTGACGCTCAATTGGAATTGGCTAAAGTAAATAAATAATTTTAGGATGCACTTGCTCAATCCATTGAATTAGAAAGAATTATTCTAGAAAATTTAAGGGGACTTATTATGGAAGAAAAATTAAGGGGACTAATTAGGGAGAACTTAGCTTAGAAAAATTAAAATTATTTATGTATACTTGAGTAACTTCGTCTTCCAATCCATCGGCTGAATCTGGTGAAGGTGACTTTTGTGGTGCTGGATTGGCTGGAATGATGGACTGACCCATTTTTGACATTCGTTCCAAAAGTTTTGATTTTGTGTTTTCAGGGGTCTAAAACAAGTTTTGAATTTTACTTTTAGTATGATGACAAAAAACCTCATATTTAATTTAAACAGCAACAGGTCAGTAGGTCAGTGTATCGCGAATTTGTTCAAAACCTATCATTACAATTATTTTCATATAATCAAAAAAAGAGTTCTAAATACCTTAGATAGTTGATCAGATATTGATTTTGTTCTTTCTTTTAAGCTATCATTAGTGTTTATTCGCTGTCGACTTTCAGCATCACTAACATCCACATCAGCATTACTTGGACTTTGTGGCTTCGTTTCCTCTTTAGTAGCAGTTTCCATAGAACCAACAGATATTGCATCACTGTCTGGTTGAGGGTTTAAAAATTTAGCCTTAAAAATAAAAATAAATTATTCTGATATTTAATACGTTTATTAAGCCACAAAAAACAGGAATGATAATTGCTACTGCAGTTTGAAAATAGATTTTACAATTCAAACACCTTTAACTGCCCTTAGCTTTACAGATCTGTGGATTGGGTGTTTATGATAAATGGGTGGGATGCAACTTTGTTGCTTCATGTTTTTCAACTTCATGGACTGCATGGCCTACAGCCTTAATGGATAAATATGAAATCATTCAAAATTCACTCTACGCCATTAAAATATAAAGGATTGATAAAATTTGCTATTCACATTTTTAGCATGCTTGCACAATGAAATAATCCACATTGGGCCCAGGAAGGCCCTGAAATTTGTGTAAAATGATCATGCTGATCCTAAGTCGTAAGTCCACTCTGAACAAGTTTAAAATGCGTGAATCTGATATATAGAAATAGCCTGTGCAATTACTTGTGGTGGAGAACACTGAAATTAGCTGTCTTGTCTCAACATAGTTTGACGAAGATTGTAACTAGCTGAATAATTTTCTGTGGAGAACAAAATGATCTCTTACCCTTGTTATCTCAACTTGAAATATTAACGTTGAATTCGGAGGTACTCTGTCACCAACTGCCTGTAATATAAAAAATTATACAATCTAAATATTTTAACCCTTTTTTCTCTCAAAATAAACTTGTTTAAAAATTCAAGCTTGTAATAAAAATGGCTCAAATATTTGTGGTTGTTGTGGTAACACTCCTCTGCAGGACCCTCATTGTAACTTTACTAATAGGAACTATGGGGCCATTCTGGCTAAATAATGTTATAAACAAATATAAACAAATTGGTTTCAAAACATTTTTCATTCTCTAAAAAACAGGGTTTTGCGTTCTGCATTTGACATTAAGCATAAATATCCAATCTGTGAGACCTTTTGAGCTAGACACAGAAGTCAAACCAAATAAATTAGACTACTAAATATTAAAAAAAATATAAAATTTGAATCCATTTGAACATCAAAGTCAGTTCTCACCTTAGCTCCATAAGCCAGTTCAGGAGGAATTATTAGCATTCTTTTTGAACCCTTTTTCATCCCAACTACACCAGTATCCCATCCCTGTAAAAGTGATAAATAATCTAACACTTTATTATCACATATGATCAATTCAAATATGTTCTAACACAAAATTGTGATAGGAATTAAAAACAAATTTGCTCTTACCTTAATAACTTTCCCTTTTCCGATTTTAAACTTGAATAATTTTCCAGTATCTTTATTACTATCAAAAACCTAAAATATATACCCCAGTTAGCAGTGTCTATCTATTGCGACTGGTATAGTGACAGTAAACATGATAACCTTTCCAAAAGCATTTCCTTCATGCAACCAGCCAGTATACTGCATTTCAACAGTATCACCTTTCTGCACCTCCTGTCCTTCAGTAACATTCAGATCTTGTGTCACAAGTGCATTTGATTGTGCGTTATACCTTGCAAGACAAACCTATTGTATGAAGTAACGAAAATGTGATTAATGTGAACATTATTTACACACAAGGTCTTTGCAAATTAACAAGTTTAAAATATTAGTGTTAAGGGATACTGAGACTTCTGAATCTTCAAAAAAACAATAACAAATACTTATTATTCCAAAGCACGTTTTCATAAAACAGACCAACTTTATTAAAAAAAACATACCCATTTTGAGAATTCTATCAACTGGTCTTCAGTGTCAAAACAAAGAGACCACGATTGTGATTGATCATCATAAAACGAGACATAATTATTTTTTTGCACCTACGATAAAGTTATAATAACTATTTAGGAATATGTAGCAACATAGGAATTATTTTTTCAAATAAAGTTACATATTTTGAGAAAAAGCTATGTAACTAAAATTTTAAATTTGGAGTGTGCTATTTTATATTTTATTGTAATTGTAAGCATGGATGTTTACAATACTGTCAACATTATTCTCATGCTACTTTTTTATTGGTGTCGCAAAGAAGGTTGGAAAATATTAGGAATAAATACAACTAGTACATAATGTAAAAAATTTACTCACAGTATAAACGAAAGCTGAATGTATTTTTGCATTGGTGACAGGTTTCTTTTGACTGATATACAACAATATTTTATACTAAATAAAAAAATGTCAACATAATAACCCAACTACGCCTTCACTAACACCAGCCTGTACTTAAATGTGCTGCTATCTAGGAACAATATTAAAATCGTTCACACTTTTTAAAAGTTAGAGTAACAAAGAGGTAATGGAACGATCGTTACCCTTAAATTTCATGGCCTCCATAAAAATAATTCAGTTTTGGTTTTAAAACTGTAAACAAATAAATAGCGTCAAACCAAAATATGGTGATATTTATAGTTTTTTAAAAACATTTGCAGGATAAGTTAAGAAGTATCATGCGCAATTTAATAAGGCAACAATATACATAAAAATGTTTTTAAATAAACTGTAAGTCATTTATATTTTCAGTAAACTTACATCTTTAGATGCTAAATGACCCAACACAACAGCTCCAAGTTTTCCTTGTTTAGCGTATTGACCATTAACACTAAGATAAAATCACAATTAATAGATAATAATCTACATAATAAAAAGACACACAAATAGTTCAAATTTAAAATTTGCAATACAATAATGTAAAATGATACATACTATTTAAAAGTGTGGCAAGCACATGCAAACAGTAAAGATGGTGCATCTCCTTTTTGTTCAGTTTTTGTTTCTTCACCTGCGACATAAAAACAAATTAAAATTCCAAGGGGCATTTATTTGTTATTTTCATTTTTAAAGTTAATTTTTTTTGTTTTTCTGAATACATTGATGATAGAGTGACAACACAACTGGCCATTGCGACAAAACTTGACTGATGACAAGCTGGATGTCATTACTTATGCACCCGAATCCTAACAAGACAAAAAAAATTTAGTTCCAAATTAATTTCTAAGCAGCCAGCCAGCATGCAAAAACTCAAAACTGGAATTAAATTTTGCTGACTAACTGACAATAAAGCTGTTGCATGTCTCTGCACAATATTAGATTTGTGCAACAGGCATTTGAAAAAACAAATATGTTAAGCTAGGTAATTCAAAGGATCCATGAATTTATCCACAGACTAACAACTTGTTAATTGTTGAAAATTTCTAAACAATATTAATTATGGCAGGAATAAAACATTCTGTAACAAATCTAGGCTAATAATCATATTCTTCTCCTCTTGTGATATTTATGTTCTTTTTGTGGTAAGGTTTGGAACAAAACTTTGTTTCCACCAAATTTACACAAAAGTTACATTTGTACTATTTTTTCTTTAAAATTGAGCAATATGTTACATAATTTCCACAGAGCTGAAAAAGTCTACCTTTTGGTTTCGGTTGCTTTGGAGCAGTGTATTTTAATGACTCATTCCCCCCTTCTGATCCTGCACTCATGCCAAAGAGCGATGACAGTTTAGATCTAAATGAAAAATGAATATTTTCAAGTACTATAAACAATGTTGTACAGTGTAATAATTAAAAATAAAAATAATATTTTTTTGTTTAGGAAATTTCTACTTGTTTTAAAACTTTCTGTTTTCCCATTTTTAGGTCATCTGGGAGCCCTGTACTCAACATGTCCTAGTTTTGTTTATTTACTCTGGTACCAGTCTGACACTTTAAGCATTATGTTATGTTGACAGTCATGATATCAAGTAAAAGGATATGCAATGATATATATGACACTACTTTCAAATATTTCATGTGAATATTCAAAATCTAAAAATTTTACCAGCAAAAGATACAATCATTTTTTATTAAAATTTCTCATAAGCTCATTTTTTCTAAACTCTTGAACATAAATATTTAATTCCTACCCAGAAGTTGGCATACCAACAGAAAATCCACTGCCATCATCATCATCAGAAGCCGAAAAAAACATTTTAACACACACACTATAAATACAACAATCACAAAATGGATTTTTGGGTGGCACTTGACAAAAACTTGACCTTTTTTTGAGTAATATGTTACATAATTTCCACAAGGCTGAAAAAGTCTACCCTTTGGTTTCGGTTGCTTTGGAGCAGTGTAAAAAGACTGTGTCTAATTCAAAGGCTTCACCGAGACTGGGTAATATGCTTACCAGATGCTTAAAAGATTAAATATGTTTATAAAAAACAGGTAACCAACCCAGTCGGCACAAGACGTCTTTAAGACGTCTTTAGATGTCTTTTTTAAATTTTCTGTTAGAAAACGCTCTTAAGATGTCTTTAATGCATCTTCTTAAGAACGTCTTCCAAAAGACATCTTTTATACGTCTTTTGAAAGTTAATAAATTCAAAACTTGTAGTATACACATTTTAGATGTCTTTTAGAAGATCTTTAAAAGACGTTTTTTAAAAGACATCTAAAAGTTATCTAAAATATATCTTTTAAAAGACGTCTTTCTCTTCTTGCTAATAATGCATCTAAAACGTGTCTTTTAAAAGACGTCTTCTCCTACTTCTAAAAGAGGTCTAAAATGTGTCTTTCAAAAGAAGTTCGTTTTTATATGAAAAATTCGATATAAAAAAACATGGGTGTTCGCAAACTTAGTTAGCAAGTTTATTTTTCTTGGAAATCAATTTTTCACGAAATTGAAAGTGGTAATCATCACTTTAAATTATTCTTAAATACTAATGAATTTTAGCCGCCCTTCATAATACGTTTTTATTTTGTTTTCCTGCACCCCCTGGCGGATATTCTTCAACATATGATCATCAGAACATTCAATAAAAATTGGTGGTATTTTAATGAAAGCATCTGCGGGACACCTGTTGTTTAAAAAGTAAGTACTTTTGTTTTGTGATATTGGGAATAGAGTACAGTGGTTTTTAGTACTAAGTCTAAAAGTCAAATTCGGGCATTAAAAATGCATTTTAGTTGCTTCTACATCTTTAAAAGGTCTAAAGGACGTCTTTAAGGATACGGTAACCCCCTTAAGGGTCATTTTTTTAAAAAAATTTTTTTTTTTTAATTTTGATTCTTTGGCATATTTTCCTGATATTTTTTTAAAAGGAATCAAAAATATTTATTGTTAACCCTTCCCGTCCCGTTCCCGGACTAGTCCGGGATATTGCTACGCTAAAATAATCCCGATCCCGGACAGGTCCGGGATTTTACTAGGACCACTTTGAACGGCCCTCACGGCGGCCCTGTATCTTTAAAACTAACAAGATCGATTTTTTTTAACACTAGAATAATTTATCTCTCATTTGCGCCCGATCTGACGATTTTTAAATTCGGCTACCGTAAATTATGCAGATTTACTTTTCAAAATTAAAACAAAGATGGCGACTGGATTTAGCGCTAGCTGTGGCTCTGGATCTTCACCTTTTAGCAGCAGTAATGCATCATTTGGCCTCTCTATTAATGAACTAAACCTTGAAGAGGATAGTGATGAGGATGTAGTAGCAAGTGATGATCCAATTAACAGATTATTTGGCCAGAGTGATAGTGAAGATGAAGATTTTTTGGTGAAGATTTTTTTCTGATGGTGGGGAAGAATGTGTTGATGAAAGTTCAACTGATAATGATGAAGTGGCAGAACCTAGTTCGAAGAAAGCTAGAAAGGAACCAAGCCCTCCTGGTTGGAACATGGGGCAATGGAAATCTGGTGACAAGAAGTTACAAGAGTTGCCCCATTTTGCTGCAAATCCTGGAATAAATGTCGATATTCCTGAGGATGCCGACGAACTTTTTGATTTATATATCTCAAAATTATGTTTTATATATTTGATAAGAAGTTCCTCTTACATTCCTATTATTTGCTGGTCTAAAGCACTAACTAAGCATAAGTTCTGGTCCAATAAGCACAATCTAAGCATGGCTAATAATAATATTAATAATAATAATAATAAATATTTAAAGTGGCTAGCCCAGAAAATCACAAAAACCTATAGTTAGTGGATTGTTTCCACTGGGGGCCACTAGAACAAAAAAGAAACAAAAAATGATAAACCTTAGACTGCCTCAGCTCAATCAAACATAGTAACATTTATAATCTGTGAAAATTGAAAAGAAAAAGAATAAAAAACAAAAATTAAAAATTAAAAAGTGATCTCCATTAGAATTTGCCAAATACATTAGAGATGGAAGTCTTAAACGAAAGCAGACTTCCATCGCAGGTCACTTGGTCTGGAAGATTATTCCACACTTTTGCAGCTCTAAATGGGAAGGCTTTTTTGCCAAATTCCGTGTTGACCAAGGGAAGTGTGAACCTGTTTTTTGAAGCTCCTCTTGTTTGATGATTATGACAGTTTTTTGTCAAAAGGAATTTTGAGCGCATGTAATCAGGAGCAATGTGATTCATGGCTTTGAAAACTAATATGGCATCGTTTTTGATGAGTAAATTATTCATTGAATTTTCCCTCTCTTTCCCAATAAAGGTACGGACACATTTTAATCAATCTTCTAGTTTTCCCAATCTACCTTGGGTGGCACAAGCCCATGCCGAGGAGCAGTAGTTGAAATATGGCATGACAAGTGCATTAATTAAAAGGTTTTTTGTGTGAGGATAATTTGTCTGATGATGATGTTGTAGAAGGACCAGCTATGCAGATCAAGACAGAATGGGTAGTGGAGGCTATTAGGAAATTGAAGATTGGCAAGGCTGCAGGAGTATCAGGTATTGTTGCAGAGATGGTAAAAGCATCTGGATATATTGGAGTTGAGCTTATTACAAGTCGTGCTAATCAGATTATAAAGGATGGTGCTATTCCGATTGAGTGGCAGTCAAGTGTAATAGTGAATTGTTTCAAGGGCAAGGGTGATGCATTATAAAGAGGTAACTATAGAGGTTTGAAGTTGGTTGATCAAGTAATGAAAGTTATTGAAAGAGTGATTGATAAGTTACTTAGAGAAAGAATTGATATAGATAAGATGCAATTTGGTTTTGTTCCAGGGCGTGGCACTACAGATGCAATATTTTTACTCAGACAGCTTCAGGAAAAGTATTTAGGAAAGAGAAAGAATCTCTATTTTGCCTTTGTAGATTTAGAGAAAGCTTTTGATAGAGTGCCACGTAAAGTTATTTGGTGGGCTATGAGAAAATTAGGTGTGAATGAGTGGCTAGTTACGATGGTACAGTCTATGTACAGCAATGCTAGAAGTCGTGTCAGGATTAAAGATACACTTAGTGACGAATTTAGTGTAAATGTTGGTGTACATCAGGGTTCTGTACTTAGTCCTTTGTTGTTTGTTCTAGTCTTAGAAGCGCTGTCGATGGAGTTCAAACAGGTTGTCCATGGGAGTTATTGTATGCAGATGATTTGGTTCTCATAGCAGAGTCGATGGAAGAATTAGTTGAAAAGTTTGAGAAGTGGAAGAAAGGACTGATTAGTCATGATTAGTAGCATTGCAGCCAAGTGTGACCTTGTAGTTGGAAAGTGGCCTTGTGGCGTTTGCAGGAAAGGGGTTGGTAGTAACTCAATTTTTTGTCAGACTTGCAAGTATTGGGTACATAAGAAGTGCAGTAGTATTGGTGGAAGGTTAAGAGCTGACATTCAGTTTGTATGCAAGCGTTGCAAAGGTGAGATTATAGAGAATGAAGTATTTCCAGCTTTAATGATGTACAACAGTGGCTCGTTAGAGATAGTTGAGAACTTCTGTTACTTAGGTGATATGTTGGGCAGTGAAGGGGGTGTTGGAAGAAGTGTTACTTGCAGGATAGGTTCTGCTTGGAAAAAGTTCAGAGAGTTACTGCCTTTGTTGACTAGCAGAGTCTTGTCAATTGAGGTAAAAGGTAGGTTGTATGAGGCCTGTGTAAGAAGTGTTATGTTGTACGGTAGTGAGACATGGGCAGTGAAGCAGGAAGATCTTGACCGTTTAGAAAGGAATGATATGAGAATGGTTAGGTGGATGTGTAACGCCAGTCTGAGAGACAGAAAGAGTTCAGATGAGCTAAGAAGCAGGCTAAGTATCCGTGGAATTAAAGATGTTATCCAGATAAGAAGATTGAATTGGCTGGGGCACTTGGAAAGAATGGAGGAGGATAATTGGGTAAGAAAGTGTAGAGACTTGATAGTTCCTGGGGCAAAGCCCAGAGGCAGACCGAGAAAGACTTGGCAGGAGGTTATAAGGACAGACTTGATACAGAGGAAGTTGAGTTTAGATCTAACACAGTCTAGATCAGATTGGAAGAGGGTCATTAATATACCCCGTCCAACCCATGCTAGCATGGAAAACGGACGTTAAGCCGAGAATGATGATGATGATGAATGTGCTCTTCCCATTGCATTTTTTGATCAAATGTTACCCCAAGATATTTAACTTTTTCGCTCCTCTTCAAAGAGATACCCATATAGTTGATAGTTTTGTTCTCAACTTTTTTTAACTGGCCGTGGTTGCGGAAAAAGATTGTTTCAGTTTTGTCCGTATTAATAGTCATTTTGTTATTATTCAGCCAGAGGTCGACTTGCGAAAGTTCTAACTCGACCTGCGAGGCAAGGGTATCCAAGCTTTTATGGGACGAAATAATTATTGTATCATCTGCATATAGATGGTGGTAGTTTGAATTGATGACAGATTTTAAGTCATTAATATACAAAAGAAAGAGCAGGGGTCCCAACACAGATCCCCGCGGCACCCCAAAAGCGTCTTCATGAAGCAGATCTGATCCTGTGCCGTTTACAAGAGTCAGCTGCATTCGGCCCGTTAAGTAGGACTCAAACCAGTCAAAGGCAGCATCTCTGATGCCAAAACACCATAGTTTTTTTAACAAAATTTTATGATCAACAGTGTCAAAAGCTTTTTTAAGGTCAATGAGCACAGCACAAACAAAGTTATGTTGGTCGAGCTCAGTAAGAATAAAATCAGAGACATCGACAACTGCAGTTTCTGTGGAAAAGAGTTTTCGAAATCCGGACTGCCTGTCATTCAGGAAGTTGTGCTCAGAAATAAAATGAGACATTTGCTCATGCACTAACTTTTCAAAAATTTTCATAGGAATTGGCAAAATGGAGATAGGCCGATAATTAGTACGATCTGTTTTATTGCCACTTTTAAAAATAGGCGAGACCCTTTTAGTCTTCCAACATTTAGGTACATAACCAGTAAATAAAGATTTGTTGAAAAGACTTGATAAATAAATACTTAAAACTGACGAACCTGCTTTTAGCAGTCGTGAACCAATTCCGTCCAAGCCTGTAGCTTTATTAAGTTTTAGTGAACTAATTATTTTTTTGACACTTTTGGTCTCAATACGAGCCCACCGAAAATCGTGTCCGCTAACAGGTGGATTAACATTAGTAGTGTCAGAAGAAAATTTAGAGGCTAGTTTGGCACCAACACTGACAAAAAATAGATAGATAGATAGATGTGCATATTTTACATGGCTAGCCTCACAAATATCGAGGGATATACCCTGTCTATTATTTCCAGGAGGGGCGATGGCTTAGATGGAGAGTCCTAGGGTATTTAATGCTCATTTTGAGCTACGCAGACCCAATTAGGGCCCGCGCTCTACTAGACAACTCCCGGCAACATCCAACGGCCCACACAGTGAGCCATCTCCCCGATTTCCCTCGCATGGTTTGGGTTAACCTGGGGCTATGGTAACATTCACTCGCCCATGAATGGCCATCAAAGGGAATCGAACCCTGGTCTCCTACACACAAAGCGCGAGAGTTATAACCACTAAGCTACAGTGCCACAAAATGCGTTTTGTGTGGTAACATGAGTATAAGAGGCACCTCTTAGACGCATAGGCAAAATAATGAATAATGCAATGCAGACGACGGTAAACTAAAAGGGTAGCGACCAACTCCTCCAGCCTCTAGCTAGAAGAGTTTTTACTTCAAAAAGAGAGGGTTTTTAAATCTTTAATAAACATATGCTCGTAACATAAAGATGTATGTAAACCGCATAATCCAAATGCATAACAAATATCCTTCCTTTAACTTTCTGCGTGAAATGAAGAAGTCAGCAGTCAAGGCAGGCGAAAGTAAAGTGCGCAGTAATTGGTTTCGCTTTTCACAATGCAAAGATAATCAAAGCATGACTTTTAGCTACCTTGAACAATTCAGATAATTAGTAGTTAAAATCTCTGCTATACATGAAAATTGTTAACCTAACAAGTATGGATGTCCTAATCACTTTTAGAAAGAATAAAATCTAAATTTCAAAGTTATATTGCAAAAAAACCTCTTCATTCTTTAAGGTATATATTTGCTCATTTGTGGTTAAAAACTTTTGTACTAGCCTCTTTTTACTGATGTATGTTCTAAATATAAACTATTTTATCAAACGGTGCCTTTACCTGGAAGTTCTACTTTGTTTACCTACTTTCGCATGTTAAATTCTTCAACACTCGAATCTTGCAATAAATTTTTCAAGAAGTGAGCTATGTACGACGTGTGAAGTCACGAATGACAAAGTGGACTTTTGTTCGATAATTGTGGCGACCATTAATGTAATTATTGTTTTTGGAAGATTAAGGTTGGACATATATAAAGATATTTAGGGCTTCGTCATTTTCTTTACTACCCTATGTTTTTGCATTGTGTTTCATGAGCTTACAATAATGTGGTATATAGCTAAGTTATGATACGTAAAAACTACTCTTGAATGACCCTTTAAGAATGTGAAACCACATAATAGACCTTAATCAAATTTTAATTAATCTTAATCAAGTAACTTTTGTGTTCAGTATGGTAGATTAGTATGCGTGTCAACTGGCCAAAAAAGCCATAAGTATGAGGGCAAGCTTGGGCAAATATTTAAATACAATTTGTACTTCCCAAATGAAAAACAGTGCTTTCAATTTTGTTGTCTTGGCCACAAAAAGTAGTGATCTATATTTTATGTGGTTAGCCTCATTAATTCCAATAAATTTACCCTGTCATTATTTTTCCAGAAGGGACAACATAGACGGTTCTAGAGTGTTAAAAAGCTTCCATTTGAGTTAAAAAAACCTTTTAAATTTCTGTTCAATAAGCAACAACTGTTATGTGGGATTGAACCCATATGAATATGAAGTGAACGCTCTACCGACTGAACTACCAACCCCTTAAAGTAAACAGAGTTGCATGCCTTTATTAATTATATCAAGCATATTGTATCTAGTAAACACTTTTTGAGCACTCTGTCCCAAAAAATGATATATATTTGTAGTTTAGAAATTTAGCTCTGAATATCGTCCCTCAAAGGCACTGGATTTTAATGTATTTAGAGACTTTACTATATATATAATATAATATACTATATAAAAATGTTTTCTGTTTCTTTTTAGATTGCGTACAATGAGAGCGAGAGATGTTATCTTTCAATACGTGAGATAAAAAGAAGAAAGCGAAACCTCACACCGCGTTGTTATTGTTTTTTCTGTCAAAAATTTGAAGCTGTTTTATAAATCTTGATAAAGTTAATAAATTGTTTTCGTTTCTGTAGATTGTTTGTTTTTGTTTATTGTTTCCCGTGAGTTTTCGAAATTCATTGCAGCAGATTCCGTGGATTCCGTGGCTTCAAGAAATCGGTTTTCATAACTAGTGCCGTTATTTTTACGACCCCACAAGCTGCTTCGTTCGCCTTCTCATCTCCGAAATCGTTAACGCCGAAAGTCTCTATTATTATCTGCGTTCCGGGTATTATTTTCCGGTTGAAAGAGTGTACCTTACGACGCGCATCCCCTTAATTCGTGACATTTTCACACACTACGGATTGTACAACTCGATGTATTGCATTTCTTTCAGAATAAGGGTTTTAACTTTATAAAAGTATAACTTTGCATGGATTTTTGGCGCTAAAAAACTTCAAATGTTGGATTTACGTCGGCCAACACTGACAATATGTGATTATTATCAATATTTAATTTTATAATTCTGTGGTAAGAGGTTTTACGAAATTTCTCAGTAATCGTTTTTGTTTAGTTTCGCGCGATCTAAATTTCTCGTACCTTCTGAAAAGAAATATTCCGCATATACATATTGTATTTTTGCCAAAAAATCACTACTTTTGCGCAACGAGTTGTTGTTGTTCCTCGGTGAGTTTATTTTACAACCTTGTCCCCAGGGTTTTCTCGTCTATGATATTCAGTTTTGGTGTATTCCCAGATATCAGCTGCAGTAAGATGTAAGCACCTCGCCGTATTATATCAAAGAGAAACAAAAGCACTAGGGACAACTATTGGCTAGTTTCAATTTTGCTTGCAACTTGCGTAATGCTTCGCAACCTTTTTTTTAATTTCTAGTAAACATATGCTTGTAACATAAAGATGTATGTAAACCGCATAATCCAAATGCATAACAAATAGCCTTCCTTTAACTTTCTGCGTGAAATGAAGAAGTCAGCAGTCAAGGCAGGCGAAAGTAAAGTGCGCAGTAATTGGTTTCGCTTTTCACAATGCAAAGATAATCAAAGCATGACTTTTAGCTACCTTGAACAATTCAGATAATTAGTAGTTAAAATCTCTGCTATACATGAAAATTGTTAACCTAACAATTATGGATGTCCTAATCACTTTTAGAAAGAATAAAATCTAAATTTCAAGTTATATTGCAAAAAAATGTAGGTTTGTACAAATTTTTCATTACTTTCGTTTTCTTGAAACTCTAATATGCTTTTTTCCTCACGACGTAAACAAACCGCTGACCTTAAAGGGATCACATCATCTGCACTTCATCCGTGATACTTTTTTTGTTCGCAGTATGCCGCGGCAAAATTATTGTATCCCTGCAATGGAGAGCAAAAGCACATTTTCTGTTCGAATCATGGAAGAAATGAGCATTCATAATGAGAATTACCTGTAGTGGAACCAAAAGTCAATCTCGTAAATATTGTTGGCATTTGTGAAGTAGCTTGTCTGTTTCTGTTCGGCAGGGATGAGTGATTGCATAAACAAACTTATGAAGGCATGTTTAAGAAGCTAAAACAACGCATTGAAGAAGGTGACCAGCCACCACAGACGACGTCCAACGTTTTGGCATCAACTCCTAAAAAGAATACTAAACCTCCATCAGTCCGAAGCTACATAAACAGTAATACAAACCTTAAGCGTGAAAACAAATGGGAAAAACGGAGGCGAAGCAATGCTAGTTTGTACAGCTCTCGAGAGTCTTTATTAAGTTTAGACTCTGCTGCCACAGCCACCGTATCAAGAAACTCTTGTGGAGAGAGTTTTTGTTCTGCTGAAACTCCAATTGAGTCACAGCTAATAATTGGAACAGTAAGACTATTTTACTATCCAAATGTATAGGCCTGTTTACAGTGTTTAAAAAATTCCATGATTAAATATGTCGAAGGGCAGAAAAAGTAGACTACATTGGAATGGGGTGGACATACCCCTACAAATGCACTACAACCCAAGATATTGTCTTCTCTGTCCAGGGTAATTCAATTAGAATGACCCATTACCCCACACGACCAGTTTGTTCCGGGAGTAAGTAAGTAAGTAAATTTATTCATCAACAGTGGACTAAATGTTACAAGGAGATATTTTACTATGGTAACATATTTGCTATAAAAAGTAGGTCAATATGGGGTAGTCCACATGAGGATAATGCAGGGGCTTTCCGAGGTACTTACAGAATGGTTATTTAAACTCAATGGTTAATATAACCTCATCATCCTTGGGGGCCATCCATAAGGAAGATATATCAAATATACTAACTGTAGTCATCATAGACTAAAGTTGTTTCGGGTGTCTTTGTTTTTGCGAAGACAGGTTTAGTCTACTTTATAAAAGACCATGTTGGATATTTCATAATAGATTGCGTTAAACTATTATGTCGATTACCATACGAATAGAAAAGAACTAATTTCAATTTTCCGAAATGCCTTTTGGTCAGTACAGACAGGTCATTTTGTAATATTTTAGGTATAATAAGTGTATGTAGAAAGTTTGAATTATAAAACTACACAACCCTACTAAACATAACATAAAAATATCACCTTATTATAACAGCACAAACAAAGAGATAGTGGAAGTTAATTGACATCATTTAATAATAATTAGTGCAGCCACAAGTAAAAAAAATTCTATTAAAAAGGTTTCTGAAAAAAATGCTTCAGTTAATGATAAGGGTTGCAAAGACTACTTTAATTGTTCCCTGACTACACATTTCGCCTTTTTCATAATTTCGATAATTCGGAAAAGCTTTCACAGAATACGAAAATTTTATAATAATAATAAAATTTTCTGGGTAAGCTTGTATAGGCTCTATATATTTACTCACATAATTTGATTTCAAACTGATATCAGATTCCAAGTTATGGGGTCGTCAGCAAACAATTAATAGGCCTGGGACACGCAAACGAGTGTCATTTTGGCAAAAAAAAATTATGTTAATCAATTCACCTTTATAATAGCTATGCATTGATAAAATTTGACTGCACATCCCTTACCAGGTCTAAAATTACTGATGACAGAAAAAGTCAAAATTTGCTATTCCTTAAATATGACATCATAATTTATGCAGCATAATTAAATCTGAAATTCTTTAAATGTGAATATCTTGAAAATGAAAAGAGTTTTTTTTAAAATGTTAATTCTCAAGTTTTCTATATATACGTAGTAAACTTATTTTGAAAAAATCAAACTTTGTGGACAATGATCTGAAATTTATACAGACAACCACCTTTTTAAAATTGTCAAAATTTATGGTTTCCAGCTGTTATAGACAGATTTAACTTAAATGGAATAGATCCAAGTTAAGTAATGATGTCGCTCAGATAAAACAGGAGTGTAAAGAACTAGGATGCTGCAGGCTGTAGAAGTGGAATGTTTGAAAATAGTTTGATACAGTGAAACACATGTTCTCAGTAAAATGAGTGTTAACAACATAGCATAAGCTATTCAAAAGTTGAATAACCCCACCCCTTCATGCAGGATATTCGATTTCATACCAAATAATTCCAGTAAAGATATGGTTAATCTAAGTTGGTAAAAATTGAACGCTAATAAATAAGTTCATAACAAAACGTAGGTAAAATAAACTGTTGCCTTATTGTTCATATTGCAAACTATTATCATTTGGTACTATGGACTGTGAAACTTATTTTTTTTTAGTTTCGTGATGTTGCATCAAAAGATCAGATTTTATCTGAATTGGGAAAGAAAAATGAACAAGTTAAAAAACTTGAAATTAAAATTAACGGTACGTCTAGCAACATCAATTTATTTTTAGTTTGTTTTTCGTTTTGTTTAGATATATATATATATTTACATTCTTCTTGAAAATTTAGAAATGGCACTTGCTTTTATGGAGCAGTCTAGACAAAGGGACCGTCTTGAAGAAGCTTTACAAAACTTAAGAAATGGTAAGATTATTTATTACTTTCTGTAAAACCACTCATTTTTCTAAATTTCAAATGCCGTTTTGCGAACAAACATAAATTTTTTATTTTTTAATCCAATACAGTATCAATATCTTGATATCTTAAAAGAAAAAAATTTGGCAGGAAAAAAAAATTGGTTGAAATGGTTATGTAAATTTAATTCTAAATTTGACAGATATTGCTAACTGCAGAATTAAACTGTCATTTTCTAAGAGTAAAATCATATTTCTCTTCACAAATTTCTCTAGTTTGATTTCTCAAGTTAATTCAAATTCCAAATTTCTTAAAGATCTATAGCTACAATATATCTGAACTGGCACAATACTAATTATATGTTGTATATACAACAATTTGTTCTTGTTGTGCAAAAAAAAAAGAGAAATCTGACCTGTTCCAGAACGAAAGTTCTGATTTGGAAATATTTTCCCTAAAAGTAGGTTGTATGAGGCCTGTGTAAGAAGTGTTATGTTGTACGGTAGTGAGACATGGGCAGTGAAGGAAGATCTTGACCGTTTAGAAAGGAATGATATGAGAATGGTTAGGTGGATGTGTAACGCCAGTCTGAGAGACAGAAAGAGTTCAGATGAGCTAAGAAGCAGGCTAAGTATCCGTAGAATTAAAGATGTTATCCAGATAAGAAGATTGAATTGGCTGGGGCACTTGGAAAGAATGGAGGAGGATAATTGGGTAAGAAAGTTTAGAAACTTGAAAGGTCCTGGGGCAATGCCCAGAGGCAGACCGAGAAAGACTTGGCAGGAGGTTATAAGGACAGACTTGATACAGAGGAAGTTGAGTTTAGATCTAACACAGTCTAGGTCAGATTGGAAGAGGGTCATTAATATACCCCGTCCAACCCATGCTAGCATGGAAAACGGACGTTAAGCCGAGAATGATGATGATGATGATGAAAAGCACCCCTAAGACTATTCAAATAGCAAGGGAAAAAATTGTGGTCACAATAGACAAGAAATTATTCATGGAAGAAGTTCAGCTTATGGGAGACACTTGAAAAATTGAAAACCACTTCTGATTCAGGAAGAGTAGATTGTTAAATATTTTTATTAAGCATTAAACTACAAAATGTCTGTCATATTTAAAATACAGTGCATGGGTTAAATAAACTCATTTAACGTCAAACTTGTTTTGAAATGTATGTCCAATTTGCTTTCTTTTTGAGTTCAAAAATTGTGCATTAATACACAGTATTAAATTTTCACTTTTGTCTTTTTTGTACTGCATTTTTTAGTCTGTTTATGTGCAACTTGTTACACATGAATTTGATTTTAGAAATGCATAACAGAACTGAAATATCAATGAATGAGTCTATTAAGTCACTAAAGGAAGAATATGAGCAGAAGTTACAAGTCAAAGACAAGAAGTATAAAGAATGTATTCAAAAACAACAAGAGGTAAACGTTGTTTACCTTGTTTTTATATGAAGTGCGAAAATCATTTTACAGCCACTCCAAAGCCTTATGTATACAATGTTGAAGCTTATGTGTCAATATTTTTTCTACTTTTAGTTATTGGTTTAGTCATTTTCCAGTGTTGTTTTCTGTATAACAAAAAATCTTTGATGTGCTTGAGTGCAGTTTTTCAAATTCTCAACATATCCCTTTAATTAACTTTGTAAGTTTTTCTCACACCAAAGACTTTTTTAGAGATACGCAATTTTTAATTTTTAATTTTTTTAGCCAGTCATGCATGATAATTATCTTTTTGATTGTTTTGCTAGAGCTACACAGGCAAAACAAAAGTAAAATAGATTAAAACATACTTTGGAGACAGAAGGAATTACACATTAAGTTGTGGTGTTTATTGCAAGATAAGCATTTCTTTGAACATTAATTTTCCCTCTTACTACTTAGGGGCTATTTCATTGTACCTACTCTAACTGCTCTGAGTGATTTAAAAACAACACTGAGCCAAATCCAAGAGCTCTGAAATTTTGACATGGTTTAAAAATATAGATTATATTTTTGGCATAAATAAAGAAACCATAGTAGACAGTGCTTTGTTTGTAAAGAAATATGGCTGAACCACAGGGAAAGTGCTGGACTTAGTTGTCTTAATCAGACAAGTCTCTAGTAACATAACATAAATATTATATGACATTTCTCTTTCGCTTTCAGTTTTATCAGTAAGTTTTGTTCACATGTGAAGCTGTCCTGTTTTTTTAATGTTTTTCACACAATTAGGTTCTGTCTGAGCAAGAAGGCTTTGACTGTAGTAAGTCCAATCATTAATTAAAGTGATCCAAGTAAACTGCTCCTTAAATAGTTCATCCAGATTCCACTCTGACTGCCCCTGAATACCAAAGAAATGGTAAATGGAGCATTTTGGGCTTTCAAATCTGAATCTCAGGTACGAAAGAAATAGCCCCTTATTTGTTGGTTTGTTTTTTGCAATTCTCATAAACATTTAAAATTCCTGTCTTTATTATATGATTATTAAATAATTTTACCCCTTTAACCACATAAAGGCCAGTCATAATCTCTTGCAAAATACAGTTCTGAATGTGTGTTGTTGTTTTTCTTTGCACTATTCTTGGTATAGTACAAGGTGTTAACTTTTTCCAGTCTTGGTAAACTCATTTTTTTTAATAAGGGAAAATCTTTTAACCTTCAGCAACTTCATCAACCTTCAGAAACTCCATCTTGAGACTGGATGGTTCAAAATAGTTGATGTTTGGGTACATTTAAAAGCTCTTTTCAACATTTATTGAATCTTGGGTTCATTGTCAAAAGTTATGACTGCCAAAAGCTGTAGTTTCAGCAGGACTGAAATGTCCGTTGTGAAAAGGTTAATTTGTAACAAATTTTCATGTTTAGGAATCTCACAGGTTTTCAAATGTAAAGGAACTCAACTCACTGCAACAGGAGGAAGTGGCAAAAATGAAAGCAATGGTACAAATTTTTAATAAAATGCTGATCCAAATTAGACTTATTTTGTATCTACACTACCCCGTTTCCTCTCACCATAGCTCATACATTCTCAAACAGAAATGTCAAGAAAAACAGCAGAACTTATTGAAAAAACAAAGGTAAAGTATCAATTTCCAACACTGAAAAATATTTTTGTATCCACATCTAATCCGCATCTATTTATTTTGTTGTTTTTTTGTTCTAGCAAATAGAAAATTTAGACAAACAGTATATGGACCAACGAATTGAACTGGAAGGATTAGAGGAAAGGTTGCATGATTTAACAAAGGATAGGTAATGCAATGATTATGTGTACAGTATCTTATCTGCAGTATGTTTTTGGTTTGTCAATTTTCACCATGCTAAATAATATCAAAAAGATATAAATTGTTCTTTTTCTTTTATATCGTTTACCTATTAACTTGTTTTCTTTTTATCACGTTTTATGTACAGTATGGTTACTAGCTTAGGCCTGTATTTTTAGAACAGAGTTTGACACACAGCAAAAAAAATTGAGTGCAGAAGTTTCTACATTACAAAAGGAAAAATCAGCTTTAAAATCGCAGTTATCAGATTTAATCAATGAGTTGACACAGGTTAGAATGATTTAAGTTATTTTTTATTTTCTTTTGTGAATTTTAATTATTTGATAATTGTTATAATTGTCAATGTTGCTTTATTAAGAAATCCAGCATGCTAGATACAGTACAGCTGGCTGCAGATAGAGCTCACGAAGAAGTTGCTTCCTTGAGACAAACTTACAACCTTTACAAAGCCAAGGTAAAGAATGCTCCTTCAGAAATCATCTTCTGCGATGCTTTTCTAAAATTTAAGCCAACATATTGTGTTTAGGCTACAGCGGACATCAGTGACAAGGACTCCGAACTTTCAGTTTTAAGAGAAAGAATTAGTGACTTGGAACAACGGTATGTGAAGCTCCGTTGATTTATATTAACATCTATAAAGCATAGTTTATTACCTTTTTTATTTACGACAAAACTTCAATTTTATAGATTGCAAGACAGCAGACTCTCGGAAAATGATCAAGTGAAAGCTCTTGAAAAAGAGGTAATATCTTATTCCCAGATTTACTATATCTTTAGAAAATTAAAAACTGCCTTCAGGAGGAAATGGTGTTTTTCATGTTTTAAATTTCCATCAATTAATAATTTGTAAAACACTTGTACCATTCACAACGCTATTAAAGCCCTTTTTAATGTTAAAAATGTTTAAAAGTTTAATTCTAAAATTGATCCTCAAAGGGTACACCATATTAATATGCATAAGATGATAGACAGTAAAGTAATGGCTTGACATATTGCCATAAGGGAATAGAAAATCTCGATATAACACATTGTATAAAAATACCTTTTCTGCATCAAGGTATGGACATCAAATCAGTTCAAAATATTTTCAATTCTCTAAAAAATGGTATGAAATAAGTAAATGTCAATGGATTGCCCCCCTCCCTCCACCATTCTTTAACATTGGATTGATGTTAGTGTACATTTTTTATTTCTAAGTTGGTCCTAACATAAAATGGCATTTTTAACTTCACATTTTATGTTAAAGTTATCTGTGTCTATGAATTGTATAATCTTCAAATACCTTTTTAAATGACTGTTTCATAGCGATCACTGTTAGAAAATCGTTTACAAGATGCAAGAGAACACTTTACTGAATTTCGAACCCAGTCAAATGACAAAATAAGTACCCTTGGTTCTTTAGTAAGTCTTTCTTTTATGATTCAGTTGTCTTGTTTGAGTTGAAAAGAATGTGGAGAAATAAACATTCTACCATGCCAGGTGCTCAGTTGTGTTGTTTGTTTTAAATAAATATTGAGCAGACGAAAACGTTATACCATGCCAAATGTCAATCAGTGCTTATTGTCCCTAATTATACAAATGTAAACGTGTTCTGGTTAAAAAGGGATATTATTTAGTGTTATTTTCCATCAAACTAATTAAAAAATGCTGGTAAATGTTTTACTCAAGAAAAGCTTGTATACGTATCACATGTTTAGGTCAGTACTCTGGATGAAAAGTTAAAGGAAAAAGTCGAAAGTTATGAAAATCTCCAGAATAAACAGCTAACTCAAAATAAACACTATGAATCAAAGGTAATGGGTTTATGAAGAACTTTAATGTTGATTTTTGTTGTTACTTTGATTAAGGATAAGGTAGACCCTTTTGACACATGTTCAGTATATTCAAAATATCTCCTTAACATGTCCCTTTTTTAAAAACATTTTTATATAATATAAAACATTGATAAATTCCCTACGAGTATATAAGAAAATAAATTCGTGAAAAAAAACTGGAATGAAGAAATGAAATTCCAAACAAAAAAACACCCTCCCTTGTTAAAGCTTTGGTAACTCCCCTCCATAAATTATTTTTTCGTTTAAAAATACCTCATTGTATTGCTCTTATTCAGCTCTACAATATCTTACTACATCTTTTCAAAAAAATTATTCGTTCTCAAGTTATAATGCATTTTGTCTAAAATACTACATAAATACACGAGTTTGCCTCGTTTGATGAATCATTCGTCGATAACTCGATAATTATTCAAATTTCGAAATAAAAAAACAAGAATTTGTAGCCAGACGTGTAACTGTTTCAAAAAAAATTGTTTCGCTAGTTTTCAACTAAATGGAGGGGAGTTACCAACGCAAACATGCAATGTATCGGCCGAATTTCTTGTTTTGAGAAAAAAAGGCTCAAACAGTTCTTCTGGTACCTGTGAAAAAGTGTGGCATTGGAATTTTAACCTTGTTAATAATTAATGACTCAAAACATTTTCGGTATAAAATTAAAGTAAGTTAAAAATTTGTATTGTTAAACAAATTTTCAGTCTGTTGATTAAACCATGAGGCAACGTTGAATCTTAGTGTTTTTTTCATCTTCCTTCATTTCTATTTTTTTATTTTTCTCTATTCCTTTTCTTTTTTTTGAAAATGGTTTTTTTGTCATGTTGAACCTTCCCATTTTAACTAACAATCGATAAATTATGCTTTTTAACAGTGTAACTTCACAGTATTTAAAAAAATGCAGAATAATTTATAGCTTGTTAATGATAGTGTGCATGGTGAATTATATTTCTAATACTTTAAAGTCTTTAATTTTAATACAGAGCGTGGGTGTTCAAAAGAAAATTAAATTTGTGACTCATATTCGGGGCAAGATCAAAGATAATGTTATGAAGAAATACATTTTCCCTGTTTTATCCCACCAAAATAACACTTTTATAATAATTTTTTCTAAAACTTACTGGAAACTTAGCATAGAAGTTACATCCGTGAAAAAAAAATTGAAAAATTTTAACTCTAAGGGTCTACCGTATCCTTAATGTAAAAATTGCTGTCATGTTAAACCTACTCACTTGCTATGTTTTCTAGATCAATGACTTGCAAGACAAATTAACAGTTGCAGAAAAATCAACAAAATCCTTAGAAAAAAATTCAAATCAGTTGGAAACTCTACTAAATAAAGTATGTACAATTAATAAGATGTTTGACTCCTAGTTTGCAAAGTTTTACAGTAATATTATCATATTCTTTTTAGGTTAAAGATCTGGACCAGAAAAACTCAATACTAAAAACAGAAAAAATGGAACTGGAGATATTGGCTGACAAAGCTTCATTCTTAGAAGCACAGGTTGGTTTCATATATCTGCCACATCGTTACGTGTAACAATTTTTGAGCAAGGTGGACTTAATTTTGATTGTTTGTTTTTTGTTTTTTAGAATAAATTGTTAGACACAAGGTTTAAAGAAGCCGTGGATCGATTAGAAAAAGATCGAAGTGTGCTGGAAGAAAAAGTGAGAGATTTACAATCCGAAGTAAGTATATCTATATTGTTATCTCAACTGCTATTATTTTTTATTTTGTTGTTGTACAGAGAAGGTTTTGCTGTACTGAACCAAGGTTACACCTTTATCATTTCATTTTTCATGATTTATCCAATCAAGTGTCTAAATAAAATTGTATTTTACCATCACTTTTTTTTTGTGGAAAAACTCCCGAAATTTAAAAATAAAATGAAACAGTCAATTTATAAGATGCCAGGACTCGCTAGCCTATATATGGTGGGAATTTTGTTCAATTTCATACAGATTGCTTCCAAGTTCTAAAACCTCTAAGGTTAAAAATGCATGCAATGAGGTTAATGTGATTTCAGATGATTGCTTTAGTGTGGGTTATATTAACCAGTGTGACATATTGTTATATTACTTTTTTTTCAGTCGCGCAAAAGTTCATTTAGACAAGAGCATACCAACAGACGAAAAATGGTATCTTATCTTATTTCTGTTTAAAAACTTATAATCATCATCGTCATCATCATCATCATTCTCGACTTAACGTCCGTTTTCCATGCTAGCATGGGTTGGACGGGGTATATTAATGACCCTCTTCCAATCTGATCTAGACCGTGTTAGATCTAAACTCAACTTCCTCTGTATCAAGTCTGTCCTTATAACCTCCTGCCAAGTCTTTCTCGGTCTGCCTCTGGGCTTTGCCCCAGGAACTATCAAGTCTCTACACTTTCTTACCCAATTATCCTCCTCCATTGGTTTCTACTAAATCTAACAAATCACAAACAACTTTTTCAGGAGCAATTAGAAACAAAAGTCGAAGAACAAACTAGAAGAATTACACAGTATCAAGAAAGACTCGAAGAACTTGTAGAGGAAAGAGATAGTTTAATGGTAGGTATAATTGAAAAATATTAAAATTATGGTGTTTTGCTTCAAGCTCTTTATGGAAAGCTGGTGTTTACGGATCATTGTTGCCTACATATTATGCCATGAGTATATTATAGGCTATTATACCAAAGCCAGTATCTGTTATGGGAATCTGGCATTAGGAAAAAATGTCTTAGATCCTGGCATAAATCATTTTAAATTTTAAAGTGCAGTTAGTAACTTACTTTTCTGGCTGCTATGTTTAAGGGAGAGCTTACTATTAAAGACGAAGAGTGTAAACAAGCATCTAGTTGTTTAGAAGACGCATTAAGTAGAACAAATGAACTGAAAGAAGAAGTAAGTTGTGATTATGGTATTATGTAGTAAATGCTAAGAATTTGGTCATCTCTAGTTTGTATTAACTGTTAAGTCTGTTTCAGTGGTAACAAAATGTCATCCTCTAGGACTGTTTTTTTTCCTGTCATCATTTGGTCAAAAAATACCATCCATTTTGTTAGTATTCCGTGAAGTAAGCTTTTTAAATTCTGATAGCGACTTGTTTTTATGTCCCAATTATCTTCGTTTAGATAACTAACTTGGAAGTATCTCTTCAAAAGAAAGACGAGCTTTTGACTTATATCAAAGAGACAGGGGAAGTAAGTAAACATATGGTTATAGTACATATTTGTATGTCACATGTTCTATTGTAATGAATTTACATAATTAATATAGATTTCAATGGAAAACAACTCTGTTGATTCACTCTTGCGAGAAGAATTAAATTCAGTGCGTGTAAGTTTAAAATATTTTCCTCTTGAACCAGGTGTTTTTTTGTTGTTGTATTGGAAACACCAGAGCTTGTGCTGTTGATACTTAATTTTGTTTCATTCCCCCTAGACCTTTGTTATTTTGAAAAACATATTTTTATATGTATGCTATCCCAAATATACTTGTGACCTCCAGTACAATAAAAGGACATTATGTTGTTGACAATTTAATAAAACTAATGTTTTACAGATTGTTCAGGTAATAATAATTTTTCTTTAGGAAATGTTTGAAAATAGGGAACAAGTTTTAGTGGAAAGGTAATAAATAATCTTGTTTACTATTTACTTTCTAATAACACTTGCTAAAAATTATTGCTGTTCTAAATATTATTTCAGGGACGAAGAAATAGAAGAACTACGTAGAGTTATCCGTGACAGAGATGATGAGTTAGCCACTGTGTCTCGACAGGTAACTTTTACGAATTTGCATGAAATTAAAGTCTTGAAGATAGAGATTCAGCTGATAAATAAACAATTAATGCTTCTTATGATTGCTTTACGTTAGCTTCATGAATTTCAAGAAAATAACAAGTTAGCTTCTCCTGGAAAATCTAAGTATCAAGGTAGCAAAGAAAAAGGTAATTTAGACTTTACACATGATTTCATTGTCACATTCATTGCTTTATTGTAAAGTTTTAAAAAGTTTATGTCACATACATAAACCTTACAATTTCTTTATTTTATGCAGAACTTCAAAAGACTGTTATGAGATTGACGAATCGTATTCAAGAGTTAGAAAAAGAAAGCAAAAGCTTTACAGGGGTAGGAAAAATCAATATTGGTTTTGCTAAGCAGGGATTTCAAAGTAAAAAATATATTTGTCTCATTGCTTTCTTGTTTATTTAGACCAATGAGCAAGAAATAGAAGTTCGGTCACTAAAAGCTGAGCTGGATGAGAAAGAAAAGAAATTACGTAACTTACAACAAAATATGGCTGACATGAAGAAACAATATCAAAAAGAAATGGTAAAGTTCCCTAAAAATATTGTGTAAATATTGTGCACTAGCAAACACATCTGTTTTAAAGCAATTCACATTTTTGCAATAAAATTGGTAGTTGAAAGATTTCTAGACTATATTCAGGTTTCTCTTCTTTTTTTCTAGAAAAACATAGATGCTGGACAAACAGCAAAAGATAAATCTCCAACTGATAGCAACGATAAAAACAGTCCTGAGGTTAAAAGTGTGTGGAAAAATGAAAAGGAAAAACGTGATTTTTTAGAAGTTAATTTTAAGTATCCTTTTCACAAATAATATGTAAAAGGTTTTGTTGTTGAAGAAAATATTTTTTAACAGATTTTTTGATAACCAATCAATTTGATTATACAACACTAAAATTTGGATTTCTTTTTTTGGAGAGACTGGAGAGAGTACAAACAAAAATTCATCCATTTCACAAAAAGTTTAACCTACCTACCCTTAACAATGAAACCATATATATGTAATATTTAAGTTGTCAATCTTTGAAATCACAAGTACTCATACATACACCCATGTACCTGGCTGGTGGGCCTAAACAATTTAGATGACGTCATCCTGTCTAAAATGACGTCATCATATATTTCCGAACTCGAAAACAGGTCAAAACAGTGGAGCAGAAATTTGGAGTAAGAAAATCTGTTTTAAACATTTTAGATGATAACATTACTTGATAGAAGCATAACAAGGCTAAAATGTCTTTGGAAGTGTTGATGAAGATATTTCAAGAAAATTTTTTTTGACAGTTTGTTTTCTCGGCCACCTGTTAACCGATGAGTCATCATGACAACAGACGCAACATCACACCAAAAAAAATTTGACTATCCTGAAGCCAACTAAAATTGATGAAAAGTCACCAAATTTCAACTCCTAAAACGGTATGATTCAGGAGTTATTACAAAAAAGTTAAGAGGGTGCGAATAGGGTTAATTGGAACTTTAAAATGTGAATTTTTGTAGATATTGTTTGTTTTTTAACATTTTTCCAAAATTTTATACTGTTAATTCAATATTATTTGTGATTGTTAATTCATCTTTAACTTACTTGCTGGTGTCCCATGTGGCAATTTGGGCACAAAGTTGTGATAACTTTGTGCCCAAATTGCCACACATATATGAAGTGTATCCAAGATAATTGAGTCTAGACTATATTCAATGAGTGGGGACAAATCAATTCAAAATACTTTTATTCTCCAAAAATTGATGTTTTTCAGTATAAAATATTTTAACATCACAGGGTTTACCCCCTTCCCGTTATTTTAGCATACACTTTTTGATTTGTGAGTCATCCCTCGTTAAAAAAGTTTGTAAAGCAGATGTATTTTTCTTACCTTAAAAAGAACCCGAATTATAGGATTAATTACTATGTATTTGGAAATCTCAGTTTAGGTACCCAGTTCACTATTCAAATCTTCAAAGACATTTTAAAATAATGAAATTATGTACTAGGTGACAAAAAGCATTTCTCCTTAATAGATTTTAGATACTTAAAACATGTTATTTTAAAATTTATGTGCAGTACAAATGACCAGGTAACATTGTGTTTATTTTTATCTACTTATTTTGCCCCATTTTTTTACAATGAATTGTTCAGATTATTGTGTTGATAAAGATAACATAGGTTGGATTTGTTGTACTGAATGTTGAGTTCTGGATTAACATTGGATAATTCTGTGCTCAGACAAATTCTCTGCAAAAATAGACTTTGCAGACCTCCAACTTGTAGGGTTTTGTATCAAAGACTGTCACACCTTCACTGTGACCCACCTTTTTTTTTCTATGTTCTCTAAATGACATCCAATCTAGCGTTCTTTCGAATCTCACATATGCATGTAAAATTTTATTTAGTCTCGTCAACTAGTTGGTGTAATCGGTCATCTTCTTCAGTTTACACCAAGAGAAACGTCAATCGTGTGTGACTGCTTTGACTGGAAGGTAAGTTTCTCATATACAATATTAAATACAGTCAGTATAGCTGTGATATTTTACTTTGATTTTCTTTTTTAGCTTCCACTTGAAAAGAAAAGATAGACATTTTTATCATACATATTTATTCTTTTGTTACACTACACAAATTATTATTGTATATATTTATATGTATTGTATAGATGAATTATTTATTTATGTGAGCAATCGTGGTAATCATTTATTTGAGGATGTTGTATATTATTGGTGTTTGCAGTCTATTATATCAAACCAAAAGATTTTTAAATGTAAATTAAAGGTATAGGATTTTAAAATTGGATTAGAATAATGTTATATTTATTTGACATGGGCTTTTTGTATGAAATACAAAAATATCAATATCAAACTTTGTTTTTCATCTTCGGCTAATTGTACTTCGAGTTTATTGAAATGACTACAAACTCTCTGTGAACAGAAACATGGCTGACGTTTTCATCTACATAACAAAACAGCTAACATATCTAACATATCATTGTATTTTGTGGTAATGAAAAGTAATATGTGTGTATTGAATTCAAAACAACAATGTGGTAAAGTTGCTTTAGATTTGATTGAGGGATAGCATATCTAATATTTCATTGTATTACACTATCAAACTAGCTAGGTAACAAATTTTATACAGACCTGACATATATTTACTGTAACATTCTGTAACAACTTTGCTATAGCAAACTCTACTTTTACGACATAGACAAAAAAAATTATGAAAAATAAAACGATTAGTGCTGCCAAAAAAGATGGCGCACAACTAAAAGTTGAAGAGTATGTTGTTGATCCTGAAAAAATTTTGAAATATACAAGAGGTAATCGAGTCAAAACAAAGGTATGTGGAATTTGTTATTTAAACTTATTTTGTTGTGTTAATGATATGATAATCTATATAGTGTATCTGATCGGTAGGGTCATTGTGGATTTTCCAATTGACAAATTCTTGTCATATGCTCTAAAATAAAGCTTCTATTTCTATTTCACATAAAACACAGGTGAATTTAGCAGTAAGTTTTACAACCGCCATCAGTGGGATTTGAACCAGGGAACCCGGGACTTCTAGTTCCCAAGCACGATGCTCTACATAAACACCACTTATTTTCAATAAATTGATACAAGGAAAACAATGTTTTTTTCTAGGATGTGAAAGATCGAAAATTAAAGAGCAAATTGAGAGCTCACGAAAAGAAATATGATCAAGCTGTTAAACAAGCTGCAAGATCTGAACTTCTTATGACAGAAGAAGCAGGGTATGTTTCTTTCAGTTGTGTTCTTATTGAAGCGTAAAAAAATCAATTATTGTATAATTAACAACAAAAGTATGGAAAAGCTTGTTCTTAAAAACTAATTTTTGTAAAATAATATGTCACTGTTTTTTTATCAAAACAATGATAGCAGAATGTTTGTAAGTATCCAGCCTCTCATTTAGAGGTATTTGTGATTAAGGTATCTGTAATATTACGTTATGACTTCTAGTGTCTTAGAAGCAGAGGGGATGGAACGCACACACAAATTTCGACAAGTAGATATAGCAGATGCTGTGGATATCACTAGTGCACAAAAAGTATGTGCTAACCACACGTTGTGAAAGGTTTTCGAATTTACTGTAAATTTATTTTTAAAATATTGACTTGTGTGATGACCGGTGCATATTTTTTCTAGTTTTTTAGTTTGAAGCTTGATACGTTTGGACCATACAAAATCAACTATACACGAAATGGAAAGTAAGTTATAACTGGTAAAGCTCTGAAATTATAATTTTGCCAAAAAAATTATGTTATTGAGCTGAGGTTCTTTTCACCAGAAAAATTAACTTTTGTTCGACTTAATTAGAAAGAATCTAAGAATGGAATAAGTTTTAAATGTGCTAACCTTTATGTGTATTTAAAGGTTCCTTTTAATTGGTGGACAAAAGGGTCATTTAGCTGGCATGGAATGGCAAAACAAACATTTATCATGTGAAGTCCATGCACAAGAAGCTGTGCGTGATGTAAAGTAAGTGTTGTTTTCCATGTTCATTTACATTTTTTTACTCGAAATAACCTTTTTGTTTATAAGTTAGGGTTAGCGCATTAAAAACTTATTTGAGTTATATGTAAGCCACGCTAATACAGCACTGCTTGACTAGGCAATCGTGTTGAGGTTGAAGCCAGTTGGTAATGCTGCAGACATGGGAACAACAGATAATATTGGAATACTGTATTGTAAAAATAATCATAGCATACCAATGTGTCGAATTTGTCACTAAGTCCTAATGATTTTGTCAAAGTCAATATTGTGACGTGTAAAAATTATTTAGATGGTTACATCAGGAAACCTTTTTTGCTGCTGCTCAGAAAAAATATGTTCATATTTACGATAATCTTGGAACTGAAATTCATTGTTTAAAGAATCATAGAGAGGTTAACAGATTGGAATATTTGCCATATCATTTTCTACTTGCTACTGTGGTAAGTTTGACCATCGTTTTTTATGGTGTGTGGTTAAACGCAGAGTCTGTGATAATGACGGTGTACACTCGTACAGAGTAAAGTCACCACAATTTGAACTAACATAAAGTCAGCAATGTCAGCGGTCCTCTCAAGTGAGATTTGTTGTGAAATGTTAGAGCGAAGTACGCTGCAGTTAGTGTCAAACATTACATGAACATCGGAAAGACATTCGAAATCTTAATTTTATCACCCAATTGGTGTTTTCTCATTATAATACATGATGTTGCGTGGAAATATCTCAGCTTTTATTTTCTGTATCCTAAAGAAATGTCTTGATATAATGGAAGAAGCTTTTTTTAGTAGAAAAAAGTAATTTTTTGACAAAAAAGTCACGTCAGATTGCATACGTGCCATCATCATATGCCAAGTTTCATGGTCATACATACCATAGTTGTATCATATTATGACATGACTATGAAACCTGGTATAGATTAAAAGTAGGCCCATCCCCTGGTAAAATTCTGTTCACTTAAGCAACTCTATCGAAGGTGCATTTACATGAACGTGATAATCATTTTCGAAATATTTCTTACAAAATTAAAAGGTTCTAACTTATTTTTAGGGTAACAGCGGGTTTTTAAAATATCAAGATACATCTACTGGTCGTCTTGTATCAGAACTTCGTACAAAGCTTGGTCGTTGTGATTGTATGGCACATAATCCATACAACGCTGTTATCAATCTGGGTCATTATAACGGTTAGTAAAAAAATTAATCGCTTTTGAAAGCATATTTTCATTTGCATTAAACTGAGGAACTTCCAACTGAAAAAATTGATGGAAAAAAAACTGTCGAATTTTTTGTAGTTCTATAAATACACCAGTTTAAAATGTCGAATACGGTTTTGAAATCAAAATAACGGATATATGTATGTTAATATTGCTGAAACATAGAATGTGTTGGTTATAAGCGTTTTCATCTGCTAGGCTGTGTTACTATGTGGAGTCCAGTTGTGAAAGAACCTCTCGTTAAAATGTTATGTCACCGTGGTCCTGTACTTTCTGTTGCAGTCGAGAAACAAGGAGTGTAAGTACTTGCAAATATATACATGTTTTTTATAAGCGTATGACAAACTTATTTCTCAGGTATTTCTATCATTATTCTAATGTTCTTCTAATAAAAATATGTCAACAAAATTGAAAACACTTATTTTTACAGTCCTCTTTCTGAAAGGGCAAATTACTTATTTTTATAATAACAATTCCTGTAATGATTTTTCAGTCATACAGGAATAGACTTCGATCTGCTGAAACCTGTCTATCCATTGTATTTATTTTTTAAAGCATATCTCAAGCTATATACGCCTATTAACGTCATGCTTATAAAGGAACGTGTAGCCATTCTTAGGGTCGAAGTTTGCCATGTAAAACCATATGAACGCTGGGAGAAATTCATCTCGCTTGACATACTGGGCTAACCCACCTCATTTAAAACTAATTTTTACTAATTTAAATTAATTTAAACATCTAGTGTACAGACATGTACAATTATTTTTTTCCGTGAGGATACTCTAAAAGTTTTGTACCATGTGGACAAAAGCCCTTCCGTAATGTAACTCAACTTTTAATTTTTGTCTTAGTTATATGGCTACCTCTGGTCTGGACGGTTTTATGAAAGTCTGGGATATCAGGGCATATAAACCTGTTTACAAATATCAAATGAATGGTCGTGCTGCACAATGTTTGACAATCAGTCACAAAGGCATGTTAGCCGCAGCTTTTGGATCACAAGTTTACGTAAGAACCATTTGTTTATCAGGGTATTTTTTTATATCCAACAACGAACGTTTAGAAGGTTTAAGCTTCCCTTCAGTTTCAAAATGACTTAATCTCAAAACATTTTATTAACATGACTATTTAAAAAAAATTTTTTTGTCCTATTCGCATTTGTAAGAGAGAGATCAAATATTAAAGCTATTTCCATGCAAAAGCAATATATTGCGACCTCCGTGGTAAATGAGGTAAATATTATAGTATTTCAGATGTTATTACATCGGCGAAATGGTCGAGATTTATAAGGAGACATTCTTCGTGCGTCAACCGTTAGAATTTAGCGTTTCATTTGTATTTTTGAATGATAAATGAAATTAATTAATAAATGAAAATATTGCAATTATATGTGGCAAAACAGCGACTGCACAACGGGGAAAAAAGGCCATGACCAAAACGATAATGATACTGAACAGTTACTGAACAGTTTAATGTATTTAAGTGTAATTTGTATTTGTTGATTAAAGGTGTTTAAAGATGCTTTATCAGAAAAACAAAGTATGCCCTACATGAAACATGCAATACCTGGCAGCGATATTTCGAGCTTACAGTTTTGTCCTTACGAAGACGTACTTGGTATAGGTCATGCCAAAGGATTTACAAGCGTCATCGTTCCTGGTAGCGGAGAACCTAACTTTGACGCTCTGGAAGCGAATCCATTTGAAACTAAGAAACAACGCAAAGAGCATGAAGTTAAGATGCTGTTGGAAAAGGTAGATAACGTTCATTTTGCGGTCAGAACTAAAGACCACGCCTTAAAATATACTTATCATTATTTAATATTTATAATCTGCAAAAATACACGTATTTCTTATAAGCAACTGTGCTATACAAGCATTTTAAGCAACTTCAGTATAAACAATATGGTATCAACAACAAATTTGAAGGATTTTTTTGGCAACTTGAGTTGCACGTGTACTAAAAAGTAGGCTGTTAAATAACGTTGTTAAGAAGATTTTTATGAAAACTAGTGTGTAATAAAAAAGTTTAAAGTTTTTGTCTAAGTTTTAAAAATTTGTGTGTCCTTGAAAACTAGTAAACCCAATTCTTTTGTATGTTTTTTTTATGATGTGCCAATATGGTATGTATATCAATTTGAACAATCCAATTTAACTACCGAATGTATATAGAAAAATTGTAAGTTTCTCTACAATCCATCATGTGTCATAAGTCACAGTACGCGATTTCAACTAACATAGTCAGGACAAAATCTTCAAGAACCTCAAAAAACTTCTATCTTTTCATTTTTGGTTTTGAGTTGGCGCAGTACACGAAAATGTGTTTAACGACGTGTACAATATGTGGAAATGTTTTTTTTTTAGATTCAGCCCGAAATGATCAGTTTAAATCCTTTGGAAATTTTACAACTTGACAAAGCTGACACAAAGGCGAAAAAAGATGAGAAAGACGGAGAAAAGGTTGGTATTATATAGATTACATTTTACGCTTGATTGCGCAGGGTTAATTTGCAAAACTTTTTAAAATTTTACAGTTTTATATTTTTTGTGGATGAGGTTTCTGAGATTATTGTCGAGGTCGTTTACACGAATTGATTTCACAAAAACTTAATTTGAACTAGCCGTTGACCCGTGGAAAAATCCACGGGGTCGCCGGTTCTTTAGATTTTACGGGAAATTGTCCGTCACAACAAAGTGGATAAAAATATGTCGTATTTGCTATTTCATGTGCCTGTGGCACGACTTTTTTTCATGCACACACACACAGATAGAATACTTGTTTCAGACTAGTACGTAGCACGTCCATTATGCGACGTAAATAAACCCGCAAGGTACCCCAGAATAAAAATTTGATACATGCTAAAAAAACACCGGCTTTTATGTAAAATTTAAATCTTTTTGGGAAACATTTGAATTATGAAGTTCTGGGACTTTTATAAGTGAATTAAGAAGCTGAATGCTTGCATCAATGTATAAAAATTTTCGGGGATATTATTTTTTTGTTTTTGTTAGCTATTTCTCGTTTCGCAGGGATTTATAATCGCGAAGGGTATCAACTTTAACCTGCTTCCCCTTTCACCTACAAAATGATTTAAGTAGAATTAGTTCCAAAATATTTTTGTTTTTATTTCATATAGGAGGAAGTTAGCTTTGAACCAAAGTATAAGATGAAGGGAAGAAGCGCTTCTTCTAAGGTGGTGCAAAGAAAGAAAGGTGTTGGCGAACTGTCGAAGAGAGTAAGCTGTTATTTAATTTTTATTTTGTTTTATTTCACCTTGATTGATTGTGATTGAAGGAAAAGTTGCAACTAACAATTTATGTGGGCCAACATCATAATTTATGCATAATAACTAATTTTCCAAATCGTTAAACTTAATTATCTTGAACGAAAAACGATTTTTTCAAACAACTTATTCAAGTTCAAAATCATTTATCACTTCAATTCCCTTTAATGAAGTCTGCTGAACAAATCAGCAATTTCAAAATTCTAAAAGACAAAAAACCGTTTCTTGTAGGACCAACTAAAAGCCAAATTATTAGAAGAAAAAAAGAAGGAAAGAGAAATAAAAGAAAAAGAACCTGCTAAAGGGCCGACATTATTTTCATCTGCGTTGGATCGTTTTAAACCGACGACACGATAACAATTGACCGGCATGCGACGTTGATGTGTTGTGAAGAAATATGATCGTCGTGACACCTGGTGTTTGTGACGATGGGCATGTCATCGAATCAGTGTTGACGAATCTGACACACGCTGAAAGTTGATTAACAGTGACAACGATGACGTCATTAATCTCATTAACACCCATCTGTGTTTGACACTTTTAAAAACAACATGTATTACAACCTGGTTTTCACGACATCTTTTCTTTTACAGTTACGATGTAGAAACCAGGTAGAAAGCGATTATTTTAGTTTGGATTGGTTTCTGCTCCAATTTGTGTTTTCATTTTCTATCGACTAATCTTGAGGTTTTATGAAGCTATCGAATTTCAGATATTTATATACTAAAAAACAATTCCAGCATACGAATCTTTTATTTATCACGAATGTGAATAACACTGCTAAGAAACGCGAGAAGAGCTGTAAAGGCGGAAACTTCCGTGTGATATTTTTGTGGCGTCGCCCATGTTCTAACAAAGAAACGTTCGCGCGTCAAACATATATGTTCTAATAAAGAAACGTTCGCGCGCCAAACATTTGTTCTAATAAAGAAACGTTCGCGCACCAAACATTTGTTCTAATAAAGAAACGTTCGCGCGTCAAACATACCAAAGTCACAATGCCTTTAACACCTCGAAAAACATCTTTTTTTTAACTCGAAACTTAATAAATGCTTCCTGGTAAACACCAACATCTAATAAGCGCCCTTAAAAGGGCGGTAATTCGTATCTATATTTGAGAGGCTAACTATACCTATTCATAGTGTTTAAGTATGACTCATTTTACAATTTAAGAAATGGTCATGACAGAAAAATGGATTTTAAAATAATTAAACGCCCGCTCAAATAGCTAGAAGAAAAATAGTAAGCATCCCGGGCGTTTAATCAACACACAACGGTACTTTTTTTGGTTTGGCAACGATTTTTTCTAGTTCATCTCCAGAATTCTCGAGTTTTTCTGTTATAACTGCATGTACACCCGTGTAAGGACAACCTCGACCCCCGGGCTCTTTGTTTCTTTTTTTATCCCTTATATGAAAGAGAGAAAAAAAGCCCTGGGATCGAGGTTGGCGTAAGAAATGTAAATCTTTTCCAAAGCTTGAAAATTATTCAAGAAATTTTCCCGCTGTGCTGAATTACCATGATTATTATTATTGAAATTATTTACCCAGGATAGCCTCTTCAGTTCCTATTGGTACTGCTATCAACGAGGGTCCTGCGAAGGGGGTCCTAGCGCATTTAAAGCTCCCATTTGAGCTACGAAAGTCGTGCAAGCACAGCAATCGCTCAACTAGACAACCGCCTAAGATATCAATCCTATTCTCATGCTGAACGCTAAGCAGAAAGGATAGATTCACACTTTTATAGTCTGACTCGGCCGGGGTTTGAACCCAAGACCTCCCGCACTGGAAGCGAACGCTCTACCACAAGGCTATCAGTCGGTAACATGTCGGTATGAAAGTGTAGATTACTTTAACATACACTTTTTATGCGGTTTCTCTATTTTTAAGGTACTAAAAATCGCTTTTTTGTGCTAGCAGCTCCTCCACAGCATTAAATAACTTTTATGTAGGCCACTAAATTCGGATATAAAAATATCCTTTGGATTTTATCACTGTGAAGAGAAGATCGCGTAGGAGTGTGTGTTCTGAGGAACGTATAGAACGTGCCCTTGTTTGATTTGTTAAAGTGCGATTAGCAGCAGACCTTAGCTTAGCTTTGCAAAGTAGGTTCTGTAAAAATTGGACATAAATTCAGTTTTAGCGTGAAAAAATTATCCGTCAGTTTCGTATTCTTGTTTTTTGTTTTTAACTTGTTATACAACTTATCTAGGCTACGGTCAAGTTTGTTGACAGCCTCGTAAAACTAAACCAATAGAAGTGCAACATACATGGACGCTTTGTTAATTCTTCTTTCTTTGAATACACAGCGAAACAAAATAATGGGAATGTACCAAGAAAATTATTAATATCTCCCTCCTCGAAATATATAAAGGCCGTAGTTTCGAAAAGAAATAAGTTTGAGTAAGTACTTCTATAGTTCAATCACAGCTTGAACGGACGCAAACAAATAATATTTTTGACATTCGTCATATAATTATTACATGTGACATGTTTGCATTGTCAAGGCGGACAAAGAAGTTAAATGACCTACTTAAAGTCCGTCAGGGAAGTTTTTTTATTTTAATTCAATTGCATTCGCGTAGGAATTCAGTTTCTGCACCATTTGCAGCTAGGCTTGGAACAGAACATCAGGTATGTTGCTTATACGCCAACGCATGTCCATGTCTGCAATACTATGCTGCATGATGACGTAATAACGGTTGACATTTTATGCTGTGTCAGATGATTTTCTTTCTATTTTAAGATGGCACATCTACAAAATTTGGCAAATTGTTATTTTTTAGTCTATTTACGAAAAGGTTTTGATTGCAGAATGGAAAAAATTTGGCGAATTTTCGTGCTTTCTGTTCTAGAGTAATAGAGATAGTTACAATTAAGAGGGTGTGCTTTTATCTTTTTTATTATACATGCAAAGGGTGTATACGCGAAATTTGATGCGCGTAAGTAAGAATATATTCAATTGCTTGAAATAAAATATTTGATATAAAATCCGTTGTGTTCACAAAAACGTTAGTCGCGAAAGTTGTACGAAAAATGCAACGCAATTTTCGCCATATTTTGGAATTAAAATCAGCATATTTTTTGTAACACATGGTTTAGAATATCGTCGGGAACACGTGTTTAATACGCAACAATGGCGCGTTTGTATTTATTCTTTAACTTAGCCACTCTCCCAATCTCCTTTCCTGAGCCCGTTGACTCTTCTTTTATATCGGGGCAGCGAGCTCAGGAGGTTGCCCCTCCCCATAAGCGTGCAGAGGGTATTAATCCCCTCCCTCATTTATAGATAATCCTATTTCAGCCATTCCTTAAAAGTGTTTATCCTCTTCCATCACCTCAGTCCATCGCGAGTTAAGATTTGAAGCATTCTCGTCCCCAGTAGTTTCAACGTTTATCTCCAAGAGCCTCGGGGGCGAAAATGGATTTGATGGGGAACAGGTTTTCTGATTATTTAAAATTTAGAAGTGCAAGAACTTAACTTCGTCCCAAGGCCTTTTTTGCTACTATGATGCGCTGGCGAGACAACTCCAAAAGAGCCGTCAGAATATCACATTTTTATGAGCTATCATTGGCCTATCCTGGTTGTACACCAACCTTTGATACCATCTCGTTCCTTGAACTTCTTGTTGTTTTCTGTTAAGTGGCTGGCGAAGAATGCCTGGACTCATGGTTGATTCAGAAATTAGGACTAAAACGTCCTCTAAGGAAGAAAGCAACTTTCTATATATGTATTACCAAAACAACAAAGGTTTACTAAAATAACGTTTCTCTTAATTCTTGGAATCTGCTCAGTTAAAAATATTTAAAAACGTTTTAAAATATAGAGCACGTGGAGAAAATTCCTAGCGTTGGACAAACACACCGTCAAAAAAATGGCGAAAGTAAGAAAAAAATAGTCATACCGTAACTTTCATCGCGCAACTTCGTTTCCAAACCATTTTTTCTTCTTTAACGAATCCAGAAAAATAGCCTAGGTTCATAAGAAAATCAGCTTGTAAGTTTGCCAGTAGTAAAAAGTCAACGCCAGCCCCAACGTCGTCCCTTTCTTCTCCCGGTCCGAGATTCTCCGAAAGAGAAAAAGAGCCACGGGGACGAGGTTGCGCCAACCCGTTTTTGCTATCTGTTTATAAGAAAATAAACACTTAACAGCACGTAATATAAACGAATATATATAGACTACAATTTTTTTTAAAAAAACATTGGTCGAAAGTGGTAAAATTATTAAGCCTTTGTTACGTGTATATCCCGAAATAAATAATTGTAAACAGTGTCAATACCGGATTAACTTAATGACGTAATTGAGCATGCGCAATGCGGTTTTATACTATGCAAGTTAGTTATAAGCTCTCCTATTTGTGCTGTTTTTCATTACCCTGTGATGTAACAGACGCGAGGTAAAGATACTTTTTGATTCTTGTAAACCGTGAAGAATGACAAACCTGGAAATCTAGAAGACGTTCCCCTCATTTTTTCTCTCTATCCTCGTAGGACAAACGGAACGAGGTATAGGTTATTCTCGACCTCAGAGCTCTCGAAGGTTTGATCTCAAAGAGCTCCTGGGACGAGAATGGGTATAGATGTATCTTTGGGGAAGGAATTTTCTCACGAGTATTTAAACTTAAAAACTTCCGAGTCATTAAAAAGTAATAATATAAAAGTAATATTTCTTGTATGTGTGTATTTTACTGATATACAAAAAAATTACCCCCCCCCCCCCTGCACAGGTGAAACGATTGTAAACAAACCTGTTTTTTAAAAATACCATATTTACTTTGCTCCAGAGCTTTCCACTAAAACGCCGACACCCAAAATGGCAATTATTTTCACGAAATTGCAACGTCGGGGCCAGTGTTAAAAACATAGCGGTTTTGTCCTCAACGCTATAAGGCCATGGGTTAAAGTAATTTGATTCAACGCGAAAATCATTACCTATTGTTCAGTTTGGTACGTGCACATGCCCACGTCTTTAAGTTTAATACTCGTCTATCCGAATAAATATGGTGTTTAGTCAGGTGGAACAAAACAAACTTTCAGTTTATTCACAAGTCTTCTTCATTTTATATCTGCTATTTCAACTTATTAATATTTCATCCTAAATTTTTTCTTCAGACTTTTCAAGATGGTTTGCAATGGAAATGAATTCAACAATTACGATTTTGATATTTTTGATATCATAAATAGCTGTCCGGTGGAGTGCGACTTATTCTCTGCTGATACAATTGTGCCTGGAGTTGAACCAGCAGCAGACATTTCTAATTTTTTTATTGACGATGTCAGCCCTATTGTAGATACTATCAACACGGCAAGTGAATACATAGACTTTTCTTCACAATGCTTTTATTCAACGTCGAGCAGCTCTACACCAGAATTTTGCAACTTTAACGAATTCTTCGGAGATGAAAACCTCAGTAAAAATTCTTGTGAATTCACCCAAAGGGAGAACACAACGAATTCGAACAAATGCAAAATTTCAACCTCAAAGCAACTTTTTCAAAACATTCCAGCATGCTCTCGAACATCTGACCGACCCTTTATACTTCGTGGAACAGGTTACGAGCGATATTGTAAAAATCTTTCTTCGCAAGGACTTGATATAAATAAAGAAAACTTGAGAGACACAGTCGGAGGCGTGAGAGACACAGTCGGAGGCGAGACTACACAGAGTGCATTGGTCAGAGACGTTACTACGACATGCTACAGAAATAATCAAGGTACGTGCAATGTCGTGTGATGACATGTTCGGCTTCTAATCGTGAATATCATTTGTATGCAACTTCATCTCCAGAGCTTGGATTTTTTATATGTTCCCCACCACATATAAACCACCTGACAAACCCTAGGAATGTAGTTGATTGGTAAATCTGGAATAAATTTATTGCGTTGTATTTTTTTTAGACATTTGTCTCGTATTCGCAAACTTAATAGGTCAGCTAAATAAGGCGCGTTTTGCCATCCTATAGGCAAAAAATTATATTATTTTTTAGTCCTTAGTTCATGCGGTACTTTGCAAAACCAAATTTATGAGAATCAACTCCTTTAAAGTAAAATTTTTAAAAACGCACAGTGATTGAGGATGAAGAAAATGCCATCATATGTCTTATTTTTTATTTTGGTTCTTAGATGTATGTAAAAAAAACCGGCCTAAAATTAACATTTTACGCACGCTGATGATGGAATAACAAAGTTTATAAAAAGGAAGGAGCGTTAAATCAAAGGGGGTGTATAACACATTACCTTTACCGAAGCGTTAATTTAATGTCGATTTTTGTTTTAGACAACACGATTGAATGTCGACGCAAAACCAAGCATAAGAAGATAAGGAAAAAACGTACGTCGCTCAGTTTTTTATTTCCAATATTGACTCAACACAGGGTTGTCACATCTCTAGCTACCAGTTTGTTTTTATATATATATATATACAGTTAGCTCGCGGTAACTAGCAACCTCGTCCCCAGTATCTTGTGGCCCCTGAGCTGTTCTTACGGCATCAACAAGGCAAAATGCCCTGAGAACGAGGTTGGGTAACTCGAACTTTCGTTATCTCGAATCATTTTATTGGGTCCCTTAAACTTTTATTAATAAACCTCAACTCGAACATTCGTTAAGTCGAACTATTTTCCTCGGTCCCTTGGAGGTTCGAGTTGCTGGGCGTTAACTGTAAACAGGTAAAATACATGTGTGGCTTTGAATTCACAATCTAGCTTTTCTTGTGTTTATATAACACTGACTCCAAGTTCAGTTGAAAAGTGTTACTGCTTAACCAAAAACTTTTCCAACCTTTCCAGCTAAGTAGTTCAAATTATGTTTTTCCAGCCTTCCAGCTAACAATAAAAAATAGGGTTTTTTTAAATTTTCTAACTATTCCAGCCTTTCCAACTCAAATTTTATATTTAGCAAATCGTTGTTACCACTTGTGGGATTTTTTAAACGATCTTTTGATTGGTCGAATATATCCGCAGAGCACATGTGCTGCATGGGTGGACGAACACGAGAAAGAATTTCGAATTATAGACACCAAAGAAATGGCAAAACTGTGGGGGATATGTAAAAATTCAAAAAATATGACATACGATAAACTGTCAAGGACAATTCGGTATTACTGCACATTGGATATTCTGAAGAAGACTGAAGGTAAAAGACTGCAGTTTAAATTTAGCAAGGGCAAGATGTGGACGAAACTGGCGCAGTAAGGAAAAAGTCGACCGACAAAACTATCTTGGTTGGGATGTAAAAACCGTTGTTTTAGATATTTCGTAAATTTAAGGTATTGACAGTAAAACAAATTAATATATATCACAATAAAGTATAAAATTTATAACTCATGTAATGAAGAAAAATACATAAAAGAACACTCTTTACTTGCAGTTCTGTAATAATTTGGTTTTAATTAGATCTTGGTTTCGCAAATAATTGTAGGTTCAAGTACTTGCAATAAGCAGTGGTGACAATCTTTCAAAAACATACAACCATCATTCTGTTAAAAAAGTTTCAGCGAAGCAAACCCTTCCATTTAAGCCGAGCTGTTCCACAACACTTTAATTTGTACTGAATCCTTCATATGTCTTTTCTGTGAATTCTCTCAACGTACTCTCTGCAAACAAAGCATCCAAAAAAGGATTCGATCCAGCTTTATATATTTCATGAAACTGTCCATTCAATAAAGGAATTATTTTAGCAAGAGGTAAATCAATAGGCTTGAAAAAATCAGTTTTGATGCAACTTTCAACAGAAACAATCGCTTCGGGATCTAAAGTGGAAATTAAAATAGTATTGGTTTAGTCGTTGTTTTCCAGCTCCTCGTGTCCCACTTGACTAGCGAAAACCCTAGACCTAAGTAACTAATCCAAACCTATCCTTTTAAGGCGGGTTTCCACTCAAACGAATGCGTTCGATGGCGTTTTTATAAAAACTGGTTTACACTTTTATTCAACCATGCCTCGATTGATGGCGATTCATTAAAATTTAATAATGAAATTTAATTTGATATAAAATAATGATATTGAGCATGTATTTAGAATTTCATGACATATAAATACGATAAACAAAAATATTTTCAAATATTCTTCTAAAATTTTTTAGCCATTTCCCTACAAACTCTTTGTTTGGTGAGACTGTCTTTAAAACTTTTCGAGGAATTGTCCCAAGACACCGAAATCCGTGAACTTATTCTACAAATGTTATTTAAATTCCTCGACATTCATCTACGAATAAGCACTTATCAGTGATGCATTTCCATCTTTTAACGGTTGCTCGTGTTAAATAGTGTTTGCTGTTGCTGCATCAAATATGCAATTAAATTTTCGTTTGTTTAAGGATACGGTAACCCCCTGAGGCACATACTCAGCATATTTAAAATATCTCCTCTGCTCGCTATATTAACCCTAACAAATATATATATTCTGAAAGCCAAATAAATCATTGATGATAAAGTATTTCTATAAAAAAAATCCAAAAAGGAGAAAAATAAATTTATACAAAAATTCACCCTTCCAGTTCATTTTGTCGAACACTCCCCTCAGTAAAATTTTTGTTCGTTGAAAAAATATGATTGCGAAGCTCTTATTCAGCTCTAAAAAACTTTGCTTTTTTTACTCAGAACAACACGTGGTTCCAAAAATATCGCATATTTTGTGTTACAATAGCTGTTTTATGACTGATTTATCTATTTTCAAGCATGATAGATCAATAACTCGATATTTCCTCACTTTCTGCGTTAGAAAAAGCAAAGTTTTGTAGCCAAAGATATAATTGTCGCAACAAACTTGTTTTCGTACAATTTCGACAAGATGGAGGGGAGTGTTCGACAAAAATATATACCGTTACGACTAAAAATTTTATTTCGAGAAAAAGCAAATCAAAGACCTTTGCTTTTACCTGCAAGAATCATGGTTACGCCCACTTAAACGTTATGAATAATTAATAAGTCATGAATATTTTATTTAAAATTAAAGGTAAAGTGTTTTCGTAGAACTATGGGTCTAGTTATTGTTAAACAGACAACGATAACATAACATACCAGGATAAAAACGAAAAAAATAAGGAAATAAATTATAAAGGTATAGATGATAAATAATAATATATTTGTATAGATTATTAAAGTGTGAATGTTTCCTATGTTATATGTAGAGATGCAATTTTTTATTCGTTCTGCAAAACTCTCTTTAATTATTATACAGATTAAATATATTTGAGGAATTTTAAACTTTGAGCACACTATTGAAGACACTAAAAGATAAAAAATATTTTTTCTCATTTTTTCCCTCTTAACAATAAATATTTTTGATTCTTTTTAAAAAAATATCAGGAAAATATATAAATATATAAATATATATAATAAATTATATATATAATAAATATATATAAATATATAAATAATATATAAAGAATCAAAATTAAAAAAAATAATTTTTTAAAAAAAATGATCCTTAAAATGTTTTCAGCCATTTTTCTCTTTTTCCCACTTTTCTATGAATGTTCATTTCTTCGTCGATTTGGTTACATCACGTGGGTATAAATCAATCTCATTGGATAAATTTCAATCGATCGACGAAAAAGTAGAAAGCAATCCTACTTTTGAATTCGATCGAATTCGACCGCCAGGTCGACGTCGATCGACAAAGATTAGATTATGCAATGTTCTATTATTAGTAACATCAATGCGATCGACGTCGATCGCTTCGACCACATTCGTTTGAGTGGAAACCCGCCTTTAGGACGGACGCTAGTCTCACAGTTCTACTTTCTTCAGCTGTAGAACCGTAGGAGTGAAGTTACTTTCACAAGTCGACTAACACTCGTTCTGAAATACAATTAAATCTATACCAAATTTTTTAGAGAATCATTCCTCCTTTATTCGTTTAATTATTAAACAAAAGGCAATCCAAGGAGCGTTAAGCACTACACTTTTTTTAAAAGCTTCAAGTAAATTGACATCCTATACGTAAAGTACTACACTCCTTTTTTATAAGCATAAAGCTTATCAGGATACTTTACCTCAGATTCTTAAAAAAATAAGTTTATAGTGATTCATTTCCAAGCCTGAGAATTTTTCTGTTACTTTCATTTCATCACAAATCAAGTGCAAGGAATACTGTTTGATAAAGGAACACATGAAAAATATTATAATCTTAGAACTATGTACTACGTACAAAAATGGCCGGGGCAACAAGCACCAAAATTAGTTTTGAAATTAAGCATAAACTTCAAGCATGTAAATCGTGTAAACACGTAAAACACATGGGGCAAGCAAGGCACGTAACAAAACAATACCTTCACATCCACAAAATGAATTTTTCAGAATTTTCAACACTTCTTCCACACCAGTATGTATACATTGTTCTATGACTTTTGCACAATCAGGACTTTCTAAAACATCAACAGTCTCTGATGTCATCTTACTGTATGTGTCACTAACATCAAGTTCTGTCCAAGAAGGATCCACCATGTAAGTTGTTAGAGCATGTTTCTCATTACGTTCTTCAGAATACTTTGATTTTATTTGTTCTATGATGTCATATATATATTGGTTTAGGGTTGCAAATGAAATCTTTTCTTTTAATGATACTTCACCAAGGACTTCTACAAAGAAATTTAAATGCCAGGTATAAAAATTGAGTTTCAAAAATACTATTAATGTAACTAGTATCGTATCCTTTCTCGAGCACAAACTTCATAGTGATGTGCAACTTTTAACATCAAAATATAACAACAATATATGTAATATAGAACGAACTGAATGAACCGAGTAGCCACTAAAAGTATCATGTTTTCTTATTATCAAGTTCATGATTAATTACAAAGTAAAAACCAAAAAAAAATAGAAATTCACCTTGTTTATAGACCAAGAAGAAAAACAAAACATTGTATTTTACCTGCAACAGCTTCCTTACAATCCACGATAAGTTTGAGCAACTCTCTTTCAAGGAAATATCGAACATTGTTTAAATATTGCAACTGAACATCGTTCATTTCACTCATGACTCCTATTGAATCGTCTTTCAAAGAAGCAATCAACATATAACCACCAATGACATTCAGCTCTATTCTCAAAAGAACAAGCAACATAACATTTGATATTACTGAACACAAAAATCGACTCATGCTTAAAATCTTTAACTGTTCCCATATTTCCAATTTGTTAGCTGGTTTACTTTTGAGCTTTTCAAGCAGTTCTTCTGTATTTAAATGTTCTGCGATTGTATTACGAAGATTGGGCAAAAATGACATGAACGTCATTGTGCAAGTCCTTTGAGTACTCTCAAAGTGAAATTGCTTTTTTGCCTGAATCGAATATTCTAAAAGTTTAGCCTGTTGCCATTCATCTAACTTCCATGAAATTATTTTTGCCAATGCATATGTTCCACCCGCCAACACACCAGTCACAAGTATTTTTTTACGATGACGTTTGTAAAAGTCTTTGAGCCACACAAACATTTTTATTAGCCTTCTGAATACAAAATATATTATTGGAATAACCAATGAGGTTTTAGTTATTAATTAAGAAGATAGTTCTTTTTAGAAATATCAGGATCAAACACAACACCTGTGCTTATAGGTTATCAGCAAGATTCTAAGAAAAAGGTTACCATAATTATCCTTGATTTCCAAGGCAAACTTTACCTTACGTAATTACAACTTTATAAAGTTTTCTTTTTAAGACAACGACAGCACATCACAATCCCTGCTTATCAAGGCATAGAGATTTAATGAGATGATTTTTGTAATGCATTGCAAACAACATGCCTGTGAATCCATAGGGTCAGAATATTATAAACAACAAATTGCTGTGATCAAATAAATCCAAACATCTGGGTTTCAGCAGCAGCGTTAGCATGGTTTCTGCAATTGTGGTGGGGCAAGTTTAACTTAAAACCCTTCGTTTTCACTGGCGAAGCATACAAAAAGTGCTAAAAAGAAGAGGCTTATTTGAGAGTTTTGCAGCTTTTTTTGAGATGTCTTTACTTTCGAGATGTTTTTACTTTTGTTATGTGTCAACATCATATTTTAAGGCTCTCTGGTCTTGTTTTGTAGCAAAATTATATGAAGTTCAAAAACATGCAAGACCCAAAGGTACTTTGAATTTTGTAAATGTCCAGGGGTCTAGAATTTAATACTGATACCTAAATGTAAACAAAAACGTGCCAAGATGAGTGATAAATCTCTCAAAGTAAGCCTCCTCTTTTTAGCACTTTTTGTATGCTTCGCTACTGAGAACAGAGGATGCCAAGTCTAATTTGCCCCATGGTGATAGAAAATTAAAGAAGGTACCCTAATTCCGAGATCACGTATTCTTCAGTTTTTTTAACCATGGCTAATGTTTAGAGGGTGGGACAAATTGAGAAAAAAGTTATGAAACCGAGGTTGTTTGTAGAATGGCGATTACCATGATTTTTTTCATGGAAAAAGTTGCATTAAGAAATGTGGAGTGTATAACCATTAGCTATGATGGCGGGTGAAGTTTTTTAAAGAGTTTATATTTATATTTACATTATGGATATTTGTTTACTTTTTTTAAATTGTTTTAATTGTATATATAAAAATAAATTATAATGGTTTCTAAGAATTATTATTATACTCATATAAAAGCAGTTCTCCCCTGTTACTACCAGCAAATAAAGAGCTGAACTTGCAGAAACTTGTGTTGATGATTGCACAAGAACCGCTCGTGAGAATTTAAAAATCCTTGGTAGTTTTTTCCTAAATTTTTTCTGATTTACGGAAACATTGTTTGAGGATTTAAACTATTATATATCGAATGTAGATTGATGCCTTCCAATTTATTTGAATTCAATTAAAGTCGTAAGTATGCCTTCTTGTGACGAAATGGACTGATAATTACTTTGATTCACCTAGCGCCCCATCTTTTTTCCTTCCATGCAAGATTCCAGAATGAAATGTGGGCTATACCACGTTCTTCGTAGGTGGGTGGGTCGAGAATAAACGTCAGAATGACGTTTTCTGTCCTAAAATCGATTTTTGAGTGGTCCATAACTTGACCCAAAATGCTCTGTTAGCTAGATAGTTAAATAAATTCTGTTGCTAGCTAGCTAGCTAGGTAACTAGAGAGATATGCATATTTTACATGGCTACTTAGCTAGCTAGCCTAGATAGATATATAGATGTGCATATTTTACATATGGCCAGCCTCACAAATATATGGCCCCTCCTGGAAATAATAGACAGGGTATATCCCTCGATATTTGTGAGGCTACTGTAGCCATGTAAAATATGCACATCTATCTATCTATCTATCTATTGAGAGGGGTATACCCTGTCTGTTATTTCTAGGAGGGGCCATGGCTTAGATGGGGAGTCGTAGAGTATTTAATGATCATTTTGAGCTACGCAGTATGCAGATCCAATACACCTTTACGATAATTCGGGAAAACTAACACCCCATCACAGCTTTATTTTGCGATCGGAGGAGGTAAACATCACACTTTTAAAAGGAGAAAACACGTTCTTTCGTGATAACTTTTCTTGTCGCGTTTTGTTTTTATGAAAAGTACACATATAAGTTGTATCTTATTATTAACGTTTCCTGAAAATTTGAAAGAAATTGATACAAAGGAAGTTAAAAAACTGGAGAAAACACACTTCCATCTCTAACAAACTCTTATAAAAACATGTTTTTTACCCCCTTTTTTCCGATATTGTAAAACGATGGAGAGCCGTAGGAACGCATGTACAATTGAATTATCGTAAAGGTGTATATTTAGGGTCCACACGCTCTACCAAACAACTCCCAGCAGCAACATGCACCATGTTGCTGTGTGAAATCATGTCCTTAGCTAGGCCAGCTACGAGAAGATTTAGATGGGAAGGCTAAACATTTGGGGAATTATAGCGCGGGGTATCCAAGTAACAATAATGTGCACATGTGCAGCTGGCTTTTTCTTGTTTTTGGTGGCAGCCATGACAGTTGGAGCAAAAACGCGATTTAACATATTTGAGCATGGTAGACATATTCTGGTTATGAACGCTGTGTGGTTTCCCCCCTCCCGCAATTTTTGAAATTTGCACTTTATCACAGGTCATATGTTCCATCCAACACGTTTTCCAGGTTAATGTTCAAGCACAAATATCGAGGGCCATGGCTTGGATGGGGAGTCCTCCTAGAGTATTTAATGCTAATTTTAAGCTATGCAGACCCAATTAGGGTCCGCGCTCCACCAGACAACTTCGTGCAACATCCAACGTCCCAAGCTTGACCCCAGCACCTTTTACCGTGGCGTCAGAAAGCGCAGCGCCGTTGAGAAGCAAATAGTCCTGGGGACGAGGTTGCCGATGTCCCACACAGTGTGCCATCTCCCCAAATTTCCCTCACATGGGTTGGGTAAATCCAAGGCTATGGTAACATTCACTCGCCCATATTGAATCGCCGTCAAGGGAAATCCAACCCCGGTCTCCCGCACAAACCAAAGTGCGACAGCTATAACCAGTAAGCTACGGCGGCACAAAGATGCACTGGGGACGAGGTTGGCTCAACACTTTTTATGCTAAATGCAAAACCGACCTTATAAAGCTACATTACACATTACAAAAGGTTGCTTTACCACTCTCAAATGAAACCTCATCTCGAAGGCTCCCGAGAGAAAAAGGTGGACTAAAAAACGGAAAAGTATTTTCTAGATGTTATGAACGCAGAAAATATCGATAAATCCGATTTTAATACAGTGATTACAGACACAGCCGTTTTTTAGTGATTTTTTGACTTTTTATTATAAATGAGAGAGTCTTCTCTGATGAAGAGACATAGCGCTTTTACGTTTCGAACCCTTATCCTGATTACAATTTGTAATTTGTTTTGCAGACTGACAACCTCGAACCCAGGGCCTGTAGCGTTTTTTGATATGAGGATATGAGATTGGCAGACTGATGCATCGTTATAAGGATTGAGTTGCGCGTTGTACAAGAAGCAGGATGATCAGATAGGCGTAATTGGTTATGGTGTGGCGTAGCCTTCCAGGAAGCAGAGAAGAAATATCAAAGCTGAAAATTTTAATACGACAGTGGTCAGTTTATTAATGTTTCTGTGACTACTTGTATTACGATTGGGAATTTGAGGTAAAAACCTACCTAATTACATCTTAACTCCGGGTAAGTTGAACGTAAAAGGACAGGGATGGATATAAATGAATTGACTGTGGCTTTCACTTTTTCATCAAGATTATCAATCAGCAAGCTAAGTATGAGCCTTAATCGAATTTTGGATTGTGAAAATTAAAGTATTCTAATCCCAGACAACTTAACCTAGACACCTGAAGCACGTGTATCTTTAATAGTTCGTTTAATCTAAGAGTTGATGGAGAAACATTAATACCTGTTGCCAATGTGATAGCCTTTCAAATCAAGGCACAAGATGAAGAACTGATATGCACAACTGACACCTCTACCACCTCTTGCAACACAAACATGGATGCACAACTGACAAGAACCAGTATCAGGAGTGCACAAGCATTAGACCTGTATACGGTGGGTTACTGTGGTGGGTTACTGTGGCGGGTTACTGCGTTGAGTTACTGTAGTGGGTTACTGAGGATGAGAAAATGAATATGAATATAGGAGGCTTGAAGCCAGATAGAATTAGCTAGTGAACGCTTTTGTGGACCAAAAATGCTAGTAAACGCTTTTGTGGACCAAAAATGGAAGAAAACATCAAACATCAATGAAGCATGTTTTTGCGTGAAAAGAAATAACGGCCAGATACACGTTTTTTTATAAAAACCCAAACAAATGGCCAAATAGTAAATTTTTCTTAAATTCTGAGGTCATTTTACTAGAAAGAGTTTCTTTAATTTTTGTACAATAACAGATGATGCCTTTGAATATAGGATACAGGGCAGATAGAATCATCTAGTGAACGCTTTTACAGACTAGAAATGGAAGAAGACATCAAATGATTCACCGATTCACTTTCAATGCCTTTGTCTTTTATTGATCATCTAAAATGATATCTGTTCCGTAGATATCTTCAATTTTTAAGTAGTTTACCATTTTGTCAGGATATCCTACTCGATTTTTGTCTAATTTCTTGTTATACCAGGTAATAAAAATACCCGAATACCATTGATTGATGTGAGGCATGTGTGAAAAAATCACAAAAACCTATAGTTAGTGAATTGTTTCCACTGGGGGCCACTAGAACAAAAAAGAAACAAAAAATGACAAACCTTAGACTGCCTCAGCTCAATCAAACATAGTAACATATTTTATAATCTGTAAAAATTGAAAAGAAACATAATTAAAAACAAAAATTAAAAAAGTGATCTCCATTAGAATTTGCCAAACACATTAAAGATGGAAGTCTTAAACGAAAGCAGACTTCCATCACAGGTCACTTGTTCTTGAAGATTATTCCACACTTTTTCAGCTTTAAACGGGCTTTTTTGCCAAATTCCGTATTGACCAAGGGAAGTGCGAACTTGTTTTTTGAAGCTCCTCTTGTTTGGTGATTGTGGCAGTTTTTTGCCAAAAGGAATTTTGAGCGCATGTAATCAGGAACAATGTGATTCATGGCTTTGAAAACTAATATGGCATCGTTTTTTGATGAGTAAATTATTCAGTGAATATTCCCTCTCTTTCCTAAGAAAGGTACGGACGCATTTTAATCGTTTTTCTAGTTTTCCCAATCTGCCTTGGGTGGGACAAGTCCATGCTGAGGAGCAGTAGTTAAAATATGGCATGGCAAGTACATTAATTAAAAGGTTTTTTGTGTGAGGTGTTAAAAAAGATGCAATGGTTCTAATTTTAGAATATTTAATTAGTATTTTTCTATTTATGTCATTAATGTGCTCTTCCCATTGCACTTTTTGATGAATTGTTACCCCAGGATATTTAACTTTTTCGCCCCTCTTCAAGGAATACCGATCTAGTTGATAGTTTTGTTTCCAACTTTTTTAACTGGATGTGGTTGCCGAAAGAGATTGTTTCAGTTTTGTCCGTATTAATAGTCATTTTGTTATTATTCAGCCAGAGATCGACTTGCGAAAGTTCTAACTCGACCTGCGAGGCAAGGGTATCCAAGTTTTTATGGGACGAAATAATTATTGTATCATCTGCATATAGATGGTGGTAGTTTGAATTGATGACAGATTTTAAGTCATCAACATACAAAAGAAAAAGCAGGGGTCCCAACACAGATCCCTGCGGCACCCCAAAAGCGTCTTCATGAAGCAGATCTGATCTTGTGTCGTTTACAAGAGTCAGCTGCATTCGACCCGTTAAGTAGGACTCAAACCAGTCAAAACATCATAGCTTTTTTAACAAAATGTTATGATCAACAGTGTCAAAAGCTTTTTTATTGCCATATTAAAAGTAGGCGAGACCCTTTCAGTCTTCCAACATTTAGGTACATAACCAGTAAATAACGATTTGTTGAAAAGACTTGATAAATAAATACTTTAAACTGACGAACCTGATTTTAGCAGTCGCGAACCAATTCCGTCCAAGCCTGTAGCTTTATTAAGTTTTAGTGAACTAATTATTTTTTCGACACTTTCGGTCTCAATAGGAGCTCACCGAAAATCGTGTCTGCTAACAAGTGGATTAACATTAGTAGTGCCAGAAGAAATTTTTGAGGCTAGTTTGGTACCAACACTGACAAAAATGAATCAAATGTGTTTGAAATTTTTTTTTGGGTGAGATGTTTCTGTACTATCGTTTTTGGACTACTCGTTTTATTGAGGTAGTATTGCCTGACTTATCAGGAACCAGTTTTTTTAGGGTTTTCCAAAGTTGTTTTGGCCGTTGTTGAAAGTCCTGCAAAACGTCATTATAGTACTCGTTTTTGAGTCGATTTTTATTACCTGGTTCCATTTTTGTTTAAAAGCTTCCCAGTCTATGATGGATTTTGTTTTTGATGCTTTCCGTTTTAAGAAGTCTCTTTCTTTGATGGTTATTATTAATTCGTCAGTGACCCATGAATTAACACGGCCATAAAATCTATGTGTTTTGAGGGGGGGCATGTTTGTCAGCCACTGTTTTAAACATTTTTATTCAGTTTCACACATGTTTTATCAAGGTTATCCTAATTATTAAAATATGACCAGTCTAATTCCTGAGGTCCTTCAAAAAAGCCTCTTCACTGAAGTTCTTGTAGCCACGAGCCTTGATAGTTTTAGGTTCAAATTTTGGCCTTTTGAATTTTCTGATCACATAAACTAAATTGTGATCACTGATGCCTAAATCCATGACACCAGTTTTAGAAATACAAGAACTGTTAGAAAGAATCGAGTCAATAAGAGTGCTACTAATTTCTGTAACACGAGTTGGCTCCGTAATATGTTGTTTTAGGAAAAGAGTGGTGCATAATTCCTTTATTTTGGAGGGAAGAGCATATTTTGAAAGCATGTTAAAATCTCCCAAGATAAAAACTTTTTTTTTCTTTTGGGAGTTTATTAAAACATTGTTTAAAATGAGTACACAGGTTTTCATTACTCTGCAAATCACTACCTCCAGGTGGCCTGTTAACCCCACACACGTAAATAGGTTTAGTTTTTTCAGGCACACTTTCACCCATAGTAATTCAACATTTTTGAAGTATAGGTGTTTCAAAAGGTGGCTAGTTTTCATTAACAAAAATCAAAACACCCCCACCTCGTCTATTCCGATCATTCCTATAACAAACATAGCATCAATTTTAACGTCATTGTCAGTGATGGTGTCATCAATTTTGGTTTCACAAATGGAGAACACATCAAGTTCTGTTTGATGTAGCAGAAGTTTAACGTAGTCTAGTTTGGACGACAGACCATTAATGTTGAGATGGGCCATTTTTAAGCCCTTCCCATTTCTGATTGCCTCAAAAAAAGTTTTCATCAATAGTAATATTGATATTGTCCGGGATTTCGTCACCAAATGACTCCTCATTAGCAAAGGGCAAATTACGAGAAAGACAGGGACTGCAAACAAAAAACAGTTTATCTTCAGGAATCTGTTGATATTTTTTTATCAGAAATACGCTCACATTTTTTATGAGCCATAATCCACACTCGTCACATGAAAGTACTTTGTGTGTTTTTGACACAGGTTTAAGCATGAAGAACAGGGATACCTAACAGGACCTGGGTTGAGGCAAATGTCCCCTGACAAGACGATTAAAAAATAGAAATACTTGTGCCTGCTTGGCTTAAGTTTTGATAAAGCCATTGATTTTAATTGGAGAGTGAGCTGGCTTTCAGAAACTTTATTGCAGGCAGCAATTGAAGAGGTAGAAAAGAAACTCCTATCTAGCCGATTCTTTTCGTTCAAGAAGTTAGCATTATTATGTGGTGTTCGGCGCTTGTAAACAACATCCTACCAACCGCACTGTAATGGCCAGTAAAAGCGAATAGACAAAATCATCGTCTCTATAAAGCCATGTTTCAACAAAAAACAAATGAGGTTGCACAGACGATTGAAAATGTCATCAGTGTATGCGCGTTTAAATGTAAACTGAACTATTTAAAATAAAAAAAAAGTTATTCGCATCTTTCTCTTCTACTTGCAGACGGAATGTTGTGATTGGGAAGATTACACCCTCGTCCCCAGGCCGTCATATCTCATATCAAGAAGGTAAAAATCCCTGGGGACGAGGTTGGGGGGGGGGGAGATTACCTTGTAATTTTTTTACTGTTTTTCTCAAGTTTAAAATTGTTGATATAAAGAAAGCACAAAGTCTGCTGCGCTAAAATTAATGCGCACTTAAATTGCGATGACGGTAATATTGTCTCTAATTTTTAGACAATCTCGTCTCCAGAGATATATAATTGCCCGTTCAGGCGCAACTGTTAACATCGTCAATAACATCGTCAATCATTCACTATAAAACGCTGCTTTGACATACATGTCCTGAGTCTTTATTATTCTTTCATCTCAAAAAATATGCATCAAAATATGTGATCTTTTGACATGATTGAATAAGGGAAATCCCCATAATTCAAAACGTGCGCCAGTTTCTGTCCATCTAAAAAAAATAATGATAAAAAATTTTATATATAAGTTCATCTTTTTTTGCACTTTTCTAACTTAATTATTGTTTTCTATGTCTTTATCCTGCTGTTGTTTTCTTTAAGTTTTTTTTCATTGTTCACTTATTGCGGTTTAGTTTTTGTTACTCTTTTCTGCGTTTTTTGTTGCTTTTGTTTAGTTTTTTTTCTGTTAGTTTTTTCTTTGCTTTTCGTATTCTTTGCTTTTCGTATTCTTTGTTTTTGTTTCTGTTTTCTGTGTGTCTGTTGTTGTTTAATTCGTTTTTGTTACTTAGATTACGAGTTTTAAGTCTTTACACGGTCTTGTTTTGCATGCTATTTGGATAAATGCTGAGATGTCTCCGATCCGAAAAATTTCCCGTTTTGTAATACATCCGATAATTATTAATCGGAGCACTCTTCATCTGTTTTAATATTATTATGGTCTCACCGTTTTTAAATTACCAATGTGTGCATTCTGGTGCAGTCAAATCGTGCAAAAAATAACATTTAAATTAGAAAGAAAGAAAATAGTTTTAGTCATAATGAGTTGCTGCTACTTGCGCTGATACGGCGCTGTATAGTTTTGTCATTACATTTCTAAACTATAGTTTTGTCATTACATTTCTAAACCAACTCATATTCTCTTTTATTATATTATATTATTGCAGAGTGTGCAAGATACTGCTACTTATTATTACAACAAAGTAAAGGAACAAATTTCAACGAAACCAACACTACATGATGAAATCGAAGCTGAAGCACAGGAAGACCACATCGAAGATATACAGCACTTATATGAAGAACCGGTTGATCTTACACCTCGAGAGCATAAACACGCACTACACAAGACCTATAGAAGTTTTCGCATGATGAAATCGAAGCTGAAGCACAGGAAGACCACATCGAAGATATACAGCACTTATATGAAGAACCGGTTGATCTTACACCTCGAGAGCATAAACACGCACTACACAAGACCTATAGAAGTTTTCGAATACCTGGTATTAAAAAAGCTGACGTTGATGGATATATAACAAGAGTGAAACCGCATGTGGAAAAGTTGATTGTAGAACAGGTGAAAGATATGGGATCTGCTAAAGTGCAGCTGTCTATGTGGATCATATGGAAAAAGAAGATCATGATTGCTTTTCAACCTGATGCAGAAGATCTAAAGGGAGCGGAAGATTTACACCATCTATATGCAGACATTGATCCATACACAAGGGTTGAAAAGCCCTTTAACAGCAACCTCATACAGGTATTTCAAGGTAATGATGTAAATGAGCTGCTGGATAATATGTTTGCACAAATCAAAAGACAAAAGTGGGTTTACCATCGATCGAATCGAATCATGCACATGGATATCGACTTTCATAAACTGCAGCTCACACGAGGATCCTCATATATTGAACTACCATCTTGGATCAGTACAAAAAAGACTGTCATCAACCCAAAAAATTACGATGAAGAATGTTTTAAATGGGCCGTCATCGCAGCATTACACTAGAAAGAAATTAAAAATGACCATCAAAGGATATCTAAATTACGACCTTATGCTGATCGATACAACTGGGAAGGTCTAGAATTTCCGCTGGCTATCAATAAAATATCAAAATTTGAAAAGAACAATCCCGATCTTGCCGTCAATGTCTTATATCTCCCAGGAAAAACCAGCATCAATATTTTGCGAAGGTCAGACTACAATATCACGAGCAAAGCAGATAAATTTACTGCTGATTACGAACGAGAAAAAGACGCACTACACCTGCATCGGAAGCCTCTCAAGGCTGTTAGGCAGCAAAAACTCCAAGAACGGAAAAGCGATGGATTTCTGCCTAAATTGCCTGCAGGCCTTTATTTGCGTAGAATCTAGAGACAAACACTACAAATGCTGTATAGACCATGAGGCAGTCAAGGTCATAATGCCGAAGGAGAGCGAAAAATGGTTGCAATATAACGATGGTCAGATACAATTCAAGGTACCTTTTGCTATTTATGCAGACTTTGAGAGCCTTTTGATCCCCATGAATGAGAATGCTAGAGAAACACAAACAAAAAAGCTGAATAAGCATATTCCATGTGGATTTTGCATATACAGCACATTTGCATATGATGATGTACCAGATCCATTGACAACGCACCGTGGAAAAGATTGCGTGGAGAGATTTGTAGACCACTTGGAAAATGAGGTCAGGCGGTTGTATAACACGTTTCCACAGAAACCTATGGTAATCACACCAGAGGAAGAAAATATGTATAATGACACATCAGAATGTCACATTTGTATGAAACCATTTGAAAAGTTCGAGATCATTGTCATTACACAGGTCTTTATCGAGGGGCGGCGCACAATAATTGTAATCTGAAATATAGAATCCCTGATCACATTCCAACTATCTTCCATAACCTGAGCGGTTATGACGCGCATTTATTCATCAGGGAGCTTGGAAAAAAGTACAACACGCAAGATATATGGTGTATCGCGGAAACCAAGGGAAAGTATATCAGCTTTAGCGTAAAAGTCCCCGTGCCTCTCGCAGGAATTACTAATTCAGATGGAAACCAGGTGATCAAGAAAATCACTCTACGATTTATCGACAGCCTCCGATTTATGCCATCAAGCCTGGATAAATTGTCGAGCAACCGATGGGCAGTGTAAAAACCTTCGACAGTTTTATCAGGAAGATGATACATTTAAACTAATGCGGCTAATGTGGGTGGGAGCGTTTTGAGGAGATAGGATTGCCACCGAAAGAGGCATTCTACAGCAAGCTGAACATGGAAAATATAAGCGCCACAGATTATGAGCATGCGCAACAGATCTGGAATCGTATTACACCAGAGGGCAATCGGATTATGCTCGGTGATTATCATGATGTATACCTCGCCACAGATGTTTTACTGCTGGCTGATGTTTTTGAAACATTTCGCGATACATATATGAAGTATTACAAGTTAGATCCAGCGCACTTTTACACCGCTCCAGGACTATCATAGATAGCATCACTAAAGTATACAGGCATCCAGTTAAAGCTCCTCACCGACATTGAGATGCTTTTAATGTTTGAAAAAGGTATTCGAGGAGGCATTCTGCAAGCTATTTATCGCTATGCCAAGGCAAACAACAAATACATGGGTGAGCAATATAATAAAGACGAAGAATTATCGTATTTACAATATCTCGATGCCAACAATCTTTATGGATGGGCCATGTGCGAGGATTTACCAACCCATGACTTTAAATGGGTAAGTAATGTAGATTATTTTACATCCCAAAGGATCGCGAAACTGGTGAAGAAAAATAAACACGGATACCTGTTGGAAGCAGATGTGGATTATCCCAAGACACTACATAAAAAACATAACGAGCTGCTATTTTTACCAGAGCGGATGAAGATTGCAAAGGTAGAAAAATTGGTGCCAAACCTTAAAAACAAGCGTAAGTATGTGATGCATATCAGAGCCCTTCACGAGGCTATAAAGCACGGCCTAATTCTCAAAAAAGTGCACCGAGTCATGCAGTTTGCGCAGAGTCCATGGCTTAAGCCTTACATTGATCTTAACACAAAACTGAGGACTGCTGCCAAGAACGAGTTTGAGAAGGAATTTTTCAAGCTTATGAACCTCTCTGTGTTCGGAAAAACTATGGAAAATATACGCAACCATCGCGATATGAAACTTATCACAAGCGAAAAAGCATATTAAAAATATGTGATGTAACCTAACTACAAGGGTGGATGCCCATTTAGCAAAAATCTAATATCTTGGGCAGGCAATTTTAGACATAACTAAGCATTTCATGTATGAATTTCACTATGATTACATGAGCATATTTCGAAATTGATTTTTCTGTCGGATGGATTTTTGATACTTTAGGGAATAATATCAAAAAGTTAGGCTTTCATGAGATTTGCTGAATACTTTCAAAAGATACAAGGCCATAAGATAATAAGATTCAAGTATGCAAACACGCAATTTTTATTTCCAATTTTCTTCAATCGACCATAAACTATTTCTGTCGGAAGGATTCGATATATTTTCAATTTATGGTGCTAAATACTTAACCTGGATTTTTATCGAATTAGGGACAAAAGACATCACTATTTGAAGTTTTCTGGTATCATTAGTATATATCTAATGAAAACAAAAAGACAAAATATACCATAGAAAAATGTTTATGGAACAAATATCATTACAAGGTTATACAATAAATCTGTCGGAAGGATCTGTCATATGGACAATTTTGTTTCGAAATTTTAACATTTGGAAAATCGAGTTCTTTATGTCTTTGTGAGTTATTAACTGGATGTCGTTTTCGAATCAGTAAATGATTTGAAGCTAAAAAGTTTTTATTTCTAGAAATCTCAAGAAAAGGTAAATTGTCCATCCGACAGATTAATCACTTGAAAATAAAGAATGTTTGCATCGATATGCTGAAATCACATTTTTAAAAAGATGTTCACTTTTGCTATATTTTGCAAGGTGTATTTCCATGCTTGAATTATCTGATTTTCATTGATTATAAATCCTTTTTCCCTCAGCAGAAATCGTCACCGAATCTAAGAAAAGTCCATCCGACAGATTTATCATTACAGTTAAAGATTCGTAATAAATGATTTGAAATAACCTAAAAGCAACTTTCATGAAACCATTGAAGGCATATTGAACACTTTAACCAGTCCTCCTTCTCATTTTCATGGTCGTATGACCCAGCACACACGGCACAAATGCTCCTCATAAGAGATAAACTCTCATATTCTTTTTCTTCATGGCCACATTCTAGCATACGATTATCACTGTACTGTTGTATTTTGAATGGTTCTTTATCGTTAGACAAATAAAAAAACTTCAACTCACATCCTCCATTCACAACCTCCCGTGACCATTTGTGGATTTTCAATGTGTCTGGAATCTTCGGCGCTTTGTTAATATCTTCCGGTTCTTTAAGTAGATCTGTTTGAAAGAGTGATGTGATTGAAGGAACAAGCCGATTTGCAGCATCACAAAATTCTTTTGCGGAATTGACAACGACTTTTCCCGATTTAACGTGTCGAAAAACGACGTTCTTAATGGTGCCACCGATGCCGTCCATTGGCCCCTTTCCATGGTGGGCCTCGTTGAAATGCCATTCTAGATCTAAATCTGATCTGTATTGTGAAAGAATTTTAAACACAAATCTAGATCTGAACTGCGCGGCGCAGCCATTACTCCATAAATTAATCTTCTTCAGTTGCACAAACCTTTCAATTTCAACTATGATCATGTGTACGCAAGTCATCGATGCGATCCGTGAATGATCACTACTCTCACTAATGACTGTTACCGGCTTCTTGACCAACTCAGCAGAAGCGTTTGGCTTGAAATATACGCACGCTGTGAATATGCTGAATGAAGATTGTCCGAAGTATGCAGATTGAATTTCATCCTGCTGTTTATTTTTATAACTCTCGCTGTAGTCGACGTGAATTAATGCCGTCCCCTGCTCCATATTTTTTTTTCATTGTTGTACGCAGAATTCTAAACAGGAAAAGGAAATAAATTTGAAAAATAAATCATACCTAATTAATACTTGATGACTTCAGAGATACTAAGTTTTGAGTGTAATTACTGGCAGCATTATATTCCTCACCTGTTCTCTTTTTCGATGGATATGTTTCTTCAGAGTTGAAACAGACAGTTTCCATTCGATATAGAACTCGTCAATGTTTTTTTGGATTGTGGCTTTTTTATATGTTTATCTTCTCTAATCCAGCACTGATAATCTATGGTGTTTGTGGTGTTGTTTGTTTGATGGTGTTCTTCATCACTTTCAGGGTCGGATGATTCACTGCTTTCATCATTTTTCCAATTGCCTAAAATCTTCATGGTTTCACATTCCTCGCATTTTCCATAGATACAATCTGTGTCAGTTGAGTCGCAGCAGTATTGTTCCATAATTTTGTGAGGATCTGTAGGATGTCCAGGTTTGAATCTTTTTAAAGACTGTGCCATCAAGCAAGTGTTTTCACACACCTCACATAAGCAAGATGTGTCTGGAATGTCCTTCTGTAATACGAGTTGCTTTTGTGTTTTGATATATTTGTACATCTGCCTAAATGAAAATTGATGACCGTTTTCTTCCCCATTCAAAATCTCCAAAAGATCTCTCAATGTCCACAGAAGGTAACGCTTTTGTAGAAACGTTTTCTTTCCGTTAATAATGCCAACATACTTGTTATCCTTTCGACCTGGGTTAGTATATGTAATATCCGGTCGCTCAAAAAATTCAGTAAGGTGAGAGGTCTGATCTTCAGTTAGGATATTTGCTTTTCTCCCCCTTTTGCTAAACTGAATCCTTAGCTTGTATTTGTGAGCCAAACCTTTGATAACCTCACATTTTTTTCTCGGACTCTTTGGCAAGAGCTTTTCAACTTTGCTGACACTTCGGTGTAACGATTGTTTTGTTGTAAAAGCTGCTGTTGGTTCAGTTTCGTTGCTGTTAACAGCTTGGTCTTTCTTGTTTGCTTCTTCATTTTCTTGTTTTTTTCTCTCTCGGGCTTCCCTCTTTCTCATCCTGTCTTTTTCTAGATGTTCTTCATATTTTTTGGGCTCTACGTATTTCATATATTCAAGTTTATTTCTTTTTCTGTTCTTGTCTTCCTCCTTATATTTTTCTGCATTCTTTTCTCGATACTTCTTTATATATTCTTTGTTTGCCTCGCTCTTTGATCTATTTAGTTTTGGTCTTCCCATGATTGATAATTCGTTCGTTAAAAAAGAGTACCAAATGACAAAAACATTCCTTTTATACTTTTTTCACAACATTCGATTCTCAAAAACATTCGATTCTTAAAAACATTCGATTCCCCTGATCTAAAGCCCGTCCAAACGTTGTAATGTATAAAAAAGGCGTAGCACGGTAGCAAAACATTAGTAAAAGAATCATAAGCTTGAGATAACAACCAGGTGCCCTTTAGTAAGGTATAGTAGGAATAATAGAAAATCTGTCGGATGGACATTCTCATTTTCTAAATCATTGATCCAAACTTTAAACTATACTTTTTCTGGTTATTTTCTCGCTTTTCTTCTGACTTTACCATTTAGTTCTTTGATTCATTGATTAAAATTTGAAAATTACTCTAATATAACGAAGAGTAAAACGTCTTTTAGACCCCTATTTTGATAGAATTTATCTGTCGGATGGACTATTGGTATTCATGGAATTTAAAAAACAATGCCATATCAGGAGTTTCCAGATCAGCTCTCTCTGGTTCAAGCAATCCAAGATTTGATACTTTTGAAAATAATAGATTGTAAACACATGATATATCCATGGAATATTGATTTTTATGTAACGAAAATCTGTCGGATGGACAAGTTTGAACTGGATACGCTAAATTTTTTAACTATGGTTCTTAATAAAATTTGATTTTTAGTTTGGAAACTTATAACATATATCAATAGTTAAGAGACAATTCCAAAGCGATCTTATCATGACGCATCCCATCGTTTTAGCGCTGTAATTAGTTGTCCATCCGACAGATTTATTTAGTCACTCGCTCATACGATCAGGACCGTATAGGACAGAAGTCTTTGTTTGCAAAGAAAACCTTTTAATTTTATCAAAGTTGGGACATTAATTAAACCATTTTTGAAGAAATATCACACAACACTTCAATTTTAAATTTTTCTAGTAGTGTTGACCAATTTCGAAATATGCTCACATGCAACCAAAATACGGGAGCAAACTACAACTCTGCTATATGGATACCGATAGTCTTGTCTATCACATAAAAACTGAAGATTTTTACCGTGATATTAATCCAGATGTTGAGAAGCGTTTCGATACGAGCGGGTACAGCAAGGAGGATGATAGACCGCTTCCAATTGGAAAGAACAAAAAAGTCGTCGGATTAATGAAAGATGAACTAGGTGGTAAAATCATGACAGAGTTCATAGCACTGAGAGCAAAGCTCTATGGCTACAAAAGTCTCACGAAAAAGGGTGGTGATCGGAAAACAAAGGGTGTAAAAAAATGTGTAACAGAAAAATCTATCACATTTGATGATTACAAGCGATGGTTGGAAGATGGAGTCGATATTTATAAGGATCAGGTGCTTATCCAGCAGAAAAAACATCAGCTCTATACTCAAATAGTAAATAAATTAGCACTAAACAATGCCGATGATAAAACGATTGTTCAAAAAGACCAGGTCACAACACTAGCCCGTGGGCATTATGCTACTAAAAAGTATTTTGCTATTTTTCTTCAAAATAAAACATGGATGGGATATTGATGTTATATCTATGTATTGCGAGAATTCTACCTTTGATTGTACTACTCTGTTTTTTACATTTTAGAAATATGATAAACAGAATGAGCGAGATTACTAACATATTTGATGAAGCAGACACGACAAATAGCAATACGGAGCTATGCGCTTTGCCACATAGTTCTAAGGAAAAACCAATCGATAGACGTCAAGCTTTGAAGGATGCTCTACGTAAGGGCAAAGGACATCTTTTACCAAAAAAGTGTACCCAAGGCTTCGTAGAAAAGGCGCCAGATGATGTGATCGAAAAAGCATATGCGGAATATGTTCAACGTGAGATTCATGAGAAGGGAGAAAAAACCGTCAAGGCACTCTCTTCGCACGCAATTAGTATGTACGCCAATGTTGTAGGAAATGTTGTTCAACTCGATAGTACTGAAGCACTAAAGCGAGATATCGAGGAAGATCCAATTATCAAGGATAGTATGGCTGATTTGGGAATCCTGGTCTACTCTGCCTTTGGTAAATTCCTAGCGTCCATTCTCGTTGCTGCTCATACAATCAACCACACTCAGCTGTCCAAAAAATAAGTAAGTGAAGATCAAAAAGAAGAAGATAATGGGGAATAATATGTCAAAAGTAGCTGTAGGATTGCGCGAAAAATATGATGTAGACATTGCAGGCTTTAAGTGTAGTACTCGATCGAGAATTATACTAAGTTTTGACGGATGGCTTAGTAATGGCTTTGATGTATATCGAAAAACCATAATCACTCCACCTGCGGATAGGTTTCCATCCCATGTCTGCGAGTTGGAGCTAGGTGAAAAGTGTTCGAAATATCTATATGAGAATATGGGTTCATATGAAATTTTATAGAGGTACATCCTCTATAAAAGCTAACAGCAACGCAATAATAAATGAGCGACAGTACACAACAGAGTGGAGAACAGCATATAGTTACAAAAGCAGTAAAGCATCCAGGGAGAGTAGCACAAGGTCACAAGTTAGCAGCACTGATGAAGAAAAGGAAAGAAGAACTGAGGCACTCTTCTGGAGACAGTTCAATATCAAGTACTGTACCAAGTACAGCAGCAAGTATTGCACCAAGTACAGCAGCAAGTACTGCACCAAGTACATCAAGTGCTATGTTAGGAGCTGGGGGAATAGCAGTAGCTATCGCGATAGGCGTCGGTGTTTGGTATAAGTTTTTTAAGCAACAAAAACAGCAGCAGCAGCAACCTGAATCAGAATCAGAGCAGCCGCCTTTTGAAAAAAAAAGCTCAAACTCAAAAAATAGACATTTTTAAAATGCCTTCAACCTTATAATAAATATGTTCTAACGTTACACTGTACGAGAAAGAAATAATTGATATGCTTTATGAAACCTTGGTAGATCTTGGATTTACATTTGGGTATGCATTGGCAGGTAAGAAATTTTTAGGAATTACACGACCAAAATGGACATGAATGATATGTTGAAAATGACTGGATACTTTGCAGCATGACGCGCAAGTCGAGAAATGGCAGTCAAAAAAGGATGGATCCCAGCTTCTATTGAGCCTAAAAAATAAATATAATAAACATGGCAACTATAGGAGTTCTTGTAGCTGGTGCAGGAATAAACGCATTAGCATTTAGCGGAAGTAATTTTCTGTTCAGCAAACTCTCGGGACATGGCGAAGAAGAACGAAAAAGGCATGATAAGGCTATTTAACAACTACAAGCTGCCCAAGCTCAGTGGGTACGTGATCGACAAGCAAAAATCGACTGGTATAACCATCAACGAGAGCTGAAGAGACAAGCTGGGGAAGATTTAAAGGATCTTGATGAAGGCATGCGAGAATACTATATTGTTACGATCGATAAAGCTCCAAAACTGTCTGATTTCTACGTACCTTCTGAAGAGCAAAAGAATGGTGAACTTAACTTCGTTGTAGGATCCCTAGCTCTTCTGGGATATGCCGCGTATAAATACTTGTAATAGAAAAAACAAAAAAAAGCACACGTTTTGACATGTAATAAAGCAACATGTCAAAAGTAAAGAAGTCACTAGCATATCGTCACAAACATATCGTCACAGAAGAAGATGCAGAAAAGCTAAGTAGTATTTACTACAACCAAGAACATCTTTGGATTGGAAGGAAAGCAATTAAACTACTGGGTGAGGAGAGTGGACTATCCAAAAAGAAAGTCTTGCACTGGTTATCTAGGTAATTACTATGGCTACGACATATTTGAGGACCAAAAAAGATTATCCATATTTTAACATTACAAAGCCTAATGAAATGCACAGTTTGATCTGCTGTATATGCCGCACAACAAAGTTTATGGAAATGTCTCTAAATAGATTCTGACAGGCATCGATGTGGCTTCAAGGTATAAAGTAGCGAGACCTCTGCGTACGAAAGAAGCTAGTGAGGTTGCGGATAGGTCCGTGATATTTACAAGGCAGGACCTCTACGCTATCCTACAATTTTTCAATGTGATAATGGCTCAGAATTTAAGTCAGATGTCACGAAACTTTTGGAAGGAAAAGGGGTGGAGATTAAACGAGCCACAACCAAGTATCATCACACCTTTACAGCGTTCGTTGAGTCCTATAACAAAGTGCTTGCGGAGAGACTTTTTAAGCCTCAGGATGCGCAAGAGTTGGTTACTGAGGACCAAAGTAGCATATGGGTGAAAAATCTATACCCTACAGTGAAGAATCTCAGCAATACCAAGACTGTAATGATCGGTATGACACCGTCATACCGATCATTACAGCTATCAAGCTATTCCAGCTATCAAGTTGGAAGACGTGCCACTTGCTAACAACCAAGAGTATCCTGATGAAAAACCGCTACCTGAGGATGGTCTCTACCTGCTTCAACCTGGAGAGGAGCATGGAGATCAGAAAAGACTTGCAACGGACGCTTTTTGGAGCAAAAAGACGTATAGATTGGATCGCATTGTAGCAGAACCAAATAGTCGTGTCTTGTATTATTTGAAAAATGGTCCCGATAAATCATTTGTCTCTGAAGAATTAATGCTGATTCCAGAAGATGTTGCAATACATCCAGAGAATGTGAAAGAATGGTGAAAGGGTATGTTCCGCGTTACTGTCTTGTAAGTCTCATGAAACTTACAAGAACCTACCTGTATATATTCCTTATACTCGCAGATAGTCATAAGGATGCAAGGTATAGAACGGGTACCCATACACGATTCCTTTAATAACATTTGGCTCGTTATCGAGGTTAATTTCAACCAGCAGTCTATCTGGTATATGAACGCCTAGAATGTCGCCTATTTTTTCCAAGTCTGCTAGATCTGATAGCTTTATTTCTTTATTTTTGATCACTTCGTAACAGATAACACTGTATTTGTTCACATCTGTACTAACCATATGCAACCCTAGGCGTATTATATCATTCTCTAACTCCATGTCGATATAAAGTCTTGGGAATGTTGCCCATGCTTTTTCTCCTGATGCTACTCTGTGTAAAAGCTCTTCATCAGTTGGATGCTCAAATCCTTCGTAGTATGGTCCATTTCGATAGGTAAAATTTTCCAAACATTGCGGACAATAACCAATAAGTGACGCTGCTTTGATACAACATTTTAGTACAGGCACAGAGATATTGTAGTTAACCGTAAATTGTTCTTGTTGTACGCATGCTTCCATTTTTTTTTTTTTCTCTTCGTCCGTAGTGGTGTGGACAGATCTGTGATAGCGTCACCTACTCGCGTCTTATATATCTCTGAGGAACATGTGCCCGAACCGCCGTTTTGTGGACCAAATCGATCCATAAAATCACCTAGTGGCTCCGCAGGAGCATCATTCACTCCAAAATTCTATAGTTTCTGGGGTGCTCAAGTCTTACATATAGGCAAGCATGTTTTGACTTTTTCAGTTGAGTTTTGATGTTGAAAATTTCTTTCTTACTCGAAATAACATCGTTTTCTTCGTGAATGAGAGCAAACTCTTTCCGATTCTTTGGGTACCAAACAAAAAGCATCTTCATCTTGTCCCTTACCGTTATTGGTATCTTCTTATATCTTTGTGTAAGCACCCATAAACTATGCTTCCGATGCCTTCCGGACACGGCTAACTGTATCAATGCTCCACGAGTTTTATTAAGGGATTCGTCCGCTATCACATCGTAAACAATGAACAGTGTCGCTTCACCGGCTAGTAATAACGAAAATTTATCAATCCATTCAAAAAGTTGATCCTTGGGATTAATCAAGAACACGTAATCATCCCCCCAAAGCGAGGATCTATCGAGGTAGGTGCTGTTCCATTGTTTGTATTCACCTTCTAGAAGATCTAAAACACGTTGAGTCTTCCCACAGCTTGTTGGTCCTGAGAATATTGCAATATGAGGCTCTAAAACAACATCTATTTGAGGAGTCATTTATTTAAACCCTACCGGATTAATACTCGACGCTATGAAATCTACAATCCAGAAAATTCAGTTGGGCATCTTGGAGCAGATAGATCAAGCATTTAACATCCCCTGTTCCATCGGCCTTCTTTGTCATATGTAAAGTTATACCGTCACTTAAACGTTGAAAAGGTCTCCCAGTACCATGCAGACTATGATCAGGATTTGATCTGAAGTCGATAAAAAGCGCATATCCTTCAGTCACGAATTGCCCTATCGTGACTGTCGAATCGTGGCTACCGAAAAGGTTGACAATTTGCTCAAATTGATCTTTCCCAAGCATTGCGTGCGAGTAGAGTTCATTGGGTTCACCTTCTACAGTGATCAAGATTTTCTCAATCTTGGGATTGTAGAAGACTTCGTTAGAGCCGCTATATGACTTAACTTTCGATGGGTCTACGAACAGCAATAGGACACCTTTCCAACTTTTGGCAGGGGTGTCAATTTGTAAATTATAACTGGTATCCTCCTTCTTCATTGTAATAACTTTGCTTCGAAGTACTCTTTCGAAAGGTAGTGCTGAACGATTATTATCTGAACTATTATTAAAGCGTGATACCATAGCACTTGCAAGCCCGTCGTGGTTTACTTTATCAAACTCTAGTGCAATGTTGCTGATCTTATATGCACTATCGGCAGGCTTTGCTGCCGTAGATCTCGAAGCCGCTGTACCTCCATCTTTGATAACATCTCCATACGATGCAAAATGGAGAACAAACTGCAGCCTGTCATGTAATCCAGTTTGGTAGAAGGGTAGGTCTCTGGTGAATTCAAACATTTTTCCAAGGGGGATACAAAAGGTATTGCCGTAGAGTGCTACGATCGCCTTTTCCACTTCAGTACCCACATGATCGCTAGCTTTCACCTGCAATGCACGTATAGTACCATCGTTAGGATTAATACCTTCTTGAATCAAGTTGTTTTCGCGCTCGAATTTAGATAGCCATAGATCATTGTAGACAGCGAGGACTCTGTAGTCGTTAATACTTTGTACCTCGTTTCCATTTAGTGTAATTTTCAGATTTTGCACCAGACTCTTACCGATATTGGAAACGATAGTACGCTTCGTGTTTGACCCAATTAGTTCGAGATTGAACAAGAGTTTCAGGCTCCGGGGAAAAATGACATCATTCTGTCCCATATTTGGTATGTCGACATACAAGTCCTCGTTCTGATTGATTGTAGATGGGACATGACTCACCTTTACACGCTGCCTTTTTGCTTTAATTGCGAACATCGTTTTTAATTCTGCGTATGGATCTAATATTTTTCCAAATATATTACTCATTACTACTTTATTATTAGTTGTTTTTCTTAAAATAAATGCCTATTAATCCAGCTCATGATGCAGGGGAAGATTTTACCCCTGCGGAAAATATTCCAGATGATACGGATGTTAGATTTAGTAGACCCGAGGACCTTGCCCAGCCTGGCATCAGTTCAAAGCAAACACCTGAGGAACAACGAACGCAGGAGGACATCAAACTAAGCCAGAGGGAACGGCTCAAAATATTACAGATCGATGGTCTCTATAACCGTCTTGAGGAGATAATAGGGAAGCCGGAGATGAATGCGAGACAATATCACAAGTTTAAAGTGGAAGTAGATCGGCTTAGCCTTAATGGAGAAGATATAACCAACCTTGTGTATAGGGACGGTGGGGGATTACGATCAGTCGGTGAGATACAGAGGAAGTTAATCAAAAATCGTCTGATAGCCATGGGGTTTACCGAATATACTACACCCAATAAAGGAGGCAAGGAGGTCATGCCCAAAAATCTCGTGAACAGGTTTGTTCACGACGTCGAGAACAAGCTTGTTCAGGCTAAAAATGCTGGTGAGCTAGAATGGGGACAGTACTCGAGAATGTTGTGGATGAAACGACGAGCCTTCTGGAGACTTCCTTTGGCGGCGAAGTCGTTACAGAGAGAGAAAGAAGAGGACTCAACCTCGAACTTCAAACGATAAAGGGGAACTTGAAACACTTGGATGGTAAATTTATTTATTATAATAGGGAGATTAAAAATGTAGAGACCAAGGTGAAGGAACTAGAGGCTGAGAGAGCACGGCCTGGAGTATCTGAACAACAGAAAGAGCGTTTGAACGAAGACATTGCAAAGACCAAGGAAGATCTTGAACAGTGGCAGGATCAAAAAAAAGAAGCGCAGGCAGCGTACGGTTTACTATCATCCAAGATTCAGGGTCAGCTCACTGCTATTAAGGAAACGCTGATGAAAATCGTGGAAGATGATACATCGCTCGCTGAAAAACTTAAGATCTTGTTCAAGGAACAAGGAATCACTATAGCAAGCATCGTTGTTGGTTTGCTAATATCCACCATTGTGCTAGCAGTGACAGGAGGTGGCGCAGCTGGCGCTGCAGCGGCAGTGGGTGGTGGTAGTAAAGGGTTTTTACGAAAACAACTTGAAAAACTTGGTAACTTTTTAAAGTATCTAGCAGGGAAAGCAGGTGCAGCATTGCTTGGTATCATTGGTACAATAGTCTCCTTCTTTTTCAAAGTTGCAGCAAAAGTTGTTGAATTTGTTGCGCAGCACCTATATATTGCGATTGCTGGTGCTGTTGCTATTGTTGTAGCATACATCGGTAGGGAGGGTAAAAGATCGTAAATTAAGTCGCAGACTGCGCTAGCAAATCCGGTCCTACTTTTTGAGCCATATGTATAAACCAAAATAACACCTTTTACTGTTGAAATCAACGCACCCTTAGTGTCATCGTGTTGCGTAGCCCGATCTAGCTCTTGCGGGACGACGGCTGAGCGATGTGGAACTATGTTGGAACTGTGCTCCGCGTTGCTACCCGTGGCGCGCGATGTTTTGCGATCACGTGGCTCACCTGTGGCGGGCGGCGCTTAATGTCAACATGCTTCGCACTAGCGTTAATCTTGGGATTAACACCGATAGAGAAATAATCCTTGCTGATCAAAATTTTGTTTGTAAAATTCATGATGTTTCCAATGTGAAGGTTCATATCACTAGGAATCATATACCCACCATGGGCAACACTAAAATCAACTTTGGATCTTGCATATTTCAAAACGGTCTGAAATTGAGCAATCTCCTTGCCTGTATCGCTATCCTTAACAGTACAGGCGTTGGGCATCAATCGCACTGCCTTGGTCCCCAATTATCCCGGATCTCGCGTTTGCTTGACTTTCGAGAATTAAGTAGGCATAAAATCTCACACTTTGCGATAAGCGCTCAATACCGATTCGGGTCAAGCCTTGACTTTTTTCAATAATCCAACGATCCCACGAGTCTTCATCAAGATAACTTGGACCTGAACCAAGATAATCTTTGCGATGAAGTTCCCAACTACTGAGGATGCTTTCGTTCCTCCAATTCTGTTCAGCACCAGGTACTCCAAACTCACGAGCTAATTGCTGGAGTTTTTGTTGGTTAAATAGGTTGTTTAGACGTCGAAATCTGGCCGAGCCAGGTAGTGAAATTTCTAGTTGAGATAAAATTTTCCGCATTTGAAAATAAGCGTGGAAGCGATATACGGCACGAACCATGGGCAACTCAGCGTTTAGATGTTGCATGGATATACCGCAAGCAGACGTTGCACAGTAAGCAGCAAAATTGAGTTGTTTAGACCAGAGGCTAAAGGGGTGGCTGTTCCACTCCTTCACTAGTGAGCTAGTACCAGAATGGAATTCATAGTCGACAAATATATCTGGAAACTTTACATTGAAGGAGGAACCTTTATCATCAATAATAATATTCTGCACCGTAAGGTCATTCCCCTTAAGACGTTCCAGATATCTCCCATGATTTAGTGCATACTTTGCCTTCGGGCTCTACGAGTAAATATTCATCGTTTCTTCTACAAAGAAACATGAAACAATTGTATATCACAGATATTAGTAACCCTACGATTTTTAAAGATTATCTAGGTCAGTGTACGAGGATCGCTCTAAAATCAATCAGTATTCGAGCTACCTGGTTGAATCTCTTTAATAATAATGATTTTACCATCCGGAAGATGGGGCCTGATCAGAAGGTTACTCGAATCGAAATTATGCGAGGTTTGTATAAAATCGAGGATCTGGCGGCTATTATCAACAAACAAGCTGAAGGAAAAGCAATGATATTTGTTTTAAGAAATGGATTCTGTAAACTTCGTGTAAATGATGGATATACAGTTGTTATTAACAGAACACTGCAAGAGCTCATAGGTTTACCTGATCCGGCCGGTGGAAAGTACTATATGAAGGGTGATTATGATGGATATTATAAAACTGACGTTTACCAGAGACTACGTCTTATATGCCCTCAGCTGGATGAGGATGATTGCTTGTTTAACGGTAAGAAATCAAAGATTCTCACGATGCTGCCCACCAAAGAGTTAGATGCTTGGGGAGATACACTTACATGGAATTGTGACACACCAATCTACCTTCCTTTGAAAGGATCGACAGTCAGACTCGAGTTCATGCTGAGTGACGAATATCACCCTAACCAAAACGTATCTTTTACAGGGATCACGATGCATATACTTATAGAATAATATAATAAAAAAAAAGATGGATACTATGAAATTATATCCGACCCTACCGCCAAGCCTGCCTGAGGACGATACTATGCAGGATGAAATTCAAGTCTATAGGTTAAAAAAAATCGAAGAAATTGAACAATTTTTACGCAAGGAAATCAAGGAACGGGATGGACCCGCAAAAAAGTTCAAGATGCATGGCACCTGGGTTCGCTATTGTGACCATGGACTATTAAGTGTAAATGTCATTACTACAGGTATTGGAATTGGTGTATTAGCAACGGGCTTTGGAGCTCCTCTAGGCATTGCCATGGGAGGCATCTCGATAGCTATGGGAATTGGGCAGGCTGGTCTGAGGAATGCTTCAAAAAGATTAAGTGTGAAATCACAGAAGCATGAAAGTATAAGACTACTTGCCGAATCGAAGTTAAATTCTGTCGTTGATTTTATATCAACGGCAATCGAAAATTGTGTTATAAGTGAATATGAAATCAGTCCAATCATGCAAGAGAAACAGCGATATATGGTGTTAAAAGAGCAAATACGCCAACGAGTTAAGCGTATTGTTAATAATATTAATGAACGGGAACGCGCCCAATTAGTTGCAAAGGGTAGACAAGAAGGTCAAAAGGAAATTTTAAAAAAAACTTCAATATGTACAGCATGTCAGCGGTACTTAGATAAACCCCCACCTTATTCAATATCACCCTAGCGGATTCACAGGAGCATAAGTTTTATAGGAAAATATTCCTACAAAACTACAGTTGATGCACAATGTCGATGTCGATGTCGCAACCGATTACAACACCTGTATTACCATCAATCAGTAGGTCTCCATCGCGTACTATGCATCACGATTTTTTAGTAAGTTGTCGCAAATATTGTTCAAGATTTTTCTCATAGACAATTTCAACACATGGCTTGCAGTAGGGACCATCCGTTTGACTTGAGACGTCCTTGTACTTGATTTTGCGGATTGCCTCAACAAGATCGTCTTTATTCGTTGTAGAATAACGAGGAATTTTCATTAGTTTGGCTTCCTTTCGAAGTGTATTTCATTTATTTTCATATAGTTCTTATCAACATAATGCCGTCGGCCGGATTCTGTCGGATTTTTACGCATGCGTCTACGTTACATTTTTTATAAAAGTTAGTATTAAAGGAGCGTTTTTTATAGTGGTATATTTATGATGTTAACAATGTTAATGGGGGTGTGTCAGAACGATATTAAAGGAGTGTTTTTATAGTGCTATATTTATAATGGTAACAGTTGTGCCAGAACCGGCAATTATATATCTCTTCTCCAGGCTTTTTTTCGCTTTCGCGCTAGCCACATATCGAAGCGAAAAATAATATAAACGATGATTAACGAAAATGACAACCCCATCCATAAGCGAAGATTTTTTACAGCATTTTCTGTTTTTGGTCCTTACACATAATATATTTTACTGGAAAACACACTAACCAACACTTTAATTTGGGGATTTGTTTAACTTTAATTTAATTCAATTTTTACCCGGCATGACATTGGAAGCCCACTTTGCCCCTCTCTCATTTTGTGTGTGAGCGCCAAATTAACCTCTACCCCAGGGATTCTCCGTAGGACACGAGAGTGAAATTGATATTACAGCCGCTTGGAAGTAACGGCCCAGGGGCCAATGGAACATATGGTAACGCGATGTCGGCTTTCGTAATTTTTACTTTGCGGGCTTATCGTGAACTATAATGGCAGATCTTAGCTGCGGTCACTGGACACTGACTTGCCTGTTCAGATTTGAATGATTCAATGCCATGTGCTGCAACTAAATAGGTAAAACTCAAATTTTTAACATGTACGTATCTGTACACGACAATCATGTTTGGCTTGAGGAGGCTCTAAAAAGCCAACAAAATTGCGCAGTGCCTTTTATTCTTGTGTTGTGCGAGAGGCGCAAATATCTGGTAAAAACACAATGGATCCATTTTGAGAAATTCACTTCCTTTAGAAAACAAAGTGCAAAGCACAGTTTTTTCAATGAAAATGGACTTGTGCTGCAAAATACATAGCTGCACAATTGTTTTTAGTTATTAGTTTTAAGCAAATTACCATCCTAATTAGCTAGCTATCTAGCTATAAGCTAGCTATTATGTGATGAGTATCCTAAACAAATGGCTCTAGTTACGATCTTGCAACAAACTCGCCAGATAACTGTATGGTTTTCACTATAAGCCATCCCTTAAAATGACATTGCAAAAATGTGTGTGAACAAGGCAGGTGTTTTGCAGGGTCAAGCAAAAAGAAATCGACTGAAATTTCCTACTTCTGTGATTTACGTCTTAATTCTGTGATGTGTGTTTTTCCAATGTGAGATCTACTGGTATTATCTCTAAAGTCTACTTTATGTTTAAAATAAAAGTGATTTACCAAAGAGGATCTGTGGAGAAGAGCACATGTGGCACAAAAATTTTCTCATCTGTGATCTACCCCAGTGATGTTTCGACTGTCTGTTCTGTAAAGTGCACAAGTTTCTGTACCGATGAAAATGGTAATATGGTAAATCCTAAACGTAAGGCTCAGGATATCATGTCATAGCCATTCAGTGTTGCCAGTGAAAAGAGAAAAGTGAAATCACGGAATTAAGACATTCACGTTATATGAATGGTATGCGATAGCTAGCTAGGTACAGTGTACTCCGATGATTCTGTCTACAAAAATAAACTTTTGCACATCAAGGTTCGCATTAAATTTTGAAAACGATCTGCGAAATTTGTTATAATTATTTGTGTGCTCTAGATCGATGGAAAGTGCCTTTCAGAATGATAAACATCTCACATACAAGATTAAAAACATATACAATGATGTGCTGTATTCCCAAGAAATGTTAAAGGCGCGTAATCACCCTTATTGAAAAAAATTAACATATACATTTTTTATATTTATTTCAAAGTTCAGACGGAGTTATGACTTTCCTGAAAATTTGAGGATATAAAACCTACTAGAAATGGAAATAATGGTACTTCAATATCTTGAATTTATTGGGTTTTTTTTCCAGCCGCCATATTTAACGGTCTTGTTGATCTCTTATTCTCGTCTAATAAGCGGGCCGTCGCAAAATGTTCGTGTGAAACCGTAGGTAAACAAACGGCCTTATCTTTAAATGAGCACTGCGATGGAGTTCGATAAAATCGCCATTATGGTCGGCTCCGTTCACGCTGTTCTTTTTGGCTTGTTTTTCTTTGTAAAACATGGCATCAAAAAGTGGAAAGAAATTTTGGTTCTATTTAAAAAAGCGGCCAAGCGTAAAAACTTCCAAATCACTTTCTCCACTTAGATTTAATTTTCTTCTATTCTATTCGCCATTGTTTTTGGAGACCAGACAAAACAAAACAAAAAGAAGAAATCACAGCATTGCCTCGTGGTTATTAATTATGATAATTAATGCTTCTCACGCTCTTTCTTTTTTTATTAGACATCATCATCATCATCATCATTCTCGGCTTAACGTCCGTTTTCCATGCTAGCATGGGTTGGACGGGGTATATTAATCACCCTCTTCCAATCTGATCTAGACTGTGTTAGATCTAAACTCAACTTCCTCTGTATCAAGTCTGTCCTTATAACCTCCTGCCAAGTCTTTCTCGGTCTGCCTCTGACAGACCAGGATTATTCCATATTATAAGCCAAAAAACCCAACGGGGGAGAATGCTCATTGTGATAGTTGAAGATAGTTGAAGCACTATGGAGATAATTAAATTTAGAGCATGAAAGGGGAAATTCTGAAAATTTAGGTATTCTAATTGTGTAGATTTGATACTGTCTCCATAAGGAAACGACTAACTGTTTGAACAAAGGAAAATAATCAAAAAGTAAGACAGCTAGCGAGGCGAAGCTGTCTTCAGAAACAACAACAAGAAGTGGTCAGTGTTGCAAAGAAGTCTGATTTCAGTAAGTTAAAACGTTTAAATAATAAAGAATAACACGGAAACTTCGATTGATTTATCTGATTTATCATGTTCGGAACTTTGTTGATACATTTATAAAAGCATTATGATGGAAACACAGCTACAGATGCTCTTCCTCATTCATTATTTTTTCTGTAATGGCATGAATCCAGCAACCATGTGATCGATTTTGCCGTGCGTTTATTATCGCATGATTCGTGCAATGAAATGCAATGGCGGTTCTGTAGGCGAAGAGAAATTGACAGAAATTGGGGTGAGTTTGTTATTTCTATGAAACATTTGAACATGTTCTGGTTGTCAGTTTTCAATAAAATTTTCAGGGTAATGTTTTCTCATGTATATCTTTCAATTTTTACAATAAAATAGGCACCTCAAAAAAAGTTGCCTACAGGGTGATTACGCGCCTTTAAGGTCTTGTACAGACTTCAATGACAAAATGTCACATCTTTCTTTTAAAAAAAAATTTAATCGCTGTATGAAGTATATGTGCTGTCTTTATTTTATTTATTTATTTATTTTATTTATTCAGACATTATATAGTTTGTTATCAACATGGGTCCTTGAAATAAATAGGATAAAAAATATTAGTAACAATAAAACAAGAAAATGTAAATGTACAATAAAAACGGTGAGTATAAAATATATAAACAGCAGAAAACACACAGACAAAAAGGCTAAAAATCAAAATACCACACTAGAAAAACTGAGTTGATCAAGACGTAAAACAAAAACCAAAAAAGACTAAATACTCAGATAATATTCTCCCAGTTGCGACTTAAAAATATTGTATGATTCACATTTTCTAATGTCCAACGGGAGCGTATTGTAAATATGTGAATTGAAAATTGAAAACCCATGGAAGACAATCAGGTTTCACAACACGGCTTTTCACCAAAAAAGGAACCTACAGTACAGTCCAGATGTAAGCGTACGCGTACGCTCAAGTTTCACACCTTTTTCTCGGAGGCGGTAGTTGTTTGTCTTTTGTTCTTATTAATTATCTTGCGAGTCTTGTAAGTCATTAACTTGCGCGTAATAAACAAAATATTCTTGAAGGAAAAATAACTTATTATAACTGCGCGTAACTATTGTTATATAGTGTGAACATAATTATTCCCAATAGCATAATTGCAAATGTTATCAACTCTATCAATGTGACATGAAGAGCCATTGTTTAATAGTTTTATTAAATAAAAGTTTTGCATGGAAACTAAATAAACTAGCGAGAAGGCCTTGTTGGTTGCGCGGGTTAAATAAAGCTTTTAAGCGATAGAAATAATTATATTTTAACAAAGTTTGAAACTTTAATTTTGATAGAAAAGCTTTTTTAGATCGCTTTTTAAAAATTTAAGAACGAAAAGCAGCAATAGAAATGTTCTTTTAGATCGCATTTTAAAAGTTTAAAAACAAAAAACGGCGATAGAAATGTTTTTTTAGATTGCATTTTAAAAATTTAAGAACGAAAATCGGCGATAGAAATGTTCTTTTAGATCGCATTTTAAAAGTTTAAAAACGAAAAACGGCGATAGAAATGATTTTTTAGATCGCATTTTAAAAATTTAAGAACGAAAAGCGGCGATAGAAATGTTCTTTTAGATTGCATTTTAAAAGTTTAAAAACGAAAAACGGCAATAGAAATGTTTTTTTAGATCGCATTTTAAAAATTTAAGAACGAAAAGCGGCGATAGAAATGTTCTTTTAGATCGCATTTTAAAAGTTTAAAAACGAAAAACGGCGATAGAAATGTTTTTTTAGATCGCATTTTAAAAGTTTAAAAACGAAAAACGGCGATAGAAATGTTTTTTTAGATCTTATTTTAAAAGTTTGATAACAAAGAGCAGCGATAGAAATGATTTTTTAGAAAGTTTAAGAACGAAGAACGGCGATAGGAAAGCTTCGTTAGATAGTGTTTTTTTATTATTATTTAGGAAAGAGAAAGAATCTCTATTTTGCCTTTGTAGATTTAGAGAAAGCTTTTGATAGAGTGCCACGTAAAGTTATTTGGTGGGCTATGAGAAAATTAGGTGTGGATGAGTGGCTAGTTACGATGGTACAGTCTATGTACAGCAATGCTAGAAGTCGTGTCAGGATTAACGATTCACTTAGTGATGAATTTAGTGTAAATGTTGGTGTACATCAGGGTTCTGTACTTAGTCCTTTGTTGTTTGTTCTAGTCTTAGAAGCGCTGTCGATGGAGTTCAGAACAGGTTGTCCATGGGAGTTATTGTATGCAGATGATTTGGTTCTCATAGCAGAGTCGATGGAAGAATTAGTTGAAAAGTTTGAGAAGTGGAAGAAAGGACTAGAAGAGAAAGGGCTAAGGGTGAACACAGCAAAGTCTAAAGTCATGATTAGTAGCGTTGCAGCCAAATGTGACCTTGTAGTTGGAAAGTGGCCTTGTGGAGTTTGCAGGAAAGGGGTTGGTAGTAACTCAATTTTTTGTCAGACTGGCAAGCATTGGGTACATAAGAAGTGCAGTAGTATTGGTGGAAGGTTAAGAGCTGACATTCAGTTTGTATGCAAGCGTTGCAAAGGTGAGATTATAGAGAATGAAGTATTTCCAGCTTTAATGATGTACAACAGTGGCTCGTTAGAGATAGTTGAGAACTTCTGTTACTTAGGTGATATGTTGGGCAGTGAAGGGGGTGTTGGAAGAAGTGTTACTTGCAGGATAGGTTCTGCTTGGAAAAAGTTCAGGGAGTTACTTCCTTTGTTGACTAGAAGAGTCTTGTCAATTGAGGTAAAAGGTAGGTTGTATGAGGCCTGTGTAAGAAGTGTTATGTTGTACGGTAGTGAGACATGGGCAGTGAAGCAGGAAGATCTTGACCGTTTAGAAAGGAATGATATGAGAATGGTTAGGTGGATGTGTAATGCCAGTCTGAGAGACAGAAAGGGTTCAGATGAGCTAAGAAGCAGGCTAAGTATCCGTAGAATTAAAGATGTTATCCAGATAAGAAGATTGAATTGGCTGGGGCACTTGGAAAGAATGGAGGAGGATAATTGGGTAAGAAAGTGTAGAGACTTGATAGTTCCTGGGGCAAAGCCCAGAGGCAGACCGAGAAAGACTTGGCAGGAGGTTATAAGGACAGACTTGATACAGAGGAAGTTGAGTTTAGATCTAACACAGTCTAGATCAGATTGGAAGAGGGTCATTAATATACACCGTCCAACCCATGCTAGCATGGAAAACGGACGTTAAGCCGAGAATGATGAATGATGAGATAGTGTTTTAAGTATTTTAAGTATTTAAAATGTTATCTCTATCAATGTGACACGGCGAGCCATTGTTTGATAGTTTTATTAAATAAAAGATTTGTGTGAAAACTAAATAGACAGCGAGAAGCATTGTTTGTTGGAAGCATTGTTTAAATCTTTTAAGAGATAGAAATAATTATGTTATAAAATTCAAATAATCTTAAAACATTGATTTTAAATGTTGTAAATATTAAATATTTTCTTGTAAAAACAAAAGTCTTATTTTCTTTTAAAAAAATTTTTTTTATATTATATATTTTATATATCTTGCGAGATTGTTCAGTCTCAGTTTTTTCAAAGAAAAAAAATTCATACAACGTCAAGAGTTTTCTAAAAATTTCATTTTTTAAAGAAAATAAATAACTTCTATAAACTTTCTATAAAAATGTGTCACAATGAGTGTTTTGATCTTTCCAGAACGTCAAAAGTTATATTTTTAGATTTTTTCTTTCTTCTGTATTAAAATTTAATTTGTTTTCAAAATCTTATCCCGAACGTAGGGTTTTTCCGTTTGCGTTGTTAAACGTTGCTTTTTAAAAAAAGAACTTTTAAAAGTTTCGCATGTTAAAAAATATGTTTCGACGATAAAGAAATATCACTAAAAGTTTTAAAAGTAGCATTACTTTTTTTTAAATATTTAGTTCATTGGATTTGTTGTTTTTTAAAAGAGCTTGTGTTTTTTAAATATATCGAGATTAAAATCGCGTTACTATAATTAGTTTCGTTGTTAAAAAAAATAAAAATTCAATGGCCGAACGTTTAATTTTTTCTCGCGCAGAGTATTCTTTTTAAACAATGTTTCTTGCTATGCTTTTGTTTTTAACACGAAGCAATTATTTTCGCGCAATTTGAAAGGAACTCGAATCCTATTGTTTTTTTTAATGAAAGCAATTATTTTTGCAAGTTGAGCATACGCGTACGCTTACATCTGGACTGTACTGTAGGAATAAGGTTGTCAGTTCCACTATTGTCTTAAGCAGTTCTTGAGAAAACTTGCATGGAAGTTGGTAACGTGTGTTGTTACACAAACCTCCACTTTAGTCTACCCCTTTTCCACATGCTACATTCATCCCTGACACACCTGATGCAACCGAATAATCTGGCGGCAACCTGAATGTCTCCATGGACCTCTATTGAGGCCAGCCGAAGCTTTACAACGGCTTACAGACGAGTGCAGCAACTTCCATTTTCCCCATGAAGCAAATTCAGTTGAATTATAAACTTTTGTAAGATTTTTGATTGAAGTTGTTCCTGGCCTTACAAAGTTGTAGAAAACGTTTTTAATGCTGTTAACACGTTTCTCCCATTTAGTGAACAATGAGTGATTGATGATGAGTGATTACATCTTTTACACTCAAGTCACAATCAAATTTGGTATCGGATTCTCTCTAAACTGCCAAACATGTTCACTCTTAAAGGCTGAAATACACTAACATTTTTCAAAGTTTGAGATTACGGAACTCTATAAAAGCAGAAACGCAAAACATTTTCACTTGGTAATGCTGAAATGCACTATCATTTTACAATGATATATCAACTGGTATAATTATTTATTATTTTCATACTAGACTACAACAGAGGAGAGTGTTACGACAAGCATGTTTTTCCTTGTATTTTTGCTTTACGTATGCAGATAATTAATAATTTTTTGTTGCGAAGGAAAAATACTTAAAGGGATCCCGAGGTACTTTTACAAGTTGGACTCATCTGAAAGATTTGCATGAGAAATGCTAAATGATATGCTAAATTTGTCTCATCAAAAAAAAAGTGTTTGGATGAATTTGTTCTCTTGTTTTGATTATGAAAACAAATAGCTGTCAAGGTGAAAAGATAAAAATACTTGCATGCTCAAAAACTTGTTTTTTAAAGTTATGCAGCAATAATTTTTCTTGTGTTGTTTGGAAAGTTATACAGAATATACTTGTGTTGTTTGGAAAGTTATTACAGCAAGTTATACTTGCGCTGTTTAATAATTTATACAGCAAGTTGTTCTCCACTTTAAATAATAAAAACAAGAAGCCCTGCGGCTTAAAGATTTCCGCCATTAGTAATAATCTGAAAAAGTACTGAACTTTGAAGAGGACTGAGTAATATGGGAGAACAAAATCATTGAATATTCTAAAATTTTAAAATTCAATTTTTGATTATTATTGTAACTGTAAATCATAGCTAACTTAACTTACATAAACTTCTTTTCTCTATAAGAACAATTTTAAAAGAAAAATAATAAACCTGAAAATTGATGAACAATAAAAACAAAATAAGAACAACGGCAATGCTGAAAATTTATCGATATTCTCTTTTTACACAATCAGTTACGAAGGTTATTTTCAGACTATATATTCATATTTTTTGTTTTATAACACACTGGCTTAAAACTCATTTTAGCCTCGTTCTCAGAAAAATATCTTTCAAAACGAGGATTTAGGCTTTAGACTGGATAAGCTTTAGGCGTCCAGGCTCTGAGCTGTCTCTATCTATCTATCTCTCTATCTCCCCAGGTGATTTTAAAGATTCCGCCTTCGCCGGCGGAAATCAACAACAGAGAAATTATTTTTATCAAAAGTTTTAGTATTCTTTTAATGATTTTTGCAGTCTTATCAGAAAATCCATGTCCTACATGTGCAAAATTCTTTAGGGAATAGAGTTTAGTTGGCAATATTTAAGTCTTTTGCAGCATTAAAATTATTTAAAATGAAGTAACCATATGGTAGTCTGTTTAACAACAGTCTTTCAATATTATATTTAGTGCAATTTTGTCAACAACAAAGAGAAAATATGTAATAGTCATAACAGAGGAGGGTGTTACGACAAGCGTATTTTCCCTTTTTTATATTTTCCTATACAACAGACTATTTTAGTGATAGTCTTGCAGTATTACATTTTAGCACATTTTCACAAATCATTTATAATATTCATAAAGAAGGAGGGTGTTACGTCAATAATCTGTCTTATTTTTTCTTGTTTTTTTTTATTCTCACTATGTCAGCCCTTAAAATTAGAATTTTTTACGTCGGCAATAAAACTGCCAACGTGGGATACATTTTAACTGATTTACGTTGGCAATATTTTTTTGTAGTAAAAATTTTCAGCTGGCAATAACTTTCGTCATTCACCTTTTATTAGGGCTAGACCTCTCATAAATTGATCTCCTAAGACGATGACAAATGGGAATGAAGTACAAGTCTTATTGACATACCTTCCGGATGATGAACTTCGTTAAGTTAATAGTTCACTGCCAACTGGCTTTTTATGTTTCGAGATGAACTCATTAGGTTAGGGCATCATTAGGTTGTATATCGCAGAAGTCGCCGGTGACATGCTTTAAAAATGCTTGTCACCGGCACAGTTTAACATGAAGCAAAACTGTACAGGAGACCCAATTGTTAGAGTCTTTGCGGAACATCTCTCCTCACAAAACTGAGGGCAGGGCTGACTTATTGCCTGCTGTGTCGTGTGGAAGAAAGAACTTCTGGACTTCTTTTTAATACGATATACAATATTGTCGATTATTATTACGAATGGAATGGCACCACAGTATTTCTGTAGCCTGAATGATTTTAGTTAGTGATAATGGCCTAACTTACTGAAAATCGAATGTAATTATTTTGTAGTCGCAAGGAGTGGGAGTAGCTTAAACAAAACAAAAATTATTGTTGTTTAAAAATTTCACAACAAAATTACGTCGGCATTTTTTTTGTCGACGCAACTACGGTATCTTTGTATTTTACGTCGGCAATTACGTCGGCAGTGCCGAATGCCGACGCTAATTTTAAGGGCTGTATGTAGCTACAATTTAGGAAGTTTATTTTCATTATAAATTGCATAAAAAAAATTAAGACTGGAAAACTGCACACCCAATTCTGTTTTAGGCGTGTGTGGAGGCTTGTGAGTGTGGTCACACAAGCTAGAATAACAAGACTGACACCCATTTTCAAAAGATCCCATATTTTTGAAATTTCCTGCTATATTAGTTAAGTTATAAATAGTTTAAACATTTTACACTCCTTTCTACAAACACCCATTTACGCCCAATAAATGTTTTAATTTTTCCCCTTTTTTTAAAGTTTTTGTCAGTTTGGCACCCTGTTTATTATGTGAAATGAGTGAGTCAATTAGAAATTCAAAGACAGTTTGCAAAGAATGCTGACCTTAAGGAAGGAAAACTCTTTGCATTTGTGGTCATGGAGCAATGTGGGCAACTTAGCATTGATTCCTTGTTAATGGTTATTTTTTGCAAGAAATAGGTTATACAAAAACGCTTGATGAAAAAATGGGATTCACAATTTTGACCTTCGCAATTTGCAAATTGCGACCTGCTAATTCGAACCCTGGAAATTATCTATCTTGATTCGAACGAGTGAAAAAAGCCAACAAACTATGCACAAAATAAACACTACGTCTCATTAGAAAGGTGTATCAATTTTTTCAGACTTTTTGCATAATTGCTGCTCATTAAGTTAATAGATTATTGTTAAATAGTTAGAATGCCACTCAAAGTATCAAAATAATACTTAATCATTATTTTATTCATGATTTTAAATTTCATGTGATAGAAATCATTTGTGCAAAGTTTTATGACTTACAACCCAACACAAGGGAAGTTATGGGGTAGGGAATTTTTTCCCCCACATTTTGGCACTACAGTCACCCCCTATACCCTGTCATGAATAGGGTTTAATCGGGTGGGGCAAAGGCATAGCTGTTTAAAACCTACAATACGAAAACATGCATTGCTGGATGAGGTTTATATGCAAGTAAAAGCTAAAAGTTTTCAATCTTTTACACAATTTAAGTTTAAATTTAAGTAATTAAAGGTCTGTATGTGTTTATAATTTAGACCACTCAATAACATAAGCTAATTTGCAACAAGAAATCAACTTCGAGCGAGAAGTTATATTAGACAAAAAAGAATACACCAGCAGCCATGTCTTACAATTACATTGTGACTGCACAAGAAGCAACAGCCATCAATGCAGCAGTGACAGGACATTTCACTGGCCCTGATGACTTAAACTTAATAACTGCAAAGAATTCTCGATTAGAAGTGTACTTAGTTACCCCAGAGGGACTTCAGCCAAAAATGGAGATGAATATAAATGGCCGAATTGCAACCATGCAGTTATTTCGACCGCCTGTAAGTTTTTGTTTTGCTTTTGTTAAGAAATAAATGTTTTATTAAAGGAACTGAAATTGAATCCTGTTTTGAAATTACTTATAATCAAATGTAATAACAAAAAAAGTTTAGTGTTTTAAGTTTGAGTTATAACCTGTAAATTTTTACAAGTGAACTTTGACAAGTTAAAAGATTTAATGTTGAATATAACAAAGGCATAAGTGATTGCTTGTAGGTCATCTTCATAGTTTGACCCTCTTTGAAATATTTTTTGCACAAGATTGTATACAGTAAAGTAGTTTGACATTTTACATTCTTCTTTATACATTACTTTTCACATAAAACATAGTACAGTAATTTGAAATAAGAATTGTCTATATATCTCTTCTTTGTTTTGTTGCATATTTTTAAATTCTAATAAGAAGAATGTTAAAAGCATACATTTCGGAATAAAACAGCTTTATGTTTTGTAGAATGAACGACAAGATTTGTTGTTTGTGTTAACCGAAAGATATCGTATTGCAATTTTGGGATTTAAACCAGAAACAGGGGATATCATTACAAAAGCATATGGAGATGTACAAGTAAGTTTAATGTTAAACTTTTCTTGCGGGATAATAAATTAGGCTTTTTATCAGCATACATTGTACATGTTTAATGTAAATGTTTTTATCTGTGCACTCAATAAGACTTTATATCTGAAAAATTCTTGCTTTTTTTATAGGATAAGATTGGTAGATTATGTGATACTGGAATGATTGGTATAATAGACCCACAATGCCGTGTGATTGCATTACATATATATGATGGATTGTTAAAAGTAATACCATTAGAACTTGGAACAAATATTGAGTTAAAGGCTTTTAATATAAGGTGTGGGTTTTTTATAATTATATCTCTCAATTCGATACCCTAATAGCTTCAAACTAAGGAAATTTTTGTATAGTCAAATTTAAGTCTTTGAATCAAATAATGTCAAGCTAAATCCACCACTAGTCCCTTTGTAGTGCATAGATTAATTTTTTTCACGATAATGGGGTTATAAACGAAATGTAATCCAAGCAACAAGGGTGTGATATGATAAAATATTAACACAAAAAAATACTTGACTACTTCACCGAAACATTTTCTATTGTTAAGTACCCTAATGAGTTGATTGGCCCTCCCCTTAAATAAGCTTACTTGGATTTATCGTCCCAGATGTAAGTGTCTAGACCAACCACCTGAATTATCTTGATGTTATTGTTATTTTTTACAGACTGGAAGAATTAAAAATTGTTGATATTCAGTTTCTACATGGTTTCGATGTTCCAACAATTATTTTTGTCTACCAAGTATGTGGCAGAATTGAATTTTATGTAGAACTATAATTAAACATGACTCCTGAATATTTTGTCTATTTATGTGATTATTTTTTCTTCACCAAATTATTTTTACCACAGGACACTCATGGAAGACATGTAAAAACATATGGTATATCTTTACGTGATAAGGAGTTTGTTCGAGGACCCTGGAAACAAGACAATGTTGAACTTGAAGCCTGCATGGTTGTAACAGGTAAAAAAAAACATGGAGAAGATAATAAGGATACAGCAAAGTTAGCAGAAACAATGTTATTTATTTCCGAAATGTAATGAAGCTGCACCACGACTTGAATTTAAGTAAAAGCAACCTTAGTGCCATATACATACACACTATATCCAGACTTACCACCAGTTTTCTTTGTAGCTTCGTTACGTCATCCACCAGTGATAGTTTCAGCAAACAGTTTTTATCCAACTAATGGTTTGACTACATATGCATGGTGCAAAATGATGCACATGTTAAATTTTGTGTTTGTATTATTTCCTCTTTATGAAAGCTTATTTATTCTTTAGTACCCAGCCCCATTGAAGGTGCATTAATCGTTGGAGAAGAATCCATAACATATCATAAAGGTGAAACATACTTGGCTGTTGCACCTCCTGCTATAAAAGTATGCATATTTTATTTCCTATCTTCTGATACTCACTATCAAACCATACATTAGGATCATTTCAATAAGTATAATGTAATTTAAAATACAACTATTGTTATCATTAGCAAAGCACTCTTACTTGTTATGGTCGTGTTGATAAAGATGGATTACGCTACCTTCTTGGAGACATGTCAGGTCGTCTGTTTATGTTATTTCTGGAGAAGCAAACTCTGCCAGATGGTAGTGTGGAAGTAAAAGATTTAAAGGTTGAACTCTTGGGCGAGGTAATTTTCAAACTCTTAATTTATTTATGGCATTGTTGTTTTTAGGTAGAGATTCACGAAATACAGAACTACTTTATTTTTTAGACTTCAATTCCTCACTGTTTAACATACTTAGACAATGGTGTTGTGTTTATTGGTTCCACTCTTGGAGATTCTCAGATTGTACAGGTGAATAAATGTATTCACTATTCCTGTGTTTACAGGCACATCTATAAAAGTGACAGTGTTACAGAACATTTTGGTGTTATGTTTTATTCCTTTTACAAGATATTTCCTTCTCCTTTTTTATTAACTGTTAGAGCTGATGATTTTTACACCATTCTGTTTTCTTATTTAGCTTACAACAGAAGCCAATGAAAACGGTTCTTTTGTGTCTGTGATGAAGTCATTTCCAAATTTGGGACCTATTTTAGACATGTGTGTTGTTGACCTAGAAAGGCAAGGTCAAGGTCAGGTAATTGTAATTTCTGTCAGCTGGTCATTTTATCTGTTCTAATACAGGTTTGGAAATATGAAATCCATGCAACTAAAACTTATGTCTTGCCAAATGATTGAAAAAGTTAAATGTGGTCTCTTCTTTTGGCTAGCAATATTTTCTGTTTTCATAGCTTGTCACATGTTCTGGTGGACTTAAAGAAGGCTCCTTGCGAATTATTCGAAACGGAATCGGAATCCACGAACATGCTTCTATTGATTTAGATGGAATTATGGGTATGTGGCATTACGTGTTCACTATTTAGCATCCTTTAATGCAAATATTAATTAACACTAACAGTAAAGTACATTTTCTGAGTGTTTAATTTTTTGTCCGATTAGCTAAAACATGTTAAAATTTACAAATTTACATCATACAAATTACCATAGTATTAATCAATGCAGTTTTTGTTGATCTTGTGGTAAAAGCGTTACATATTAGAATATATACAGAATTAATTTAATGTCAACTTGCTACGTAGGACTTTGGGCATTAAAAGTTGGCTCAGTAAACACAGAATTTGATGACACACTGGTTTTATCATTTGTTGGTCAGTCAAGGTAATTTAGCCATCTCAATGATATGAACATTCAAATTCTCTTAGAAATGTCTGTCTGCCTGTGTAGTGTTTTAGGGATCGAAAAGGAAATGCGAAGCCGATGTTAGGGAGGGAGGTTAAAATATTTCATACCATGAAACATCGGATTTTTGGAGGATACGCATATTTTTTTATACTTTATATATTTTTATAAGCAACTTAACTTAACAATCTGGTACTTGAGTTGCTAAAAAACTGGCTTGAACCAGACAGAAAAGTTAGTTAAATGTTATTTGGCAGAGAGTGGAAAATTTTTTGATTATCAAAATCTCTGCCAAAGATCTACATTTTAAATCCACAACTGTTTTATTTAACGTCAAATCTTTACCTTGTACCCAGACTAAATATTTAGTTTAAAATCAGGAAAAAATGAGCTGTTCAATGAAAGATATGAGATTATGTTAACACAAAATGAAACTACACAATGTCAAAGTAAATGCAAGCTCGGTAATAGTGGCCTATAAATAAATAAAGTACCCAATTTGTCGTCTTCACTCTTCACAGGAGCGTACGTCCAAGTACTTGCAATTTCAGGAATTGATGAAAGTCAAATATATAACATTTTTTTCATTTCAATGTTTAGGGTAGGAATTAGGATAAAATCTAAACGTTGGGTTGTTGTTTATCGTACATTTTTCGATTTGTCAGTCGTCTCTTATTATTCTAATTTTTTTTTTGATTATTACAAGACTTTCTACTAGTCTTTTTACATTTGCAGAGTGTTATCGTTGAGTAGTGATGAAGTAGAAGAGATTGACATTGACGGTTTTGATGGTGATAAACAAACAACCTTTTGTGGTAATGTGTGTTGTCAACAAATTGTGCAGGTGAGAGATATCAATCGAAATGTTATACAGTTATGGTTGTAAGAGAATCACCTATGTGAAGTGAATTGGAATGTACTGACGTAGGGATAATCCGTGGAGACTGTATTTTTAAAGTCAGGAAGAACCTAGAAAAGTCAGTGTAGTCTCTGTAAACTATTAAATAGTCTCTGTAACAATATTGACGATAGCTACGATAACAATAACCTTATGCGGACAAAGTATTTGTTTCTGCTTTGTTTTTGATTACAAATTTATTTAGTATTTCCAAGTTTAGTATATTCCATGCGACATCCATTTTGTATTAGTTGAAGTATTTTGTTAAGAATATGTGTTTTTCATGTTTACACGTGCATATAAGATGTAATTCCACATCATATTTATTATGTTTTTACCTTAAAAGGGCTGTTAAATGGATTGGTACCAAATGTTTACCCTTTTATATTTTTTTAGGTGACAGAACACTCAGCACGACTCATCAACTGTCTCACAAAATCACTTGTCTAGTATGTATATAGCATAAGAAGAGAAATAATTTCAGAAAATTTTTCACGATTTTTTGTATCTTTCATTCATTCCAATTTTTCAACAACAAAAAAAATCATCCCAAAAATCGTCAAAAACCAATTTGCAACAAGCTAAATGAAAAAAAAAATTGACGTGAAAATATAACCACGCAAATATTTTTCTTCTTTTGTTTTCTTCTGCTTGAAGAATTCCGTTAATTTAAACACGAATTTATTTACTAGCGAATGGAAACATGCTGGTGGTCGAAACATTAGCGTGGTGGCTTGTTATGGTCAGCAACTGTTACTTGCAGTTGGAAAAGAAGTATTTTATTTGGAAGTACGAGATGGGAACTTGCACCAAGTCAGGTAACAAGTGGACAAATTTTTTTTTTTTACCTTTAATTAATTTTACACTTCACAAACTTTACAACCTTATTTTTTTTTCTCACTATAACTTGTGATTCATTCTATGTAGTTCAACTGTTTTGGAATACGAAGTTGCTTGTCTTGATGTCACGCCAGAAGGTAATGAGTCCATTTACTTAATCAAAGCTTTGTAGCGTTTCTTAAAGTTTAAAATTTAAAATGTTTTTATGTTAATTTTCTATCACAATTTCTACCAGTTGTATAGCCAGTTGTATTATTTTACTTTCTAGTCAAGAAAGAGAAATCAGACGTCGTTGCTGCTGGTTTGTGGACAGACATCTCCATTCGCATATTAAAGCTACCTACCATGGAAGAAATATCAAAAGTTAAGCTTGGTGGAGGTAAGCATTATTGTTTTGTTTTCTCTCACATTTTCGTAAAGGTAAACAAAGTCTTTGTGTTATTGCCGCCCCATAAGGGGCGGCAATAACACTTATGGGGCGGCTCTTAGTCCGCCAGGCGTGAACAAAAAATATTTTTTTGCTGAGCGAAATCTTGCGTTTCGTGCTGTGCTACTTGATTTCGTGTAAACAAACTACTTAAGTGGTACAGCTTCGAAGTAGCACAAACTTTAAAATAAACGAATAGAACCTAAGAAAAATTAATTGTGAAGCTGTACTTAAAAGCCAGGTTTGTGACATCAAACTGTCATGGCGGCGACCATAGAAAGGTTTGAGTGAGTATCACTGTGTACTGACACGATGATGACAGTGATCTGGAAGAATCTTTTAATGATGACAACTTTGTACATTCTTGCATTACATAGCTGTGAAAAACACTTTGTTGATAATGTTGATAGCTAGCTAGATCAATTTCCATGCTGGACTCATCATTTGAACACTGCTCTAAAAAGCCTAATGTCTATGTAATGTAAGTAGCTGCAGTATTTTATTGTTTTTCTTTAAGTGAAGTTCTGTAAAGTCCTGTAAAGTAGTCACCTGAATTTCAGCTGTGCAAAAAGAATGTGTAAGTTTGGATTTGGGAAAGAGGGAGCACTCGCATTTTTCCAAACGTCCAATTAACGTTCGGCTAAACTTCAGAAAATGTACACACAAAAATTTAATAAAATATAAACTGCGACACGGTTACGCACTTACTCACCGAGTCCACTTGGACATTCTCATTCTTTGTGTGTAGAAGTGCGTATTTGCGTTTGCAGCTTTTATATGATGTTTGGAGATTTTTGTTTTTTTAAAAGTGACTATCGACGTTTGCAGCTTTTATATGATAACCAAGATTTTTCTGTACAAATTCTAAAGCTGCTCCTGCTGGCGTTCTTCGCGAAACCACCCACCCACCATGACAAATGTCCATTTAGCTCTGCAGCACAAAGGTTTATGGGGTTGTTTACAAAAAGTAATGTAGCTAGCATGCCCAAAGAAAAAGGAGGCAGAGAGGTAGTCTAAAAGCGTATCAAAGTGTACAAGGGGAAACGGGTCTTAGGGCTTACATATCTACGCTTTAAAATATTATTGCAGTTTTTTTATGTATCTTTTCTGCAAAAAATGCGTGGTTGTTTCAACTTTAACACCTTAGACCTGCCGTAGTTACCCATATTGTCCTTTTTTCAAGTAACGTGTTATAATTAATAATCATTAAGTTGATTTTTCGGGGAGGGGTGATCTGTATGTTCGGGAAAGGGGTAAGTCAAAAGCAAAGCATACAATGGAGTATAAGATTGACGATTTATAGTACGTATGCATTTTTGAATAGACCCATTATAGTAGTTGCTGACAAATGATTTTTGTCTGTTTTACCCGCATGTGACTGATTAATCCTTGAACTATAACTTCATTTTTGGATTGCTTATTTGATCAATTATATATTTTTTTAGAGTAAAAAAAAGGACAAATTTGATGGAGATCCTAACTGGAAAAATAAAGGACGTACTTGTAAATGATTAAAGGAAAAGTCCTTCTCATACGTTACAACCAGTAAACCACAAGGTTTTTTGGCTTGAAGTTGCAGAAAAACTTGCCACCATTAACATGAACTGATGCATATATCAATAGATTTTGTTTTTACAGATTTAGTAGTTTGTTTAGCAGATTTTATAGATTATGCCTTTAAATTTTTAACCTATAAATTTGATTTAAAAATATTAAAGCTGCAGGTCTACTATTATGGTAACCGTTGGCCTGATTTTTTTTTATGTTTTTATGTTGTATGATATATACTTTTACATTTTTTATGCGTGTGCCTGAACAAAGTGTTGATTGGGATTTTTTAATTTCTTTTTTAAATAAATATTTATAAAATTTTATTTCAAATGCTTCACATACTGCATTTTAAACGTTTTTAAAGTATCAATTGTGCATGCAAAACAGTATAAATATAATCTAATTTATAGTTAGGTAGAATGTAGCAAGAAATTCAGCCGTATTTCACTGTATATAATATATACTGTACTGTGCAAATTAATTCTTTAAAAAACTTAACTGGAAATATTTTGTTATTCTTTCCGGATCCTAATAGTTATAGACTGTTTGCTGCTCTTGAAAAAATCCACTAGAAACAAAATCGAATGTGCATGTAACTTGCAGATTCAAACCTAGCATAGAAGCTTGCGGAGGTGGGATGTGCACACGTGGTCAGATAAAACGCACTGCGTATCCTTTCATTGTGCACTTCGCGTGTTGTTGCAACCTCGACCCCAGGGTTTATAAAAAGAGAACCAGCCCTGGGGTCAAGGTTGGTGTTGAGGCTAATCATTGCTTTGGAAAATAAGGGGTGCATATATGTATCATCTTTGAAAGAACAACTGTCGTATCAGGGTAAACAAGGGCAGCAAGTAGTTGCAACTATATACTAGTTTTATTTTTTGGTCAACTCTTCATAAGTTGAGATTATTTCGTTGTCTACAATCTGAGAAGTTTTATAATAATTAGATTTCGATGTAATTCTTCAGCATGGCAAACTGGGTCAGATCACCTTATATGATCAGCCGCTAAGGTTTCTATTGAAGTGTGACGGGTAAAAGTCTGTGTTTCCCCAAAACCGAAAATTAATGGGCAAATGTGTGATTTCTCTGTTGCTATGTTTGATCATGTTTCTACATGATTTATATTGAGAACAAAAAGCCGTCAAGAGTGTGTATAATGTTCTTTTAACTTTTAGAAATCATTCCTCGATCAATCCAAATGTCAAATTTTGAAGGATTTAATTACTTGTTGTGTTCACTTGGTGATGGTTCCTTGTTCTATTATATTCACGACAGAACGACAGGTTCGATTTTGCATTGCGCATGATATTTTTGGGAAAGACATCACTACTTCATCCTAATTGAAAATCTGACTATGTTTATCTTATGTTTCTTTATTGTGCTTGTTGCTTGGCAACATCTTGTTTATAATCTTTTTTTGTCATAGGTGCTTTAACTGAACAGAAGAAAGTTACACTTGGTACTAAACCAACTGTGATTCAGCCTTTCAAATCTGGTACCGCAACAAACGTGTTTGCATGTTCAGACCGTCCTACCGTGATATACTCGAGCAATCACAAACTAGTCTTCTCAAACGTCAATTTAAAAGTAAGGTCAAATATTTTCAACAACATTTGATATAAGTGACAAACTGTTTATGACAAACTTTATTTTCCTCTTTTAGGAGGTGTGCTACATGAGTCAACTTCATTCTCAAACTTATCCAAATAGGTATAACAATTGCTTGTATTTATATTCTTTCAAATCTTAAAAGCACGTACAAGATTTATAAGCCCACTTGGAGTGGACGTCGATATTACTTTTTTACTTTTATATTTTTATTTACCCAGGATAGCCTCTTCAGTTCTCAATGCGGGTTCTGCTAAGGGGGTCATAGTGCATTTAAAGCTCCCATTTGAGGTACGGAAGGCGTGCAAGCACAACAACCTCTCAACTAGACAACCGCCTAAGATATCAATCCTATTCTCATGCTGAACGTTAGGCAGAAAGGATCGACTCACACTTTTATAGTTTCTAGCATGACTCGGACTGGGATTGAACCCATGACCTTCCGCATTGAAGGCGAACGCTCTACCACAAGACCACCAGTCGCTTCTTCGGAATAGTTGCTTCTAAGTTTTATTTCGCAACCTTCTGAAAGGTGAAGATTTTGAAATACTTTAGTATTGCAACCAAATAATATATTTTTCGTTTAGTCTTGCTATCGCCGACAAAAATTGTTTAACCTTTGGTTCGATTGATGAGATTCAACAAAAACTTCACATCAGAAAAGTACCTTTATATGAAAGTCCAAGGTATGATGACGTAACACCTCTTGTTTTCTTTAAAACGTTTGCTGAATTAAAGTAAAATTAATGCAGTGGCATCAATGGTGAAAAACGAAGAGATTAAACTATTGTATTGAAGAAGAACTACTTTGCTCATCACTAACATACTGCCTGACAGCAAGCGGGATTCGATGCAGACGAACCCGTAGTAGGTTCGTCTGCGGTGGATTGCAGTGGATTCAATGACGAAAAACGAAGAGATTAGAATTGTTGTAGCAAAATATACTTTTAGGGCAGAAAGTTTCGCTATTTTTGACTGTTCTCGCGAAAGTTTGAATGCTTTTACGCGCAAAACGCAAACTTATAGATAATTCTCGACTCGCGAAAGATTTTTGTTTTGTTTTCTCTTTTTATGATAATTGTTCATAATAAAATGATATTTCTAAACTACTTGACTGTACTTTTGTCAAATCTACTTGTTGATATATATTTACACGACTTCTTATTTCCAATTCAGGAGAATAGCTTACCAAGAAGCAACTCAGACATTCGGCGTGATATCTGCTAGAACAGAAATACGCGACCCTTACAGCGGTAAAAGTGTGGTGCAAAGACCCTCGGCCAGTTGTACGGCTTCCTCCATTACATACAGTTCTGGCGATGCTAATAAGGGAGTTCTAACTGGAACGAGTAAAGATATCGAGGGAGGAGCAATAGGCGAAGAGATCGAGGTATCATCCTTCCTCGTGATCGATCAGCACACGTTTGAAGGTACGATAGCACTTGATATAGAATATACCACTTTTGCAATGTGCTTACTGGGATGATGTGAATAATATTTCATATATACCCCGTCAATACAGCCCCGTCAATATAGCAGGTTGACATAATTAAATTTAGAACCATCTTCAGCCTCTTAATGCTTCTAACTTTTGTACACTATGCTTATAAAAAACGTGTGAAAAATAAATTTATACTGCGTCTTATTTCAGTAACACATTCGCACCAACTTCTTGACAAAGAATATGCAACATCACTGACATCTTGTCAGCTAGCAAACGATTCCAACATTTATTACTGTGTCGGAACAGCCATGGTACATCAAGAAGAACCCGAACCCAAAGAGGGACGACTTATTCTATTTCAGTTAGTTGAAGGTAACCTTTAGTCAATATAAATAGACTCAAGTTAACTCGTCTTCAGGTCTATTTCCTTCTTGTCGTTGTTACGCTTTCTGACCGTTCTAGCACCCACATTAGTTCCGTCTGGGACTGAGGTTGTCTAGTTAAGTCAATACTAATTTGTTTATTCACAGGTAAGTTAATACAAATTTCAAGTAAAGATGTAAAAGGAGCTGTGTACTCGTTATTGGAGTTTAATGGGAAAATCTTGGCTGGCATTAACAGTGCTGTAAGTCTTTTTTTTTTAATCTTGAAACACTTATAGTATATGATGGAACTTTTTGCTTTTACAATAACTTCCTCTGTATTTGCAGGTTTCCATCTACGAGTGGACTGCTGACAAAGAACTTCGTCAAGAATGTTGTTATCATAACACGATACTCGCATTGTTTTTGAAAGCAAAAGGAGATTTCATATTGGTATGTTCATTAGGATTCGATTTATCTTGATGAAACTTGTTGGTACTTATACTGCACTGATGTTTCTCTTTATAGGTTGGCGATCTGATGCGATCTATAACTCTTCTTTCATACAAGCCTTTGGAAGGTCGTCTAGAAGAGGTAAACCTACCATGGTGTCATATTGCTTTCGCTTTTTCATTTCAACTTCTCTTATCAAATCCAAGAGTACTCGACATGTCATGCTTAGGTTTTGTTCCTTTCATAGTAATTGTTAACTTAGGGTGTCGTATCGGTCGGTAAAGTTGTAACTAATTCATGGATCGATCTCCCAAAACCTGTGAGAGACTTCCCCAATCAGACTGTTATTATTTGGTGTTTGTCTTTTTAATAATTGTGTTGAAAAATGTCAATTATTTATACACGTGTGTGTAAGAAACCTTGTTACTTTTCCAATGACATTATTCAAGGGGGAATTAATGGAACACCTATCAACCCCCAACACCCCTTTATCGGCAATTTCGGGCTGTGGGACAAGAACGTGTTATAATAATTAAACCATTTTCTTGTGCGTTTAAAGCAAATTCCCTGGAAGTTATAATTTTGGTCTGGAACGCAACTTCATAAAAAGAAGGCTGTTCATTGACACATTTTGATATTGTTGTTTCAGATTGCGCATGATTTTTCGCCAAATTGGATGACAGCTGTTGAAATAATCGACGATGACACTTTTCTCGGTGCTGAGAATTCTTATAACTTGTTTACTTGTCAGAAAGACAGCGCTGCTACGAGTGACGAAGATCGTCATCATCTGCAGCAAACTGGAAAATATCATCTTGGTGACTTTGTGAATGTTTTCAGACATGGTAGACCTTTTTGAATTCCTTCTTTTCTTCATTGGCCAGCTACTGATTCGAATTTTGCGAGTTTTCCCCATATCCGCGACATTAAATCTTCGTGACAAATGAAAATGATAATTATTCACCAAAATAATACCTAAAAAATTTCCACTATTCGCGAAATGCATGAAATTTGTTAAAGAAGAAGCAGTTAACCGTATATTCTTTACCCATGACGTATGTATTTTCAATACAATTGAACTCATGTAATTCGAACTCCTATAATTTAAAAAAGCATTTACATCGAACAGAATCTTCAGTCACTTCATAATTCCTTATCAAACCCTTCAAGAAAACTCCTTTAATTCAAACTTCCATAATTTTATAAATCATGTAATCCGAACAAATTTTGAGATCCCTGGTGTTTCGAATTACGTGAGTTCAGCTGTATATCCTACGGTTATATAAACATTGTTCTCATTGTCTATATTTCACAAAAATTAATCTTCGCGAAAAATCCTCGTAGTACTCATTCGCAAAATTAATCTTCGCGAAATCACGAATAAAAACGTTCGCAATAATTAATTTTATTAAAGTACTAGCTACTCTTTCTCACACGTGTGTTGTTATATATTTAGGATCACTGGTAATGCACCACACAATAGAACAATCAACGCCCATCTCAAACTCGATTTTATATGGAACAGTCCGCGGCTCAATCGGTACGTTATTTTGTTTCATTAGTGCTGCATCTGATCTGCATATACAAGACAATGCATGGTAACTGAATCATATTTCCAATATTTAGGTCTTGTTGCTGGTCTGCCGAAAGACACGTTCGACTTTTTGTCCCAAGTACAGAAGAAGTTGAGTTCTTATATCAAAAGCGTGGGTAAAATAGAGCACTTATTTTGGCGCTCCTTCCACAACGATCGCAAAACAGAACCTGCCGTAGGTTGTATTGATGGCGATCTCATAGAAAGTTTTCTTGATTTGCCGAGAGCACAAATGAAAGATATTGTCAATGGCTTACAAGTAAGGCGCAATTAATTTTATGTTTGTTTTGTTCATTCATTCATTCATTCATTCATTTTCCTTGGGGGTTTAGAAATTCTATTTTTTATATAACAAACCTTATTTAAGGGTTTACAGCTCGTCTCGTCATCAGGAGAAATCTTTTCCGGGAAAAAATATTAAGAAAGTAGTATTTGACCGTCCACTGTTGTTGAAATATACATGTGATATATTTCCTTTAGATTGACGAAGATGGAATGAAAAGAGATTGTACTGAAGACGACTTAATTAAGATTGTAGAAGAACTTAACAGGATCCACTAAACACGGCGTACTTGGTACACTATACCACATAGTTCCACGGAGACGAATGCAATACCATACAGTCAAATTCTTATGACGAATCTCAGGAAATGTATATATAAAAAACATTGTTATCTAGAAATCGACTTTGAAGACCATTCTGTGAAGAGCAGGTTCTCCTCTGCATGTTTGATATTTGTTATGGTTGATGTCAGCATTGTAGATGTTTTATGCAGACATTTTGTAAGATTCATTCCGTTGAGCTCATTCTGTTTTTAGTGCATCATCCCTGGTGGGTTTATTGCTAATTCCTGTATTTTTTTTCCGAAAAGATGTGCTGCCTTATAGCTTCCAAACTGAGAACTGAAGCTGTATCAAAAGTATGTCTTTTCTGCAGGCTTGAAATAGCACGGAGATAGTTGTTTGAACATGTACTTTGTCAAAAGAAATGTTCGACAATTCACGAAATTAAGTTCCGCGAATTAACAGGTGTTTTTTTACAATGCGTCAAAATAATTTCCACGAAATTTTATCCTCCGAAAATGTAGAATGTTTTTACCGAAAATAAATTCTGTTATATTCTTAGATCTTAGACATATAAACTCCTGCTGATTATTGCTGAGATAAACTCTTAAGTAACTGATATTATACAAATTGTCACTTTTTTTATTTTCGGCGAAAATAAATTCTGTGAAAATGAAAGATTTCACGGTTTTTTCAAAACGCGAATTTCTGAAAATAGAGTGAGACGTAGTTTTTCTTGGGGACAAGTTAACGCAGTGGCCAGCAATTCTGGTCACGTATAATATTGCGGATTAATCACAAAAAAAATGAACGTTTTTATTTTCGGCCTGCGACAATTTTTTATGCGTTTCATTTTTTTTTAATGTAAATATTTTTTAATCGCTCTAAAAATCAAAAATTTGCTTAATGGTGTGTTTGTAGTCTTTATTTTTAAAGCTTGGTTCTCACTATGGGCTAACGATGAGCTAACCATAGTGCGCATGACGCGCTAAGACCTTGTACCATAGTGTGAACGTAAAAGTACCTGCTTAGCTCATAGCTGAACTCATCGTTAGCTCATCGTTAGCCGATTTTTTTGAATCAAAATTTTTTGATATTTTTTTTTCGGCTAACAGTGAGATAAGCTCATTTTCAGCAATCTTCAAAGGAAGCCGACATAAATCGTGCTCAAAGCGATTTATGTTTTTAAAATTAGTTGTATGTTTTGTTGTGAAAAGGTCATTTTAAAACTAAAATGGCTGGCAAAATTAAAAAAATGACGTTTGAAGAAGAAGAAGAAGAGTTGGCGTTCAATGTGAAAAATTTCCCCTGCCTTTCTGACCAAAAGTTGTTTCCTTTTTCGTAATTTTGTTAATCCCTTTCTTTCCAGGCTACGTCGTCTTCTTCGAAGTAGTCATAAAAACAAGACTTTCTATCTTCTTTTTTCGTTCTTTCTCGCATTATAATCGGCTACAAAAGAGCTAACGATGCACCGTAGTGTGAACGTGAAACGAATACATCAGGTACCTGTAGCTCAGAAATTGAAATCGGCTAACACATGCGCACTATGGTTGTTAGCTCATCGTTAGCTCATAGTGAGAACCAAGCTTAAAGTGAAGAAATGAATATATAAGCATTGATGGTATGACCTTTAAACACTTTTTTATAAGAATGATAAAAATCAGAGCAGGCTGAAATATTTTAAATTTTATCAATTTTCAGGCCGAAATTATTCTTAGTACATGGTTATACATGTGTATTGAACATGTATGAAGTGATTGAAAACTTCTGAGAAGGTCTAGATGCATACATTGACAAAGTAATTGAAGAAGAAGGTGAGATGTTGAATGTTTTATTAGTTTTGATAGAGAAAAAATAGTACACATATTTTTATCATATTTATATCAAAGCGTGCATTTGATGGTATGGTTATTTAATATCATCGTCATAGCTTCCATTATTAATCCAGTGAATCTATTCCAGTGAGTGTCGCGTTTTATCTCGAGTTTACTCGTTTTAAACTACGATGATCCATGAAAAACGTAACAAATTTTGAAACTTTCAAACGTCCCCAGGGTTTCTTGCCTTTTTGACATCAAAGCCGGCGGCCGTCAAGTTAGCGCTAATGGCTTTGACAACAGGCAACAAACCCTGGGCACGAGGATGAAAAGTGCGTGACCAGCAACATCTTTTTACGTTCTATTCCAACATTAAATTCGTCCGAAATCTTTCGATTGTGTCCGCAATATAACGTCCGAAATTTTTTATGTCCGAATTTGTTCGAAATTTATCGCCGAAAAAAAAACTTAACAAAAAAATGTGCGTTTGCGGAACAATTTGAAAAAATAACTATTTTTTCCTTAATCTTTTTTGAAAAAGAAATAAAAACAGGATACAAAGAAGAAGAAAAAATAGTAGATATATATAGAAATATACAAAGTTATTTTGTGTCGTAATTTAAGCACAAAAATTATTCTTGCGAAATTTCACTCTATCTTCCATTCACAAAAGTTTATCAAAAAAACAATTTCATGTTGCGAAGGTTAATCCTTTCGTGGTTGGTTTCAACGTTGTGGAAACACTTCAGATCAATAGAAGTATTTTTAATTAATTTATTCAAATCCTTGATGTTCTGTCTGATTGATCTGTTGGGTTTATTTTGTAGTAGGAAAAAAAATTAAAGCAGAAAATACTTATCATGGAAAACAAAAATGCTAAGCAATGTTCAAGTTCTTAAACTCCCTAACAATAAGGTGATCGAAAATAACAGTAGCATATTTTACCATTTCCTTTTTGAGTTTTTATTTCTTTGAAGAGATCTGCCCTAATTTTATTCGTTGCAGTAGAGTAATCCTCATTGACGTATATTCCAGTGCCTTTTAATTTTTTCGAGTTTCTTAAAATATTAACCAGATCTTTAGAATCTATTGTCAGTTTTTTTTTGACAAAATCTGCTTGTTAACTTTGACTGAATAGTGTTGTTAATGTTTTGGGTAAAGAATCAGAAGATAATCCTGTGGATTAGTGGAATCCTCGAACGATATATTTATGCAATATGAAAATGATTTGGTTATTGTAACCATTCAGTTCTGTTTTTCATATTTAACCCACCCTTTTCCCTAAGGTCTTTTGCCTTCTTGATATGAGAGATGATCGGGGAAAAAAATTTTCGCCCTCATCCCTCATATCAAAAAAGCAAAAAACCTTGGAGACGAGGGTGATATTTAACCCTGAGACGGTGTAGATTTAAATTGTCAGTCTTCATTGTCAGTTTTGTCAAAAAATGATTCACGGTTTGTCATTAAAGAAAATCATTTCAGAACTGATGAAGAACAGCCTCCTATGTCAAAAAACAGGCGATGCCATAAAATGGAAGTTTTTCTTTTAAACTTCCTTTCCAACTAATTCTGTACAACTACCTCTGTTAAATATTAAGACAATGTTTTTTGGCCATTTTTCAAAGTAGGCTAAAGCATCGAATGCATTTGAAATGTGCTACTTAATTGTCAGACAATTTCGTGGGGACAAAATTTTTAAAAAATGCGAATTTATCGCAGTTCCGTTAAATTTCGCTAGTGACAGAAAGTAGTAAATTTTGTACAAATTAATCTTTGCGGATGATGAAAAAAAAAAATTTATCAACCAACAATCAAACAGATAAGAAAGGCAGCAAAATTGAATTTCATGATAAAGTCATATACAGCATTACAAATTTCGCGGTATTTAATTTTGTGCGTTTGGGAAAAACATGAGAAACCGCGAATAATCCGATAAAAAGGTCGCGTGACGTCAGTAACATGTAATATATTTTAATCTGCGCAGTATATTATAGTAAATAGCGTGCATGATCGATATATTTTGCGTAACATTTGTAACTCTCGTTCTTGCACTTCGAGAACCTGAAAATAAGAATCGTCCAGTCAGGTTTCTAAATGAACTGTTCAAATTATTTTAGGTGGCGATGTCATGACCTCGTTTTAGTTATGACGTCACAACATTACATAATTCTCCTCAGCATGCAATTTTATCTAAAATCTCATAACTTGTAGTTATTAATCCCAAAATTAAGTAAAAGGCTTTCCCACTGAATGCTTGTTTTTTTTCAGCTAACAGAAACATGATACAGCAACTCAAAATGAATGAGCATATTTTCCATTCACATACATGCAATGTGTTAAGTCTCTTCCATCCGTCAATTACTGTACGCTTGTTAAATTATTTGCTCGTGGATTCAGATTTTTTGTCGTGTTTGTTCACACACAAAGCCTTTAATTTCTTTCTACTGAAGAATCAAGAAAATAACTAAGAAAGAAAAAGGGGTGTGGAAGTAAACACAAAACTTTCATTGATTCAAACATATTTCTTGTTTGGAGAGCGTATGAAAAATGTCAGACATTCTATCATGTATTATGGACAGCGTGGATCTCTAATTAAAAATTAAGTTTCCCAGTGTGCGACAGAACATTTTCTGAAACTAGTCGGTGGCCTGTGGAAAAATCCACCGTTCGACCGTTCTTTCTATACAGCATTGTGTGCGTGTCGCTACTTGCGGTACCATTTTGCGTGACAGACAGATCAAACATGAAAGTCAAGTCACCATAAGAACCCCTTTAATATTGATCTACAAGAGTTCTTTTTAGGCTTGTTCGACGAAAACTTTCGCCGATCAAAAGTTGCTAGCATCTAACTACCAGACAAAATGGCGTCATAGGGTTAACACGAAATACTATTCGCAATCTCATAAAACGTTGTCCCTAACGATCAAGCTTCAAAAAATATGTACACCCTGGGACTAACTCTTCTCCCGTACACATGCGAATTCGTCGTTCACTACCACCAACACCCCAGTCATCCTTCTACCTTACCTCCCATCATAGTGATAGTAATTATGCTTGGGGAAAATGATTCGTAGAATTTTCTTTAACCCGTGTACGAAATAACAGAGTTATTTCGCACCTTGCTTCCACAAATGATAGAGGTACATGATGTAGTCCGGCATCTAGGGGAGGAGGGGCGGGCAATAATAAAAGTCAGGGGTACAAAGTGTGACCCATACTAACATGTCCTATTGCATGTAATGTTAAAAAAAAAATTATTTCACTTATTCTAAGGACCAGAATAAGTGAAGTAAATAAGTAAAATTTTAAAAGTTATAATATCTAAAAACTACATGTGCTATTGGGTAGAGCTTGAAGAGAAGATATAGAAAGAACGGAGAAATGGTATTTATTATTGGTTCACGAAGTGCTGGAAGATGATCTAAGTTTGGCATATTTATGCTGATATCATCATTTTTTAAATAGATTTCATAAAAAATAAATACAAATGTTTAAAAGGGGAAAGAAAATAGTTTTTTAAAACCAGCATGGTTTTCCATCTTACGATCCAGTCGTTTAGGAGATATCCTTGTTGAAATATATAGGTACTAGCTTTGAAAATTTTGGCAAAGTTATTTATCAAAAAAGATTTAGTATTGCCTTTTTCCACCATTTCGACATGTAATTTAGAAATTCAGAAAATTGTTACTAACCGTAGCGTTTTTAAGAAACCTGCTTATAGTTTCATGTAAGAAGCTAATAACAGCGTCTAATTAAAGGAAGACTTATCATACCATCAGATAATCAGATATTTCTTGAGACGGAAATACTAAGTGCAGGATCGTTGAACATGTCAAGAATGTTGCATCATAATTTTCATATGTTAGTAAGAACGATGTACACATGCAAAAAATACACGAAACAACCTGGAATTGCCTCCATTACAAATAGACCTACGGATCGAGGTGGTTTTGTTATTAAACTTTATGCTAATGCACCATGAAAGTGTTCTTAAACCCTAAATATTGTTATCAAAAAAGCGCCCTGTCTAAATTATAAAAACAGATTAACCTTACGCCAGGGCGTGTAATCTACACATTACGGTAATCGGAAGCAGCATTCAGTTTAATCTGCATAAGCTTGTTTTCAACTATTTAGGATTAACTTAATTTTCTGTTTATTTTGAATCCGTTGCAGATTTAATAAATGAGTAAAAGATCAAGGTTTCTGTCTTTAACTTACCATTTAAAGTTTTTTTTATACCCTTTAGAATGACTACATCACAAATCTACTTTATCGCTAGCTAAAATTGTAAACATAACATTGACATGACTGGAATGAACTGTCGTTGTACTGTTGTTTATTAAACAAAAGATGAAGATAAGACGGAACCTAAAATAAAAGTCTTTGTTTTTTTTGTTGCCTATCCAAAATGTCCACCTTTATAAATAAAATTTCCCACGGGATTTACAGGTAGTCTTATCTTATCGATCAGGATTACCGTAAAAGACAGATTAAGCGCCCGGGGCGCTTAATTAGCAGGGGCGGTTAATTCAACAGGAACGCTTATTATTTTTTTTTTAGAAAAGCAAATTTTTTAAACTTCATTCTCATAAATTTTATATGAATAAAAAATAGAAATACAAACAAAAAAGAAAGAAATACGATAGTAATAATGTATCTTTTATGCAATTTCAATATTTTCATCTTCATCTTCATCGTCGTTTAGTAATAATAAAAATGCGTTGCTTTTGTGTGCCGATCCGAATAATCCGCGCCCTCTTTCCTCAAGGGAGGGGAGGGTTATTAGAGCAGGAGCGCTTATTTACAAATTTTTCCCTAACTCCGGGGCGCTTATTCGACGGTTGCGCTTATTGGGCACAGGGCGCTTAATCCATCATTTACGGTACGCTTTCTTCTCAAACAAAAATGGGAGTACCAGTAGAATGTTTCTTCAAAATGACGCAACAACATGAACAACTCAGTTTAATGTGACGTCATAATAACCAAATGTGTTATAAATAATATTAATGGCGGTTAATTATGTCAACAATTTTATCAGGCATATCCATAGCAAGATATCCATGTTTTGATAACAAGTAAAAATAACGCTGATAAAATCCAATCTTTAAAATCTACCTCAATTAAGCTTTTTGACCTTGTCTGTCAGCCCAGTTACTAAATTGTCATCTGTAAGAACTAAAGATCGGACTTAGCTTTAAGACAATACGTAGTATTCTGCCTTGGCCAGACATTTATTTGAAAAATAGCAATGTAGCTTTAAAGCCTATTATTTAGCCTGGTGGTTGATACTTAATTCTGTATTGCTATCACAATATCTCAATAAAAATATTTGTTGAAGCAAGTTATTGATTTTTATCGTTACGTTATTTTTCCTCCTTTAAACGGGCGTAAGTTAATAACCACCCTACTGGCGTTATTTTTAACTACAATAAAATTATCATAAAAGAACACGCCCTCTACTATGCATTTCAAAATTCATGCCTCATATAATCAAGGAAGTTGTATATAGTTTTAAATTTCCTTGATATAACGGAGATAAAAAGAAATATGTTCCTTAGCATGTAAAATTTTCCAGTAAAACGTGCAAGAAAACGTAGATGGTAGATACAGTAAATATCTACCATCAAGCATGCACCAATGACATCATAAAAACTATCTAGGGAAATGGTAGACTGAGTTGGCTGCTTAACTAGTGTACGTGACGGTATGTGGAATGTATTTTTACCTTCAAATAGTTGTTTACAGTCGGGTTGTCAGAAGAACAGATAGCAACGATTCTAATCTGTTTTTTGATAAAGTCGCAAAAACAGAAATCTGACTTGCATTGATGCCGTAGAATGATCAATATTTCTATATATCAACAAACGATATAAAAGAACAAAGAGCCTTTGACAGCACTATAAACTAAAAGTTCTAGACCTAATAATGGGTATACTATCTAAGAAACGTTTTTTAGAAAGTAAAACTTATTTATGTTTGGCTAAATATATTTTTCCTCCTCTTTCTCGCTGACCATAAAGTCATAAAAACATCGTTTCTTGTGTTAAATATGTTACGAAACCCTTTCCAATGTTTCAATTCCAAGAGCATGCTAAAAACATTTCTTGTACTCAGCACTAAACATTAAGAACATTCAGAGGCTCTTTCTTACATTTCAATGTTCTTACATAAAAACGTGCAGTTTTATTATAGATACTATCAGCTAACGGTTTGTTATTGTTTCGGCATGTCTGTGACGATCAAGTCGATCAATCTACTGATATCGTTCTCTTTAAATCGCCCATCAAAATTAGTAATTAATCAAGCAACTACGATAAGACTTGTTATTATACGTGTCAGAAAAAAAAAATGCTGCAAGATAAATATATATATATATTTAATAAAGTTGAAACCATTTTCCTGTCTCATCCTGTCGAAAGCAAAACTTTTCGTAATTAAATTATGGAATTTAGTAGCAAGTGCCGGAGGTCTTAAAACTCTATTTTGATTAAAAATTTTAGTTATGTCATGAAACTTCCAAAATGGCTTCTTCATGTAAAGGAATGAATGACAAGATTTTGTGTTTATTTACACGTATCTGAGATGTAAACAATGAAAGGAAACTAAAGAAGATACTAATCCAAAATTTTTAACGTTGCAATGAAAGAGAAAAGTGCGAAGCAGTACTGACAACAAGTCCACAAAAACTATTTTTAAAGAATTATGTGTTATTTAACTTGTAAACACAATATTTGTTCCGAGTATACCCTGGGTATACACTTCTCCACCTCTCGTAATTCATTTCCATGTATATTTCCCGCCGAAATAAACATTGTCACCCTAAGTGCCCGTCACGTAAAAGCAAAGTAGAGATTAAAAAGGCAAAGTAAAGATTGACCTTTAAAATGATAGTAAAGAATTGTGTCATCATTTTTTGTCATTAAAATCAAAATACATAAGCAATTAAATTTTTGAGATTTTTTTTCTTTTTGTAACTGATGGAGTGTTATCAAAAATTAGGAACGGCTTTCTTTGTGAAGCTTTTCTTCTTTTATCTGTTGTTCCTGTAGGAACAATGCAGGCTTAGCTGATTTGAACATAAACACGAAGTACTAAGCTTAAAATTAGTTCAATAAGCAAATATTGTTTTATTGACATTTTCATGTTTGTCTTATGTTTTTATATTTGTGTTTAATGATATATATATTATTGATGTGATGTTTTTTTAATTTATCTTCAATACTATGCAAAAATGAAAACATTGTCGTAGATATCTTTGGATCTGTCATTTTATTTCCCTTCGGATTTTTAACTTCTTCTTTAGTTTCAAAGCATTGCCGAATCGTTGATGTTTTAACTGTCACGTCCTCATTTTTTCACTTGTATAAGATTTCACAATATTCACATGACGAAAATTCTGTATTTAAAAGTTTTACACAAGACCAATTGACGTTGCTAACTAAATTGAATCAAAAAGTATAGCTACGCCTTTTCTCCAGTACAAATGTTTTTTTGCGTCAATAATAATTTTTGTTCAAATAATTTTTATTTAACATTAGGACCTCTCGCACCTGCAGCCTAATTTAATTATTTTTTATTTATTTTTATATATATAGGATATATATATATATTTATTTCATTATTTTATGCATTATCTGTTCATTTATTTATTTTTTACCTTATTTATTTATTTACTTTTATTTATTCATTTGCCTATCTCTATTTATTTACCATCTTTCCTTAAATTAACTCAAACTCATTATCACGTTCATTTTTTTAAACAAAATCACCTTCATTGTTAGTGCGGTTTAGCAGAGGGATGTTTCTATCAACGATTTGTACAGAGAATTTAATCCATTTCTTATATTTTGTAGAACTAATCATACATAATAACTCATTCAATTGACCATTGAGTTTGCTCTAAAAAGAAAAAATATTTCTTTTTAATATTTAATGCTCAAAGACTTTACATCTTTATTGGATGGAAAATAATTTTTTGTAAAAGACGTACTGTGATTGGTTAAACAAATCTGTATGAACGTCCATAGCTGTCAATCAAATAAAATTAAGAGCCAATCATCTGCTTAGAAATCCCCCCTATAGTTAGCATCTTTATGTGACAGACAGATGTATAAAATAGTTAACGGATAGGTGCAAATCAGATTGGTTTGATCCTGAGGTCTCTAAACAGCTTCGGGTCTTACAATTTTATCGTATACGGCAACCTTATTAGCAAGTCCAATTTACCATCAAAGTGTGAGAAGTTATTAACACTAGAAGTTGTACAGTACATTTTCCGCATCCAAGTTGGCAGACATACATAAAAAAAACATTCGTTTATTTGTTTATCATACACAAGTGATACAGAGTTTTCTGATTTGTTTGCCCACTGAGCTTCATATTATCGTACATAACACATGAAATTGTTGTTGATTAATTCAAGTTTTTATATCTCGCTGGGAGAAAGGAGCTTTGTTGCTTGAAACAAGAAGAAAGTTGGAGTGTGTGAAAGAAAGCTAAAACATCTTAACAGTTAATTAACAAAAGACTAATTAAAAAATTGTTATCATGGAAAACCGACTACAAGGATCTACATTAGGTCATTATCCGAACCCTACTGTTCCAAGATTTTTAGACCATCTAAGCCCACAGCCGAACTCTGGCGGTAGGTTTATGGATCACCTTGGCTCTCCACCAACGCCTGCTTATCCGCAGCAAACACACATACCGCCAAATCTGTCATACGGACCTCTAAATTCGAGGACATCTAGTCAAGGTGAATACGTAACATCACCAGTCAGCGCAGATTTTATGACCGGTTACCGTTCCAGTATGCCAGACGAAACATCGATTATGACGCCGGTACCCCCTTCCTCGCAAACCCAAGGCACGTTACCGATGTTGCCGGACACTAACACACATGTTGGGCGAACGCATTGCATGTTCGTCAGTGGAGCGATGCATCATAGCAACGAGGCTACTTCTCGCTTTCATTCTAATGTTGGTAGCCAAAATCATGGCTACCCCACTAATCAGAACAGCAGTTCCTACTACCCGTTATCTCACCATGATTTATCACACGCGCACTATCCTCCTGCGAGTAAATATCCTAAAAATGAGTATGTAGCTGACATAAAACCATCGTTTAGTTACCCCCCACCAGCGCCCTCTCCATATGACTATTATAGTGCCAACCCATACCATAACTATATGCATATGGGTGGGTATCAGCCGCATGGTAATTTCAGACAACCCTTAAGTCAAGTTATATCATGTATGTGGACAGACCAAGCAACAAAAGGGAAGCCATGCGGAAAACAATTTTTTGTTATGATGGACATAGTACAACATTTAGCAGAAGATCACGTTGGATTAAATGACTCAGCAGAGCATGTGTGTTACTGGAAAGACTGTCCAAGGTCTGGACTTGCTTTTAAAGCGAAATACAAACTTATAAACCACTTAAGGGTTCACACTGGAGAGAAACCATTTCCCTGTCCCTTTCCTGGTTGTGGTAAATTATTTGCCAGGTCGGAAAACTTAAAAATTCATAAACGCACACATACTGGTGAACGGCCGTTTGTATGCGAATTTGCTGGATGTGGTCGAAGGTATAATAATTTTCTTGTGTTGTTTGTTTGTTTGTTTGTTTCTATTATTCATTTGTGAATAATGTACCTTACACCGACACGTTCAAGTTTGTGTGACCAGCCTATATTTACAAAAGCAAACGTTCTTTCTTTTTTGAGTTTGTATGTAGTAAACAAACGAGACAGGAATGTGAAGGTATCAACAAGGAACTAAATTATCATAAGTATTGCTGACGAATCATTGCTTCAATATTACAAAATTGTTAAATTGAATTTATTTATTTATTTATAGGTTTGCAAATTCATCAGACCGAAAGAAACATAGTCACGTCCACACATCTGACAAACCGTATATTTGTAAAGTTGACGGTTGCAATAAAACATATACCCATCCAAGCTCACTGCGTAAACATATGAAACTACACGGAAAAATTGAAACTAAAGACGTAAAATCGCCGGTAACCGATTCTAATTTACAGTTAAATAACCAAGACAATGATATGACTAAAATTAGATCAACAATAACACTGACTTCTGATCACGACCATTCTCTTCATCCTGTGGTCACGTGGTAGCTAATGAACCAATAGAATACAGAATGAATATTTAAACTTGTCCTCGGCTCGGTCGTCGAGAGTTCTAGGATTTATATCTAGCATAAATTATCACAGAATTGCATTTAAAAATATAGATAACTTATTTGTGACCTTTCTATAACCGAAAAAAGTTACTATGTTTCCTGTTGAATCGCGATAAGCGGAAATTTTATTTTGAAACTTATATAGCACCATCATCAGCATTTTTACTATAGCGTTGCCATGGTTTCATTCGGCACTGATATATAACTTTTATTTTTTATTTACAAGTATAGAAATATAAAATGTTTCGATTTTATACGCTAAAAAAGCGATACTGTTGAAACAAAATTTTATGATGCATATTTTAGCATAAATTATGTTCTGTTATTACAGAAAGTTAGACCATGGTAATTGTAATTTATTTTAAACTGCGTAGTTGAGTTAATCAGATTATTTTTATATGAACAATATAAAGTTTAGTTTTTTTCTGCAAGAATGGATTGCCAACATGACAGGGTGTACGGTATCCCTAGGAATCCTATCTCCACTATCTCCATGCTATGAAAAAATCTTATATATTTTTGCTACGAAATATGTACCCCAGGTGTTGTTTTTCTTTACTTGGATGTTTTAAACTGAAAAGAGTTTCTTGGTGATACCTGCTGTTAGATATTCCCAACTCTGCGTAAAAGAGAGCAACGTTTGTTGTTTGTTGTAAGCATATGAATGGAAAAACCAACTAGCGCTCATAAACCCCATTGCAACCTAAAGAAGGCGATATTTCATCTAAATTAGTTTTCCTTTACAGAAAACGCTATTTCAGCAGCTATTTTTTCTTTTAATCGCGCTTTATTAGTCGTGTGATTAAAGTTGTATTAAGGCTCTTCTCATCTAGCTAACGCGATTAGCTCTTTAAGCAGATTGACAAATTGGCCGCATATCAGCTTTTGTTAGAAGTTAATGCAGTCATTACAGAAATTGTACACTCATTTAGCTGGGATTATTCACACTAATAATAGTCAGTATTAAAATTATATAAATGAGGAAAATTCAAGAGCCTGGGACGAGAGTGAGGGTACAAAGTAAAGAAAAATATGTTCATTATGGCACCTGGTTTTTGGAGGAATTTTACTTACTGAAATAAAGTTTATTCAAAAGGTATTTAAATCGGTGATCATTCATCACAAGAAGAGTTTTAACCTTTGTAACTTTAAATCACGACATCACGTGTTTTCTCATGAATGAAAATCTGTTTCCCTTGTGCGTTACGGAGCAAGAGAAAAAAAGATTTTTTGTGTTAAAGCATTCTTTGCCATTGTGTATACAGTGGAATCTCTCTATCTCGAACTCACAAGGGACCAAAAAATTTGTTCGAGATAAAGAAAGGAAAATACCTTAGGCGGACCACAAAGGGACCGAGACTTTGGTTCGAGATAGAGAGAAGTTTGAGATAGAGAGTAGTCGAGATAGAGAGATTCCACTGTATATATATATTTTTTTTATCTTTCAATTCTTTTCTATCCTAACCTAGTATTTGCTTTTATTTCCAGAATTTACCACTAATGCAGCTGTATTTGTGGTTTATGGGCACTTAATGTTAAATGTCTACCAATAATTCTTAATCCTGATTTTATTACTCTAAACCGCTACTAACACAATTACTATTTGTCAATCAAACATACAGTTGCTTTAATCTGAACGCTCAAGTCTTGGTGATCTTCGGTTTTAAGGTTTTAATCTTTGTCATAAAATTAAATTTCTTGAAAATAAAAAAACTTTGACTGTGGAAAAAAAGTTTGTTCATGTTTTTTAAACACCGCGAAGGAGTGGTAGAAGACGTTTAAAGATGGCGGATAACTATAAAGGTTTCCCACAGCTTACCAGCGGGTCAGATTTTTGATTTATATAAAAAAGCAGATGAAATTTGGAGCAAAGATAATTTAATACAAATGTATTATTCCCAAACGATAAGAAAGATAAGAATTTTATAATACAAGGAGATATAATAAAACAGAAAAGAAAAAGTACATTCTACGGTTTTTTCTGATAAAATTTTGTTCATCTATGAAAGGAAAAGAAAACTTTTCATTCATATCTCCTCATATTAAATCTTTTTCAACATCTTATTATCTACGTAATATATATATGTTGATAAAATTAGAACTCCTTTCCATTATATTGTATAAAAACTATTTTCTCTTTTTAGTGAGTCATCTAAATTTTTAAAAAAAGGATTGTTCGAATTCTCATCATAAAAAAGGTGAAAAAAAAAAAAGGTTTTACCATCTGACCACCTAGTGTGCTAAAATTAAAAACAGGATCGAATTTATAAAGTTTCATTGTTTTTTTAAAGAAGTTGTATTTCTTAAAAAGAGGATCTTAAAACTAATAAAATTTTTCTTCTGCAGGCTGCTTTCATCCTCTTTCTAAACCAACAAACTATGACACATGTTGGATAGGACAACAATACAATCAAGGCTCAGCATTTCCTCTTCTGCTTTATAAAACCCTGAAATCACGATAGAGAAACAATACCAAAGAGACCAAAGAGAATCTTTTGTTATACGCCAAAAATTGTTTTCTCTGGAAGTATAAAACAACTTGTTGCCAATTGTTATCATAGTTCTTTTATTTGACTCAATTAGTAAAATAATAATAAAGACATTTACCATAAAAACTAAAAACAATCGAGTTGTCTGAGAGAACAGCTTAGTAAAAACACACTTTCACAAGCTCAATTAATACACTGATTTGTGAGTTGACCACCAAACCACGAATTAAAATTTAACATATTTACTAAAAACCTCATGTATTTTACGATATATAATTCATCCTAGTTTCTTTTTGAAGTATACCACTCGTTGTGAATTATCCTTTTAAGGAGAAGGAAACCCTAAGGAGATTTTCCCTAATATGGCGTGGACTGGCTGTAGTGTTAACCACTAGTTTATCCTGAGTTTGAAAAAAATGTTGGAGGAAGGTTAGCAACCCAACGTGGGGTTCTTATTTTTTATAATAAAACTACTTTGGAATGTAGAATCTTTTGAAAATAAATGAACATTTTTGTCACGCTACAGGATTTGTTTTGATAAATGTATTTCTATGCTTTACGACTTAATCTTTCTTAGAATGATCCCACTTACGAAATTAAAACTTACAAGAACAAACTCTGATAACAGAAGGGTTGGAAAACCCTACAACCTAGAACATGATGGTTTTATAATTGAGAAATATTCTTGTACAAATGAAGCATTTTTTGGATTCATATTTTCTCTTTCAAATAAACCATTGTTGTTAGAAATGATCCCTATCTTTTATTATTGCTAAAAAGGTCCTAAGAAAATCTCGAAAGATTTTCTCGCTATCGTGTTTGTTGACATTATGAGGCATAGGATAAAACAAGTCGCATTGGATCACTTCACTTCCTTTTACAACGATACATATACTTTGATTGGTCAAATAATATTTTTATACAAGCTTGTGTTTGAACTGTACGTGAATAAACATCGAGTTATAACATCAATGGAGGAGAGTGTAGGAAAACGAAAGAAAAATCTGAGCAGAGCATTGTGGACGTTTTTCTTTCATTTCTTTTCGGCTATCTTCTGAAGTCAAATAAAAATAGACAATATAAGGAAAGTTTACATTTGTGGCTCGTGTCAAAACATTACGAGTTTCGTTTTAAATCTCACGGGAATTAACATGAATAGACCACCTGTGAACTTTAGTACTGAGCCTTATCCGCACCTCATGTCGGTTAGTACATCACCTTGTTTTTAAACTATGGGGGTTGTTTTGATAGATGACTAGTAGTATATCATTTATGTTTCCTTATGATGACAAAATAAACTTTAATAAGAAAAAAATATGTTTTCATTCTTTATTTTTCCTCATATTTTAATCTACTATGCCAAAAAATTGTCAATGCTATTTACGATATGAATAACAAGTGACTAACAATACCAAATAGAATTGTTGGACTACTTGTAATATTTTGTGTACAACCTTGCATTGTTCAAAAACCAATAAATTACTTACGTAATGCCATGACCCATGACCCTGTCAAGGAGACAGATTAAATTTTTAAATTCAACAATAGTTGTTTACAATTGGGGACCCTTTTTTGTGTGCAGCATTCGATAACAAATCTGCCTGCTGATTGTTGATTATGTTATTGTGGAGTATGTTTATGAAAATTAATCAGTTCAAAATATTTTTAAAAAACTGTTGTGGATTAAGGACCATTTTAAGATGTTAATACCAAAAACGAGAACAAAAGAATTACGAGACAGGTACTTTTACAAGGGTGACGGATCATTTTCTTGCGATTGAAATTAGCACTTATTCAGCATGTAAAATATCACTAGTTCTTGTTGTTCAATCAGTATTCTATAAATAATGAGTGTTGCCTGGGGATACAACAGGATGTGAATAAGAGGAAAAAGAAAAATTTTATATCTTAAATGAATGGGTTACTTGTAAATAAGATTTTTTATGCGCCCAGGCTTCATTAATCTGATCGTTGTCATGGAAATCTAAAAGAAAGAATGCATATTAATGATATTTTTAAGGATCAATACGAAATATGTGCAAAGAGGATCAAGTGTTGAATTAACAAGTCAAAACATCTCTGCAGGGTATAATCGTGTCATGAAAATTTCATCTTAATACAAACTTACTTATTTTTTAATAAATTATTTCCTTCCTGAATAAGACAGGGATTGGACAAATAATTAATAAATGAATAAATAAATAAATAAATAAAAAACTGACGTTGTCAAAAATGAAAAAATAAGTACAGATGATAGAGCGCTAAGCTGATAATAAGTTAATTGGATAAAAGACCTTCTTAATCTTAAACATAAACCAAAGTTAATATTATATACTATAATAATAAAAACCATAGAAGAACTAATAATCAAATAGTTTTCAGTTTGCTTTACTACGCCTTCCTTTTGTAACACTTAAACAACTTAGTTAAATTATTTTTAAATTTCCAACCGAGCTATTTTCTTTTTAACTCAAAGTATTTTTACTATATTTTCTATGTTCATTAATTTTTCTTTTACTTCTCATAAATGATTAAATTCTTTTACTTTTACAAGGCACGAAATAAAAAAACGAAAACAAATCTATGACCTAAACATTACTGACATAGTTTGATGAAAGTAATACAGACGTCAAAGTCTGATTTAAGCGAGGACGACGACGGTAACGGTGACGCCTTTTTAAATTATTTATAGCAGTTGCCAAAAAATTAACGCTTATTTGACAATCTCGTCCATAGAGCTTCTTTTTCACTTTTTCTAATATGCGTGGGGGCGCTAGCCAGATATTAGAAAGCGACATAGATCCCTGGGTACGAGGTTGGCTCGTTGAATGTTACCATGTTGGAAAATAAAATTGTCAGTCAGCAAATTAAATTATTATTCTTGTGTAACAATATAATATAACACATGCGTTTACTAAATGCGTTGATGGTTAGAACAGGTGAGGGTGGGCGTTGAGTAGTGAACGCCCATAAGGTGAGCAGAAATCTAGCGCCTACGTACTTTTCCTTTGACAAACCTACTACACTTGCACAACAAAATATAAGATAAAATATCTAGATCTTCTTCACCTTATTTGACTAGCTTGCTAACTTGCTAAGGCTAAAAAGGTTGAATTTGTTCTTTTTAAAGACGATAGGAAGAGGGTGGTAGCGCCACCATCTATGTGGGTGTACATTTTAACATAATTAGAGTCATTAAAAGCATTTACTAATGCATCAATTTAAACACCCCTTTCCTAAATTAAAAAGCCCTTCGAAACTTGAAATTTGTAATATTTCTTTTTTATATATACCTCTTTTAATGACACCCCTTGTAAAATAGGCTTTAAAATTCGTAGTCTTTCTTAATGGTTACCTAACTAACTAAGATAGCAATAGAAGCATTATTTATATTAACTATACATGTTAAATATAATAATCTGTCATAATAAATAGCCATAACACAAAAAGATTAAAATAAACACCTCCTCCCCCAATTAAATCCCTCCCTCAAAAAAATGCCCCCCTCAAATATTTAAAAAAATTAATAAATGTCCTGTGATTTTAATTGAAGCATTAGAGAAAACCTACGGACTTATTAATACTATTAAGTACACAAAGAATTATAATAAAGATAATAGAATAGAGAGAAATAATTACATGAGTTAAAAAAAATTGTTTTTAACAGCATCTCCAGCTTTGTAAATTTAATCATAAGAAAGGTCTGGGTACAAAGTTTTTTATTAATATCAACCAGTAAATCTTATGTTTTTTTACAACGAACATTTTGAATGAGTTCAAAACATGTTTTATTTGAATTATTCAATGGTTTTAAAAACATTGAAAAGGACCACGGAGATAATTTTTGGACCCCATGTTGTTATTTCGTGTGTATATTACAAAAAATGTTTTTTATGAACATTCTCAACTGCGCTCACAATAGTTTTATTCTCATATGTTCAATAGATATCTTTATAAAAGACGTTATTTTTTTACCTACACTTCTTAAGAGTTTTTGTTATGTTCTATATAAAAACATTGTTGAAAAGCAACACGTGCATGCTGGGAAAAATACATCATCAAAGCATTTTACCGACAATTAAATGCTTCGTTGATAAAAAAAAAAACGACTTCGAATACTACTACTACGACAGAAATAATAGTAATAACAACAACAACAACAACAACAACAAACAAATAAATAAAATAAAAACACTACTACCACCAACAATAACAATTTTAGGCTTAAAGGCACATAGGGGGTTCAAAATGTAAATCCAAAAATATGACGTGACGTGACGAGCTGATGTAAAAATCCTGAGAAGCCTGGGACGAGGTTGCTAACGAAGAAATAAAACAAAAATTAATTTTGAGTTTGAGAGTATGTCCACCTTTTTAATGCTCCTAGCCACCCTCGTCCCCAGGGTTTTTTGCCTTCTTGATATGAGAGTTCATATCAAAAAGACAAAAAACCCTGGGGACGAGTTTGGCTCCTAGCAATTTATTTAAAAGGTGTACTTTGTACATTATGGCAGTAAGCGATAATTACACTATTTATTTACTAAATAATAAAATATACCATTTGATAGAAAATTTTTTTAGGCTTTTCAGAAAATAAATATCATTATATAACTTACTTATGTTGTTTCCAAGTTGAGAATAAATAATTTTAACATGAGTTATAAACTGTTTATGTAATATCCGTTTAAATTTCGTGTATTGCTAACACGAAGAGGTTCTGAGGACACTGTTAAAAAAGCAGGTTTATCGTGAATTGGGAGGTAAATAGTACGTACGTAAGTAAGGTGGAAGAATCTAATCAGGATAAATTTGGTAGCTTTTACAAATAAGCTTGAAGCCCTGCTTGGAAACTTATGTCTGCTAAATACCGCGAAGGACAAATAAAAATCTGAATTTCTGCGACTTTATTACTTCAAGCTTAATCGAATTCTCTATTATTAATTTTGAATGGTAATTCTTATTACCAATCAAATTATTACTACAACTTAACTGAGTTGTTGTAATGATTTGTGATTCCCCAATTCCGAAACGTATTTTAATTTTTTTTCTACTTAACGTATCTGTTACAACCTATTTCTGAGTGTTTCTCTGCTAACAGAGAAATCATCTCCCATATCATATAATACTCCCTGACTTAAACATACATGAAACACCTATAGCCCATGTAGAGAATACTGTTTATATTTCCTAAACTGCGATATAAAAGTATATAAAAGTATATATTTTGTAAAAGGCAGATAAATTTCCTATTAAATTGTGTTATTATTGTCATAAAATAATAAACTGAAAAGAAGTTTAAAAAAATTAAACATCTTTTTCGAGTTGCTGACGAGAATAAAAGGTATAGACATCTTAAGCCTAAAAGGTACAGGAATTTAAAGCTTATCTCATAAAATTTACACTATTCAAATCTACTCCACTTGAGTACTGAAACGGTGTCTCGGTTTTGCTTTTGAAGGTCCAGTTCCAAATTTATATCTAAAAGTTGCTTTCCGTGCTTCTCTGTTGTACTTTTTTACCTTCATACTGTGATAATATCTTAACAATTCATTTTAAATAAAAACACAGACACCGTCTGAGAACTCAGTAAGCCCAGAATAGTAATATTTTAGTTTTGTCTCCATATTCACAAATGCTTGTACCTTTTAGCCTAAAACAAGCAAAAAATTATTTTTGAGATATCGAGATTTAAATTTTGTAAACAATTAAATTTTATTGAAAAAAAATATTTGTTATTTTTACTTTTTTCATTTTTTTCATGTTAAATATTTATATTTTTTATTTAAGAAAAAATATGAGACGATATAAATTAGCAAAAATTTACTATTTTAAGCAGAAAAACGTCTTAAATAGGAAAAAATATCAAAAAAATGAATTTTCAGAAATTTCTGTCCCGCCCTTAACCCTCGTAGTGCGGTCCGTTTGTCAAAAAGTCCAATTTTGGCACAACCTTTATTCCTACTTCAATTGACTATAACTCAAGAACAAAAAGGAACTAGATGCTCACTTCAGGCTTATTTGATAGAAAAAGACCTAAACTTTTTTTTTGGCGTCCGGAAATTTGCGTCTTGACGTCCGTCACTTCCCGCCAGGGGGGCGCTGTCCCCCTGGACCCCCCGGGCCTGTTGACTTTAGTTGACTTTAGTTTAACGTAAGAACAGATTGCGAGCATTAGATGTGTAGCAAATGCATTGTGCGCACGCTAAGTAGGTGTGCCGTGACACAAAACTGTGTTTGGGTGAATTTGCGCTGCTTTGGTGGCCCGTAACATGACCAATAATCTCTGACTTGGAAAAATTTGCGGAGAGATTTTTTGAATGAATTATTGATTTTGTAGGGCCGAAATTTCACAACAAAGCGCTTTTAGACTCCGACTTTTTTTTCAAAGGGCAGTGTTTTGGTCTTATTACCAGATCTGAGCAAAATCAGTTTGTTGAAATTGCTTGTGACGCAGCTGGGCGGGCCTGTAAAACGCCCGTGGCTATCCCGTATATATACGGGATCCGCACCACAAGGGTTAAAATAAATATTCTATAATATAAGTTTTCCAAGGATATAAAAAAAAATTGTCGAAAGTAACGATTTGGGTGTATCCATGTATCCTTATTAAGTATAAAATATTATGCAAAAAATCAGCAGTTTGTTTATCATCAATATCTGTATATAATTTTTATATTTTCAATATCAAATTATTTTACTCCACTCGTTAAAATTATGTCATATGAATAGTTTTAGGTGGAATATAACACGCTTGGAAACGAAGCGATGCGTATTTTACAAAATAGTTTTACTGATATACTTGAGAAGAAATTGATAGGGTCATTTTGTCACGTCCTCTCGTCGAGTTGACAAACAAGGTCATTTGACATCGTTACGTGTGTCAAAATTCAAAGCAGATTAAATTGATCCGCAAGTAAATACCAGGCTCTAAATAACAGATAATCTTAACAATTCTATTTTAGGATGACAAATCCAAAAAAATAAAAAAATAAAATAAAAAAAATAAATGATGAATAAAATAAATCATCCGTCCACCTCAAAGGCCTCAGGTAAAGTGAATAGTATATTGTTATAACTTCCTATTAGCATCAAAAACGCACTGAAAAATATATCGATGTTGTATCATTTTTATAAACAATCAAAGCATGACTTGTCCTTCCGTCACTTTCTGTCAATTTTATAACGACACTAAAAACATTAATCAACTTATGTGGTTTTAGACATCATTTCGAAAATTTACATGAAGTAAAATACTAGTTGAAACTCTTGTATGCACAACTAACTTATTTTGTATGGAAGGCTCGTTACCATATCTTCTACGAGAATAGTATCGGTTTGTCCTAAATAGGTGAATGCTAGGGTCAAACTTCGTTACAGGGTTATTTCTAAATTATTAGTATACTGTGGGAAATAAAGTTTTGCAATTATACTGTATTTTCTTTTAATTTTTAACGCGACAGGCAAGCCTATATGACACTTACAAAGCAGATGCAGAAGCAAGTGCAGTAAGCATGCGCAATTAGGCCACCACTCTATTGTTCATAATTTAAAACTATTCATATCACAGATACCAGTAACATAATACTTTAAGCAAAAAACTTTTGTCCAAAATTTAGAATGGGTTAAGAGCTATGCTTAAAAGGTTTTGTATTTAAGAACATTAATAAAAAAACAGAATTTCGTCTTTTATGATTATCCATTTTAATATTGCCAAGAATAATTTGAAAATACTGACAAAGCAAGTCTCTCTCTTTCTATCCTCCTCGAGATAAAGTAGATTTTAATTGAACTTGCTCGTCATATCCTAGGTCCTGACGACAACTACAATTAGAAACGGGATTAAAAAACGAATGGAAATAACCCGCTAGTTGAAGATTTTTCTACACCATTTTTGTGTTTATATATATTTTTAAATTTCGAAATTTATGAATTTTATGCAAAAGGATGTGTGAAATAGTGATGACGTTGATAATCGGCGATTAGTTATACTAGAATTCACGTAGTTGGATTGTTCAATTACTTATAGAAAGCGATTATATGAGAAATATGTTATTTGAATTCTGTATTTATAAAACCTGCAATTATATTTCAATAGACATGATCGCACAAATGTTAATATAATGTATATAACGCACTTTCACAAAAGCCACACCTGCTCCGTGAAGATTTTGATATTGTTTGAGATAATTTGGAAAATGGCTGTCTTTTGGTCCTTTTTCTCAAAATTACCAAACAACGTCGACTGGCCAGTGCTTCACAGAAAGGTCCACCTGTGTACATGTGTAAGTCGAAAGAACAACAACTAGAGTCCTTGCAGTCCTCAAATTGGTTAAAGCGTTCGGAGTCCTTAATACTCTATGGAGTTCTTGATAGTACATAGACTCCTTAACGTCCACCAAGGTCCTTAACGTCCCCAAGTCCTTAATAGTACATAGACTCCTTAACGTCCTCACAGCCTAAAGGTACTAGAGCATTTCCTCAGGGTTCTTAAGTTGATCAAACAATTTAGTGCTCTATGGAGGCCTTAATGGTCCATAAACTAATTAAGGTCAATAAGGACCTTAAGGCACTTAGATCCTGGAATATTTAGGAAATCAAACATTCCCACAGTGTCATTAATGAAACTAATAAGTGCTGACGCAGCTGTCATGATCACAGTTTTCCTTGTTTATGAAAATATTTTTCAAGGAGTGTTTCCGAATCATGCTGTTCAACAATTCATAACTATTTTAGTTTTGCCATGTAAGCAGATCTCGAAAATATGGCTTAGTAGCATCACTAAGAATTCAATACCAACCTTGTTAAAACATTTACTTGTGTTATTGATTCTAGCGGCTTGATAAGTGTACCAAGTATTGCGAGTTGAGACATTTCATGATTTACTTCTGGATTTTTCAAATGAGTGCAATACAAAAGGGCAGCATTGATGGAATTTTTTTCCTTGTTTCCTGTCTTACTATAATTACCGTAGTAGTTATGGAGTTTGTTTTTTCCAGTAGAAAGTCGGTCTTTATTTCTTGATTTTAACTTACGCAGTCGTTCACCAATCCTCTTCTGGGTGTGCCCAATGCATTCTAGTGTTTTAATTACCATGCCATCATATAGGACTTTTCCCATAATACCTGCATAGGGCAAATTCATCATCACCAATAAAGTAAGAATAACGCAATTGACGATTGTCACCAAAAATGTACTGCTTGAAGGACAGGAACCTATTTCAGATTAGTGCTTGTTAATAAAGAAAGTGTATAAATTTCTTAGCTAAACAGTATTCGTTTAATTAAGTGGCAAATTGCAGTGTAGTTATAGCAAGGTTGAAATAATTTCTTTTCGTTCAAAAACTTTTATTTTGTAATGGTGAAACACACTGACCAATCAAGGAATACTGTGTGTTCAAATACACTGCATCTAGTTATTGTTTGATTACAAGTTTTGCCTGACCAACAATTTATTTCTAAAAAACAACCACATTTGTCATGTGTAAAAATGTGTTTGCTGTAAGTTCCTAATTGTTTGTAATATTTCGACAAAATACCATTCACTTCTAATCAAGAATGGAATTTAGATTTACTTTTCAAGTTCTATTGCAATATATTTTATGTTTTGCAGGATTAATTTACTTTCGCGGGCAGAAACTTTTGCGGCAGAAACTTTCTCGCTTTTCGCGTTTTTGGCCCTTTTTCGCGAAAGTTTTTCCCTTCCGAAACAGAAAAAGCGAAAGTTTTTTCACGCGAAAAAATCTTTTTTTTTCAAGAAAATTTAAGGCCCCTCCCTGAAATTCGTTGTTATCAAAAAAGTCAATGACACATGGATGGATATAGTAATACGTATACAATCTTTCCCTTTTCTCAGTCTATCAATCTATTACAATAACTTTTGTCTATTTTTTTACTTACAAACCGAGAAAACTAAAACAAATCTATTTTTTCACGCCAATATAACCTTTTTCTTCGATTCACGAAAGTTTTTTCCGCGAAATTTGTTCCAAAAACCGCGAAACGCGAAAGTTTATTCCATAAATTTTGCGAAACTTACTGCCCGCGAAACTTACTGCCCGCGAAAGTTTCTGCCCGCGAAAGTTTCTGCCCGCGAAAGTTTCTGCCCGCGAAAGTTTCTGCCCTTAAAGCATGCAAAAGTTTAGCCATTTTTGCGATTCACGAAAAGTTTTTTTTCGAAAAATTTGCAAAACAGCATGGCCTCTCGCCATGGTCTCTTGCGAAATTTTCTGCCTGCGATAGTACATTGGACGATATCATACAATAAATGCAAAATACCTCTCAATTCTTTCCATGATTTCAGAACAAACTTTATACATCACCCGTACATCAAGACATTTACAGGTAAAAATTATTGTTGCAACACCATTGAGCGATGAGATTTCCCTTTATTTACCAACTACCATCACATGATACAGATATATCAGCAGCATCATTTTCATCAAGAGTCATGCCAATCTATCAACTTATTGTAGTTCAGTAAAATCCTGATTCATTGCTTGTTTAGCTACATTTTAGCATGCCCACAAAGAATTGGTTACATTTTATTGAATGCGTTAGGGTTGAAGGAAATAAGTTCATAAAACCACACATATTTTCAAACGCAGCTGTAATATTTACTTCAAACAGGAAAGCACCACATGAATCGTTAGAAACTTGACGACTTGTGTTGATATTGTTGTTCCAGAAGAAGCGTTTGCATTTTACTTCCATAATCACACTCAACCCTCATTTTGCAAGATTCATATCACGTGATCCCACCGAGGGCAGCAAACTAACAAGGGATGCAAAAAGTACAAAAGGATTTTTCTATCTATTACGTAGAAAAAGCTGTTACCAAGAGAGTGTCAACATTGCTTTTATCCATATTTTGTGAAGAAACGATCTTTCCCTGAATGTTCATCCCCTATAAACTTTGATATTTTCCAAATATTTTAATAATTCTTCGAACAATTCCAAGGACAATGTATCCGAGGTTGCATTTAAGAGAATATGGAGCATCCTTATGTTTTACACAAAATGGTGTGAAAATTTCATTTTTATTGCAAAAATGCTTACACCTGCCAACTAGAACCGTTAATTTTTCCATTTTCTGATACTTTTAACGCAATGTGCTTCTCATTTTTCGTTTTTAACATTTAAATATAACCCATCCCTTTTATAACCGCCTCCCCTTCCCTGAATAATCGGAAAATTCAAGGGCGTGAATTCCAGTTTAACTAATCGTTGATTATCAACCCTATAAATTTTTGCCACATCCTTTTGTATAAAAGTCATATAAATTTTTTGTGGGTTTTTTTGGGGGTTGCTAGTTCGTTGACAGGGAGTATTAACTGGAAAATAATGATATTTTTGTAATAATGTTTTCAAATTAAAATTTTAATACACTGTATTTGTTGTTATAATTGTTTATTTATTTGGAGTGCATTCTTGATAAGTTTATTTTAAAGAGCAGAATATCTGTAACTTACAAACCAGATTTCTTAGATTATATAGATACTGATTACTATTAAATTCTCCCAAGATAAACATTATTGTTACTCTTTCAATGTTCATCTGTTACTTTGTTGTTTCTAACTACCATTAGAATTTGCTGAACATTTTTTTACATTTTTACAAACTTTTCCTCGGGTGAGAAAATACCATGTGATAAGTTTCTATTGTTAATTGTGATAAGAATCTATTGTTTATTTTTGAAAATTATGCCGAATCGACATAAATTTATCTCGCCTACCGAGGAAACTTCTGTTCATGTGGGAAAATGCATTACCCGCTTGTCGAGATCTCGATCATGCGCACCCGAGATCTCGGTAGGCGGGTAAATATTTTTACTCATATTAACGCATCTAAATTTTGTTAAGAGTTTGTTAACAACCCGAGATCTCGACTTGATATCATGCTGAAGCATTTACCCGGTTCCCGAGGAAATAATGTTTGTAGCTACTTGCATGCTCAGCATGATTTAGTATAATAATAAGAAACTCAATTGTAACACTTCCAAACAAATATCAAATGAACGATTTGCATTATGGAAACTGTCCAAACTCACCTATTATTCCAGCAATTTTAGCAAATCTCCATGCGAAATCCAACTTTGCCAAATTGTTTATCAGTTACTTATAAATATTATTGTCATATGGTTATCTACAAGACCTCGCTTTCAAACAACTGAGGACCATATTGATGCAGCGCGCCCTGCGTTGGCAGGACTGTATCAAAATTTCACAAGTAGTAAATTACTTGTTTCATAATGTTTGTTTGATTGGTTTGGTTCCTGTAATAAACATAATTTTTTATGGATCTATTAATGCGATTTGTTATACCGCACCACATGAGAAAAGTGCTACCGCATAAAAGGGTATTGAATGTATCACCAAAGAGCGGTAGTTAGGTAAAAAAGAGTTTGTTCTCACCATAAAAAATTTTTAAAAGTCACTGTCTTAAATTTCGTTTAAAGCAGTTTGAACCAAATAGGTATCTCACACCACAAAAAATCAAAATTTTAATGTCAGTATTGAAGAAGGAAACGAAACAAATTAAATTCTTAGAAAAAAGGATAAAAAAATGGAATATATGCCTGTAAAGTAAATACTTGTATTAAAATTGATTTTTTAATAGATAGAAAATGAAACAGCCCTCCTGCTAAAAATACCGCAGCTCCTTTTTCGAAAAACAAAACATTCTATCATTCTTAAAATCATTCCACAAAGTGATGTTTTGAAATCATTGATGTGCAACAATTGGAAGGAGAAGGTTCAAATTAGACTTCGATTGCCTAATATTAAACGCGACAAATGTCAAACGCGACAAATGTCAAACGCGACAAATGTCAAACGCGACAAATGTCAAACGCGACAAATGTCAAACGCGACAAATATCAACTGTACAATTTGCATTACTTTAGAAAAACATTGGAAATTTGATAGATTTTGTAATTGTTGTTGATACAATAGAGAATAATATCGTTTTTATGAATCTGGTCCATTTGGGGGGCTTTCTTCACATATTTATTATTCTTAACAGTTTTTAAAATAACTTTAAAGATTCATTTCTTCTGAGGGTGCTAACCGATATCGTATGCTGGACTGTCAGGAGTATGCGAACAGGTCAAATAGGATTTCACGTTACAGTGATCATACAGGCCCGAAGCAAACCGGGGAAGGGGGAGGGGGCAATCCTCCTCCTGTTTTTCTTTTCCATAACTGCCACAACCAATAATTACATTTCATATAATTCATAAATTACATCTTTTCAGCTAATCCGAACAGTTCATTTCCCAAAATTTTCTAGCCATCGGGGCTAATCAGGTGGACACTATATCACTGTCTCCCCAAAACGGTTTTGCAGACTACACCCCTATCATAACAGAAACTGTCTGCTTCTTAGGTTAAAACAAAAAATCAATATTAAAAGAATGTAACATGTTGCCAAACTAAATTATTACAACAATTATCAATTATTAATTATACAGCTAATTTGCATCTCGTCATGTTATTGAAGATGGTGAAAAAATTTCTTCGTGAGACTAAGTTGAACTTTTCGTTCCATAGCTAAGAATGTCACAAAAGCTTCGTAGAATATGGAGAACTTCTGCACATCTTTACTTGTCACTTTTGATGGTTGACAATCCTGTTTCATAGGGAAGGTGTGAAAGCTACCAGTTGTTATTTGATACGCTCCTTTTGTAACTTTTAATTTTCGCTGAAAATACTAAACGTAATATAAAATATTTACGCTGTAGATTTTTCAACAATATCACAAGTACATGTTATCATTGGTAGTATATTAACACTTACCCGTGTTGCAGCTCTTAGGCTTCCATAACTTTGTGAAAGACAAGGAACCACGATTTTTAATGGATTGATTACAGCAGTACGTGGTGGATATATGTTATGTTCATCGTTATGTACAGCAACTATGCCAGGAACAATGGCCTGGATAATCGCAGTAAACTGCCTTATCATGTCTAAGTCCTAAGAATGCAATATTTTTGTTAAATGAAGATTTGATTCAGATAAATTTTCTCGTTATGTTAGGGAACTTACATTAGCAGCGTCCAGTGGAGGAAGGAAATAGTTACACACAGCTCCTTGAGCGCAACCACGACCACTGATGATGTTACCCTAAAGAATTAACAGAATAAGTTACATCATGTTTTTGTTTTTGTTGTGACACAAGATGGTGCTCATTGTATCAAACTTACATATTCACATTTTGTCTTCTCTATCGCCCTTCCACACGATATCAGAATTCGTAGAATGTCCTTCTTCACTCTTGCAGGAGTTAGAAATTGATCACTTGTGATGTTTTGATTGGTGTCGAAGAGCGGTGATGAACCTATACTCATCAATAAATTGCTTCCTAAGACTAAAATGAGTTTTTGTTTATTAAAATCTTAATTACACAAATTTTGGAATAACAAAGTGTATGAGCGACTGCAGAATTTCCAACCAACTTTAGTAGGTATAAGCCATATTAGTTAGATATAACATCTTTTTTGAGTTGCATTTCAAAATTCGAATAAAACGTCAGAAATCAAACATTTTTCCAACAAAATAAGTGTAGTTAAAGTAGAAACCATTGCTTACTGATCAAGACATAGATATTGGTCATCATGATAGTATGATAGCTCCTAATTCCTGACTTCAAGTTTTTTCATTGCACTTAACTGAAATCACTCCCTTTTTATACATCACCAAACAATCAAAAATACTTTTTCGAAGAAGTATTAAGAGATGTTGTACAAACCCTGGATTTTGCGTTATCCGAAACACGCAGTGAAACAGCTAATTTTTTCTTAGAACGTTGAATATTTTTTCTTTTTTTTAAGGAATTAATCCTATTATTTCATTGTAATATTTCCTTTTCACGTAACGAAAATGCCGCGTATCGGTAACCTCGTTTAGTGCAAGCACTTTGAATATTTATTTAGTCCGTTTTGTTTTATTATGAAAAATTATTGTTTTTTAATGATGTTTTGATTTCTCGCGTCATATGTTTATTGCGTAGCTATTTTTATATCTAACCAGTAACCGGGACACATAATTTAATGCACCTGTGTTGATTTCGTAGTGTATTTGTTTTTCAAAGTAGGAAGTATTTAGCGTGTGGAGGAAATGTTAATGTATTTTTAGAAGATCCGAAAAAATGTGCTGGTGTAATGACTTTCCATTAACTTCTATCTCTGTAACTAAGGTGTTTTCGGGTCAGGACTGTACATAAAATAATAAGCAGTTTTTCTAATTACAATATCATTTATAATTTTTCTATATTTCTGAGATTTTTTTGTTTTAGCTTTAAACCAGTGGTTTCTCTTGATACACGCTTTTGCACTGGACTCTAATAGCAATGCCACGTTGCCCTTATGCAACTTCCGTGTATCTTCAACCTGTCTTAATAAATTTGTGGTGATTATGGAACTGTACAAACAAAGTTAGCTTTGAATCCAACCTTGCCAGCTTGTTTATCAGTTGATTACAAACTTTGTGTCATGTCGATCGTTATCTACTTGATCTTACTTTTAAACAACTAAGGGTGCAACGTGCCCTGTGTTGGTAGGACTATATGGAAATTTCAGAAGTAGTAAATTTCTTGTTTCATACGTTTGTTTGCAGTTTTGTGTAATAAACATCATTGCTTAATTATATAATAACGTTATTTATTTACCGCACCACCAGGAAGTAAGAGCTTCCGCATAAAAGGAAATTGAATGAGCGGTGGTTAGGTGAAAAAACCTTTGTTGTCACCATAGAGAAATTTTAAAATAACTGTCTTAATTTTTATTCAAAAAGTTTCAGCCAATTCAGGACTTCAAGCCACAAAAAATAAAAAAATAAATGTCACCATTGTGTTCGGCATTGCTTTTATTTATTGTGGCAACTTTTGTTGAAAATAAAACATTCTATCATTCTTAAATTGATTCGACAAAGTGATATCTTGGCAGTGTGATTTTTTTGGAATTGTTATCCAAAGGAGAAAGTTTAAAAAGATTTCGATAGCTAAATCTTGATAAAACTGTAAAAAATGGATCATATGCAAAAAAATTGTATATGGTTTAGGATATATGAGAGGCCTAAAGTGTAAAAGTTATTTTATTTATAAAAGATATAATGTAAACCATTGTTTATTGGAAATATATTTGCTTCACCTGCTTAATTAATGGATGTTAAAGAAGCAGGTTGACTTTCAATATCAAAACCCATATAAAATAAAAAAATAATAACAAAAATTAACAAATTTCAAACTAAGTTTTGAAAGGAAAATGGTGCGCGAAATATAATTGTGAATCAAAATATAATAGTTGAGGAGTATAGACAAGTTAGAACCAATTGTATTATAACAACAATTTCGGATATATCATCCGAAATCTTAACAACGGAGGAGCACTTGTTCCAAAAATGTAGGATCTCCAGTATTAATTCAAACTATTTGATAATCCCTCACTGTTCAATTGATAAGGTATCACCATTTTTAATTCGGCGTGAAATATTTGAAAGAAGTATTTTGCGTGAAATCTTATATCGACTGAGTAAAGATGCCGAATTAAAATCACGGAAGTCTTGTGAACTTTTCGCAAATATAGTAACTTTTTATACAGCAAGACGGAGTTGAGAGTTAAGGCTTTTATAAGAGAAAACTAACAAGAAATTATCCAGGTGAGGAGTAATTGAGTATAACTGTTATAACGAACAAGCCGAATTTCCATCTCACGCGCAATGAGTCATTTGTTTTGAACAAATTGAAATTTTGTCTTGAGGGAAATACTACTAGTTAATTTCTCTGCAGAAACTAGCTTGTTGACCATAGTTTCACATCAACGTGTCTTATTTTTGAGATTGTAAGCTTGGAGAAGGAAATAAAGCAAACTCAATTCTTAGAAAAACTAATAAAAGAAGGAATGTAAGCCCGTAAAGTAAATACTCATATTAAAATTGATTTTAAAAAATATAAGAAAGACAGACAATAGTTCTTATTTAATTTCCAATTAGAATTACTTCACGCGTAATGTAAGCGCATCCTACACCTAACTGCCAGTGACTTCAAAAAATAATATTTAGCAAAAAAAAAAAATTTGTTGGAATGATAGGTCACAGTTACAAGGCCTTACGCTCTCTGTTGGATTAGAGGTCATTTTATAAAAACATCAGTCATAAAATAGATATTTTTACTGAACCTTTATTGCCATATCATAACAATTTCGTTATTTGCATGAAAAAAGACATTATGGTGAGTGGATTAACTCTTGAAAGAAGAAAAAAATTCTAAGAAAGAATTAGCTATTTTATTGGGCATTCTAAATTTGAAATGCGATTACACAAAATTAGTGTTTCCACCACACCTGTAATCACTTCTGCGAAAAAATCACCTTGATGATTGTGCGTTTCAATTGCTAGTTTGATATGGTATTACACAGTAAAACAAAAAGAACAAGAAATCAATATAACGAGTCACGACAACCGACGAGTTGAGAGTCCTAGTAAAGGTCAATCGTGTCACAAATTAGAAAAAAAGTTATACAGCGGTGCTCATTTTTGGGGTGTATACCTTTTCTAAGATAACGTTCCAGGATATAGTACCTTTTGAAAAAACTAAGTTCACAGGAAGCCTCTGTTGGTACGCACATTGCGCATACAACCATGTGCCGCGCGGGTAACGGCGCGCTTAGTGAAGGTAATTTTTTATGACCAAACTTCCCTCTTTGATCTTCGATTTCTTTTCGACACTGGCTAAAACTGCATGACACAAACAAAAAACCTTTTTAATTATGCAAAAGCCAAATCAAAATTTTTGACAACGTTTCAAACGTATGTAGGTGGTCCATTTGCACTTGTGGTAGATGTTTGAACAGGTGACACAATCTCTGTTTGTTGTGACGTTGGTGTAACAGGTACTAACATAAACTGCCGTTCAGACGTGTTTGTGATCACCATTTGACTTTGTTGCGATTGGGATATATGGAATTACTGTTGTGAAAGCACACTATCTTGCTGTGGAAGGGCTGTGGTGCTGCTTGAAACGTCTGGGTATTTGCTTGTTGCTCTGAAATTAAAATTAGAATTACTTGACATCAATTTTATGATTTAACGCTGTGTTTTACTGTTGTGTGGTGAAGTGATCGCAAAATTGACCTCCAGTGTTTGTTCATACAAAAGTTAAACGACAACAAAAATATTATAAGCACCTTAAAAACATCTAGAATAACTTGACAAATGGCAATATTTATTAGCATTAAAAACAACAACTCAATTTCATGTCCTTTGGACAATGTGTTTTAATCCTCTGTGTCGAAGTGTCCACAAAACTGTTCACTGATGCTAACTCGCATAAAAAATGAGAGAATATTTAGACCAAATAGTTTTGGTCTTGCTACCAGATCTGAGCAAAACCAGTTTGTTGAAATTGCTTGTGACGCAGCTGGGCGGGCCTGTAAAACACCCGCACCACAAGGGTTAAGTGTTGTAACCCAATTTGGGTGTGACTATTTTAGAGGTGTGGACTCTAAAATAACCAGGGAAGGGTTGAACAAATAAAAAAGATATCGCATCACAAAAACCTAATACAAATGTTTGTTAGCTCATTCAGAGACAATTTCAATAACGTCAATATGTATTTCCAAACCCGCAAAAAAAACCCTTTTCCCTGGCATAGGGTAATAAAAAGGGTTAAAAACATTGGTTTTCATTTTTTAAGACTTTCTTGTTTGGTTTGCCATACTACTTACCGAGTATTGAAATAATTCGTACTCGTTTCTTTCTAATGGGAACGTTAACTTCGGAAGTGGTTGAGAACATTGTTAAGTAAAACTAAACGAGACAACGCGTGAATGTTTAGGTAATAAATGAGACAACGCACGATAAATTAATGTAATAAGGTTGTTTTTTTTTGTATAGAATATTTCTAGACTTTTCTTTGTGTAGCCGCCAGAAAATATTTTTGTGAGAAAGAAAACAGATTTACCTGATTCAATCTTATTCTGTAGCTATTAAACTCTTTGGCGCTTATTATTCTATCAAATGTGTTTTGTCCAACTTATCTTAATTAGAAAAAATATAGACAGTATTCTCAAAATGGGTTGTAGGTGTTTCATGTGAAACCTTATCCATAAATGCAACTGGCAGATTTGAGTACATCACTAGATGTTTTCATCACAATTCCTATGTTATGATGTTTCTACTGTTCCCGTTCAATTGACATGTTTTCGGCGTATTTTTTATTCCCTCCAGTAATGGTAGTAGGAAGTTTGGTTTTTAGCGATCAGCTCAGGAAATGTAATGGTGAACCAAAATAAGAAATAAGGCGAAATCGATGTCAGAAAACTGCTTTCAGAATCCTTAAACTGTTTATTGTTGCGGATATAAATCTCCCGCGGTTTCAAAATTGGCGAAATTTTCTTTCGGGGCGCACAAACTGATAGACGTGGGTCTGTAATATTGCTTGAAGAATAAACAAATTTAAGAAAAGAATAAAGCTTTTTAATCACGTGACTCTTACAGTTTATTAAAGTGACGTTATAATATAACTTTTTGTTGTCGTAGTTAATCGAGAACTTTCTCAAGGCGTACTCCATACCAGTAGTGTCATTGTCAACAAATTGAAAATGTTTCAATACTTGATGTTAAAGAGCTTTTTTATAGGTATAAAAAATATAAAACCATCAAATACTGTAAAAAATAGATAGATAAAGTATAGATTTTATCGTCTGTACAAATTGGTTTTGTGAATAACGCAGACCAAAATTGTCTTCAGCATATATCAAATTGCGTATGATCAAGTTACGGAAGATTGAATCGCAGAAATTCACTGAGGATGCTAAATCCGTGGCTGGTTGATATTGCAGGAACGAAATACGCGGCGGATACATACGGCGGGAGAGAAATTCACGGCTTAATGATATTGCGGAAACCAAAACCTCGGCAAAATAAGTTCGGGAGTCCTGACCCCTATCCTGCTTGAATCCAATCGAAGGTGTTCTTAAGCGGGGATTGAACTCACAATTTCCGCACTGGAAGTAAACGCTTTACTGCAAGGCTACCAGCCGGTCACCCTTTAGTTGACAGTCACTTGGATTATAATTTGCTTATATTAACACGGTCTCGTATAATCCGCTATTAAGTTTCGACTGACACCAGTTGGGAGGATCCTTCTTTTGACTAAAGTTTTGTGATTGCTTCGATAGTGGTACCAGTCTGCTGATTTTTTCAACTTTTTAAATATATTTTTATTTCTTTCTTTTCTGTTTTTGACAGTATCGAGTGGTGATTCTGTATGATGTGGTACCACTTTTCCTCCTGTCGTTTTCAGGATCGAGTTTAGTTTACGTACTTTAAGGGAAGAAAGTGTTTGTGGAAGAAACCCTTGTGGGATTTGGAAAATAAGGTCAACTCTCTAAGAATTTCGCTGCTAAAAGACTAGATGAAAAATTTTTTTAGAACCGCAAAAGTATATTCCCTCAAGAACTTTGTTTTGAATTAGGTAACGTTGCTCCGTCAAGTAAGATGCCAGATGAGGGCTGAACTACTTCATTTTTAGAGAGGTTAAGACCTCTAGTTCAGGATTCTAAATTTTATTAGCATTTTTATTGTCGCCTAAGTAAACCACACCACCTAAGAGTTTATAACTGTCGACGTACAATTTTCATGACGTTTTAATGGATTGTAAGAACACATTTTTACATATAATTTGATTGTACAGACAACCTTTTTCTTTCTGGTCAATTTAAGTGTCTTTTTCTACGTACGTCTGACAGGCAGAGTATCCTCCTGTTATATTTTAAATATGAAGAACAACCGCGCTCCCAGGTCATTTTGCCTTTTTGATAATGGCTCAGGGGCTAAGACACACTGAGGCCGAGGGTGGGTAAGAAAATTGGAAACAGTCGAAAATAAGGATCAGTTGGATCAACAATAAATAGCATGTGACGACTTATCCCATTTCGCAGTTTTTTAAAATGGATTTTTCATAAATTCCCACGTTTTCTTGAGTTATGTAATTTTATCTGAAGTTATTGCGTATGTCCGAGAACACGTATATCGGTCAATTGTTCGAAATTGAAAATTAAAGTAGAATCAATAAAATATTTTATAGTTTAATAATATCTTGATGAAGAAAACAGTTTCTTTATCAGTTTATTACGACGAGTCCTTTCTTTAATTTGCATCCAAACTATCGAATACACGTTCGACATAGCCATAACCGCGAAAGTTTTTTTCCAGTAAAGCAAGTTTCTCCGCAAACACTTTCTTGCTTAAGTAATTTCGCTTTTTCCACATCGAAAAAAAAGTTGGGAAGTGGAGATGTTACAGATTGAGGATGTCCAGGGGTGGCTATCCGAAGTAAGAATTGTTCAGAAATTATCCAGGGTGGGAGGGGAGTTGTCTTGGAACCATCCTTTATAGACGGTTTTGACTGAAACATTCAAACAGATACATGATCTCACCAGATGTAGAATAATGTGCGTTTCCGAGACAAACAGTAGAACAAAGTAACCACAAAATATGAACTCGTGTATCGGACCTTTGCAATGGTAAACTCATTTTAACCTTTTATTGACATTTTTAATTTTAATTGCGAGTTCATCGACCTCAACTTGTATCATAGTCATGAAGAAAATCTAACCATGGAAATTATGTGAAGAGTAAATAGGCGGCTGTCAGATTTAAACCTTGCAGGAGAAGTATGCATGGACATAAAGGGGCAAAAGTGATAAGCTATACAGACATGTGAAATGTAGTGTGTTTAAAAGAAACAAAACATTGTTTTAATCATATGATTTTATGTGTGGGCTACATTCTCAACACCGCTTTATAGAAATGACATAACACATATAACACATATATTTAATTTCCCTCATCTTGATAAAATCAGTTTCGTACATAAAAAATAAGATTCGTGACTGTCCGAACATAAAGTAAATCCCAGAGGAGTTCACGGACGTGGATGACAGCACCATCCATCATTAACTAGCATAATCGACTGGCTAATTAACCTATGACGTCATTGCATTATATTTCCCTGTTTTTAAAAGTAATTGTATATCAATTACATGCAGAATTTTGAAGATTTCTTTAGTTGGTGAAACATGCAGACGATAAAGAGAAGTCTAAAGCTTATAGTATTATTGGGTTTGTTGTTGGTTTTCGCGTTGTACGTAAATTGTATATTATCGAACTCGTGGCGCGGAAATAATGAACTTCGTGCAGGTATAATCAGTGGTAATTCTAAATCTTTTGAGATACATCACGGATTATGGTACATTTGTGTGCACCCAGACGGTCAGTGTGTAGGCTTGAAAGCTGCAGAGTTGAAAGAAGAGAAAGAGGGATATGAGATAGGTAGGATTAATAAACTTAAAATTTGTTTTAACTACGTGTCTGCAATATAAAAGAAAAAAATAGACATCTGGCAACCTCGTCCCCAGGGGTTCTTGCCTTTTTAACATCAAGGCCGGCGGCGAAGAAATCTTGTTAGCCGTCAAGTAAGCGTTGACACCAGGCAACAAACCCTGGGGACAAGAATGGACATCTAGCAAGCGTTAAAAAGTGACCAAATTTGGCTTGTTAACTAATATTTCTTATTCTTACTGGCTGATTTTTCTACTTATTTTTTTACCATCAAACATTTTTATCTACAAGTATAATTGTCCGGAACGGATGTTTTCTTTTCAACTATATCCATGTTTCAACCAAAACAACAGAACACTTACTTCAAAAACTTCCAACTAAAACCAAAACTTTTTAAAAAATGTTAACAAAAAAATTTTTTACGTGACTAAATACTTTTACATCCTAAAATTTTTATTTGTCGACTTTTTTATAGATAACGTGTTCCGACCTTGTTCCCAGGGCAGTTTGCCTTTTTAATGAATTTCATAGCGGCCACTCTGTAATAACGGCCCAGGCGCCACAATACCCTGGGACGAGGTTAACGTCGTGTTCATGTTTTAACGTGATTCCTTAGCCGCGTTTAAGGAAGTCAAAAGTCATGGAAAAATGCTTACATAAAGCATTTTATGTAATGAATATTCGACATGGCATTTGCAAATATTCGACATTCTTTATCGGAACAAACAGATTAAAAAAAATTCCTTGTTTTTGTTCTTAATGTTCTGTAAATTTTTAAAACTACTATTTCAATCGCGATAGCGCGATGGTTTGGTTTCAGCTCAGCTTAAAACAATTACTTTTATACGCACTATATTCACAAAGTGCCGGAAAAATGTGCAAATCGCTTATTTGAACGTATCATTAATAATTTATGATTACATACTATAAGTTTGCTGTTACACAAAACATCGTTTTTTCTTCGCGATTGTTAATATGCACAGCATTTTCTTGTTATTTTAATGATATCCTTCCTTAATACACATACCTTACGTGGAATAATTTTCGCGTGGACTTATTTTCGCGAATGCTGACCTTGAAATAATTTGCGTGGATTAATTTTCGCGAATAGCAAGAGTTTAAGAATTATGCTTTGATTTATTTTCGTGAATAAGCTTATCTTAAAAATTTCGCGTAGATAAATTTTTGCGAAGGAAGGATAACTAACAGGAAGAGAGGAAATATATTTTTTTGGCTGTATATCATTCGTTTATAACGGCGATAGTCAAAACATTTACATTTCAAATGTCTTTAGTTACATATACTAAGCATGCCGATTACTTTTTTATACAAAATTCGCGAATAAGGAGATTCAAAAATTTCGCGTGGATTGATTTTTGCGAAAAGTCCAAAAATTCGCTAAAACGTGAAAATTAATCCCCTCGAACATTAATCCACGAAAGGCAACTGTAATTTTAGTTCAGCAACTCATTCTTCGACCTTAAAGGTTTCTTAGGCCTAGATAACCTTTAGCATGGGGCGGTTTATCATTAAGGCAATATTGAAATGAGTTTGTCTAGAACATCCAGTGTGTCTCAATAACCAGATTCTCGCATACCTTAAGCTTGATATTGTCTACCCTGACTTCTTTGAAGGCCAGCCTCGTTTACAGTGCATTTTCTTTCTTCCTGTCATTTCCTAGTGGAAAAATGTATTCTATTCATTATACTCTTTTTTTTAGAGAAGCGAATAAATATCACACGATATTTAATTTTAACTTCCGTCTTCTTAACTGTCGGATCTGTTGTGACGATATTCGTTTTCGTCTTCTTCAATGATGAAACAGCACGTGGTGTAGCCACCATCATTATCATCGAATGTTTTGCACGTGAGTCTAATTTCAACAACTTCATCCCCACACTGCTTTTTCTATGCAAAAAAAATCGATGCATTGATGAAATTTAGGTTAATATTTATTTAGCTTTTTCTTTGTCTTAGTGATAACTGGCTGCATCGCCATGGCGAATTTTAAAGAATTCTTTACCATCACAGGAGAAATATGGAAGGAATATGAATCTGGCTACATACTTGGTTGGACAGCGTCCAGTTTACTTGGCGTTCCTATTACCTTTTCCACAATTCTTTTAATTATAATGGTGACTAATAAAGACAGAGTTGTACCACCGCGTATATATACATTCGAAGAAGACTACGAGGCCGTTAAATATGACGAATACATCAAGAATAAGCCAATTTCAGGGTCTTGGTGAAATTTGTTTCGTACGAGGTTGAGAGCAGTTTTTGAAATTCAAAACCTGCAAAAGTTATTTTTTTGGAAATTAAATTCCCGAGGAAATTTAAACTTGAAGTTAGTTTGTAGTGTAAGTTAGTTTGCAAGTGTTCTTATAGGAGAAAAATACGAGTTTTTATAAATATGTACATATATTTGAATTTATTTATATTACCTAGAAATAAATAGTATGACAAGAAATTGTCGGAGTTTTTTAAAACCTATGATAACAGTTGATCGCACACGCAAATATCCTTCTTGTTGATTTTACATAAAGAATTGCTTCGCGCGCAATGAGTGTAACCAAATATCATAAATAGTTTCTCTATTTTGACCCTCCTAGCTCGTATAAATACATAATGATATAATTTCCTAACTGACGTTTTCCAAGCCTTATTTCTAATGGCTATTAACGCTATACGTCAGAAGTACTCGAATCTAATTGGTCACGCTAACTTTCACGACAATCTGAGTGGTCCAAATAATCGTTACGACATAAATAAAAACAAAACAAAAACTAATGTACACTATAAAAACTCAATCGACTTTCTTGAAAGGTTTTTCTTCTGGTACAACTCCATTACTTTCTTTATTTGATATAACACTATGTCGGCCATAACTGAGAAATCGAACCAAAAATAACCAGCAAGTATATGCGAACACACCAGTTAAAAAGAAACACCAAAAGATGGCGATATGTTTTGGTGGGGGTAGTGTGACCACATCCCATAAAAATTTAACCGAAATTAAAGCTTCAGTGATTATGATGGAAGCTAAAACCCACGATTGCTGACCAAACTTTTTGCATGTACTAAAAAGAAAAAAGAAAAACAGCTTGAACGTATTTTAAATTCAGGAAGCAAAGAGTTATCATACATTCTGCAGATCAGTGAAAATATCGAGAACTGACAACACAGGGATAGGGCAAAATACAGAATTTAGGTTCACACAAGAGCTATGACACGTGCACAATGCGGTTTACCGCAACAAGGTGTCGCAAAGATTAAACTGCGGCATAATGACCTAAATTTCATTGTTTTTTATCAAAGTCACGTGGTTTTTTCAATCTAATAGTTATTGTAAGTTCAAATTTAAAAAAGGAATCAAAATACACGATTCGTTGCCATAAGAATTTCATAAGGCGATATATTAAGCTGTTTCCTTGTGAATAAGGAATTTGAGAATATAAAGAAAAAATATAATCAGACCTGTCATTAAGATAATCATAAGTTTCCCGGCATGCAACTAATCCCATTAATGAATACAAAGCCAGTCGGAATCCGATAAGATTATTCGTTGGGGGAATCCACAACGCAGCCTTCATGTAAAACACATTCAATTCCGCTAATGAAAACTAAAGAGAATAAGAGTCACATCACCACTGTTCGGAATGTGTACCATAAGTATTTTTGTGAATAGAGATATGTAATTGTTGCTGTCTAAAAGAGTGAACTAATACACTCCTCGAAACTAACTTGAAGGGATCACGATGTTGGACTCATTTAGAAAAAAACAGATTTAATTTATATCATATTGAAGAAATAGCAAATTTTGATATTTTCTTTCATCAGTAATTTTAGACTTAGGAAGATGCCTTTAAACTTTATCAATCTATATTATAATACCCGTATGCGTCTGTCTGTCACGCAAAATGGTAACCGCAGTAGCGAGACACACGAAATGCGGCTAATAAAGGACGAGCGAACCCGTGGATTTCTCCAGACTAGTGTATATATATTAGTCACTGATTAACATAATAACCAATGCCGAAATAACACTTCTTTGCTAGTCCCAGACCTCTTAAATTTTTGCCGCTGATCCAATAACTTGGGATCTGCACATCAGCTTGTAATAAAAGTCATAGGCCCTATGATGCTCTATAATACGTCGGATACCATTCGTCACTTTGGGATACCTTTTTAGTTCTCCAGATATTCAAATTTAAATAATTTTTTGGGTTTAATTATTCTGCATAAATTATGATGTCATATCGCCAAAACTGCGGATAACTATTCCTATTGTCATAATTTTGAGATCTTGATATAAAAGGGTAAGCCGTTAAACAAATCTAGGCACGGGGCTAAAAAATTAAACAGGTCTGGTACGAGTAAACTAGTGCAATCAACATGATTATGTCCTGAGATTTCCTTAAAAAATGCCTCAGCATATAATTATGAAGAATGAGTTATTTTCTTCAGGAATTCCTCTGAATTAACTGATGACGTAAACCAATGTATCTTCTATATGGGAGTGGAGTTGGCGTCCAGAACGACAGCCTTTTTGCATCGCATGTTAATTATATTTTGATAAAAAAATAATAGGTGACGTCAGCAAATTTTTTTAAGGTGGAAAATAAACATTGGAATGAACAAACGAAATGTTTGAAGGAACTTTTTTATCTTTCGTCCAAAATCTTTTCCCTGACCACCTGTTCAAAACTTAAAAAAAGAAAAGCATAAACCATGTTCACACTTACCATAAAAATTAACAGCAAAACCGTAAACCATCTTTTTAAAGAAACCGTTGCGTTCCAATTAAACTTTCTCCAACTGTAAGGAGTAAACTGCTCTACAAAACGTAACAACCTGCCACTGTATGTCGGAATATCTAACACGTCACGCCAGTTGTATTTCTAATCAAAATCAAACAATATAAAAAATATTAGTAGTAGTAGTAGTATTAGTGAGGCATTTCAATTGCATGGTTTTTATTTTAAGATAAAATTTTAAAATAAATCAATTCAGCAATTTTCAAAAGTTAGCCATATTGATTTTTAATTGCACCTTCATTTCTAAATAATGCAAGGTGTACATTCCAAACACAATACCACCTCCATTGCAAAGAATGAAATCCATGAACCACTGAAAAAAAAATCAAATTAATATTAAAACCGTAAAAATTTTCCGGTAACACATATTACAACTATTTAATTTGCAAAGATTTATGAACGCAAGGGAAAAGGTTGCTTTGGGTTAACGAAATATAAGAACTTCACAAATTTCCCTCTTCTTGTTTAAAAACATAGAGATATTAATAATCCACATACGTGATCCCACCAACATTCAGAGAAGTTTGGAAGTTGATGTTGAAGAGAGTATTCGTTTATCTCAAACATCAAACTTAAAATTAACGTCATCCAGTAGTCTCGAAGTATCAAAGTTTTTATCCACCAACCAATAAAATGTGCAGGAACAAACGCATCAAACTTGTCCTATAAAACAAAAATGGCCTCGCATACATCCTTTAATTGATACAAAATTTACTTGACCTAAAACTTACTTCTTTTATGTAAGTCATAACCCTTTCCACACCTAACAATTCAAATATGATTCAGTGAAGTAACAGATTTTATATTACCATATTTTATTATTTTTATATTAGGTCTTACCCATACATTATGCCATGGGTTTTCTGTGTTATTATTATCATAGATCAAACAGTTACCACCATAATCATGTTCAGGTAAGTCTTTTCCCAAAGCTGGATCAATGTGTGACATCCAACGTCTTGCATCTGTTGCAGTCTTAAAGAAAAGATGGCAAAGATTATGATAGTTTTCATTGCTAATGTGAAGTTGCAGTGTGACATCTTTTTAGTTTTTTACATTATTATTATTAATGATGACTGATTTGAACCAATTTTACAGGGTGCATATGAACAACACTTACTTGAAACAGAAGAAATATTAGACATAATTCGTAAATGATACTTGCACACACAACAAGGCGCCAAAACGCTAAAAACATAATCCATAAATTACAGACTACATCAATCAAAATTTAACTCTAAAGTGATAACTTGAATTTACTCAGTGCAATGATATTTTTACCTGGATGAGGACGTAGAAACGGTCCATCTTTTACTTGTGTTACTCCGAATGCCATAAAAACTGTAAAACAGGCAATTACACCCCTGAAAATAGCAGGTATTGAAGAAACTACGTAAAATATTTTGGCATTTGTGCAGCTGAAAGATGTTTTACGCGTGCTTTCAGATGCTGGATTGTCAACTTCACGTACATTAGTTTCATAGCAATTCTAATTAATTTGCATGTGTTCGCATGCACATGTTGTACACATCTCATAAAGAAGCCCACATTTCTTAAAATATACTCTTATTTGCAATTTTTTTGCAATTCTTGCTATTCTTGAATTCCTTGTTGGCAAACTTGTCATAAAACAACAACAACAACAACAACAATTATACAGTTGAAATGTTAGAATGCCATTTCAATAGAGAAAAAAGATTTATCAATGGTGTGTACTAACTCAGTGTAACAGATACAGTTCCAATCCAATAATTTTTAAAAATAATCTATTATTTTTATATATACAAAGAAATACCTTTTTGCATTGTATTCTGATGAATTCTCTGTTGAATTTTCAACAACAGCGACATAACACAGTGCAATAATCAACATAAGCAGAACACTAATTGTGTGTGACTGGCTAAAAGGAAAAGAAAATACACATACAAATATAAATACAAAAAATACATAATATAAACTATATATTACAGGGTTGTCACTTTTTTCATTCTTTTTTTCCAACCTTTAATTGATATTGTTTTACAACCAAGTTATTGTACTAAAAAATCAACATGAATTCCAACCAACCTAAGTTAAGCTCAACAATTTTTGGTGGGAAAGCTGACTTCACAAAGCATGCTTGCTTTCTAACATTCTATTTAAAGATTGTTTTTGAAAAAGATTACTTACTCGAGCGGTTTTGACATACTGCGTAGAAAATTTTTTTACAACTGTAAAATTTTATCCATATCACAGTGGCGGATAGAGGACAGTAGATGTTTTTGTCAAATTAGGTTAAAACCTCTAAAATCTAGAGTTAAAAACAAAAACTATTTATTTAAATCGAATCTTATTTTACGAAGCAAGCAACTTTTTTTCTGCTTATGTTTTTTTAAAACTTTGAGGATTAAATTAACAACTAGGAATCTAAGAAGTAATCATAGACAAACTGAACCTCACAGTCAAATTGATCATTGCTAATGCTAACCAATTATAACAACAATTGAAAAAAATCAAAACAGACAGCTATATAAAATAAATTTTAGTACACTATTTAAAATAGACCTTGAAACCAAAGAATATGGGGAATTTAAACATCAAAAAAATTTACTGTAAATAACATGTATTTTTAAACCATAGCTAAATTACATACAATGTAATTAATAAATAAAAATTACATTTATATTTATATAGCATTCTAAAAAAAACAGTTTAAAAAAAAATCTACAAAATTTTGTAAATTCCTCAATGCAAGACCTTTCATGCAAATTTGATGAAAAAATGAGAAGTGAGAATATGTTAATGTTTAAAAGCAATCAAAATAAATAACAAAGTAGTTCAACATGTCGTTAGTTCATCATCATCATCATCATTCTCGGCTTAACGTCCGTTTTCCATGCTAGCATGGGTTGGACGGGGTATATTAATGACCCTCTTCCAATCTGATCTAGACTGTGTTAGATCTAAACTCAACTTCCTCTGTATCAAGTCTGTCCTTATAACCTCCTGCCAAGTCTGTCTCGGTCTGCCTCTGGGCTTTGCCCCAGGAACTATTAAGTCTCTACACTTTCTTACCCAATTATCCTCCTCCATTCTTTCCAAGTGCCCCAGCCAATTCAATCTTCTTATCTGGATAACATCTTTAATTCTACGGATACTTAGCCTGCTTCTTAGCTCATCTGAACTCTTTCTGTCTCTCAAACTGGCGTTACACATCCACCTAACCATTCTCATATCATTCCTTTCTAAGCGGTCAAGATCTTCCTGCTTCACTGCCCATGTCTCACTACCGTACAACATAACACTTCTTACACAGGCCTCATACAACCTACCTTTTACCTCAATTGACAAGACTCTGCTAGTCAACAAAGGCAGTAACTCTCTGAACTTTTTCCAAGCAGAACCTATCCTGCAAGTAACACTTCTTCCAACACCCCCTTCACTGCCCAACATATCACCTAAGTAACAGAAGTTCTCAACTATCTCTAACGAGCCACTGTTGTACATCATTAAAGCTGGAAATACTTCATTCTCTATAAGCTCACCTTTGCAACGCTTGCATACAAACTGAATGTCAGCTCTTAACCTTCCACCAATACTACTGCACTTCTTATGTACCCAATGCTTGCAAGTCTGACAAAAAATTGAGTTACTACCAACCCCTTTCCTGCAAACTCCACAAGGCCACTTTCCAACTACAAGGTCACACTTGGCTGCAATGCTACTAATCATGACTTTAGACTTTGCTGTGTTCACCCTTAGCCCTTTCTCTTCTAGTCCTTTCTTCCACTTCTCAAACTTTTCAACTAATTCTTCCATCGACTCTGCTATGAGAACCAAATCATCTGCATACAATAACTCCCATGGACAACCTGTTCTGAACTCCATCGACAGCGCTTCTAAGACTAGAACAAACAACAAAGGACTAAGTACAGAACCCTGATGTACACCAACATTTACACTAAATTCATCACTAAGTGAATCTTTAATCCTGACACGACTTCTAGCATTGCTGTACATAGACTGTACCATCGTAACTAGCCACTCATCCACACCTAATTTTCTCATAGCCCACCAAATAACTTTACGTGGTACTCTATCAAAAGCTTTCTCTAAATCTACAAAGGCAAAATAGAGATTCTTTCTCTTTCCTAAATACTTTTCCTGAAGCTGTCTGAGTAAAAATATTGCATCTGTAGTGCCACGCCCTGGAACAAAACCAAATTGCATCTTATCTATATCAATTCTTTCTCTAAGTAACTTATCAATCACTCTTTCAATAACTTTCATTACTTGATCAACCAACTTCAAACCTCTATAGTTACCTCTTTCTAATGCATCACCCTTGCCCTTGAAACAATTCACTATTACACTCGACTGCCACTCACTCGGAATAGCACCATCCTTTATAATCTGATTAGCAAGACTTGTAATAAGCTCAACTCCAATATATCCAGATACTTTTACCATCTCTGCAACAATACCTGATACTCCTGCAGCCTTGCCAATCTTCAATTTCCTAATAGCCTCCACTACCCATTCTGTCTTGATCTGCATAGCTGGCCCTTCTACAACATCTTCATCAGACAAATTATTCTCAATAATAAATAATACCATTTGAATGTTTCAGCATGTACGGTTTCCAACAACTCTCTTGCACTTGTTTGCAAAAATGCTGGCTACGTTGATCACAGCTGATCTGGAAAGAAAAAAATCTCAAAAAGGAACAAGAATACCATTTCAGCACAAGCTTTAAACTGGTGCTTAAAATACTTGAATTAGGCGTCAATTTGAAGGAGGTACGAAAAAGACAAATCAAAATGACATTTAAAGCACAAGTTATATAAAAGCTAAATTCAAAATTTTCATCAACTGATATATACATATTTATTTTATCACTCAGAGCAAAAGAAGCAAGTTAGCGCAGGCTTAAGCCTTTTCGTACTGGGGTTTTAAGTGTGCTTGAATTTTCAGGAGAATTGCTATTGCTACCTTGAATGCTATTGTTTTGTGTTTGAAGACTTTTAATATCTCATTTAACAGCTAACATTTAAAAAAATGAAAAAAGCAAGAATTTAGCCCTAAATGCACTTTCTCAGGTCCATTTCGTAGAAGTAAAAAGTGAAATAACTCTGGTAAATGGAAAGATATTGATTTAAAATTTACTATGGGGTATTTTTAGACCTGTCTGATAATATTAGCACAACAAGTAATTTTGTATTAAGTATAGCTATTTTTTAAGTTTCATAATTTAGGTATTTTAATAGAGGGCGATAAAACGTTTTTGAAGATAATTAAAAATTCTGAAACAGTAATAGGTAAACAATTCTTTTACAACTTTTAAGAAAAAGAATTTAAAATTTAGGTAGGTATAGCTATCTAGGTAGTTCTTAAGGCTAAAAATATATATATTTCCTAAATGCTTCATAGGTTAAGAAGTGCCTTTTGTTCAAAATTTTGCCCAAACTTACAAAATGTATGCAGCTAATCAAAATCTTGGAAAACTTTTAACCCTACTGAAGATTATAATCTTACACTAACCAAGAGCTGGTTAAGTTGGCTAATCATTACTTTTATGCCTTTTTTATGCCCAAATTTTATGCCTAAATTTTATGCCTCTTTATTTATTAGCAATTAGCCGGCCAGCCACCTAGTAGAGCTATCTAATGTAGGACACGTTTTTCATTTTGAGCTGGCAAAAAAAGTTCTTACCTGGATAAATCTTGATGGTCACACTACACCATAAACAAACACGTAGCTATCCTCCTGTCTTTGTCTATAGCTGAAGCCATAATGAACGGAAAGAAACTAAAGAACCAGCTATGGCATTTGAAAATATTAATGTGACTTTGGGATGCCATGGCCAGCTTTCTTCGCTGAGAATGTCAGATGCTACAGTCAATGGCGGTAAAAAACAATGATCGCGGTAAATGTGACTGGCATTGGGTTATAGAAAACTGCCGTAAATTTGGTAAAGTCGGCGAAAAGCACTCCTCAGTCGTCGAGATGTGCTTCTCGCTGAGTTTACCAGATTGAACGGAACCGGATGAAAGCCTATAGGTGTATGACTGTATATTAAACAGGACAAAATTTTAAATCGGTACCATAACACTCAGCAAAATCGTCCAGACTCGGCAAAGCACCCAGGAGAGATAACAACAAAACTTATGGCAAAGTGAAAGGGGAACCCATTTGTAAAGATTCAAGAAAGCGCGTTGTGCGTCAAAATTTCTCCTTAGGCGAGCGCCGAGTTCGCCAGTGTGTAAATCCACCCCTGAACATGGATCCTGAATTACACTGCTTTCTAATACTTCTTGGTCCATAACAGATGGAAAGGGGAGTCAAGTCAATCAGCCATATGTCCACAAAAAAAATAATAATTTGTTGATGGCCCCGAATAGGCTTGAGAGGGCTGTTTTTAATATTGTTCAAGAAAGCACATGCCTTAATTTCAAATTATATAAAAATCAAAAATAAATTTCCAGCAAGATCTAGTTTAAACAAAACGAAAACTAGGCTTGCTCGCTTCTCATGTGATCACATTTACCTTTTGTGAGAAATCTTAGTAAAAAGAGAACCTGCTTACATGCTGACTCACTACGTTATGATCGACCCCTAATAGGAAACAAGTGTAGCTAGATTTTTATTGAATTAAATGTTACTTATACTATATGTGTTACTAACATATTGTCAGTTCTGGTGACTACAGGTCGAATCCAGCTTGCTCCAGTGCAATATATTAGTGATGCACAAAGTAGCTCTATTTTATTTTGATTACACTGATCATACTTGCCTCATCGTGATCTAAGGTCTGATTGGGGTAAACTATTCTCAGTAGAGAACTAATACACAGATGTGCAATGATAAACCTCTATCTTCAAATTTAGTGATATTTGAGGTCAAAATATGGTAAAATAAGACTAGCCCAAGATTATATAATATAACGCACTTACCCAAACAAAGATATTTGAGAATGGAAACGGCTAATATTGTTTCCTGTCGCCAGAACTTCTTCATTATTGTATTCGTTTTTCGGTCTGCTTTCTCTTATAGAATTTCTTGTCCTGACAGTGTCAGATAATGTCATCTCACTAAAAGACACGATATTCTAACTGATAATTCACAAAACAATCATAACGCTTTCGGTTTTGCACAAAATTACGGGAAGCCTTTGAATGGGGTTCCTCCCGCGAATTACCCCCGTTTTACCCGCGGTTTTATAACTTGGCATTTTTGTCAACAAAGTTTTATTTCCCGTCGAATATCATGGCTGCTCACAAGCTGCATGTCACCGCAGTCTTGTTTTGAAGTGAGCAGTTTTAAATGTATTGCGCGAAAGGAATGATTTGTGCAACACTTAATTTTCTAGCAACGTTATGTCTTTCAATTCATGCAGGTAATTTCTTAGCTAACTATTCAGTTTTTATGTTTCATATCCGATTGGTCATGGGATCTTTTTTACGTTCAACAGCATTTTTTCTATTTGAAACAGTCCTTCATTTATCACCAAGCGTGGTCTGGATAGCTCATACTAATGACTGTTTTCTTGGTCCACAGCATTTTTTTGAAAAACCCTAAATTTCCATTATTTTTTGCCATTCTTTCAACTTTGAACCCGATTTCTGGTCACCTACCTTAAGGTTGTTGAACCTCTCTGAGAGCACTCCCAGATGGGAAATATGATTCTCTTTTATATGGGACTTTATCTTGATATGTCAAAGATGTGTGGTCACGTGGTATGGCTATACAGACGACATGCCAATATTTCGGCCTCGCTGAGACGACAATTGGCATACTTCGACGGTTTAAGGTAGTAAATACCAAATTATTCTGATGTGTGTAGTCAGTTTCCTAGCAAGGTACCTTTAAAGGTCCTGAAACTTCACATTATAGCACAAGGTGCTGATAAGCTGCACATGTTAACACAGGGTGATAACTCTCAAACTTTCCTGAACATCACAAACTGCAAAACTCTTTCTCATTTCCATTGATTTCCATCATCATTATCATCTTCATTGTCACCTTGTGGTTGGATGGAGTATATTAATAACTTTCCTCCAATCTGACCTAAACTGTTAGTTCTACACTCAAATTTCTCTGCATAAGTCTGTCCTTATTATATCCTACCAAGTCTTTCGTATGGGACTTTGCTCCAGATACTATCAAATCTCTACACTTTCTTACCCAATTATCCTCCTCCATTCTTTCCAAATGTCTCAGCCAACTGAATCATCTTATCTGGATAACATCTAATGCTACAGATACTTTTAGCCTGCTTTTTAGCTCATCTGAACTCTTTCTGTCTCTCAAACTGATGTTGCATATCCACCTAACCGTTTACATAATCATTCCTTTTCAAACAATGAAGATCTTCCTGCTTCACTGCCCATGTCTCACTACCATACAACATAACACTTCTTATACAGGCCTTATTCAACTTTAGACTCTAAACCTTTTCCTAACAGAACCTATCCCACAAGTAACACTTCTTTCAACACCCGATAACTACCGAAGATATTACTTAAGTAACAGGAGTTATCATCTATTTTTAGTGAGTCACTGTTGTACATCATTGAAGCTGGAAAATGTTGTCTACAATGCTTACATACAAACTAAATATTAGCCTGTATGCTTCCTGCAATACCGCTGCACTTCTCAGGCCTCACCAGGAGGAAATATGATGCTGCATGGTTTTGGCATGCCGTAGCTATGTCAGAATATGCGATGAAATTACTTGGCGTGTGCGATACGTCAAGTAATTTTATGACATGCAGTCGCGTGTAATTGCAGTTTTTATTTCTACTTTGGGGGATGTGTAAACCTTTTAATTTTTCAATTTTTATTTAGATTAAAATTTAAGCAAGTTTTTTTTTCCAATGTCACGTAAACTGGGTTTAAATTCGTGGTCTTTAATTACACAGGTAGATTTGACACACATTTTGGAAAATAAAGAATTGGCATTTATTATTTGCAAAATGTATGCATGTTTTTCACATGGAATTTCATACGTTTAATACATTTGTCCCATGAATAGTTACAAATTTTAATTAAAAAATATTTTTAATAAATAAAAAAAGAAGAAATATTATAATGTAATCACTGCAGAGAACAAACAAAATATTAAATAAAAATTGGCGTTTTTTTTACAATTTAAAATATCCACAAGTGTTATGAAACTGTTTTTAAATTATATATCCAATCGAAGCCTAATGTAAATATGGATTGTTTATTCCCTCAGAGTTTTCAATGGTTAGAAACTTTATGCTACACTCTTAATAAAAACAATGTGTTTTTTAGTGCATACATTTTGGGAGCGGCTTTTTGCTTGTGGAAGGCATTAGTTGTTGGTCATCATCATCATTCTCAGCTTAACGTCCGTTTTCCATGCTAGCATGGGTTGGACGGGGTATATTAATGACCCTCTTCCAATCTGATCTAGACTGTGTTAGATCTAAACTCAACTTCCTCTGTATCAAGTCTGTCCTTATAACCTCCTGCCAAGTCTTTCTCGGTCTGCCTCTGGGCTTTGCCCCAGGAACTATCAAGTCTCTACACTTTCTTACCCAATTATCCTCCTCCATTCTTTCCAAGTGCCCCAGCCAATTCAATCTTCTTATCTGGATAACATCTTTAATTCTACGGAGACTTAGCCTGCTTCTTAGCTCATCTGAACTCTTTCTGTCTCTCAGACTGGCGTTACACATCCACCTAACCATTCTCATATCATTCCTTTCTAAACGGTCAAGATCTTCCTGCTTCACTGCCCATGTCTCACTACCGTACAACATAACACTTCTTACACAGGCCTCATACAACCTACCTTTTACCTCAATTGACAGGACTCTGCCAGTCAACAAAGGAAGTAACTCTCTGAACTTTTTCCAAGCAGAACCTATCCTGCAAGTAACACTTCTTCCAACACCCCCTTCACTGCCCAACATATCACCTAAGTAACAGAAGTTCTCAACTATCTCTAACGAGCCACTGTTGTACATCATTAAAGCTGGAAATACTTCGTTCTCTATAATCTCACCTTTGCAACGCTTGCATACAAACTGAATGTCAGCTCTTAACCTTCCACTAATACTACTGCACTTCTTATGTACCCAATGCTTGCAAGTCTGACAAAAAATTGAGTTACTACCAACCCCTTTCCTGCAGACTCCACAAGGCCACTTTCCAACTACAAGGTCACACTTGGCTGCAATGCTACTAATCATGACTTTAGACTTTGCTGTGTTTACCTTTAGCCCTTTCTCTTCTAGTCCTTTCTTCCACTTCTCAAACTTTTCAACTAATTCTTCCATCGACTCTGCTATGAGAACCAAATCATCTGCATACAATAACTCCCATGGACAACCTGTTCTGAACTCCATCGACAGCGCTTCTAAGACTAGAACAAACAACAAAGGACTAAGTACAGAACCCTGATGTACACCAACATTTACACTAAATTCATCACTAAGTGAATCGTTAATCCTGACACGACTTCTAGCATTGCTGTACATAGACTGTACCATCGTAACTAGCCACTCATCCACACCTAATTTTCTCATAGCCCACCAAATAACTTTACGTGGCACTCTATCAAAAGCTTTCTCTAAATCTACAAAGGCAAAATAGAGATTCTTTCTCTTTCCTAAATACTTTTCCTGAAGCTGTCTGAGTAAAAATATTGCATCTGTAGTGCCACGCCCCGGAACAAAACCAAATTGCATCTTATCTATATCAATCCTTTCTCTAAGTAACTTATCAATCACTCTTTCAATAACTTTCATTACTTGATCAACCAACTTCAAACCTCTATAGTTACCCCTTTCTAATGCATCACCCTTGCCCTTGAAACAATTCACTATTACACTCGACTGCCACTCACTCGGAATAGCACCATCCTTTATAATCTGGTTAGCAAGACTTGTAATAAGCTCAACTCCAATATATCCAGATGCTTTTACCATCTCTGCAACAATACCTGATACTCCTGCAGCCTTGCCAATCTTCAATTTCCTAATAGCCTCCACTACCCATTCTGTCTTGATCTGCATAGCTGGCCCTTCTACAACATCATCATCAGACAAATTATCCTCATCCCAATCAAACTCAGTGTTAAGCAACCTCTGATAATAATTCTTCCAAGCTACCCTTTTCTCCTCCTCTACACTTCTCACCTACAACATCTTGATTAGTCTTCTTCATTTGCTTTGCTATCTTGAATACCTCATTGCGCTGGTCTTCCCTTCTTAACACATCTGCAAATCTGTTTCTCTCTGCTTCTGATTTTGCCTTATATACTGCTGTACGAGCACGACGCTTAGCTTCTAAGTAAATATTTTTACTACCACCTGACTTCCACTCTTTCCAAAGTTTCCTCTTTTCCTTTATACACTGGTCAACCTCATTATTCCACCACCAGGTCTGTCTATGTCTAGCTGGTCCTTTCGTCCACCCACAGGTATCATCAGAAGCTTCTAGAAGACAATTCTTCAAAGTAGTCCAAGTACTTTCAACATGGTCACTATCACATTGACCATTGTGGGCTAACTGCTGAACTTTTGCACTAAATTGTCTTGCTACAATCTCTTCCTTCAGCTTCCAGACTTTTCGACGGGGCCTGTACTTTCCCTTGGCTTCTTTAACACTCTTCAAGATAATATCACAAACCAGCAACCTATGCTGGGAAACACACTCTTCCCCCGATATAACTTTCACGTCCTTCACCACTTTCTTGTCTGACTTTCTAACCAGGAAGTAATCTATCTGTGTCTTACAACCACCTGACTCATATGTTATCAGCCTACTCTGTCTCTTACTGAATGATGTGTTGCAAACCACCATGTCCGTTGCCATTCCAAACTCAAGCATTCTCTCCCCTTCCTTATTTCTGCTCCCAAATCCATAGCCTCCATGCACACCTCTATAACCTTCAGATGACTTCCCAACATGACCATTAAAGTCGCCGCCCACCATGACAAGTTGAGTGTCTCCAAACTTTGATGTGACTGCTATTAACTCATCATAAAACTTATCTTTATCTTCCTCACTGAGTCCACACTGTGGAGCATAAACTGACAGAAAAGTGACAATCCTATTACCTATCAAAAACTTTATCACTATAATACGACTATTAACACGCATAACATCTATTACTTTTTCTACCCACTTCTCTGCAACGAATATGCCAACTTGGTCAATTTGACAATTCGTTTTTATAGATCCTGACAGTCAAAAGGGCATTATTTTAAGGGCTGTAAGTCCTAACATTTTATTTTATGAAAAAGGATTTGTTTCTCAATTTATACTGTTTTTAATGGCCGTTTATGTAGGAAACATTAAACGAACAAAGACTACAAATGTTTTTTCGACAAAGCGCCGTAGATTAGTGGTTATAGCTCTCGTACTCTGTGTGGGAGACCAGGGTTCGATTCTTCTTGACGGCGATTCAACATGGGCAAGTGAATGTTACCATAGCCCTGGGTTAACCCAAGCCATTTAAGGGAAATTGGGGAGATGGCACATTGTGGGCTGTTGGATGTTGCCGGGAGTTGTCTAGTAGAGCGCGGGCCCTAATTGGGTCTGCGTAGCTCAAAAAGGAGCATTAAATACTCTAGGACTCTCCATCTAAGCCATGGCCCCTCCTGGAAATAATAGACAGGGCATATCCCTCAATATTTGTGAGGCTAGCCATGTAAAATATGCACATCTATCTATCTATCTAAAGCCAATTTTTGGTGACATCTGCACCTTGTCCAAAATCATGAACAAAATGATCAAATACAAAAGGTTTTTTTAAAAATTACATGTCAATTTATATAAAAATTGCATATCGACAGCAATAGAAAATTTCATGCTACAATAGTGAAGGCAGTGAAGTAATGGTTTTTTTGAGAGGAGGTTTTCTTGATTAATAAGTAAGCTCTAATTCAAAGTTAACTTAAAATCATTACTGTCACTGCATAACACAGTAAAATTACAAAACGACAGAGCGTAATCACATTCTATCTATGATCCCGAACAGCAGATGGATGATAACTGTTAACAGGTTTTTAACACTTAGGGATATCGCATCTCACCTGTGTAAGATGTGATATCCCTAAGTGCTCACACATTCTGACCTTGAAGTGGCAAAGATCAGACATTTCTTTTTTTTTTGACACTTACTTCTGACAAAACGTATATAGTGCAGATTGAATGTTTCAATTCTTTGCTGTTGTGTTTCTCTTTACTGTGTCAACATTGTACCAGGGTTTGTGATTGCAAAAAAATTCTGCTCAGCTTAAAGGAAAAAGTAATTCTCTACCTGATATCAGTGTGATCCAGTAACCTAAAATAGTGGTTGTCAAATCCCGAATCCCAGGATGGCTTGAGGTATAGTGAAATCTTATTCCTTCACCACTTGTATAAAATAAGTCCATATTTTGGAGTAAATAGCTTCTCTAATGAATTCTGAAATTCAGGATAAATTTCAGTTGGGGAAAGAACTGTTTAATGGCCACTGAGGATGTTGGATTACACCCTAGATATGGATTGAAAAGTCTTTCAATTTTTAAACTGTCCTGAACATTCTTTGATAAAAAAGTGAAAGAGATCCAAATTTACATTCTTTGATATATATAAGAACTTGGTATGACATTGTTGTACAGGCAATTCAAGCACAAGGTTGTACCCCTAGTTCGCCAATTTATTTAGGGTGAGGCATGTATAGCAGTGCTAGTATTTTTCATGTATACACAACTTCAGTAACTTATATTTTTAAAGTGACATAACATTTAACAGGCCTATCAATAAGGGGAGAGCAATTGCTCTTGCTCACGCAAAGGCTCACCCAATTCTGAGAAATAAGAAACTAGCTGAGCCATTAATTGCTCCCCCAATTCCAAAAAAAGTTTTTCTGGCTGTGCAATATCAATTCATCTCACATGGAAATCAATGTTCTCTTTCTTATTATTTAGAATAAAAAAGAACCAAAATATATAAAAAAAGATAAAATAAAATAGATAAAAAGACTTTGTGATAAAATATGCGTTTATAAACTTATTCTATTTATTCAGATTGCTCGCCCAGTTTAAATTATTGTAACCTTGGGGGAGCGATTTATTGCTTGAGTCTTATTTTCTTATTGATATGCCTGATTTAAGCTTTTTTGCCATGTTTTAACAAACATGAGTAGATCTTTGTATCTATATACACAAAATTTGCCCTTGACTTATGGACTTATGCGAATCAAATTTTTGTGTTCACAAACCTGGCTGTTATGTTACATAGTATATTGGTGTTTTCTACTCACCAATAGAATTATACCAAAGTTTACCTACCATATGCCAAAAACTCTAAATTTTGCTGTGTCAGTACGTAAGATTTCAATCTCTAACTTTTTGATCACTTGTGTGCAGGTTCAATTGGCATTTCAGAAGCAAACACTGATCAAAACATGTATGAAAGAGTTGTGTTTCGAGAATTATTGAAAGATGCTGTGTTAAGAGAACTTGTTAAGAATCATATAAAACATTCGGAAACACAGAAATATCCCGATACGAAGCATGAAGTGAAAAAATCAGTAGAACCGACTGAAAGCACCCTCCCCAACAATAACGTGAAGCATGTTTTAGTCATGGTAGGCGAATTGAACTTAAGACTTTATTTATCACCTTAATGTTTTAGTGTTTTTATCTAAATGTTAACATTTTTCATTTTTAAGACTTTAGCTGTACCACTAGAACATTTTTTGCTGCTCGAACCAGAATTTCTGCAAGATATTGAAAATCACATCAAATACAAAGGTGTGAGATGTCTTATTTCTGAAGCAAGTGAGGTGAGAAATTTAGCCAAGTATATTTCATTGAACGCTTTTATATTATGTCTAAATAGCTATTAACTAATAAATGCTACAAAAATATTTGTGTCTTAGTCTGCTGTTTCTACTGTGCTGTTGGATCTGTATTGTTTGTATCACATACCAGCAAAACTATCAAAGGTGCCTTCATCGCTTTATGTGCCAACCCATAAGTTGGAAAGATTAATGACAAGTGGAAACATGAGGGGATTCCTTCAAAAATATAATGTGACCAAGTTTTATAGCAAGGTGGATGTTTTAGTGTTTTGTGCATTTGCATGCAACTTTTAAGTTCTATAGGGTAAGGACATCATTGGGAATATATATACTGTGAGTTATTTATCCATTTTTGGAATTGGAATGATTTGGAGTAGTAGACAAGAATTTTTTGTGTAAGTAATAAGGGTATGGTGTTATGAAGTGATCCAATACGGTCCCATATGAACGATCTCTTGCAATAAGTTTTTTATATATCACATAACCCTAAAAATTCTAAATTATCATAATTCTGTGATACAAAGCCAATTTCTTAAGATACTTTATTAAGGGTTGATTCTTTAGGGCCACACCAAAATCTTTGAAATTCACAAATTTAAGAATGTGTATGTTAAAACTGTAAGAAACAAGTTTTTTGGTTGTGTTGCTCCAAATTATCGTTAAAAGGGTGTTGACATTACTCTAGGAAATAACAAAGAAATTAAACGTATTTGATTTCATATACTTAATTAATTTTGGTATAAAATTTTTAATTTTAGGTCAACGAGGCAAGAATATTGTCCATGTCTTCTTTACCTTTCATACACAACACATGGTTTCCAATCGTCCTTGCCATATGTGGCATTGTTTTGTTGGTCATCATCTGTGTTTTTATAGTTGTACGTATATTTATTTCTGTAGTCTTCCGTAGCGAATGTTAACAAGTGATATGTATTAGTTAATATAGGTGCATCAAAATATAAAGATGTTTTTTGTTATTGTTGTTTCTTTAGATGTGTATGAAAAAGAAAAATATAGAAGAAGGTGAACTTCCCAGTAGGCCTTCATTGTGTGAAACGAGGCGGCATAGTAGTTTAGCAATATCTCCGATAAAAAGCAGAAATTCTTTCTCAGTGTCACCTAAGAAGTTTTTATATGCACCACAAAAAAACTCCACGCCTATATTCTCATTCACATCTCCAACAAAGTATAAGGACAAGGTGGTCTATCTGCTCAACAGTCCGATAGAAACCACACCTCCGTGTTATGTGCAACCACCAGTCGATTTGTTATTCCCAGTTGGTTCGTCTGTAAGAGGTAACTCTCGTGGTAGCACTGGAAACAGCTCAAGCGATAAATCACGAACGTTGTTACAATCAAGGTGAGCAGTATTATTTTTATGTAAAAAACATTTAACATGCAAAAATCTCACTTGAAGTGAACTTAAAGTGAAATAAAAAATTTTTTTTTTTCTAATATGTTCACTTCAAGTGATTTTTTTATATATTTTCTGAGGCAGGGATATATGCGTTATATCTTTTACCTAGACGTGGGTCATCAGCATCTCTGATAATTGATTTATCACCTGTCACACCTGTCCATGATTTCATTGCACATGAAAGGTAAACATAAGAATATTATATGTTTAAAAAAATCACACTTTTGGAATTTCCAACATATATCAACTACCATTTGAAAGATGCTGTACTGATTAAAATTCATTAAACTCCTCTTTGTTCTATTACTCATAGTCCAACAGAAGAAATCCTTTTGCGGAAATCTAGATGTATTCGATATAGAGAATTACAAATGCTAAAAGATAATGACAAAGAACTACATGAAGAATTTTGGGTAATTTTTTTATTTTTTAATTTATTTTTAATTTTTTTTAATTTATGCATTTTATACAATTACTATATATTTGCAAAAATAACATTATATCAAGGTTTTAGTAAATAACATATTGTTGGCTCCTTTTACAATTTGTCATTTTTTCTACAGTTGTGTACGGAACTGTAATTACATAACATCCATTTTACAGTTTAGCATCACTTCCAGATATGTGAAACCTAAGTACCAAACATTTTTTTTGTTTCATTGCTATCCTGCCCATGTGTATACTTGCCTTGATTAACAAGCTGACACCTTATGCTAAAAAGTAGCAAGTTCTGTTTTCTGTTTTAGAGCATTCCACCTAATACAGTTTCTCGTAAAGATTCAAATATGAAATCAAGTCTAAAGAACAGATATCCTGATATAGTTCCAAGTATGTACATATTATATTTACTGTCTCACTTATAAGCATGTAATTTAATATAAATTTTATTAGCAAAAGTTTACTTCCAGTATCTCCGAGAAATTTTCACTACCTGCAGTAAAATTCATATAAGAAGGAATATTTCCCACAGTCATAAAAAACTCAAAGTGTACATAGCCGAAATTTTGATTGGCCGGGAATTCATTTTTCTCTATGAACAGGAGTTTTTTTTTGACAGGAAAAATAAAATTATGTTCTGCCACTGTTTTTTGTCATCTACAAACCTTTTTTGATAGATCTCTTTTTAACTGGGGGGAAAATTCTTGGCTTGTAGACAAAAAATCACATAAATATTAGATACTTCAGCATTTCCTTGCATACAAAGGAAGATTTTTTCGTAACCCCTAATTTAGTCATTTTGCTGTTTGTCGTTTCTCCCAAACATCATACATGCTTTTATTTGACAAGTGGATTCATTATTTCTTAGATTCCAAAACCATGGTCCGATTAAAAGATGCAGATGAAAGTCCTGTTTACATCAATGCAAATTATATTAAAGTAAGATAGATTTGAGCATTATATGTTAAAATTGCAAATTTGTGTACACATGTGTATAGCTTATGTGCTGTGATGTGATTTAAGTTATTCTGTGTCTTGCTTGTGACCAACTGGACTGAAACTTTATATTTAATAATAGGAAAAGGGAAAAGAGAGAAAAAGAATCCACCGTGTAATTTTTTTTCTCTCTTAATAGGGTTACAATGGGGTGCCAAACCAATACATAGCCACACAAGGTAAGCATGAAATATTGTACGAAAAGTCACTTATATTGCGTTCGTTCTGTAAATTACCTTGCACACATGTGTTAAATTTATTTTAGGGCCATTAACTTGTACATTGGCAGATTTCTGGTTAATGATTTGGCAATACAACTGTTCAATTATCGTTATGATAACAAAACTAAAAGAAAAAAATAAGGTGAATTTGAAAGCTTTTTAATATTTTAAAATAGATGTTTTTTCAGATCCAGCCTTGTATTTTGAAGACCGTTTCCTATTAAAATATCCTTGGTGGCAGCTCCCAACTTCGGGATGTTGATGCTCAATATGTTTTATCTCTGTGATACTAAAGATGGCAACGTCTTCAGAACGGTTTTGGAAAAAAAGATGTCTGTTGACTTGTATGAACTAGATAACCTGTTTTTGTCTGGAACAATTCCAATGCTGTGGCTAAGAACGCTTATCTGGAAACCGGCCTTTGATGAATTAAATGCATTTTAAAATTCTAAAAATATTGCGACGTATAGAACACATAAAATCTATGTAATCCATTTTTTCAAATCAAGTATAACTTACGTTTGATAAATTAACACTGAAGTCATGTCAAATTTGACTTCCATATAAATTATTATTCAATAGGATAAATGCATGCAATATTGGCCATCACCTGACACGGTGACACAGATGACGTACGGCGACGTGGTTGTGACGTACGATTCGGAAATGAATCGAGATGGATATAAAATATTAACGCTTTACGCATCCCACAAGGTAACTTTACATTTAAATTTGTTTTGCCGTAGAAGCTGAACAAAACTTTATATTGTTTCAACCAAGGAGGTTTTATACCTCCGTGTTTCAACATAGTGCCAACTTAATGACAACGATTTCTGGTTGACAAGAGAAAATCGTTTATTAAGTTTACACGCCGTAGATATGTTTATTTTAAGCCCGTTGTTTATTCCAAATCTATTATTCGTTTTAAACCCTGTGTATATTCGAATTCCGATAGTAATTTGAAACCTGGTGTTTATTCGAATTCAGGTGTTATTTTGAAACCCGGTGTATATTCGAATTCCAGTGTTAATTTGAAACCCGGTGTTCATTCGAATTCCGATGTTAATTTGAAACCCGGTGTTTATTCGAATTCCGATAGTAATTTTGAAACCCGGTGTTTATTCGAATTCCGATAGTAATTTTGAAACCCTGTGTTTATTCGAATTCCAGTGTTAATTTGAAACCCGGTGTTTATTTGAAATCCAGTAAAACACAGTAAACAAACTCAAGATGGCCTGAATTGCAGACGCCAATTTATTTTTAGGGTTCTGAAGAATGTCGTAAAGTTACTCATTTCTGGTTCACTGGATGGCCAGATCATAAAGTACCTAAGCATTGCACCCAGGTGGTGAATTTAACGAGAGATGTGAGACAGATTCAGTCAACTCAATCTGGACCTGTTGTTATACACTGCAGGTGGGTGGTGTCGAAGCTATCTAAACGTTTAAGAAATTGTTACCTTTGTTGAGAATGCTTTTTATTTCCTGAACAACTAAATTTCTTTATAATCATCTAAATCTTCCGTCAGTAGAAATTCGAAACACGTAAAACGATAACAAAAACCTACTGCAAATACTCGATATACTAAGTCGAAGCACTTATTCAAGAGGGACCCTTAAACAAGAGAGAGGTCCTTATCAAGAAAGGAATGATTGCGCCACTCTTAAATCTTTTCTCTCCATGAAAGCAAAATAACTAAAGTTTTCCCTTGTTGAGTAACGTGTAAACAAAAAAGTAGCTCCTTTTTTAGTTACTGTAGTTTCTGCTGTTCTTCTTGGCTTGCTTGGAAATTGGAATAAGCGGTCCTTTTGTGATAAAAGTATATTCGATTATATGCTTTTGGGCGTTTCATCGAGAGGGGCGCTTAATCAAAGATTTACGTTATGTTTTTTGTTGAGAATATTTAATTTACGCTATGGTGTTATTGAAATAATTTGTACCGTCTGCGAGTTAATCATGTTCAAGACAAAATATCCAAACTAAAATATGTCAGAGATTGTCATTTTATGGATGTCTTTTTTTCTACTTGTATTATTTTTTTCGTTTAGCGCTGGTCGCGGCAGAACTGGTTGTTTTATTGCGTTGTCATTAGGCATGTCGCAAATTGACGTAAGTAGAAAAAAATGATATCTATTGTCTGTATGTGTGAGTGAAAGAAGTAACTACAAGTATAGACGGGCGAAGAATTCGCGTGGATTTTTCCACGGGCTAACGACTAGTTGCTTATAAATTTCGTCGGGTGATTTTTTCTCTGTTTTAATTTTCTGCATTTACTTATTTTTATAGGAAGAAAACGAAGTAGATATATTAAAAATAGTCAGTAGAATGAGAATTGATAGGTAAGCAATTTCATACCTATGGATTCGAGGGAAGGTATGAATTACAGTGTCTGCTAGATCAGAGAAAACTCTGGGAAATTACATACCTTCTAAAAATCACAAAAAGAGTCAGGTAAATTTGCTAATCTTGTGCTAACTAAAATGACCAATACACGTTTTTTTTAAGACTACCAAAATTCTAACCAGGCTCTTCATTATTCTTATTTCTAGACCTATTGTTTTTAACCTGAAATCCCTGATAATCTTAGAAATATATTCTTATTAAATTATGTTATTTTAGCATAGAAGTGAATATGCGAATTTGATTTTTGGCCATTCCTGACTTCAGGCTTGCTCAAAAAAACCGAAAAGAGCATCAGTAGAAAAAAGGGTATAAAATGAGGGAAATATCAGAGAAAATCTAAGGTCGTGACAAACGCCTTGTATTTCTAAGCATCAAAACTTTACTCACATTTTCTTGTTCTTCTTTTCTAGAGGAGGCATGGTCGATAAAGATCATCAATATATATTTATTTACAAAGCTTTGTACCACTATTGGACAAGTAAACGGTGTTCTTCATCTTCTTCACCCTCGTTGAGTCGGTCGTCGTTAGAACACGCTGAAGAAATGCGAGAGTCTGAAGACTCGCTGGTTGACTCTCTCGAAGGAGACGCTGGATTTAAAGGCTTCTCTTTTGGTAATTAGTAATAATGCAGTGTGAATAAAATAAATTCTGCGCATAATTTTCGATGGAAAGTACTTCGAGTGATTTTTATTTGCCATGTTAATTTTGGTGCGCCGAAGTCAGGGACAAATTTTTCTAAAGTTAGAAAAAATTGGAAATAGGAAAATGTTAGTTGTCTGTATTGAAGTTTTAGTCAAATAAAGTCAGCGAATTCAGAAATGAATATGTATGTAAAAAAATCAAATGTCAAGAAGAATCAGGGAAAAAATATTTTGAAATTAAACAGGAAATATTTCTGTGTAAATTGCTTGCACAAATGATTTTTTTGACCAACTAAAAACATCTCCTATTTAGTAACCATCCTAATAAAAATATTTGTTTTTCGCAGTTGGCAATAGTACTAAAATACCAGCCATTAACGGTGAGACAGTGTTTGCAAATGTAACCAATTCTTTTACTGTTTCGCTATTTCGGTATAAAATTTTTTGTTATAGTTAATTTGATCATATATTTATTCGAAACAAAGTTTTGGAGACCAACTAAAAACATCTCCTATTTAGTAACAGTAACCATCCTAATAAAAATATTTGTTTTTTGTCGTTGGCAATAGTACTAAAATACCAATGCACTATAAAATGTTCTCATCGCATTATTTGTTATTATTTGCATATTCCTTATTTTTTGACACAACACATATAATATAAAGTTATTTTTTAACATATATTTATCAAATATCTATGGACGAAATTATAGTGGAGGAAATTTATTTTACGACAGGTGGACATTTTTGCGCAGAAAAAAATGTTAGTTTAAAATTTAAATATATTGGAAATATTAGATGAAAATAAGACACAACGTCTGTGCGGTTCCCTCGGAGGGTTAAACCTCGGAGGGTTAGACCTCCGATGGTTAAACCTGGGAGAGATAAACCTCGGAGGGATAAACCTCTGAGGGATAAACATCGGAGGGATAAACATCGGAGGGATAAAAATCTGTGGGATAAACCTCGGAGGGATAAACATCGGAGGGATAAACATCAAAGGGATAAACATCGGAGGGATAAACATGGGTGGGATAAACATCGGAGGGATAAACATATGCGGGATAAACATCTATGGGATAAACATATGAGGGATAAACACATTCTCTATCTACATAGTTTATATTTACATTTATAATTGCGTTATTGAGTACCATATTTACTCGGATCAGACCTATTCGAAAAAAAATGTTAACAACCCTTTTAAATAAACTTCCGTATTTTCGAAACTGAAGGGCCCTTTGAAGTTGTGTTCTCAAAGAGAGAAGGCGGTCGTTTAAAGAGATTCAAAAAGAACCGACCAAGTTCATTAAATATTGCGCCTCCATAGGGATGAGGCGCTCATCCGAGTGAATATTTGGTAAATGTATATTTTTTATCGTTGTGTTTATACACAAACACGTTTACCTTGTCCATAGAGAGGTTCTAATTAGGATTTTGTTGAGGATAGTCATGACTTAGCAGCAGTTGAAATTACATGTTTCTTATAAACAAGTTTCTTATAAACATTTTTTTTTGGGAGGAAGTACTTTGCAGTCTATTTGATTCTGATTTTTTTTACTTTGTTGTACTTTGACAAACCTACCTGCTAAGCTATCTTCATTATTGTGTTTTGTTGTCTGGGTATAGAATTTAGTGTGTTTTCATAAAAGCGATATTCTAGTTCTAATACATACTTTGAAAACATAACAGTGTGTTTCTTTATGATGGAAATGTTCGCATACATCCTTTGAGGATAACAGGATCAAACCACACCCTTCTTTGCTTAGAACTTGCAAACGATAGTTTAATCCACACAGAGAATGTGATTAATTTGATTAATTAATGAATTTCTTTGTGCGATGTGACTTTAATGTGAAAATTTCAGTAGTCTAATATTTTTTTATAAGGAGCCGAGTTCAAGTATTAAAATTCCCTAAGGCGCCCTAAGCTCAGAACTTTTAGTCAACAGAAAACAGTGAAAGTAATGAAAAAAATTTAATTTAATAAATATTGTTAAATTACAATTTATAAAAATATGTCAAATAAACTATCATAAATATATTTTAATTATTTCAAAAATTTATCATTTAAAAAATCTAGTGGGCTGTGTAATAATTTTAAAATGTCTTCGCCGGAGTCCATTTTGTTTTCGTTCAAATCATTCAATAGATGTAAATTGTTCTCCCTGAAAGCTTGGAAGTAGTGTTCGTCCGAATTACCGTTAAATAAATTATCGTAACTGTGTTCACTATTCAAGTCTAGTTCGCCATGAAACATGCTAATGGCGTCTGTCGCTTTCGCTGCTTCTTTAGGTTCTGTCAACAGATCTACTGTATCTTCAGAAGTCTCCTTATCAGAGGATTGTTCTTCTTTCGAATAAGGTGTAAATAGTTCAGTTGTACCTTTGCATGTGTCATTGAGAAAGTCTAGATGACTGTACTCATCTTGTGGTGGAGTTTCTGTATTTTCGTTTTCAGTTTTTTCCGAAGATTCGCTCTCCATCGTAGTTGCATTCTCATCGATAGGATCGACGCTTTTGGTTTCCTTATCAGAGGCGGTGGTATTTTTTGGTTCCTCCATTGGTATATCTTCAGTTACTGTCTTTTGTTGCTCCTCTTTTTTGGTTGTGGTGACGATGGTTTTTGCAACTCGTCTTCATGTTGTGGCTGTTGCTGCTTTTGTTGTTGTTGTTGCTGCTGCTGCTGCTGTTGTTGTTGCTGTTGTTGTTGTTTTTGTAGCAATAACTGTTGTTGTTTTTGTTGCTGTTGGTGATGGAGTTGTTGTTGATGTTGTATATGTTGCTGCTGGATGTGCTGTTGATGAAGCAACCGTGCTTGTAGTTCTTGCTGTTCGTGTACATTTAGAGTGTGCTCTCTCCCAAAAGCAAACGGTCTATTCGGTATTTGTCCATATTGCATTTGATGACGTAAAAGCATCTGTTTTAACTGCTCTTCTTTAGCCTTTAACTTTTCTATATGTCCGGAGAAGGCTTCGGAAAAAGAGGGTAATGGTCTGTTTGATTCTGGATAGTATCTAACAAAAACGCTTTTGTTAGGTGGTGTAATTGCAGCTGTCTGCTTTCCTTCGTCCTCGTCATTAGTTTGTTCCGGCGATGTGTCGTCATTAAAAATCGCATACTTGTCTCCGTTGGATTTGACATCATGCATGCTTGACACACTCGTTCTTCCAGACGAGCTATCATCATCCTGCTCTTCTGATTTGACGCTGACGGGTTTATTTTGCATAGTGTGACTACCAGGTGGGTGAAGCCAATGTTCTGGTTGACATTGAAGTTGAGGATTGGGTACTATTTGGTCATCTGTACGTCTCTCCATCATCATTTGGTGCATTCGTTGCTGTTGATACATATTGTGCATAGGCATGGAGTGTAGCATTTGCTGTTGGGCCGCTTGGTGTAATAAAAAGTTCTCTCGTTGCATTTGATGTTGCAAAGCGTGTTGATGTGCTTGCAAGATGGCACCCAAAGTAGTGCCTCCATGTTGCTGCAAGGCTTTGGCAAAGAAAGGAGCGGTCATTGGAGGAATTTCGTTAGCCTGATTTAAAATACCCAGTCGGTCAAAATTTGGTCCAAGTTGAACTTTTCTATGCATTTGCTGTTGTGGGTGTATCGGCTGATTTGGCAACTGTGGCACAGGAAGCCGAGCGGATGGCTGTACTTGTGGTCCAACGGTTGCTTGTGGATAAATGTGTGGATGTTGAAAATGTTGCGGTACAACATGAGGAGAGATGGCTTTCTGTGGTGATGAAACTGACATTGTAACTTGTGGTGATGAAATAACTTCACTCTTTGGAGAGGGAGAAAATATATCTTTGTGATATTTCTCAATGTCAATATTTCCTAAGTCAGCCATACCAAAAGAGTTCATCAACATGTCATCAACTGTCGTTGTATCCATGATATTCAAACTAACAACAAACACTTTCCTACAAATACTTCTCAAAAGACTTTAACCTCAATCGCTTGTAATGTGTAAAGTTGTAAATCAAATTCAATTACGAAAAAAAAAATTTTCTTTCGTAGTTTCGCCCTCCTCTTTTTACCGAAGGCTTCGTTTACAGATCTTTTGATCGATCAGTTGCTGAAGAAGTTAATTGTTCTGCCTATTAAACTTCTCATACAACATTCGGTCTGTTAAATAACGAACACGTAGCTACTTTCTGTATTTTTCGCAACAAAAGCTTCACTACTTACCTGCTCTTGAATGAGGTGTTTTCGAGCCTCACGTTCGAAAATGAGGTTGCGAACTGGTACAAACTATAAGCTATTGTGTAAAACAACTGTAATGAAATCTTTGAGCATGAATATTTAACACATTCATTTTTTGTTTGAATTTAGAATATTTATATTTTTTTGTGTTTTCACGGGTACAATGTTTAAAATGATTTTTTTTTTGCTTGACTCGAAATAACCCAAGCATTGTAACTGTAAGAGCTACTCGTGGGGCTGTGTGTTTTTTAATAGGTCTGTAAAGCAGTGAACTGTATACAGTCTAGTTTTAGAGTTAAGTAGTTATGAGAAATAACTTTTAGTTCGATAGCTTACTTTTTTTGATTGGCTATTCTTGTTACGGCATTGTTCTGCATGAATAGTTTCTTTTGTTTTTTCGAATTTAAAGATATGAACTGATTATCAGCTGACAGCAAGCCACCCGCACTACTGGTATGCGTATTTCTTTGAGAGACATTTTAGAATGAATGAATGAACGAATTCTGTATTGTTTACGTACACTTTTGATTAAAAAAATGTTAGCATGTTATGTTTATCACAAATAAAAATTTGTGCGTCTTTTTTGGACTGATTGGCAAATCAAAAAAATAAACATTTTTAATTCACTTAGAATTTTTTTTTTTAAAGTTTAACAAATATCGTGTGAATAGATTTGTTTTTAGTATTTTTAATTAAAAATAACGCTAAAAATGAAGAACTAATATTAAAAGTATATAAAAATAGAAACAAACATTTAAGAACCGTGGTTGCACTTACGCAAATAAAGTACGTTTTTTTGTAGAGTTTTTTTGTCAGGAACTAGTACTCAGCTTTTTATAGCATCGTGTTGCAACAACAAAAAACTCGAATAAGAAGTTAACTTTTTGAAGAAAAACAATGGTACTTCTATCAAAGAAACTATTTTAGTCAATAAAAATGTAAAATGACAAAAATGTCATTCTCGTCCCCAGAGCTCTTTGAGATAAACGCAAAGGATTGGAGTACGCAAATGATTGTGAAATGAATGTATAACTAAACAGAAATAAAAAACGCAGCAAATAGCGACTGCCAAAAAAGTTTACAAAATATGATGCACCCCACAAACAAAAGTTAAATATTTTTCCACTTTATCGGGAGAATGTCTTTGACCATATATCAGACAAGAATTTCAGTTCTTTAATTTTTCATCTCCTAGAACTCACGCTATACTCGTTTTTTCTTCTACAAGAAGTAGCTCAGTTTATAAAAATATTTACCCGGTCTCGATCTCTTTCCCAGACCTCTTTCTTTCTGGCGCAGGTTGAAAAATCATGTTTGTTTGTTTTGTGTTTTTTTAAAGAAAAAAAGTTGCAGAGCGTGCGCCCATCTTTTTCTATCAGTAGTATCAGTATGTCGAAAGCAACAAATTTTTTTGTTCAAATTTTGTTTATTATACCATGGGTGCTGGACACGAGGTTGCATTGTGGTACCTTTCATACCTCCATGGTTATACGATTTACCGACCAGTTTTTCCACCATCCCAGTTTAACATCGACGATTGCATCAACTAAGCAACCTATAGGAAGTACTTTCCTAAAGCAACCTCTTCCCCAGGGATTGTTAGTTCTTCATATTGGGATCAATATAAAAAACCTAACAAACCCTGGGGACGAGGCTGGTTAAAACGAGCTTAGTTATAACTCACACCAAACAGACACTACGACAGGAATTGTACATTGAGGAGGAGAACTCGACATCAACTCACTTCAAGGCAGAACCATACATCAACCTCGTCCCCAGGATTTTTTAGGTTTTTTATATTTGGACCGTTCTGGGACCCAAACTCTAAGTTTCACAAATAGAAACATGTGTTTTCTTTTCTTTGTTTTTTTAGATTTCAGGAATAAAAAGGAATTAAAATTTCAACCCTATCATTGTTCTTATTTTGCTCTTATTATGCAGCTATTTCCAGCCTCGTTGTTGTTAAATTAAAGGGATTCCTGCATTGAAATGAAGTCAATAAATCAAGTCCTTTGGAATTTTACAAAATCCTTTTTCGTTCTCCAGTTATTCAAAATTTAGATTTTTAAAATCCGGGAAGTTTTGATGTCATAAGTAAGTTTTGAAAAATGCTGACATTACATTTCTACCTGTAACTAAAGATGAGATCATTCTTAAACCACAAAACTTTCCACATGTCAAGATATCAACAACAGCATAAGGCCACGTTGCTTAAAAGTTTTGATATGATGTATAAGCTCGCAAGATATTTCGAATATTAATTTATGCTTACTATCTTATTACATCATCGATGATGGTGTCATAAGGTCGGATGGAAATCTTCGAAGCTGAATATCTTAGAACGAAAACAGATTTTTTAAAAAATTCTTAAAATAATGATAAACAACTTTTGATATAACTAACAAAAATATCATTTTTAAAGTAGGAATCCTTTTTAAAATGTGTTAAATAAGCACCCGTTAGCACCTGTAATTTTCACCTGCAATTTTTTTCCAATACTTAAGGGGGATTTTCACGAAGCGAATTGAACGGCGAATTCGACGGCGAATTGTATCTGAGCATGCGCAGTTTTGTTTGTTTTGATTTTGCACAAAAATGCGCATGCTCAGATACAATTCGCCGTCGAATTCGCCGTTCAATTCGCTTCGTGAAAATCCCCCTTTAACAAAACACCAGTGTCAAAAAATCTGCTAAATTATGTACAAATATTAATGACGAGTGGATTAATATTTCTTAGATTTTCTGAATCAAAAAATTACAAGTGTTTTTTTTTTAAATGTTCTTCCATCTTTATAGCTTACGAAGACGCCCTTTTATGAATTTCTAATTAGAATATCTCAAACATTTTTTCTTTTTAAACTTTGGCATCCACACAATTTAAAATATAAAATAATTACAAGATTATAAATATTGTAATTCTTTTAACATTTCGTATTTATATTTCTTTTGCATCTACTACAATTATTTTGTTACTGGTCATGGTTTAAGCGATCAAGATGGATTCCCGCATCTACATCTATTCAAAATAAAAAACCCTCAAACGTACTATGATTTTGGTTAAAGCTTTTCGACTAACAAAACTTGGTTATGCTCAGCCGATATAAACTCTCCCCAGACCTTTGGTAAAATTTTTAAATCACAACATTAAACCAAAACTTGATTCACTGTTCTTTCCCAGCACTTTTTTTAAACAAAGGTCTAAACGAATTCAACTAACGCAAGTTTAATATTTTACAGAACCTGTTTTTGTATTCAAAAGTAGAGTCTATTTATATAACATTTAGAATTGTGTATATTTTGCAGAACCGTTAGCAACCATCAATACACAATTCGGTATTCTAATAACTGAAATGGTATCGGTGGACGCTATTATTTGAATAGGCTTCAATGATTTCATGTATATCAAATGAGCAGTCCAATTCATACAAGCTGTAAGCGTTTATGAAAATCCTAGCAAATCTAAAAACATTGGAGCTTTGACTGTTTGAAATTAAAAACGATTTTTATACTTTGACGAAGTAATATAAAAAATGTAGACTTGGTTGGTGGAAGAAAATGTAATTTATTTTCAAGTGAATAGCTTAGTAAGAAACGAAGAAAACCAAGAAGAACAAGAAGAAAGAAAAAGGTTGAAAAGTTGTTGAGGGAGATTATGGCATTGTTAAATTTTCTTTTAAATGTTAATGCTAGAATTTTGCATACTATGTTGCCAACCCACCATATATTACTTTTTGGTATACTTGCCTACTTGATTAGGTACTGCTCTACAGCTTGTTATGACAAATCAAACAGACCTATAACGTGCATAACCTCACCTGTAAATAGCGCATTAAATCAACATATCAACGCAACAAATACTTGTGGCACTCCCCCGGAGGGGTACTGTTTCATAGGTCCTCAGCGTCAGTGCGAAGTATGTGACAAAAACAATCCATTGAAAAGCCATCCAGCGCGTAACATGGTGGATAAATTTAGCTTGACAAATGTATCTTGGTGGCAATCCCAAACATGGTGGACTTCTAACCAATTAGGTTTGTCGAAAATGTTTGATCCATTAAAAGTAAACATAACTTTGACTTTGCGCAAAAAATATTTAATCAGCGGAGGAGTGTACGTCACCTTTAAAACTGAACGTCCCAAACAAATGATTATTGAGCGGTCTAATGACTTCGGAAAAACATGGCACGTGTATCAATATTACGCTCAAAATTGTCGGTCAGCATATAACCTTCAGCCCGACCCACCAATCAGTGCCGTTGACCCGTTTAAACAAATCTGCTCCGAATTATACAGTGGTGAGTTTCCTCGAAGTGGCGGAGTTGTTCATTTTGATCCAAGAACTCGCTACAAGCCAGCAGATTATTATAACGGAGAAGTCCATAAATACCTTGAAGCAACAAATATTCGATTACGACTTGAATATCCAGGGACAGACGGTCGAGAATACATTAATGAAGAATCTACTTTAAATCAATACTTCTACGCGATAAACGACTTGCGCGTCGACGCGAGATGCGATTGTAATGGTCACGCAGAGTTCTGCGATATCTTAGACTCGTATGAAATGTGTGATTGTAAGCATAACACAGCTGGAACAGATTGTGAAGCTTGTTTACCCATGTATAGAAATCGAATGTGGAGGCCTGGTAACGCCACAAACGCTAATCCTTGCGAAAGTAAGTCTTCCTCCGCATCTTGCTTTGATTATTCAATTCCTCTTCCCCTTTACACATCATTGTGTTATTACTTCTATATTTTAGGGTGTCAATGTTTTGACCATGCCCAGTCCTGCACGTACAGTGCGTTCCTAAATCAAGGCATATGCGACAACTGTGTGCATAATACGCGTGGCGTGCGGTGTGATCAATGTGTGGAAAAGTTTTACAGAGATATGAATATGCCATTAAATGACCCCAATGTTTGCATACGTAAGTACTCTCTCTCTCTCTCTCTCTGTTATATATTTCGATGCTGCGTTGATATAACCGTAACATCTGAAATTACTTTTTAAATTCCTCAGCTTTCTCTTCTGATCTAATATTTTTTATTTATTCTTTCAATTTTCCCTCGTTTTTCTCTCAATGTCAAAAGTAGGATTTCCCTAAACACAACTAGGATTATTTTTAAGCTGAACAGTTTGAATGTTCGTTGAATCTTTTTAAATAAATCTTGGGCGTGGACGTTCTATCACCAACAGCTTATACAACCCAACCTCGTCCCCAAAGTTACAAGATACCCTGGGGACGAGGTTGTGTACAGCCTTTAAAAATAATAGGAAACTCTAATAGGAGCTAACTTTTGATCTGATTATTATTTTTCTATTTTCAAATTAAATTTTATTTTTCTGTTTACGTTCTAGCATGTGACTGTTATCAGCCAGGTATCCTAGACGATGGCAAATGTTTACAATCTGTCTCATCTGCTAACGTTCTTGGACAGTGCAATTGTAAACCTGGTATCTACGGGCGACGTTGCGATCAGTGCCTTCCTGGAAAATGGGGATACATCGTCCCTCCCGTGGGAACATGTTTCGGTAAACATATTTTATCTACCTACGCAATGGGTTATTATAAAACTTCCAAAGTTTTTAATCTTTCAGAGTTGAGGGGAGTGTTTCAACTACGGGACATGAAAAGTTCAGACGAATTAAGAGCTTGAATGAAGAAGATAAATTTGAGGGGGAATGGAAACCAGTTTTACTAAGCAGAGGCATCCGGACAACGATTTATCCTGCTTGTGTTTTGCTGTGGAAATGTGGAAATGTGGAAATAAAAACAAATCCACTTCTGAAACATAAAATTATGATGGACCATCTAATTGTAAAAGAATTGTACAACAAAGTATTAGAATTAAACAAACTTTGCCTTTTTTACTTCATTGGCGCGCTATAAGCATCAATGTGCGTTTATATACATTTTTATATTTCTAGACTGTAACTGCAATGTGTTCGGTACTTTACACAACAACCAAACATGCGACCCGTACAACGGCCAATGCACATGTAAAGCGTTCACATCTGGAAGACAATGCGATGTATGTAAAGATGGCTACTACAGATTTCCAACATCAGCCGGCACCGACTGCATTCCTTGTCCGTGCAATCTCGGTGGAGCCAATCCTTCTTGCAATAAGGTGACAGGTGAGTAGCAACAGTCTATAGTTTTTCATAATCTCCGTGAATATTTCGTGAATATTTAAGCCCCATAACCTTATTGCTTTTTAGGAATTTGTTCATGCAAAACTGGAGTCACTGGCCCAACATGTGACAAAGTTCAATCAGGATTTTTCTTCCCCAATTTTACACACATCAAATATGAACCTGAATTTTCTTCGGCGAACGGTTCTTTTAGCTGGCATTTTCTGGTGCGTAATTATGCAAGATTTTTTACAGGTATGCAACATTTTAATTATAACAGGCTTTATTTTTTTATTTACGTGAACAAAAGAAATACATTCCCAGGGTTTGTTGCCTGATTTCAGGGTCACTATCGCTTACTTGGCGGCTAATAAGTTTCTTCGCCGTCGAGAAGGCAAGATCTCTTGGAAAAGACGTTGCAAAAAATACTTAAATACTTTTTAACTGGTGCATTTTAGGTCTTGGTTTTGCACGTTTGAATGGAGGACAGTCAATTTCGTTCACTTTCAGCGTTCCTACCACAGCTAGATATTTTGTTCTCCTCCGCTACAGTTTATACAACTATGATTGGTACTCCTCCATCCTACCTCAAGGAAGAGAAAGCGTCGACTGGTCTGGTTCCACCAATATGCAAACTTACTTGAAACCAACAGATCGACCAAATCAATGGTTATTTTCATTGAAAATTATGACCACCAGTGGCTCCCTCGTGAAGTCGTATTCATTTTCATTGCAAGATTTGAAGCTAGGTGACGACAATAGCTGGATTTCTACGTCATACGTCGAACTTTCAGCTGGCATGTTGTATAATATCTCTTTGACGTATGAATCGTCGTCTTTAAATTACGGCATCCCGTGGCCTCTGTTATTAGATTCGTTTATTCTTATGTTGGATTACAACTGGGCTTCTTACTTTACAACCATGTCCAATGTTAGAATCAAGAATGAGATCATCACTTGCTACACAAATAGCAGAGCTTTAGCTACAACATACAACCTACCTTCGCAGTGTGGTCCGCACACCTTTACTATTGACTTACAACTTTACAGCAAAGCTTTAGCTTGCAACTGTTTCCAACCAGGTTCGTTCTCATGGACGACATGCGCAGAGTTCGGTGGCCAATGCCATTGCAAGGTTGGATATGGCGGACGAAGATGTGATCAATGTATTCCTGGTTACTATGGGAACCCAACATCTGGATGCTTACGTAAGATATTTTTAAACTCTTTGATAAGTTGCAACCACAACACTACAGATCTACTAGCTATACATCTACTTCTAATGTCTATAGCATCTCCGTGCAACCACCTAAAAAATGTTTGGATGTATTGCGAAGATAACAATAAATTCTTTTTTTAATTTTAGCATGTCAATGTTCTCCAGCAGGGAGTTTGTCAAACGCGTGTAATCACATTACTGGACAGTGCTTGTGCAAACAAAACGCGCATGGTTTGAAATGTCATGAATGTTTGCATGGTTTCTTTCACTTGAGCATGACTAACCCAAAAGGTTGTCAGGGATGTTTTGGTTATGGCCATCTAGCGTCTTGTACTACGGCGGTTGGTTTCGTGAGAAGCTATATTGTAACTAGATTTACAAGTAAGCCTTTTAGCTTAGTATTCGCAACGTGTTACAATATGTAATCCATAAGTACATAATAATTTTTACCCAAATATATTGTAAATCAAAGTAGACTGGGCATTAAAGGGTTAAAATACGCGGGAATCGCTAGCGGTCATTCTCGTCCCCAGAGCTCGTTGAGATATCCCTCTAGAGCAGTTAATTTTGAGGTTCATGTTAAACAGCTCTGGGCACAAAAATGACCGGTGCATCTTAAAGAGTTCTTTGGACGAAAATGGCTAACATTTGGTTTGGTATTGGGCTTCACTAGAAAGAGTAAACTAATTGTAAAAACGGGAAGAACTCGCTGGAAAATCAAAACACTTTTTTCATAGAGCGGACGTGTAATGATATTGGTTAGATTTGTTATTACAACCTTCTTCCGTTAGCCCTAAATCGTGGTAAATTTGTCGATGCCGTGTAAAAGACCGACTTTATACACAACAGCAATAGGGGTCGGCACAATAATTGTCACCGTCACGTTAAATGTGTCGACGTTATAATTTGAAAACCTCTTCTTTGTAGCTACGTCATCATTCGAAGGTTGGAAGTTGAGAGGTGTCTCTGGTCAAGACAACACGAACTTACTGATCAAAACTGCTCTCGGCATGGAATACACGGACGACAATAACATGCGACGCTACTTCAGTGCGCCTGCAACCTATCTGGGTGACCAACTTTATTCGTTTGGACAAATGCTTGCAGTCAATGTGAGTCTCTGATATTTTAAGGTCTTAGCAATTCCCGTTCCCGTTTCTTAATCGGTTCCATCTCAAGGAGTTCGACAACATATTTAAAAGTGTAGAAAAAATATATATTATAATATGCGTATGCGTTTGTCTGTCTGTCACGCAAAATGGTAACTGCATTACCGAACACACACGAAATGCGGTAAATAAAGGACGGGCGAACCCGTGGATGTATCCACGGGCCACCGACTAGTTAGATTAATTTCTTGGTTTTGCATACCTCGTCCCCATTCTCCATTATAAAATATGTTCGTAAATATCGAAAAACGTCATGTTTTTTTTTCAAATTCAAATTCTGAAAATTAAATGATAGCGCCCTATTTAGATGGAGATATATCCCATCCTAGACAGACTTGCAAACGTGGATTGGCATGTTCGCTTGATTGGGAATCAACAAATAGCTCTGTTTAAATTCAGAGAAGAAATTTCAAGATCTCGCACCAAGTATACAATCCTTTTACATCAAAATTTTATGCTTGGAAACAAAACTCTGTCAGAGTTCGATTTTAAGGCTATGTTAGGTAAGCTGTTTTATACCTTGTTTTTTTCATAAGAACGTCAAAATTTCAGCTGAGGAAGAAAGCGGTTTTTAGCCTCAAATGTTTGTTATTTGTTTTCTTCCAATAAAAAGTCAATATATTGTCAGATTGGAACGTTCATACAAACTAGGTTCTTATTAAAAAAAATGAGAAAGACAAAAATATTTGTAAGACATTCACCTCTTTATCTCTAGGTCAACTGACAGCCCTGCACATAGGCGTGGTGTACTTTGAAGCTCCTGTTACTGTCACTGTGAAAGAAGTGATGTTATATTCAGCGAAGTTCATGCCATCAAATACTAACATTTCTCTCATGATGAACTACATCGAGAACGCGCGCTGTTTACAAGGCTACAAAGGCTTATCCTGCGAAACATGCGCACCTGGTAAGAGAAGTTTATGAGCCCTGTTACCGAAACGCATGTAAAAAAGTTGTAGATGTTTGTAGAAATTACTTTTAATAAACAAATAAAGCAACTTTTGAGAATGTAAACTTTGACTATTGCAGGTTACACAAGAGTCATCCCACGTGGTGGACCACTTGTCAATTGTGTTCCATGCGCATGCAACAACCGATCCACTACATGTGATCCAAGTACGGGAGCTTGTAGCAACTGCAGAGCTGGAACAGAGGGCAATTACTGTGAGAAGTGTCTACCTAATGTGATGGAACCTGGATGTGACCGATGCAAGCCTGGTTTCTGGGGTTTATTTACTCAAGTCAATGGCTGCAAACGTAAGAACATGTTTTTAATTTAAGATGCGATAATGTTGTCCCTTAACCTCGTCCCCAGGGATTTGTTTATCTTTGTGACAATATCGCCCTGGCCATTAGAGATTGTCTGAAAGAGAAAAAAGCCCTGGGGATGAGGTTAGTTTCCCCTGTGTTGCTTAGACTGGTAGTCCAGAATAAAGAAAGTCGATTAAAATGTCAAGGGAAAAGAAAATAATATAATTGCAAGTGGAGAGTTGTCAAACCATAGAATTTGTGATAATCTATATCCTAATGGTTTTCATTTTCAGCTTGCAACTGTTACCTGCCAGGGACAGATGGAGGAAACAATAACGATTGTGGTGGATTCCGTGGTCAGTGTGTCTGCAATAAAACTTTAAACGTAGGTGGTAGGCAGTGCAACGTTTGTAAGGAGAACGCGTACAACATTTCCTTAGGCGATGATCTCCGTTGCCAAGGTAACTACTATATTCTCGTTTACGTAAAATTTGTAAACCATATGAATTTCGGATAAAAATCAAAATCTTCTGCTTTTCACCATAGAATGTCCAGTGTGTTATGGTTTGATTGAGAATTCGGTGCTTCTAGTACGAAAAAATATTTTTGAGGTTCAACTGGACATCTCCAATGTGATGATGTCGCTGTCTGCAAGACAGATCATTCCTTTTCTGCAAGGCATCACCTCTATGCAGGGATCCCTTGATAATCTAACTCTTACTGCTAACGCAGCCAAGGCAACTTTAACTGGTCTCGATTTCCTTTGGCAATCGTTAGAAAACAAAATCAATGTATTTTTAACAACTTTGCAAGGTTCCACTGTAACAAAGATGTATATTCTACTAAACGGGTCAAATGCAATCTTCGCCATTCATAATACAACTGTGTACCAGTACTCCAATATTTACAGCCTTCTTATCAGCAGTCACAATTTGGTTAACATCACTGTTCGTGCGCGCATGCTCCAACAAATTGTCGCACTGAATCAGCTAAATAATCTAGCCAATGAAATGACAGGATATGTAACGATGGCAACAACAAACGCAAACTCGGTATCGACAAAGAAAGAAGACTTGATCCAAAAAATTCAACTGTCAATAAATGCTGCTTCTCAAGCTGCGAACATGGCGCTAACCATACGATATCAAGCTTTCAATCTCACAAGTACTTTAACCCCTGTTCACACGAGAGGAACAGCTGTCCAAGTATACGCTCAAACCTGCATTGTTTCCATACAGAAATGGATAACTGAATCGACCAACGCTTTAGCTTACGCACAGAAGATGCTATCGTCCATTGCCATATCTATACCAGATAACTCAGTGGTGAGATGTTTACACCATTTTTTTAGTCGAAGAAAAGTAAGGCTCTAACCTAGAAGAATAAATAACATCTTTCCCTATCTCCCACAGGTCTAAAAAAACTTTTAGATATTCTAAGCTTTCCATGGTTTGTCTATTGGAAAACGTTTTAAGAAATGCTGATATCTTTAGTGACAAAAATTATTATACCTTAAATATCAAGGTCGCTTGTTTTTCCCACCTTTAAAATCTTTCATAGACTTTAGCTTATTTATCGTTTGTATAGAATATAACAGCTCTAAAAGCCGTCACAACTTCGCTATCCGACGAAAACAGAGCATTTACGACAAAGATTTTTCGATTAACGAATGACGTAAACGCAGTTGCCATGGAGATAACGAAGCTGAAAGCATCACTTTTGTTAACTCGTGTTTCTTCAGCAGAACGCAGGTCGTCAATATACAACGCGGATCTTCGTATTCTCAAGAATAAGTCAGATGGTGCTGTAGCGACCGGACAGGCGGTTTTCAGTGAAGCGACCAGCATGTTGAATACAGTGCGAAATTTTATGACTGTGGCTGCTCAAGCCCAAAGTGCAGCTAATCAAGCTTTAACGAAGGTAGGTGTATGTTACAGACAAAGTACTTATAAGCTATAAAACGCATACACATATTTTTATAAGGATCTAGTTTATAAGAACGTCGAGGATGAGATTCTAGAAATGAGAACATATTTTAAATCTTCATCACCATCAGTAATCCAGATAATTCTGTTCAAATATCTAATTCCGCGGCTTTTTCAGAAAAACAGCAAAACATATAAAGCTATGACATTTTTTATAAAAAAGTGAATTCTTTCGTGTGCTTTTTTATACCAGCAAGTTCCTTTTTCATTCAAGTTCACGAAAACGTTTGTTTTAGGTCAATTCTGTTCGATCATCAGTTGAATTTGCACTTTCAACTGTTCTGTCAATCAGCAGTCAAATACAAGCACCAAAGCAAACTGCAACTCAAGCCTTAACCATCATGAATGAAGCTTATCAACTCAGCGCTGTGGAACACACTGTAAGTGTTTGCACATTATTTATTATTTTCGATAACGACACCTGGATTCAAGGTTTTTACCTTAAGAGAATAAATTTCCACGGCCAATGAAGTGTTTTTTCGCGGAATTCTGTGGATGGGAATTGAAGTTGATTTTCGCGGACGGCAAAATTCTGTTTTTTAGGGGGAGGGGTCTATTTGACAGATTTATCATAAACAAGTGTGGTGACCAAAATCTACCCGTTTAAATTTTTTTACATAAGCCATATCGCAAGCATAATCTGAGCCTTTTTACTAATTGGGATTAAGCATACACGAGCCTGATTTCGAAAATTATGTATGCTTATAAAAAAAGAAAAAATATATTTTTACATATCAAGAAAACAACATGGCATAAATGTTTTTTTAAATTTTTTGCCATTTTTTTATGTCCAAATTTTGTTCTTCACAAAACGAAAAATACATAACGGTCGCGGCCATTGTCGAACAAAAGCCAACTTAGTTCGTACATATTTTGTTGATTTGTGACGTCACACGGCGTAGATAGATATAGGATTTGTAAATGGATAAAGATTCACTCACTGTCGATTTAAATTTAACGCAAGGTTTATATTCACACAATAAGTAGTAATTATCGCACAGTGCCGAGTAAAATATTTTTATATATATTTTAAGGTAGAGGTGGAACCTTTCTGTTACTACCTTTGTTTTTAATCTATTATATTTTTGTTTAGATGGTGATGTCTGTGTACCAAAAAGCCATTTCTTTACGCACGCAAACAGAATCAGCTCAGATGCTGGTGCAAGGTGCAGAAATACGAAATTATATTGACAGTCAGCTGCAACCACTTCTCACACAATGCTCAACGTATAAGACACAAAGCACCACAGCTCTAACATCTGCTCAAAATGCACTGAGCAAAGCTCAACAAGCCCACCAGGCTGCTTTAACAACTGCGCAAAAAATTTCCGTATTATCGACCAACATAAACAATTTACAAACAATAACTACAGTTCAGTTAGATAACTTATTGTTGGCAATCAACCGAGTGAGAATTAGATATACCTCGTTAGGTCTGACAACTGGCATCACAAGACTTCGCGCAGAGTTGGTCATCCAAACTAATAAAATTAACAGCTACCGATTAAATAATATTAACTTGCGAGCAAAAATTCAATCATATAAACTTGTTCACCAGTCTTTGACATCCATGACGTGTTGATGATTCAACGAATGATTTTTTTTCCCCGCAAACCCTGCGGTGGAGAGACTGAATAAAGATACGGGAAGTAAGAAGAACGCTAAATCACTTGTTCAAAGTAATGCAATTCGTTGACTAAAGTGATACCTTCGTATTTGAGGACAATTAGAGATCGGGTAAATCATTGAAGTCGAGATGGTACTTATGATAAAAAATACTTTAAAAACAATTATTCTCCTTGGTCAAACTTTTTGCACAAAAGGCCAGAGAAATATATTTTTCAGTGGAAGAGAACTGCACAATTTGACTCTTTTTGGGTTTCATATAAATTTTGCACAGATATGTAGATTTAAAATGTGAAAAGAAGGTATTTACAACCAACAGTTCGTTTGTAAATTCAACAGTGAAGTAGTAAATTTGATTCAACATCGATTCACATTTTCATCTTAGCTTGCAGATTGGATAGCAAATTTATGTGAAATTTCATAGAAAAATTTATCGAGAATGTAGCTTGTATATTACTGTTAGTTTTTGTAAACGGAAAAAAAAATCTAGGTTATCTATTATTATTTTATCGTTCTTTTTTAAAAACTGCTTTTAGTGAGGCGTTTCTTAGAAAAACTGCATCGGTAGCAGGTGCATGCTATAACCTATAAAGTAAGGGCCAAACTTTATCAAGTTTCATAACAAAACATTTTTCTGTACGTCAGGAAATTGATTTTCTAATTTAAGAAAGAGAAAAGAACAAAAAGTTTCCATTTTCATTCCCTTCTTTCACATAAATAAAATTTCATTTAAAAATATATTTCATTGAAGAAGTCACCTAATTCTTTTGATCTGATAAATATTTTTGATGGATTTTATCTTGTTGCGCATGCGCCTTTTTTAACTTCTTAATTTGTGAAGCACTTAACTTTTCTCCTGATGCATCGTGTGTAGGCACCCCCTAAAAAATAAAAAATGTTTGAAGTGATGCAGATTTGAAGCAACACTCACCCTGTCAGTACGCATCACTCTCTGGATGCTCTCCTTTGTAGATCCACTAAATAACTTACATTTTCATCAAATTGAGAATATTTGTCTGTTTCCGTCCTAAACATTTCAGATGCTGGTATTTTTGCTTTTGCTTCTTTTGCAGCCTACAGATAATAACACCATTAAAAGAAAGACGAAGACGAAAACAACAACAACAACAACAACAACAACACTAGCAAGAACAACGACGACGACAACAACAATGACGGCGACAACAACAATGACGGCAATAGCAACGACAACTACAACGACATACCTGCTCTTGTTGTTTCTTCAATTTGGCTTCTTCTTTTTCTTTTCGTTTCTTTTCTATCTCCTGCAAAAAAAAATCGTCATATCAAAGTGAAAATTGATTTCGCAAATTCCAGCTCACATAACGACGACGACAGTTACCTCTAATTTTTGCTGCTTTTCTTTAAGAAGCGTTTCCTTATCCACAAGTTTCACAACTGCTGCTAACCCTCCTAGCAAATAGTAAAAGTCAGTAAAAATATTTTTATCTTAACACGCTAGTCGCAGTAACATTCGATATGTGAAAGTAGATTCACAATTCAATACTGCTTGCTGCGAAACACTGTTACTACCGCCTTCGAACAATGTTGAATACTGTACCTTCTTGGTCTTCCAGTTTCACTCCAAGTTCAACTAATTTGTCGTCTCTAATGTCATCGCACAACTTTAAAATTTTTGTTACTTTCTCTTCTCGCGCTATCTTCCTTACATCCTCGCGAAATTCTGCAATCAAGTCGACGAACGGCATTAACATTTCTTCACGCTGAAACAGAAAAAAAAAACACTTTAAAATAAGACATTTCGAAGGACGTCCCAAAGATCTGGTTAAATTCTCCGTCATACGAAGAACGTAAGTGTTACGACATTCAATACCTTCTTGGCCAATAAAAAACTTACTTACATCTGCCCCGGTCGCTCCTCCCACAGAAGGAAAGCCATCTCCTGCTCTCCATCATTGGCGCCAAATATTTTCAAAATTCTGGTCAAATATTTTGCAATACCTTTCAAAACTGCATGGTTCGGTGTTTGTTCCAATTGTCTCACTTGCTTAATGTAAATATTCGATTGTTTTGCTAATGCTTGCATCAACTGAATAACAGTAGCTGTGTCAATCGAGTCTAAAAAAAGTTTTCCAGAGAGGTTAAATTTTGATGTATTAGAATGCATCTACAGTGGACTCTCTCTATCTCGAACAAAAATCTCGGTCTCTTGGACATTTGCGTACGCTCTAAAGGCCGGGGCAAATGCATCCAACATCGAAAATGTTGCATGTTGGATGAAATGTTGGATGCATTTGAGAGGCTTCAAATTTTTCGAAAAATGAAAAAAGAAAAAAAAAATCGTGTTGGATGATGTTGGATGAAGTTTGAACTCGGTCAAACATTTCATCCAACATTTTCTCACTCATCCAACACAAATTTTATGTTGGATACATTTGAGTCAACTTTCATACAACATTTTATCATTTTCCAAGTGTGTTGCGTAACTTTACAGTTTTCGAACGTCTTTTTGACAATGGAATGTTTTTTCTGGAACATTTTGTAAACAAATCTGTAGTAGAAATTCATTGAACAGTCGGCAAAGGAGAAAGTCAGAATGGCAGCTTTTCCATGTGTTTCCGAAGATGATTCCTATCAGCCAAGATAAACCTTCAAAAAAACAACTTAAGGAGAAAAGTACCGACAAAGCTGACAAGAAACAAAGAAAGGTAGGACGACGAGTTGGCCCTGCTAATTGATATGCTAGAATCTAAACCCTGTTTATTGGACATATACCATCCTGATTATTTAAAACGCGACATGAAAGAGATAGGGTACAGCGAGATTGCCTCACAGTTGGCAACGAAGAATGCTTCCGTAAAAACGAAGATAAACGGACTAAGAGCACAGTTAGGACGGAAGATGACAAAGGAAAAGACAAGCAAGAGCGGTCAGAGTATGGACGAGTTATACAAAAGCAACTGGATCCATTACGATAAACCATTTTTTTTGATACCAGTTATCAGTGCTGGTAAAAGTAGAAACACGAAAAGTTTACCTCAGGATGCAACAGAGAAAAAGGGGGAGACTACCCCAGTTCTCCCAAAAATGTCCATCACTGAAAAGAAGCTAGACTTGTCTAAATGTGCAGATGCAATCACATCCAAGGCAGCTTCTCCTTTAGAACCACTGGCTCAAAAGATTTTGCAAAAAACTTTGTAATGTATGTAGGCGAAAAATTGTCAAATTTAGATAACGCAGCAGACGAATCGCGGAAAAACGTATATCTGATGTTTTATTTGAAGCTGAGATGTCATTAGATTTAACAGGAGAGAAAAGAAACACTTTTGAATACAATTGTCAATCTTTGCAGCGACCCTTCGCCTTCACTACTCAACAAACCCTTTTCGCTCCTAAATTCCACTAACGTACAGGAGCTTTTAATAACAACCCCCATGGTCAATGTCAAGTGTCATTCAATCATGCCCAACCCGAACAAGGAGGACAAACTTATATGAAAATGATAAACAATAGTTAGCTATATTTATTTTTATTTTCTTGTACTTTATATTTTCGGTATTAAGACCAAGTAACAAAAAAATAAAGTATACCCTATATAAGTCAAGCATATCTATTTCCTATTTTCCAATCAGCAATACTTCCATTGCCACTCAAATGCCCCATCATTTACAAAAGAGTTCATAAAAATTTCCCTAACTGCTTTGCCTTGTAAAGAAGCATTGTGCCCACGTCAAGGAACTTCTACCCCAACATCCGGAACATTTCTCGGAAACCGTGTCTATCTTCAATAATCAGTTCCTGAATAATAATTTGTAAAATATCTCTTTTCTTTTCTCCTTTTTATCCATTTTCTTGTTTTTCCTCGGGTTGGTTTTTCGTCATCTGAATCAACCAACTCGTTTAAAATGATGAAAGTTGCAAGATCTTCCATTATGAATTGTCGAACGAATGACCACGCTATCTTGGATGAGAAGCAACTCAAATGCAAAATACGATTTCATTCAACATTCGAATCAAAATGTTGGATGAGATGTTGGATGCATTTGCCCTGGCCTTAAGCTATTTTCCTCTCTATATCTCGACTACTCCCTATCTCGAACTTCTCTCTATCTCAAACAAAATCCTGGTCCCTTGCGACTTTTTCTCTCTCTACCTCGAACTTTCGGTGTCTAAGGTTCATCTGAACAGCAAATAAAACAAAAAAGTTCGAAAAATGAAAATTCGAATACACTCAAAACATTTGAAATTTGGATACAAACAAGGAAAACAGTAGGGTTTGTTTTTGCTTGATTGTCAACAGGAAACTTGAAAACAAAACTCTTGTTCGAAAGTGCGACATAAATTGAAAATGGGATTTTAAAAAAGGAGGCATTAGAAAAATTTGTTGTTCCAAAAAACACGATTTCTAGTTGGATGAAGAATAAGCGAAAATTGTTTCAAGTTTTAGAAAAAACCTCTTCCTCGTCAAAGAAACTTCGTGGTTGTGACTATGAAGAAGCAGACAAAACAGTTTTTAAATTATTACCTTTGCAAACCCGAGATTTCTGAAGGTGATATTATAAAAGAAATAAGGAATGGGCAAGAAAACGATGGAGAGCGACAACAAGGTTTCAATCGAAGAAATATTTGCTCCTATTGTGGAAAAGCTGTCAAGATCAGAAATTGAGTCTGCTTTAAATGTGTTGTAAGATACTACCATGTTTAGTGACGAAGTTGGGCTGACGAAAAGACTTATTTTTTAGCTTGGAACGGCTATGTGAAAACGAGACTGAAATTTCTAAAGAAAAGATGTGAAGTCTAATGCACCATCAATACCCTTCAATATTTTCAGATTTTTGAACTTTCTCTATCTCGAACAATTTCTTTAGTCTCTTGCGAGTTCGAGATAGAGAGAGAGTCCACATGGAGATATCTATTTCTTAGAAAACAGTCGCACACAAAAAGTTCTTAGCACATATTTCTTAACAAAAAAATCTGAACAAATAGAGATGAGTTTCTGACTTTTTGCGAATTGCATAAATTAAAAACGTCATGAAATGTGTCGAATATATTATTAGAACTGTTTTCATTGGTTCATTTACGTAAGCTTAACTGACGTCAAATATGAAACTCGTTTTTTACAAAAGTAACTTTTTAAAAGTTTCTCATTGCAAACGGACGTGATATTGCTTTGAATATTTGATCTTTGTGATTTTTATTTGAACAATATGATGGCAAGTTACAGTGAAGTTGTAAAAAGTATGGACGGAGGTGAGCGCATGCGCCAGTTGTTGAAGAAAGTTCAGGACGAGTTGAAAGTGGCGAAAGAGGCGTTGAAGAAGAAGGAGAAGGAGTACGCAGATGTTGTGGTTGAGTATGAAACGGATATTGCAGATTTGGAGAAGGAGAAAAACATGTACGCGCGAAGGTATCAGGATGTTTACAATATCACCGATCAAGTTGTTCATTGGAAAAGAAAGTATAAAGATTTGGAAAGAAAGCTTGAAAAGCATGATGCCGTAGCAAAGAAGAAGGATGAACAGATCGAAGAGTTAAAGAAAGAGAACGCAAGCTTACAAGTTCAAGCTAAGAAGAAAAGTTTTAAGAAGGAGTTCAAAGCAGCGCAAGGTGACATCGCGAAGTTGAAAGAAGAAAATATGAAGCTGAATGACAAGTTGTTTGAGAAAGCTAAAATGGTGCGATTTTTGTACGAAAAAGTTAGCAGTGCAGAGGAGGTTGTTAACGCTCATAAAAAGCACCACGAAGAAGCAACGCGTCAACTGGAGGAAGAGAACTCCGCGTTAAAAGCAAGCGTTCTAAAGTTAAAATGGAAAATGAAGAAGAAGAACGAAGAGAGTAAAAATCGGCATGATGTTGCGAAGAAGTTGCGAGAAAAAGTTATCCAGTTGAAGAAAAGAAACGATAAGTTGAAAGAAGACCTGAAACTAAAAGACGACGTTGAGAAAGATGGAAAGCCAAAGAATGCGACAGTGAAAGGAGAAGAAAAAGAACTCGTGCTCGATCAAAAGAATGATGGCTTTGGCAAAACGCTCAATTTTTCAGGAAGGTACGTAAATGTTCGAATATTTTTTTTTACCAAAATATAAGTTTATTATTGTAGCACGAAAAATATCTCGAAGGTGAGTGAAGAGGAGCAAGATAATACATATATCATAATTTCGATTTATAGTGCAAAATTGAAAAACTTTAAATAACGGCGCTAAGTGGCGGAGTTTAAATTTTTATCAAATAGTTGTCATTTATTCATTCAGAAGATAAATGCATCGAATAGCTCAAAATGGCGATAAAAATTCCCTGGAAACAGGTAGCTAACAAAAACATGAAACACTCAATAAAAAGTTCAAAACAACTTACCGAAGCAAAACTATTTTGTAACTTTCAACATATCATCAAACTCCAACGTTGAACGTTCAACCAAAGAAAATAAATATAATTCGCTTTAGTAATGTTTGTTAGTTTAAATAGTTCCAAATTGTCGCGAAAAACGTGAAATTAAAATTATACACACTCTATCAAAATGCGTTGCATTTCAACATACTGTTTTGGTTTGAAAAAATCGAATGTTCTTCTGAGTTTTCGAACAACGTATTCGAATGTTGTACATTTCATTATATTCAAAAACCGCTTCATTCAAAGAACATTTTTTTTGCTAATAATAAACTAGTTATTACACATAGCTCGTTCAATAGGTAGTATATTTTTCGTTCTGCCTAAAGGCTCGCAAAATAATTTTCTGCCAAAGCTGAAGAACTCGAAAAATATACGTCGTATTGTACTTGGCACCGTGGGATAACTAGTACTTTATAACCTCTGCTCTTTTAGCTCTAAAATCAAACATTTCTTTTTAGCTTGACCAAAATCAAAAACAAAGGTGGAGAGAATAAAAAGTGCAATGTCATCAAGAAAATAAAACCGCTGACCAACGCTATCATTACCGACGGCCTTCGAAAAACCGACATAGTTACTGCGGCTGATGTTGCCGACGAAGCACGTCACAACAACAATATCAATAACAACGATGACGCTTTGAATACCAACATCGATTTTTCTTTTTTTATGTAGTTTCTTCGTGTCGCGCAAGGGGGAAGAGGATTGAGGAGCGGTGGAGGTTGTGGACGCTGGCAAGAGATTCCAACTGGACATGAAACATATGAGAACAAAGTGGTACACAGTAAGAACGAGTTGAACATCTGGAAAAGTACGGAAATAGTCTGAAAAATCGAGACAAATCAAGGCAACTGAGTGAAATACGTTACAGAGAGAACAGTTATTGAAGAACAACAACTGGATATGATGCAAGAGCAGAAAGAAGACATGAAAACGAAAGTCGAAAGACTCCTGAAACGTAGCACAGCAAACTTAGAATGTATCGAATCGATGAAAGTTAAGATCTAGAACAATAAAAATGAGTGTACAGAAAGAAGAACGATTTACCATCAAAGGGTGGGGAAAGCCCTGCCATGTGGAGCAGATTGTTTTGCGTTTAACTTGAAATGTTTCTTCTCCACGTGGCGGCGTCTTCCAGTAAAAAAATCGAAATGGAAATCCAAAAAAACGCTTATAGCTTATGTGAATACATCAGTTACTTCACTAACTTGTAATTGTACTTCATTTGACCTTCTAGTCAACTTCAGTTTTTACCTCCATGCGGAGTTTAGTTGTAGTATGAGTTGGCTTACAAATACTCATGACAGGCTAGCAAAGCAAAGTGAAATCGCACAGTTGAGAGTCAGGCTAGTGTAACCAAAACCTAAGCGAATAAAAAATTCAGAAATATTCTTACCACAGAGAGCATTGTGGATTTGTTTTTTCTTCTCTAGAAAACTAAAAAAATAAAAATAAAATACGAAATATAAAATACAAAACTAACAGCGCAAAACTTGCTTCCATAGACCTCTCTCGAAAAGGTTCGGAATTCACGGTAAATGAGATTAAACATTTTCACAGCTCACCTGTTCTGCAAACTTTTTTCAGCTTCGCGGTAATTATGAGCATCCAGTGGAACATTCTCAGGCTTTCGCAGAATATCTTTCACAGCCAGGAAGAAATCCTGTTAATAGAACAGTTGAAGATTAATAAACATTTCAATTTTTCCAATTATATTTTACTTTCAAAAGGAAACAAAAACACACTAGATTACCCACCGCAAACAACTTCTCTGTTTGTTCTGCTTCTTTCAAAACATTCGTGCTGTAATCCAAGGTTGAATTCCATGCATGTAATAAAAACGCGAATCGAATTTGTCGAGATGTATTTCGTCTAAGTGCATCCTAAACCGATATTACATCGTTATGACGACGTAGAGTATACATATATAATATAAATCTCTTTAATCTCTCTGACTGGATTTTTGATTACAGGGAGATCCATGAAGTGTGCACACATTGAAATGCGGAGTGGGCTCGGTGAACAAACGCGTATTAATGTTTACAAGCACAAATTATAAATACAATAAAAGATTATATTTACGGGGGTTTTATTTCTGTGTATTGCTCAGTCAAACAAACGTACACGTTATGAACATTGAGAAGCGATGAAAGAAAAGTTTAGAGGTGACATTTTTTAAAGGGTTAGGGTTAGGGCATTTCACTGTAATTTTTTAATAATTCATACCTTCCTCAAATTTTAACAATCTAAATTCATTTAAACAAGAAACGTCTTTTAGTGTGCAATATCATTGTAATATGTAGGTGTAAGATATATCCCACTTTGACCGGCATAGCACACATCACAGAAGGGTTTAGCACAGAAGGGGTAAGCGAGGAACAAGAGACAAGGCACTATAGATAAGTGAGGTAAAATAAATAACAAAAAGACTCACTTTGATAGTGATAAAATTTTTCAATGATTTTGACATTTTGCAACCTTCGATAGTTAAATGACCAGCATGTAGGAAATAATTAATCCATTGATCACAACCATAATGAGCCTATAACAACAAAAGTCGTAAACACTGCTATATAACGTGATGTGACGTAGACAACACTACTATACAACGTGATGAGACGTAGAAAACACTACTGTATAACGTGATGTGACGTAGAAACACTACTATACAACGTGATGTGACGTAGAAAACACTACTATATAACGTGATGTGACGTAATTACCTCAGCTTGAGCAAGTTCGTTGTCATGATGCGGGAACTTCAGGTCTACACCACCAGTATGTACGTCAATGGTACTTCCCAAAACATCGCTCGCCATGACTGAACATTCTATATGCCAACCAGGACGTCCCTTAATACGAAAAAGTAGTCAATTTTATACATCATCAACAATTGTTTTGTATATTTAAAATACAATATTAAGTATAAGTATATTACAAATACTAAGCAGACTGCATTACCTTCCCCCAAGGTGATTCCCAGAAAGGTTCTCCAGCTTTACTTGCTTTCCATAGAGCAAAATCGCGATCAGATCTTTTCTCACCACTACTTGATTGACTGAGGTCGCCTAAAACAAATTTGAACTTCAATATTAAAAACAACAATGTCCATTAACAAAAACACAACTATCTAGAAAAACACAGTCATTTGCGAGTATTATTTTTGTATTGCAATACATATCATTCATTCATTCATTCATTCATTCACCTACTCACTCATTCACTCATTCACATACTCACTCACTCACTCATTCATTATTTTATTGTCTCACCTTCTCCTTCAGCAAGGGCATCAAGATCACCAACAGCTTCTGGAACAAGTTTGGCATATTGGTGTTTTTCTGAGTTCGCAAACTTCACAGTATCGAAATAAACAGAACCATTACTTTCATATCTAAAATATGATAGACATACAACACAACACTAAGCAACATGGAATTTTTTCCTTATAATTCTCCTTAACTGTATACAAAGAAAGAATACATACGCAAACCCATTAGATATTATTTTCTCAATGTAGGCAATATTTTCTGGTACGTATTGACTAACTCGCGTAAGTATATCAGCAGGTTGGACCTAAAATTTTTTGTTAATACTACTTTGATCTATAAGAATTCATAAAATGACCGATATATAAACTTAACGGTACATAAATCTGAGCATTAAAAATAAAATAAATGCATTTAAGTAGTGGTTAGCAGCATGTTTTGTTTTTCTCATGGAAGTAATAAAAAATTTCTAACATTTAAAGCTGCCATATCATCGTGGTATTCTTTCTCCCAGTACTGTGTCAGTGATTGGAATATTTTGTGATCAGTAATTTCTGCTCCAAACTAAACAAGAAAAGACTGTGTACAAATTTTCAAGGCAAACTACTAACTTCTATTATATCATCCTACACACCTGGCTTGTAAATTGACTCTGTTCATATTTACAATTGAATGTTTGCCCAGATAAAATAAAAATGAAAATAGCAATGCAATGAGAAAGTAAGGAGCATACTTGTTTATCTAACCATTCTGATAAAGGATCATTTGCTTTCGTAAGGAGGTCCTGTAACAAAACATTGTGATGAATTTAGTTATTACATCCTTGTTACAAGAAAGCGGAAAAGCTCACACAAACACACCTTCTTCAATGCTTCTATTTCAGTTTCAGGAAACTTATCTACAAGTGCTTTCTGAATTTTGCTGTCCTGCTCGGTTACATCTACCTGCAAACAATAAAAATAAGTAAGAGTGAAAATAAATAGAAATAAGTAAGAGTGAAAATAAATAGAAATAAGTAAGAGTGAAAATAAATAGAAATAAGTAAAAGCTGAACTCAATCAACAAATTTCAAGTGAATAAAAATACCAATATTTTTTCCAACATTATCTTTTTATCAGGATCTGTGTTTTTGTCTACTTTTTCCTTAAATGCCTAAAGACAGAATCTAAATGAAAGTAAAGATGTAACTTGCTATCATTTGATGTCAAAAAAAACAAAAAAACTACAAACCACAAGTGCATCTTTCAGGTCATCGGTTACTTTTTTTATTGAATGGTTTAAATCTTTGTACTGCTTCATTAAATGGTTTCGACGAGCTCGATTGATAATCTACGTAAAAAACAAACACATTACTACTTTTGTGAACAATATGGTCTGTTGTGTAAGTTGTGAATTTTGGTGAATAAGCTGGAGCTGAAAAAGCTTTGAAGCGTTGGGCTGTAACATGCACAACTATCAGATAATGGAAATACGATAAAAAAGCCACAAATTTTTATATCTAACATCAAAATAAAATTGAGTGTATTATACGTAACAAGGAAATTTGAAAGTGTTTTGCAAAAAACCAGCCACAGTACCACTGTGATGTTGTGTTCCCTGGCTTAGTAATATTCTGTGAAACAGAAAAAAAAGTTTGCAAACCTTATCATCTATATCAGTGATATTCATCACATAAAATATGTCGTAATTGAAATAATCAGCTAATACTCTTCGTAGTATATCAAAAGATATATAAGATCTGAAAAACAATAACAAATGTTTAATGCTGTACATACAGGTGATAAATTTTAGAATTTATAGCAGTAATAAAGCCTGAGGAAATTCATAGAGCATACTGGTATGGCCACCCACATCCTAATGCCTCCCAACCACACAAAATCATCTTTGAAACTTGCACTAGTGATTTTTTTTTTCGTCTTAAAGATGTGAGGTTATTTGGATTATTTTAAGAAGTATTTTCTGGCTAAAAAACCTATTGCTTTTTAACAGGAAACTTACTATGATCCATTTCACATAATGCTAAATATGCAAATCTCCACAGTCTTTTCTTGTGTCATCAAGGCATGTGAGACAAGTCAATCATTCAGGGATGTACAAGTTACCCATATGTGGTTTATAATTACCTGGCATGTCCAATGTGAGATGCATCATATACTGTTGGTCCACAACTATACCAAAACACTCTGTTTTCATCATGGGGAATAAAAGCGTTCTGCAATTAAGAATGAATGTAAGAATACTTGATTCGAACATTAGTTTTCAAAACTAAACATCACATTACAACCATTTACCTTTTCTTTTGTTAAACTGTTGTACAATTTAAGTTGACTTGAACCTTCTGGTTGTAGCCATCGTCTCATTTTTTCTGTCATATCTTGGTGACAACAGCTTAATGGTTTGTATAGATTAATGCGTAAAAATATGTAATGTTTTGACTTTAAAAGCAATTTATATGTTCTTGAAAATGAAATTGACCTAAATGAGAGATAAAATGTACACATAAATTTTTTGCAGGAAAACAAAAATCGTGCATGTTTATTCAGTAGTACTCACATGAAATTATTTAGCTGAATATTCTAAAATTCATCTGTATGTTGTGTATCATCAAGTTTAGGGAGATGTATGCATAAGACTTATACTAAATGAAAACATGCAAATAAAATATAATATCAACCTTTCTAATTAAATTTATTTCACGTCATCAAAACCTTGCCAATGTGAACCAAGAGTTTTTGTTAAGACGTTGGCATTCTCCTTGGCAATTTCTGCATGCTGATGTGAATTACAAAGGTTTAATATACACGTTTTGTAGCTTTTCATTCCTATATAATGGACATTTATGGGATTGTGTATAGATTTTGTTTGGTTGTTACCCTTGTCATAAACAAGGGTAACAACCTCAGTCATGGTATATAAAAATGTACCAGTGAAGCAAAATCCGTACTTGTTAAGCATATTGTTTGTTTTTGTATATCATAACCTGCAGTGTGTCAGTCTTCAACTACCCTAAGAATTTGAGCGAAAGGCTTATGTTAATTTTCTGAAGCATGCACAGAAGAATTTTTCTTACTTTTGAAAACCGCTTTGGTTTGGTGTTTCTCACTTTTGTTGTTTGAACTATTTTAAGTAATTTTTCATCTCAAAATTTTAAGTAACTATCACAGCAAAAGAACAGCAAAAAATATTTCAGCATGATTGATAAGAATAAATACACAAGCAAAATAAACCAAATTTCTAGGACTGTAATCATTTTTTAATTAAAAAACGTTTTGAGCTGAAAAAATTGATAGGTTTTGCACAAATAAGTTGGCTTGCTATAGCTATCTTAAGTAACATGCAAGAATATTGTAAACAGTAATTTAAATTAATCACAACAAACCAAAAGGTAACAAAAAGTGTGCATTGGGTCTTTAAATTCAAGATATAATATATATATATAATTTTGGTTCATGGGCAGTAAAAACTAAATATTTAAATAAAGTAAAAATGTAAAATGTGTGTTTTTTAACGAAAAATAAGAAGCAGATTTTTCTGTCAAGATCATAAAAGTTGCTTTTCGATAAACTTTTGTCTTTTTTATTGGCATATGGCCAATTGAACGGGTAGAGGGACAACACAGAGACCATCAATAAAAATCAGTTGTTTTGGGGTTGATTCGCAAAGAGAGGTTGAGTCAATTCTGACAGAAGACGATGTTAAATATTTATATACAATAGATTACATATATAAAACTTGTTTCCAGTTTTCAAAGCAATGATCGACTACCGTACAAATAGTTAGAAAAGTACTAATTTCAATTGCCAGAAAAAACATTAAGGATTATTTACAAAATCTGCATAAATTTGTATATAAAAAAACTGATATATATGCTATGTATACGAATCTTATTTTAAAGTATAGAAATTAAGTTTGTATAAAAGTTTTTGAATTTCGTATTAAATTTGTATGACTCTTAAATTAAACTTTGTAAGAGTTTTCCATAAAATCGTACAGATATTTTAAAATTCCTATGAGAAAAAAAATCAAAAAAATTTGTATATATACAGAAAATTTGTATAATTTTTTTTTTCTAGGGTTATGTATATAACCTTTTTTAAAAAAGAGTACAAACTTAAAAGGAAATACAGCATTGTTTAAGCTTCATACGATTGTGTGTTAATGGTTTTAGAACAAAATACAGCATTGTTTAAGCTTCTTATGATCGCGGTGTAATGATCGTAGAACAAAATATAGTGTTTTTAAGCCTAATACAACTGTGTTTTGATGCTTTTAGAACAAAACACAGCGTTGTTTAAGCCTCCTAGGATCGTGTGTTGATGGTTTTTTTTACAAAAATATGGCGTTGTTATAGCTTTGATGTTTTGCGTTTTGACGATGTTTGCAAAAACATTTGTATGACAATTCGTATCGGCTAATTAATTTGTAATTTGTATAAAATATTGTACAACGTTTCGTTTTATATTAAATCGTATAAAATTCGCATATACGCGATTTTAAATTGTCAGAATTCTGACCACAGAAAAATCGTTTGAGACCCAGCGTAATTTTTTCCACCTTAGCTAAACTATTCCGATTTGTGGTAAAAAAATTATGCTGGGGCTCCTGGCCTAAACGACTGGATACACTTGTTTAATATCACTGAGATATACCTTATAATATCAATATAATTTCTTAAAATATGTTTAAAATATGGTTATAATTTCTTATAATATATATATATATATATAGCTATAATATGTATATATAATTTCAACATTTGGCATTTGCGTCATAACCTCATAATTTTCCGCATGGCTATAATATTTGAATAAAATCAAACGAGTTTGATTTTAATAATAGATAGATAGATGTGCATATTTTAGCCTCACAAATATCGAGGGATATACCCTGTATTCTCGGATCCGGGTTAACATTATCAAATTTTGAAAAAGAAAACAAGGAACTTTTGAGAAAAACGAGTGGCATATTTGGATTTATCAGCAAAAATTATACAACGTAGGAAAAGTTTTTAAATTTTATAGAAGTTTGACCATAATATTTAACTGCAGTGAAAAAGTTTCACTGCAGTTAATTTATGTGGTCATTTCTTCATAAAACATCAAAAGTTTGGCTGCTAATAGAGGCAGTTGTACTTAGTGTATAAACTTGAAAATTTGCATGTTTCCATAAATTTTGGTGCTGAATTTAAATATGTTGGTCATTTTTGTTGAAAATGATTAGAAAATTTCAAGCATGTTAACCCAGATCCGAGAATATTATTTCCAGGAGGGGCCATAGACCTTTTTGAATGTTTACATTTTCCGCGGTAAGCCCTTTCGGCTTTAACAATTGTGTGGCAGGCAAAAAGATGGGGGCGCTAGGTGAAGTGAGGTCCTTTTTAGTCTGTTTCTTCGCACAAAGGTATCATTACAACTTTATATGAATATTATGTCAGTCAGAAGTTACCCATCTACACTCGATAATAGTTTAAAGCCTCAAAAATATTTCCGTAGAAAGAAATGGGCTGAAAAATACCTTTCTTCAGCAAGCTTCCGCACCTTTCTGCCTGCCACGCAGTTGTTAGAGCCAAAGGGGCTTACCGCGGAAAATGTAAACATTCAAAAAGGTCTATGGGCTTAGATGGAGAGTCCTAGAGTATTTAATGCTCATTTTAAGCTACGCAGACCCAATTAAGGTCCGCGCTCCACTAGACAACTACCGGCAACATCCAACGGCCCACACCAGTGTGCCATTTCCCCAATTTCCCTCACATGGCTTGGGTAACACTCACTCGCCCATGTATTTCCCCAAACAGGCAAAGTTAAATTTGACAGGAGACATTTGAAGAGTAAGAACAATAAAAAACTAGTCAGTGGTTTACTATGCTGCGGTAGTTTAGCTCTTCTCTTCCACTTTTCCTCGCAAACAGGACCAAATAGGCGATGAGGTGGCCTTTTGCCGCAGCAACGACACCATCTTGTAATGTTTTGTAATATGAGACATGTACCAGACATGTACAGAGTGTGGTTTCTGCACACGACATTGATGTGACGTACGGAGTGTGGTTTCTATGTTCCGTACGATGTCATTCACTGTACGAAGCTGGGCTTTTTTGCCGTAGCGCTGAGAGTGACCATCCTCGTACAAAACTGACCATCTTCGTACAGCGGGCGAATATCGTCAAAAAATGAAACTTTTATAATAAAACTAGTCGATAAGGCCCGTGGAAATATCCACTTAGGCAAAAGAACAATGGAAAAATAGGTTGTTTGAAAAGTTATTAAACTTGCAAATCCCAAAATTTAGTTTCCACGAAATTTCGTTTCATTTGAGAACAACAACAACTTTGCCACCAGGGCTATTTGCTTGTCATATATGAATGATATAAAAGCCTGTCGGCCCCGATTATGTTCGTTTTTTAAGTAATAAATGATATTAGACTGTCGTACATAAACCGGCCTTCCCTGATTATGTATCTTTTATAAGTGCCAAATAATATTTTTTAACTGTCGTACATAATAAGCCGGCCTGTCCTGATTATATTGCCCTGATTATGTATTTTCTGCCCTGTTCTTAACCAGGGCAAGCTGCCGTACGTAATCAACGTAAATTCATGGCACAGCCATGGGCTCTAAATGTGCACCCCCTTACTCGTGCATTTACATGGGCCACCATGAAAGTACTAAAATACTTCCCCTTACCACACCTATTATGCTTTGGAAACGTTTTATCGATGACGTTTTCTTCATATATACTGATACAGAAGAATGCCTACGAAAACGTTTTGAAAAAATTAATTCACTTCACCCCATTCACTACATTGCGTCACTTACCCGAGGCGCAGTGGTGCTCTCAACCAATTAAAATCTCACCATTACAGGTGCCTTTCACCTACCAATTATATTTACCCATGAAATCACGCGACTCAGTCTTCTTTAGCAACGAGAAAGCACATTTTTCCCTTTCTTTTTTCACCTCGCTAATCATCGCACGTGGTTTGTTATTACTTACCAAATCTGTTAATCATGGCGGACACACAAATCGAGAAAGAAATATATAGAGGTAACCCTTCCGTTATAAACAGACCCTTCAAAATGACCGACCGCTTACGCCAGGTCGGGTTGTTTTGATTCTATAACGGATCAATTTCACTACCCGAGCAGAAAGCGGTATAAGAAACAAGGCCTGTGCGTTTGATGAAGCCCTTGTTTCTTAGGTCATCCCTTTACCCACACAACATCCTTTCTCTACATACGATACTTCCAATCCTCCACTGGAGAGTAGGGACACCCAATCAAAAAACAAACAAAAAAGCCATGTGTGATTGTACACAAATCAGGTGGTAACCAACCAACATATAAACTTCTCTGTAGTGAAGGCACAATTCAACGGCGTTACACGGCATCCGCGTTGCAGCTGTACCCTCAACCAGTAAGATGGAAGTATCCTTCGGTTGATGAAATATCATTGACAGAAGCTGTTCGGAAAATCAACAAATTTCCAACAGTATTTTGCTGATGTCGAAAAGGACAATGTAAGAACAAGCAGTGCAAATGTTTCTTGGCATCACTGGATTGCATTTCACGTTGTCATCAAGGTGACTATTCAACATGTGTGAATCGCGGCATGCACAACGACAACAACTCAATTTTATCAAAAACTGATGCACGAGTCGAACATTGCAGAGCCAACTGGAGTCATCACCAATTACATTCGGATGAAGTACCCATGTGAATTCGATACAGGGAGATTGTCGTTAAACCGCATTCAGTTTTTGTTGGTGCAAATTATTGATAGAGTAAACAAAAAAAAATCGATGTAAAGACCATAATGATAATATATAGTAGTCTTCATCTGTGTCTTGGTATTTTAAGTTGTACGAAGTTGGTTCGAGTCAGAAAAATTCAAGTTAAAAAATGACGTAGGCCCAACCTCGTACACAGTTATTTAAGTTGTACGAAGTTGGTATGGTTCCAAAAAATTCAACTTAAGTAGAAGAAGTGAAGTAGGCCCAACCTCGTACACAGTTATTTAAGTTGTACGAAGTTGGTATGGTTCAAAAAAAATTAACTAAAGTAGAAGAAGTGAAATAAGCCCAACCTCGTACACCGTTATTTAAGTTGTACGAAGTTGGTATGGTTCCAAAAAATTCAACTTAAGTAAAAGAAGTGAAGTAGGCCCAACCTCGTTCCCAGTTATTTAAGTTGCACGAAGTTGGTATGGTTCAAAAAAATTCAAGTTAAGTAGGAGAAGTGAAATAGGCCCAACCTCGTACACCGTTATTTAAGTTGTACGAAGTTGGTATGGTTCAAAAAATTCAACTTAAGTAGAGGAAGTGAAGTAGGCCCAACCTCGTACACAGTTATTTAAGTTGTACGAAGTTGGTATGGTTCCAAAAAATTCAACTTAAGTAAAAGAAGTGAAGTAGGCCCAACCTCGTTCCCAGTTATTTAAGTTGCACGAAGTTGGTATGGTTCAAAAAAATTCAAGTTAAGTAGGAGAAGTGAAATAGGCCCAACCTCGTATACCGTTATTTAAGTTGTACGAAGTTGGTATGGTTCAAAAAAAATTAACTAAAGTAGAAGAAGTGAAGTAGGCCCAACCTCGTACACCGTTATTTAAGTTGTACGAAGTTGGTTCGAATCAGAAAAATTCAAATAAATTAGAAGAAGTTAAGTAGGCCCAACCTCGTATAGAGTATTTGAAGTCGTACGAAGTTGGTATGGATAAAAAGAATCAAGTTAAGTGGGAGCAATGACGTTGGCCCAACCTCGTACACAGTTATTTAGGTTGTACGAAGTTGGTACAATCATTAGATAATGGTCAAAAATTAACATTCAGAGAATATTTAAGATATTATCATGTTTACTGAATGTATTTAACAATGTTTAGATATTCATTTGTAAACCAAATTATTCGTTGCATAATTTTTGTACAGCAATTGTAATGCCCATTTTTGTACAAAATTGCTATATAAGGAGTATGCTATACGGATTATGCCATACGGAGTATTCTATACGGACTGTGACATGCTTCATATACGAAGTATGCTATACGGAGTGTGACATGCTTACTATACGGAGTGTGACAGGCTTAGTATATGGAATGTGACATGCTTAGTATACGGAGTGTGGCATGCTTAGTATACGGAGTATGACATGCTTAATATACGAAGTATTCTATACGGAGTGTGACAGGCTTAGTTTACGGAGTGTGCCATGCTAAGTATGCGGAGTGTGACATCTTTGGTAGGAACAGAATTCGATGTATTGTTAATGAGTTAAGGTTTACAATGGCTGGTATAAAAGTACACAATTTTAAAGTTACATAATAAAAAGTCATTGATTGTATGGTTAGTTTTATTGCATATAGAAACATACAAAACAAAGTTATAAAGCTTAGAATGAATATAATGGAAGCCATAAAAATAAACTTCATACAAAACGCAAATAGTAAACTACATCATAGCTACAGTAGGACTGCCGGTAACTCGAACACCGGTTAACTCGAACTTTTATTAGCTGGAACTGTTATCTACGGTAATTGGTACTTGTCTCATATTTTAGACTTTTTTCTTCTTACACAAATTATTTGTTTTAGGCACAATTTTCTAAACTGGAATAGCTCAGAGTAAATTTTTAATAAGAATGCTTTGTTTAGACGCTCATGCTGCATTCGCTAATGTCTAGCCAAACCAGTCTCGGCATTATACTCTCAAAGCTGTCTGCGCCGCTCGCGGCTTTGAGATATTTAAATATTTCCGTCTATACGGAGTAAACATGTCGCTATACGAAGTTATACTCAGTATACGCATGCCTATACGGAGCCGTACTCCGTATAGCTGCACACTCCGAATGGAACATTGACTCCATTTTTAACACTAGCTCTATATAATATATCAAGGCTGGTTTCCAAGTTCAATGTGGCCTTTATCTGGAGGAAATGCATTATAACAAAAAAGACCATCATGTAGTGTCAAATAATTCCGGCCCTAAAAAAAAAAATCATAACCGTAAATATTTCCAGCCCTCGTTTCGCTAAGCGAAACGAGAGATAAATTTAAGTGTCCCTCTCTGGGAGGGGAGGACAGCGCGTATTTGCGACTAGCCTAGTTAACTAAGCTTTCTTCTTTGAGTTGATAAAATGAGTTTCTCTCAAACAAAAGCTTAGACGCGAACGAATGACTCAGCGGAAACCCCGAGTTTAAATTGGACAATGTGACTAATCGCTTCGGAGGACATTTTAATTTATCTGTGAGTTGTTTACCAAGCTTGGCCACATCTTACTCTGGTAAAAACTTTATAGTTTACTAATGTTTGTTAGGGTGAGTGAAACCACTCGCTGGAATATTCGGATGAAAAGGGCTTTCCCCGACATGGACCACGTGAGCAAAGAACAATAGAATTAGCCAATCAAAAAGCGCGGCCAGATTTTGGCCGCAGAAAAATCGTTTGAGACCCAGCGTAATTTTTCCCACCTTAACTACTCCGATTTCCCGGTGGTAAGAAAAATTACGCTGGGTCTCCTAGCTAATTTGCGATCAAAAACCTGAGTTCGGGATAAAAACTTTGCGACAGTTCAAAGTGACACGGATTGTTTTTGATCTTTCTGCACAGCCTCAAGGCTGGTTTCCATTCAGCGATTTTATCGATAATTCTGTATAATTTTCTGTGCAAACTTTTTTTCGTTAACCAAAACCAAAACCTTTGACATTATGTGGTTAATAAAGTAAAATTATATATATATATATATATATTTAAAACAAGCTAATGATGGTGGTAACTTCTGAACAAATAAAAAATATTGAAAACTTAGAGTTAAAAACTTTAATTAATTTACCAATGGAAATCAATTTCATCGTGGCGCACTATACTGCGAAGTATAGGAGAGTTAGGATAGGCTTTACTTTATGAAATGAAGTTTGTTAACATGCTTTTCGCGTGAAAATAAATGTCCCCCAGCGCGCAGAAAAATATTTCGTCTATACGAAGTAGACAGCGGTATACAAAGTTAGCCGCACTGGGTATGGATGCGTACCTCGAACGGAAGAAGATAACCCACGGGGGATTTAGCGCGAAATCAAAACAAAATGCCGTGGATGGAGAAGTGTTGTCCTGCGAAAACAATTATCGTCAGCTAGCTATAGCTATTATTTCTCTTTAAATGTTTCCTAAAAGCTAACGTTAGTGTGTAACAGTTTGAACGAAACAAATAATATTGCATTTACTTGAAAGGTAAGACCTATTAATAACTAGGTAACTCTCTGAAGATGATTTGTCTCCGATTTCACTTTCACTTTCGCCCCAACAAAAACAGACCATCAAATCCGGGTTAACATCATCAAATTTTAAAAAAGGGAAACATAAATTTTTGGGGGAAAATGAGTGGATTTATCAGCAAAAATTATGTAAGATAAAAAAAAATGTTTAATACCATATGGTTAGGGGCCGTCGACAAACAGTTTTCGTCTCAGTTAACGGCAAATTGGCCGTTATGGGGGGGAGGGGGTAATGCATCGTCCGTTAAAAATATAAAAATGGAGACGAATTTCACTTCCTCACCTTTTTTATTTCTTTAAGGGAAAATGAAAAAAATTCAACAAATTAGAAAATGTTTCCACAGTAAAAATCCGCCATAATCTAGAATTGGTTGTTAAAAAAATGTATCTCGTGTTCGTATAAGTCTCCACAAAGATTGTTCCGTAAAGTGCGGAGGGGGGGCAAAATTCTATTTAACGGCAAATTTGCCGTTAACGGAGACGAAAACTAGCGTAGGGGAAATGGGCTTGCCGTTAAGGGGCAGGGGGGTCCGAGTCTGGAGGCCAATTTGCCGTTAACGGAGACGAAAACTGTTTGTCGACGGCCCCTTACCAGAACAGGACTTTTTGTATATAGCTATATAGCTAAGGTTTTTAAATTTTATAAGAGCTGGACCGTAATATTAAACTGAAAAATTCTCACTGCACTTGATTTGCAAGATCATTTTTTCATAAAAAATCAAATATTTGGCTACTTTTATGTATATAGTTTATAAACTTAAAAATTTGCATGTTTCTATAAATTTTGATGTATAGCTATGTATATGTTGGTCATTTTTGTTGAAAATGATCAGAAAGTTTCAAGCATGTTAACCAAGGTCCAAAAATTGTAGCTACCTTATTTTGCATGAGCTCAGTGCAGCCCATGAAGTTTTCATGAGAAACACCAATTTGACGTAGTGTGGACAAGGTTTAAAATACTGCTTATATAGGAAAGCTTGGAGGTTTTGCAAATAAAATTAGCGCTTTTCATTTGATAACTCTAGAACTATAGCCTGAATTATTCCCAAAATGTAAAGAAGTGCTTTGTTAATTCCATTGATTTGGTCACAAAAAAGATAACCTTCAAAGTAAAGAGGTACATAGGCCGTTCACTATGATGTCATAGTCAGATTTTGACAATTTCTTTATTCACACAATCCGCAGGAATGTGTGTTTGGTTTAGCCTTTCTTCGTCTCCGGAAAAAAATGAACACATTGGTGAATCTTTTAACGCGGAGCCAATTCATGTGCGAGATTACATGAAAAACTAGCGAAGGCGGTAAAATTTTTATTTATAAAGTGGGTCAACATTGATTTTTAAAAGAATGTCTTAAGATCTAGTGCTCAAAATGTTGTATTTATTATAGTGTAGTCAAGTTTAGCTTAACATAAACCTATTTCATATATATACGATCTCTATACGATTTGGAAACGAATTTAAAAAAAAAAAATCCAAAAAAATTGTTTAAAATTCGTTTCAATTCGTTTCAAAATAGTTTCAAATCGCTTCGTTGAATTGAAAATCGTTTCGTAATCGTTTCCAAATAGTTTCGCATTCGTTTCCCAATCATTTCAAAAAAATTAAAATTAATTCGTTTCAACACTTTGTTAAATTCGTTTCAGTTCAAATCGTTTCAAAATCGCTAATATAACACATGTCTAATATCACACATCGCCGATTTCTAAAGAAATTAAACTATCAAATTATGTAAATGTCTGCATTCTTCGTCATAAAACTAACAAATCGACATCCTAGAAAGTGAAAAGATTGCCGTGGATCGTTTAAAAACAATCAAAACGGCATTGTAGAAAGCAAAATGATCGCTGTAGATTGTTTAAAAATCATGAAAACGGCATCGTAGAAAGCTAAGAGATCGCCATAGATTTTAGATTGAAACTATGAATACGCAATTTTGCTAGTCCTTTCAAAGAAATTAACCTTGCGTAAATTTTTGTGACATCTGTCGAAGTGAGAAAGGAATGTCTAAAAATATTTTCCTGTAATAAATTCATTACGTTTTTAATTGTTTTTTAATTGCTTTGAGGAAAAATTTGTTTCAGAATTTGTTTTAAAATAGTTTCGAAATCGTTTCCCATTCGCTTCCACTTCGTATCATTTTTGAGCTTATCAAACAAAATAAATTACAATTGTTTCCAAATCGTTTCAAATCGCTTCACGTTCGTTTCATGAAACGATCTGTAAACGATTTTAAAAATGTTGATACGATTTTGAAACGATCGTTTCAATTCGTATAAAATGTGAAACGATGGTGGAGACGGTCCCTAATATGTCTCACGATATATTAAGTTTAAATAAATAAATAAATCAAAAATATTTTAACTAAAAACAGTTTATATGTAACAGGTAACAGATATGTTACTTTATTAGGAAAAATTACAGCTACTGTAAAAACAAAATTTGTTAAGTAATTAATGTCTGCATTTTTAATGGAATGAGGTGTCTGTACAACTTCATAGGCTTTTGTCACATCATTTAGCCTTTCTTCATCAAATAGCATTGTTGTAATGATATTTTTTAAAGTTTTTGGTCTTGGTCCAAAGAGGTTTCTTTTTCAGATTTTCTAGGGTTTGTAAAGAGTTTTAAATTTGTTCAGTCATACTGCAAAGAAAAGTATGAGTGTGTGGTTTAGGCAACAAAATTTCTTCCATTTCTTACTTGTCATTATTGACTAATTCAATATCGTATTGAAGGTAAAATGTTAGGCAATTTTTTAATTTAAGCAGATGTGACCACAAGGAGGCAAAAATATTAAAAAATAGTGGTGTAAGCGTTGGATAAAACGTGGTTTTTGAACAAAATGTTGATAGTGTGTGGGGTAAGTTTTGAAACAGTATGACTGTTAAAACTGCTAAGGTTTCTTGATTGTGTAAAAAATAGTTAAATTTAGGCATATTTTGAACCAATTGTGGAGAAAATCCCTCTAAATTTTTAGCCTAAGCAAATCTAAATTTCCTTCTAATTCAGTTTTAATTGTAAATATGTTGTAAATTTTCGATTTTATTGTTTGCACAGGGTTTTTGTCTGTTCAAATTTTGGAAGCCCTTTTTTAGAAAAAGAGCTTCCAAATTCTTCTATTCTTCTACTCTATTCTTCACTTTTATAGAAACGATATGAGTAAATGGAACAGATCTGAAAGTTCAAGTTCTATACCACGTTTGCTGAGAAATCATCCATTGTCTTCTTCACCGTGTGAAAGCATGTCTCGCTCTCCGTCTCCTGTCAAAAGTATGCCCGGAAGTCGACTGCCAACACCCACTGGGTATGTTAAAAGCTCCTCTGTAGCAAAAACACCAACCCAAGTGCCTCTACAATCCCCTGCTGTGCATGGATATTTTGATTTTAACACAAGTCAAGATGGTTTTGGTCAGCCACTAGAAGAGCTAAGCCTGCTTTGTTCTCTTTCCTCAGGGCCTCCCGATATAGGTGACTCAAGCACAGTAGATCTTGAGCTTGTTGAAGAAGACATTGTGAGGCCTATTTCGACAGAAAGTAACCCAGAAAACAATTTAATGTTAAAAAAATTTCTTGAAAGCTCTTATGAAAATATTGAACTTATCCCAGAAGAGGAGATTTTCTCAAGCATGGGGCATAGTAATATAGAGACAGAAATAACTGCTCTAGATTTAAAGAAAGACATTGGGAAATCTGTTCAAAGTGGTACTATTAAAGAGGAAAGGGATGATATCCAGATGGAAGATTTAATATATAAAAAAGAAGATATACCGACCTCTGAGAAGAAAATTAAGACAGAAACAGCTACTCCAGATTTAAAGAAAGACATAAAGAAACCTAACCAAAATGCTACCATCAATGAAGAGATGAACGATGTCAAGAAAGGAGAATTAATGTGTAAAAAAGAAAGTTTACAAACTTCTGGTAATGAAAGCAAACAAAATGGTAATGTTTTACATAAACAATCTGATGTTAATCATCTTGAGTTTGTTTTTAGCTGTTTTTACTATTGCAGTGCAGCAAACCAAACAGTGGTATTTTAGACAAACTAGCCGGGTGACCCGGCAGTGGTGTATCCAGAGGGTTTTAGACGCCGGTATATATAACGGTTTGGGCGCCCAAACTAAGTGCCCAAATTATTGAAAAGTGGTTGAAAAAAGGTTTTCTTATTTAATCCATAAAAGAAAAAACCTTTACTGTAATCATTTAATGGTGTATAAGAATTCACAATAAGCTTGAATAAACTCTTTTCGGCATGCTAATGTCTTAAAATTATTGCGATTTATTTTATATATAAGAGACGAAGGAATACTGTAGTTCGTCTGTAAGGAAAAACTGTGTTTCTTGGTGGTTGAAGCTCTCCCGTGTTCTGGCAATTTTATTAGCTTGCATGCTTTACACGGACTGGTTTAGCATTGCGCTGGCCCCTCGGGGTGTCAGGCTTCCTGTGGCAAAGTACCAAATGGGGCCGCCAGTTCGATCGCAATCCAACAAAATACGGCAGAGCTTGGAGTGTTAGCATGTAGCATCGATACTGACTCTAACTACGTGTCTGTCATATATAAACCTTGTAGTATACATCCGATGTTAAACACGTTAAATTAGTGACATTGTTTAGGATCTTAAAGTCAGTAATACACGTTTTAATTCGCTCACAATTTTAACCAAAAAATCATCAAATTTTCCAGCGGGCTCGCCCCCCAATAGGGCTCTGCCCTGTACCCGCTGGGGGCTTACAGCGCCCCCCCCCCAGACCCCTAGCTTATTTTCAAACTCTTGCGCTTCACGCTTGCGGTGTGCCCGAACTAACCTCTGGATACGCCACTGCCCGGCGTCGCATGCCGAGGTAAGCCACAAGTAAAAGTTTTAACCAGCATTTAAAAACCCTGTGGCGCAATAAATATGAACCATAAATTGTGCCACACAACTTTATCGCAACTTTGGTTTAACAGAAACACAGTAAACAACAATACCCTTTTAGCACAGTTTACAACCCGTTGTTACCCCGTCATAGCAAAAAAAAATAGTCAATATTATTTTTTTTTGCAGAATAAGTTGCAATAAACGTTAACAAATTAATCATGACACAGGATACACTCCGTTTAAACGCCGGGTTAAGCCAGAAGTAACTGTATTACCTGCGTTGAACACCAGAATGAGTGATTAATAAGAATCGTCAACTGACCCACACAATCAGGTAAAGCGCTTTAGTATAGGTATATGGTATGTAGTAAATTGAGTAAAGTGTGCACAATTCATGGTGTTTCTGGTGTAATAATTTTTTCAAAAATTCCACATTTTAAGCCGAAATAAAAACACAGATTGCAATTCGTTGTTACCCTGTCATAGCATAAACAGCTGGCCAACCTTTTTTATTTTTCGGAGAATGTTCCCGGTGAAAGTTCAAAAGAAATGTTACTCCAAGCTGAGTGCTTAGTACAGGTAAACAATGTGACATATCCATATAGCTAGGTGTAATAGTCTTTTCCTAAAAAATACGTTATCGCAACTTCGGTTAAACAGAAAAACAGGAAACAGCTCCTTGCTAACACTGGACTGAGCGGTTAGTACAGGTAAACAGTGTCGCAGAGATGAGTATAGACGTAACACAATTTTTAAAAAAACTTTATTCAGACTTCGGTTAAAAAAAATTCAGGAAACCGCCCGTCGTTATCCTGTTCAGTTAAAATACTGAGCAATTTTATTTTGCAGCGTAAGTTTTCATAACAGTAATAAAAGTGGTAGCTGCCTAACTGCATTTATTTAGCATAAGAATTAAGAATTGTGTTGCAGCCAAACACAGGGCATTTGGCTACTTTCACTTTATCCAGAGGTAGCTACAGGAGCTAGCTCTTTAACAACTTTAACATAAAAATAAGTAATATTGGCTAGGATAAAAAGCTGTTATACAAACTGAATAGTAATAACTAAGGGGAGCTAGCTAGGTGGCTGTAGAATGATCCTTAAAAATCTTCGTTCCTAGCCAAAAATCCTAAAAATGGTGCGTTTAAGATTTGTACATGGCTAAAAAACGTGACAATATATTTATCTTAACATGTAAAAACATATAGAAAACAAATATTACAAAATAAAAAGGTTTTAGAAGAAAAAATAGGTCAAACAGACCTAGAACCTTCACTGACCATGACCACTTTCAAAACCAAAATGGCCTTCGTCATCGTTAGCATCGCTAGGCCGCGAAAATCTTGGATTGGTTTTTCAAAAAATCAGGCGTTTTGATTGGTATACTACGTGCAAGCGGTCAAAACAAAGTAATAAAACTGTCCTATTTGTTTTCTGTGGCTCCCGAGCGAAATTGGCGATTGAGATCAGGGGGTAATTATTATTAAAAATGACGTATATTTAAATAATGCATTCATTTTAATCACTTAATTTATTTTTCTAATTAAAGTTAGTAAATTAAAATAATTAATTAATTTCCTGAATATATTTTAATCAATAATAAGATTTTTGATTAAACAACCCCCTGGTTTTTAAAAATCGCGGAAAGATCAAAGGGATATCTGTAGCCATTTTGCGTGACAGACAGACGCACATTGGTATTATAATATAGATTTTTAGACGTCACGTAGATTTAGATGACGTGACAGAAAAATGCTGACATAATACTTGTTCAAGAAACCCTGAACCAAATAGGGTTAACCAAATATATCTTATTAGTCCTTAGTTGCCAAGCATTGCTAGTTAGATAGTTATGTGAAACATGCATCTCATTTTGTGTTCTAAGCAGGTGCAGAGAGAAGTCCACAGAAGGACAGTGTGATGTACATAACTAAAAATCTCTTGAAGAAAATCACAAAAGATTCTGACCCTAAAATTGTCAAAGAATTGAATTTGTCAGTTTGGAAACAATGGAAGCAGAAGATTCAGGTGTGTTTGTTTAAATGACTTTTTTGTTTTTGGTTAAGACTGGGACACAGTTGTATCCCATAGTAGACTTTTCAGCAAAAGATTGATAAGAAATTTATCTGAGCTAAGAAAGCGTAATCTTACGATTTAGGTGTGAGCCAACTAGAAGACTTTAAAACAGCACAAACAACTGTTGTTGGACAAGGTTTGCAAAGCTAAGCAAAAAGCATAGCTTTTGTACACATTTGCGTCACAATATTTCTAGGGAGTCTCGTTTTCTTTTTATACTCCACTATGCCAAATTCTGAAAACGAGCTCAAAGGTAGTTATTGAACAAACAAAAAACAGACAAACTGTTTTTATATCTCAAGTATAAGTACAAATCTTACAAAAAAGTAATATTGTTTAATCCAAACAAATATTGATTTAATTGGATTAAACATTAAATTGACTTTTTTGTCATAGGAGGTAAACTTTAGGAATAGCTAGTGTAATACACCCTGCAATGTATTATCAGGGACCAAATTAAGACCAAAAAGCACTTTCACAACAGCAGATATCACAACATCAGCTTAAGTTATTGTATTTGCAAAATTAATATTATTTTAGCTTCCAAATTTCAAATTGTGAACTAGTATATAACTCAAATCCTTATGATACTGCTTCTTAATGCAAGAGATTGATACCCACTGAATGGTTGTTTGCTGTGAAATCCAAATGTGAAAACCTTTGCGAAATTTTGGTGAACTCCAGTAGTTGTTTATTTTTTTTAAACTTTTCCTTGCAGTTAAAATGGAAATAGGAAAAAAGAGTAAGTAATAAACTGATCATCTGGAATATGAAAGGTTGGCAGGGATGTAAAATTTGCGAGGCTGTTTTAAATAATTAAGAAGGCTGTTTTAAATAATTTGATAGGCATGATCTCATCCTAAGTACTTTTCTTCTGCGAACAAAGTGTTTGTGACAGGAAAAAGGATACCAGCCTTTAATTTTTGTTATGAACAGAATATTTATGGGTAAGTCAACGATCGAAATAAGGGTACTTGAATACTGTGACCCAATTTACACAAATTATCATCGAAAATGCGAATCAAAATTTCAATATATTCTCAAAAGAATAAAAACAACAACAACAGCAACGACTAGTGAGCAGTCAAGACATCGTGTGCATGCCACAACTTTAATGCACCATGTTTGTTTTTGCTTATTATTCGGACGGCCAAGCAAATAAGTAAATGCAAATTTTTGTTCAGTCGTTCTGCAAAATATTCAGCACATAAAAATTTTACTTTCAAATATGGTAGATTGAAGTCATAATCACACGAGGGTTGTTTCAAGGAAAGGATATTTTGATTCGCTGGTTGCTCCAATTTATAACAAAATTGATTCGCAAATTGATGAAAAACGGGTCGCAAAGATGCCAAAACGGTTCGCAATGTCAAAAAAAAATTTTATGCTCTCACGCGTGGAAAAGTTGCAAACCATTTATTTTACGTTAATTCCATCCCTGTAATTTATATCATTTATATCTTTAGTATATTGAAAATATCGATGGTTATATTAATTTGACAAAGTTGAATCTTTCCAACAATTTGATCCGAAGGCTTCAAAATATCTCAACATTAATCAATCTTCGTATCTTGGACATATCCACGAACAGCATTGAAACATTAGACGGCTTGGAAACATTAACAAGCTTAGAAACACTTAACACCAATAACAATAAAATTGAGGTTTTCCCTAAATGGCTGCCCAAGAAATTTAAAAATCTTCGAGTGCTAAAGATAACAAACAATAACCTTCGAAATGTAAGAAATGTTTCAAAAACTTTGTTTTTTAATTCTAAAGGGTATAAGCATGAGAATTGTGACTAAATTTCTGTGTATATATATGTGTCTATATATATTTCTTTTTATTCAGCTTGATGAAATAAAAAAGTTATCCCCACTTAATAACCTGGAGAAGCTAGATGTCAAAGATAATACAATTTGCAATTTATGTCATTGTTTTGGGTTTATTGTATTTCATTTAAGAAGCTTAAATACAATTGATGGTCAAGACATCACTCAAGAAGAAAGAAAATTAGCAGACAACAGATTTAACCAAGGTATTGAGTTTATCAATTATTAACTGCTATCTTAGTTGTATCAACTCTTTATGTAGAATTTGCAGTTTTTGTTGTTGTTAATGGTGGCAGTGAAATGAACTTTTAAAGTAATGCTTAGTCTACTTTGTTCAAGATTATTCAATTTAACTGTAAATATTTTTGTTTCTAATTGTAGTATAAAGATTTAATCATTCCATATTCTTCCATTGTATTTATTAATCTGTGTATTGCTAATTCCACTAAGCATAATGTAATCACAGAGTGTCAGCTAATTAGAAAATCTTGTGTCAGAAAATCTTATTTGTCTGAATGATTTTTTTAGATGAACTTCTTTCAAAAGAGAAACAGCAACAAGCACTTCAAAAGAAATTCAATGATCTTGAGAGTATTTGTGACTCTTTAAATGAAGAAAAGAAAAAATGGTTACAAGTAGAGACAAAGCTCAATGAAAAGATCAGCAATCTTAAGAAACATCTACGATTGAAAGTGGATGAATTAGCTACTAAGAATCAAGTTGTATGTATCATCTTTTAATGTTTCTCCTTACTTTTTTGTTAATTTTAAAAAGCCTAAAACAAAAATTATTTTGTATCACTTTGCAGCTGGAAAGTCAGGGAGCAGAATTAAGCAAAGCTTGCGAGAAGCAATACAAACTTGAACAGGAGTTAGCATTTCACAAATTAGATGCAAAGTTTGATGAATTGTGGGTTCCATGTGGTGATGACGATAATTTAGTAAGTGCATTGGTTAAGTTAGTGTTATTGTTATTGTGAAGTCTTGATGTTTTATCACTGTTTTCCTTTAATATAAATATTAGAGAATTTTTCATTGCCATATGGTCACGGGTATCAAAAATAAAATGAGCATTAAGTTCCAAACTTTAAAAGAGATCTTTAAAGTTTTGGAATTTGAAATATTTTCTGTATATAGTGTCTCATGTGTTATTCACCTACTACTTCTGTATGATTATAGATATTTGAAAGTGAATATATGGATGGTGGTGAAAGTACTTATATTGGAAAAGCAAGATATAAACAAACTCAGATTGCTAAAGACAATGTCGTTTTGTCTGATGATCAGTCTTTAAGATTGGTATCATTTATCAACAGATTAGATCAGAATTCATTACAGAAGAACGAAGTACTGTGTAATGCACTATTGAAAGCAGTTAATATTGACTTGACTGAGAAACAAAGGGAATTACAAGATGGTAATACACCAGTGGCAGTTATTTATATTTTTCTGTTAAATTTTATAGTGTAAATACTACAATGGGTTACCTTCAATGCTATCATTTTTACGATGTTAGACTGCACAACAAACACGTAGTTATCTAAACTAACACACTGCACTATAAATTTAAAGCAGAGTTTTTACGGTGTGGGCTCATTTGAGTGGAGAGATAATGTGAGAGTGGCATAGTTTGGTAGTTAAAGGTAACAGATTTTGAACAAAAAAGTCACTTCTGTGTGCCAAATTAAATTATTTTGGTATGCGCATGTAAGACACTCCTAATTAGGTATAACATACAGCTGCATTATCATGTCACCCATTTATTTTGTTGCTTATTTTTGTATGTGGCTAATTTAGTTAATGAGGAAATCAGGAATGCTGAAAAGATTTTGGCAGCTAAAAAACAGGTAATGTTTGGTAAATTGTAATTGCACAAGAAAATGTTCAACATTTTCCACATATATTTGACAAACTTATTTTCTAGGAATTAAATTCTCCTGAAAATACTATTTCCGCACACCTAAAAACAAGAACACATCAGGTGAGTTTGTTAAGGATCACAGTACTATTTTTTTAATTGTTATTGTTTTTATTATGTAAATATACGTCATACTGTTTGTAGCAGTTTGTATATGTTGTTTTTGGCAAAAATTGTCATGTATTGGATCATTTTACTTGCATCTGGTGTATTATGCTTCAAACTGAGCATAAGAGCTTGAGGTTGATAAGCCATGGAAGCAGTCTTTAGTTTTGTTTTAGAATTGATTCTGTTAGTAGTAACATAACATTTCCTGTAAGTTCTGTGTAAAATCCAAAACGGGTAAATTGACCTAGGTGTAAGAAATTGTTCCCATTTTGGTCCTAGGTGGTCCCTAGTTACCCATGCAGGAGATGAAATCAACTATCTCCACTCGTTTCGAAGTTATTTTTCCTCGAAGTTATAACTGCAATGCAATGGCTGCAACTAATTTAATTAGAAACATTAACATCTATCTAATTTATTAACAATGTAACTAAACGTCAAAATAGGTAATCTGTTGGTCAGCAATTAAGATATACTTTCTTGCTTATGAAAAAGGGTATGTCCAAATTGCTCCTCACAAACACACACTCAGAATATTAATATAAGAGATTATCTAATTATTAAGACTCATCCATGTATGCAGCAAATAACATACATGTTTGAATTTAATTGTTATCAAGACTCATCCATGTATGCAACAAATAACATACATACATGAATTTAATTGTTTTTCTTAATTCATCAGTGTGTGACTTTGACAGCATTAGATTGAGTTGTATTGGCTTGTTTTCCATCTTGGAAAAGATTTCATTTTTTTATCGTGGTACAAAATATTATAAAGAGCAATGTAATGTAGTTAGTAATTCCGATTATTCCATTGACATTAATGGCATTTAAACTTAACAATCATATTTTTATCATATAATGTCAGCAAGACGAATAGTGCAGAGACTGTTTATGTAATTAGGCTGGCGATTTAAAGACTGCCATCACTGAGCTGGAAGAGAAAGTTAAGGAATGTGAACAAGCGTTGCATTATAAAGAAGATAAAATCGATGGATTGAAGTCAGCTCTGGAAAACACAAGCAAAGATGACCCGAAATATGTACAACTTTTTTATCATTTTATTAAAACTGCCATTGTTTTGTTTGTTTGTTTAAGCTTTACAACCTTTTGTGTTATAGAATGTGATAAGCAAAGAACTTTCCAAAACAGAAGAGGAATATGATAACTTATTGTCACGGTTAAATGAGTTGCATCGTTTGTTAGAAGATGCAAACTCTGAGTTGATAAAGTGTTTTCAAGATATCAAAGATATGGAGCGACAACTGCAAATAGGTTAGTTTCTTTTTCTTTTTTTGAATTTATTTTGAATTTAGGTTGTCGTGAGTAGTTGTGTGCTAGCTTACATGGAATACAAGCAAATTCTAACAGAGATTTAGCAAAGTTACAGTTGCCAGACAGAAAGATTTTAGGATAGAATTTATCAAAGGTTATGCATGAGGATGTTTACTTGTAGGTGTCAATGAGAATACTACGCCTGACAAGGCCCAGTTAACAAATTCACTCAGAAAGTATGAAAATAAAGTAGAAAAAATTAGCAAAGAGAATTCACATTTAGGAGATGTTGTTAAAGGATTGGAAGATGAGCAAGGATTAAGGGTAGAAGAAGTTACAGGTAATGTTTACTTTGTTACAAACTAGTTACATGCCCATAAAGAGATTTACAGAAATTTATCCATCAGAAAATTCCAAGGGAATTTGTCCACTCTGTCTCATAGCACCATATTTGGCTCATGGGCAGACGACAAGCTTTGGAATATAGATTTGATAATTCTGGCCTTTTAGCAAATAAACCTTAATTTTAGAAATAAGCCATGTTTTTAATTACTGTCCAAGAACAGAAAATTGTATACAGATTCTTCTTTCTTCTTTTAATGTGAAATATAAAACATAAAGAATTCAAAATTGCACAAACTAATCTCAAGAATTTTTTGAAATTTATGATTTGTGAAAATTAACTACTCAAAATAACTTTAAAAATATTACCACTTATCTGTACTCAAAATTTTTCAAAAAGTTAATTCCCACCAATTAATCCCAAAACATTTTGACATTACAAAATTTCTCTCGTATTGTTTTCTAAATAAAATATTTTCAAAAATCAACTTTAAAACAGTGGGAAAAGAACACTGCCAATTTGGGTCTTACTAGACGTGTGAGTTGAAACTAAATGGTGAATTCTCTGTGATCATCTAAAAGTTACTAAGTTCTGTTGCATTGCAGTATTTCTGTATAAAAAGGTTACTGATGAAAATGATGAGAATGGACTCAGAAACTACAGGAATTCCTATGCAAATTTTTATAGCGTTAAAATGTGCATTGGAGAAAGAAAAGGAGTTAAGACTTAAAGCACAAAATCTGGAAAGAGAAAAGCTAAAACAGTGTGAAGAACTAACTTTGAATATAAATAAGGAGAAAGAAGAAATGGTGCTTGATGTAAGTTTTATTACTTATTTTGTTTGCTGCTATTGCTGTGTTGTTTTGTTTGTTTGTTTGTTTGTTTATCAGAGTGGCAAAAATAGAGCGCTACATTAACTTTTTTCAATTTCTAGGAAAATATGCAGCTACACTCTGCATTGAAAGAATTAAAATCATCCGTGTCCTCAAAAACAGCCCAGAAGAATGAAGTTTTAAACTACATAAAAGCCCTGACTAATGATTTGTTCAGTGGATCCAAGTTAACTAAACCAACACAGATTACAGAAAAACCAATGCAAGCAGCTTTACAAAATCTAAGAAGCTGTTTGGTTGATTTAATGAAAAGTTGGAACAATCTTAAGCAACAAATAAAGAACGTTTCTCATAAGGTATGCACACTAGAATACTGTGTTACTTAATTAGCAAAACTCTTGGAAATGATTTTATGAAGGGTAATCTAGAAAATAAATTTAGGAGGTTGATCCTTTCATTTATAATGTGTAATATTTGTTTATGATGACTTTTTGGTACTGACTTGTTAAAGGGGAAGTTCGTTCAAAAATTATATTTTCATAATCAATAGTCATAAAAGAAAAAAAACGGATACCATAATTCTTTTCAAGTGAAACCCTCTTTTTTCTGAAATAATCTGTGTTAAACACGCGTAAAAACACCTCCGTATATTGACCCCTTTACATTTTTACGAAGGCTGGGTCGAGTTTGAATTATGACGTTTTATAGTTCAAAAAGCGAAGTTCGCTGTTGGGGATTAGGTGTAATCACATGAAGAAGTATTTTGTCTATACATTTTTATTATTTTAATATATGTCAAACTGTGCTGCCATCGGCTGTACAAGTCGAAGTAGCGATAATTAAAAGACAGAAAAAGATAAGGGGAACGAGAAAAATAAGGAGGTAGAGTACGAAAAGCTGACGACGAAAGACGAAGATAATAACGAAAGAAAAAATCGGGTAGTCTCTTATCAGATTCCCAGTGCGGAAAAAAAAATAAAGAGCTTCGAAAAAATGGCTACATAATTTAAAAAGAAGTGGTACCTTGCCGAAAGACTGTGGATTTTATATTTGTTCTCGACATTTTGAACCAGAATGCTTCGAAAGTTTTGTTAGCTATGTTTGTTAGTTATGTGTTTGTTAGCTACGTTTCAAACAGCCAAACATTTGTCTTTCTCGTATTTAGAAAAACTCAACACAATTTCATTTATTATAGCCATTTCCAAAACAAAACCATGTCAAAAAAATTATTATATTTCCTTCCCATGTTCGCATTTTCTTTCCCCAGCGCTGAATGTTTGTTTTTTTCACATCTAAAATTCTTCAATAACATGCTTTCGTAAGACGGGGGTATAAGTTTTGGTCTTGTCTTCTACCGAGTGCATTGCATCACCCCTTAAATTATTGAGGGCAGACAGTGCAGTGGTTAGTACTGGTTTACAAAAAAAACCATCCCAAAAATTTCGGCTTCAGTTATACATTGTTTTTCTAAAAAGAAAAACCTTTAAAATAACCCCTGTCTCAAGTTTTGATTTCTGAGCACGCTTTCTTATTCGATTTGTAAAGCTGAATAGAATAAGCAGTAGCAAATAATACCGAATAATACCGAATAAAATATGTACGAAGGAGAGATGAATGATTTGGAGAAAACTCATGTTAGGCAAAATATTTTGAGAGCAGTTTTGCATCAGTTGTCGTGCTCGTATGCATATTTTTTTATCAACGCGAAGACTAATATTTAGAGGGAATATGTAGAGTTTTGTTATGGTTTTAAACACGAAAAAGAAAATTATGCTTGGCTAATCTTTTGTTTATTTTACCTTCGAAATGATTGTCAGGAATTTCATTTGTATCCCTGCAACACAAGCCTCTTTCACTGTACGACTCCATCGCTCTACAGCGCATTGGCACTAGGTATTGTTGCCGATCCTAGAAACTTCTTCTTCTTCCTCATCACTCTCGGAACTACACGTTCGTAATTTATTCAGTTCTTCCAAAGAAAGTTCTGGTTTGAAATTTAAGGGACTAAGAGCAGATAAGTCAGGTATGTCATCATTTTAGAGCTTGAATCGCTGCGAATTGGATCCATTGCTTACAAATTGACACTGTATTTTCAAAGAAGTAATTTGTTACAGATTTGAAAAGAAATAGAGCTAGAAAAAAGTAGATTCTGTTAGCAAACTGTGTAGCCTGTGTTGTGACTCTTTCACGTGATGCAATGTTTTGAACTATAAAACGTCATACTTGAGTTAGAACCCAGCTTTTTTTTTTCTGACGCGCTTTTTTAAAAACGGAGATTTTTAAGAAGTTTGTGTCAACATTAGAGACATTTCCAAAACTCTGAGTTTAATGAAGTAAAGTTTTTCTGTTTTTATAAGTATAAACACGTGGAATTATAAAAAAAAAAAAAAAAAATTTTTAGACCGAACTTACCCTTTAACATAACATAGACACTTTTTATTCAATACAATAATTAACTTTTTATTGTAGAACAAAGAATTAAAAGAGGATTTTCACGAGATTCAGAATGAGTTACTAGCTACAAAAGAAAATGTTACAGAAGTAAATTATGTTATCCATATTTTTTTTAATACTATAGTTTCCTATAATGTTCTGTTACTAGTCAGGAGACAATGTGTTGCTGCCAGGTTTATGTAAACTGGGAACTGTCAGAAATTAAATAAGGCAAATTGAGATATACTCGGAAACTTTTGTTTGCATTTACTCTATACAGATTCTATTTAGGATAAAAATGTTAAAACTATTTTAACCCAAACTTAACCCAGAAATGCCGTTTTTCAGCATTTAACAGACTTATGTCTTAGTCAGGCAGCCAGTAAATTTGACATTATAATACAATTTTTGCATGCTCTCTAAGCTTTATTTAGTGGTGAAAGTAGTTTTTTGTTAGAGTGGCTTCACTTCACAAATTTCACTTGGGCAGTACCTGAAGTTAAATTTTGTTCCTCTTGTCAACTTGTTCTTTTTGAAACATATAACTGTACATTGAACTTACCCCTACAACACACTGGATTATATAAGACCATCTGTACTTGTTCATTGAAATTTATATCTTTATAATACGAAATACAGTAGTTATTTAGTTATTTTCAAATATTTATCTAAACTTCCTATTAGCATAACATACCAATATTGTTTTTACTGAGGAAGGAGTTTTATGCCACAAAATGCTGCCATAACATTGATGAATTCTTGAACTTGGCAACTATTTATATACAAGTCTTAGATGGCGTAAACAATAAACATAAAATTATTATATTAGCTAAAGCATGAAGTAGATCTTAAAGAATCAAATGAAAGAGCGATGAAACATGCTTTGGACGACTTAAAGGAGCAGCAAAGAAGAAACGATGCAAAGGTAAAATACTAAGCAACCTTTTTTCATGATGTCAGTGTCTTCACCCTGTCCTGTATTACAGAGTTGTCAACTATAGATGACATAAAAATTCCCTTAGTAAAAAATAATATTTTAACAATAATGTAATGTATGAATCAGCATGTTTGGAATTTGATGTGATTCATTGGATTTTAACACAAGTTACAAACCAAATTAAGGTAGTCAAGTACTTCATAGAACAAGCTGTAGTGAACATTAAATCTGTATTTGTTTGTTCCTGATTGAGATCTAGTTTCTGTAGCCAAGACTATGGAAGAGTTAATTAGAATGTTTGAGAAATAGAATCTAATGCCTGCCATTGTCTATATGTAGGTTGTAATTCCATATTTTTTCAAACTTATAAGCATATGGGTTGACAGGAAATGTAGTGGTATGTGAGAAAAATTGAGAGCTAAGCTTCAGTTTGTATGGTAGTGGCTTTTAAATCAGATTAAAGAAAAAATAGTATTAACCACATCAATACAATACAGTGATAGCTATTTATTAGTAATTGATGTGAAGGTGTGTTAATTAGAGAAAAGGATGTTAATAAAGTGCCATTACTAGGGCAGGTGCTGCTTGGAGAATATCCAAAGAATTTTTGTCTTTGTTAACCGGTCAAGTATAGAGTATAGTCACTTTGGATTGTATGGGATTGAGATTGTATGGGATTGAGAGTAGGGCAGTAAAGAAGAACGATCTGAGTTGTTTAGATGGAATTATGAGAATGAGAATGACTATTTGTTAGGGAAACAGGAAAGTTTCTAATGATGGTAGTGGTGATTATGGTGCATTTCATACAAGACAGAATTTGTTATAATATTTTTGTTGTTTTAGAACATGATAAGTCTAAAAGAATATGATGGCATTGCAAATGAAATGAAACACCAAATTGAAGTATTGGAAAAACAGAATCAAAGATCGACTCAGCAAATTCGCAAACTTATGGAAAAGGTGAGAATTTCATTTTCTCTTCTCCTACATTATTTAATTTTCAAAATTTTAATCTTATGGGTCTCTGGCATGTTTTTTATTCCTTTAGAGTTCTAGTGGAAAGAATACAAGTGGTAGGGATGTAATGTTCCATGACGAGATAAAGAAGGTTCGTGTAAATTTCACTTGCTTACTACAAACTTCACCAATGGATAGTTATCAGTTACCAGGTGTAAGCGAAGACGTTGAGGGTAAAGATCACTAGCATCTGGCATTAATATCTTCTTTCGCTCTAATGAAGGACATGACTTCAAAAATCCTTGAAATTCTTCTTTTATTTCCTCTTTTCTACAGCCGTTCTAAGTTATGTTGGCACTGGGCAGTTGCTGACACCAATGCAGATATTTTAACAAAGCAGGTTTACAAAAAGCATTTGGCGTTGGTAATTTTTACCGCTTAAAATTTTTTTATTAGAAATACTTCTCTATTACATTTTTAGTTAAAAGAAGAAAATAAAGATGTGTGCCGTTTACTTGCCAAGTCAAAAGAAGAAACAAAATACTGGCAGGACATAACAAAGGGAATTAAAAACCAAACACAAGACGTTGTATGAAAGTTACTTATTTTTTGTTGCATAGCATTTTTGGGGTTGTTATTGACATAATATTTCTGTCCTTAGCTTACCCGGAAGGACAAAGACTACGATGATGGGATGGAAAAAGTTTTAGAAGAGCTTAGGTTTACAAAAACATATGTTGATACACTAAGAAAGGATTTTTATACAGAGGTGAGGTGAAAATGTGAAAACTTTTTCATGAAGCATTTGTGCATTCATATGTAATAATTTTGATCCAATTAAATTTTTTTAATAGGTATATTAAAGAATAAAGTAAACCATATAAACACAGTTTAATACCGCAGTAAACATGCGTACGGACACCTTTCCCTCCTAAAACTGACATGTCATATATTTTAGAGGGAAGGCCCAAACGTCAATACATTTGACGATGTTTTGAATGGTGTTGAAAGCAGGATACAAGTATGAAATTAATTTTTGATATTTTTATGCAAACCGTCATTGCTTAAATGTAAACACATAAACACATACTATTTAAAAAAAATATTTTTCTCTTCTTTCCAGAATTTTGATATTAAAAATTACTCTTTCAGAATTTTGATATTAAAAAAGATGATATCAGTATTATACTTCAAGAATTAAAGGATATTAAATCATTGATTCATGATATGCACAATTCGTTTCAAACAAACCAGATATTGGATGGTACTTACGACAGTTTTGAAAAAAGACTTAATAGTCTGCTTCAACAGGTATTAACAATTCTTACCACATTTTCTTTATTTTTCTTTCACTATACAAGGAACAAACAAATTTAGTGTTGTTCATGTCATTTAACAGGTACTAGATGCTAAGAATGAAACGCCAAACAAAGTTGACAGTCAATATCTTGAACCAGTTTTGATGAAGGCAATAGAACAGGTAATTTCTGTTTTATAGCAGCAGTATTGCATCCTAGCCTTTATTGTTTATAATAGTTATGGTAACAATTAATGAAACAAAACATGCCAAAGGAACACATATGAAAATGGTTTTCACTGGTCCCTAATCAAAGCATTTCTTTGTTTTCATTGTCAGAGAATATGTTATAGTAGAATTTATTGTGAGACTCTTAAGAGCATTTATACAGTCAATAGCATGAATACAGTATGTCTTTTTAGATTCAGTCACTGAAAGAATCTTTAATTGATAAGGATAGAGAACTTGACTGCTCAAATGTTCCAAGAAATATAATTGGTATGAATTATTTTTCAAAAATTCACCATATTCAGTGTCCAATACCAGTCCTTTAGAATATCAAAGTCAACTTCACAGAGAGGTAGAGTTTAGTTTTGTAGCATTAGGGGTGCTGTGCAGAATAATTTGACAAAGATATAAACCAAACTTTTAACATTGTTACGTAACATATATACCATAATGAAATTGTTGCTAATGTCATACATACTGACATTAACAACAATTTCATTATGGTATATATGTTACCTCATCCTATGGTATACTGCAAGTACCAAAGTTAATTTAATGTGTATTTGTATTTGTATTTGAATAGTCCCTTCTCAGATCGATGCTGATAGGATTAATTTAATACATGCTAGCTTATGGAAAATTGTCATTTTATAGATATACAAAGAAGAGAAATAGTTGAGCTTTTGCATCAGTTACAATTAAAAGAACATGAGCTGCAAAGTATAAAAGCAGGCCAGTTTCATGACAGGAAATCAGGTATGCAAGGTCATTGTTTAACGAGCAGGATTTGAGCAGAAGGATTTTATGTGTCCTTATGTGTACAAATGGAAGAGTTGATATATCAACAACAAAAACTTCTTTCACTGCAGAAATATTCACAACAAAAACTTCTTTACAGTTGGAATTTCAACAACAAAAACTTCGTTTACTGCAGGAATTTTAACAGCAAAAACTTCTTTTACTGCAGGAATTTCAAAATCACAAACTTCGTTACTGCAGGAATTTTAACAACAAAACTTTTTTTACTGCAGGAATTTTAACAACAAAAACTTCTTTTACTGCAGGAATTTCGTATCCTCCATTTGCTGCATCTACTCCAATTTATCCTGACATTGCACGTATACATCATTACATCACACCAACTAAACTAGACACCAAAGTACCTGTTGACACCACCAATCAAATACCAAGTGATGTAATATATCATCAGCACTTTCTTCATGACCAAAATACTGATGACGGCCCTGGGAATGCTTTGTATTGTAATATTAAACAGCACACAACATATGTATGTTCTTGTTTTTAATTACAACCTGAATTCCAATTGTCTTATTCTATTTATGCTGTGATTATGTTTTTCAAGGATGAGAGTGGGAATCTTCTTCCAGAATCAATTATACATGATAAGCTCAAAAAATTATCAAAGGTTAGGACTCATTTTATTGCAATATTCTAATATAGAATAGATACTGACACTTTTGATTTTGTTTATGTTAATTTGTTTCAAGAGCGTACTTAATTTTTACTATAGAGTCGAGATGAGCTACGATGGGAATTGAATCGATTGGAGTCTAAGGTAAAAGCTGTTTTCTGATTTGTCCATTTCTCCATCCGTTTTTATTCTATGCTTGTTTATATTTTGTTTTGTTTTTTTCTTTTTAGATAGGAGATGCTGTTCTTGAACATTCAATATCTCGTTACTCTAACAGATACTCTGGTCACATGTAGCAATTATTTTTAATAATCCTAATCTTACTGTTTCCATAATCTGTCAAACACGATAACAGAACAGGTTTTAAAAAAAGTTTAGAGGGAAGAACTTCACTCCTTGAGCATTAGGGTCTTCTTCTCTTCTCTTTTCTTTTCTTTTCTGCCTAACTGACAACACAATCTGTATTATGGCATTACTCAAACTAAAATTATTATTACATTTTCTAGGTAGAACAAAATTTAGTTTTTAGAATTTAATATAATAATTTAATATTTTTATCATGTGTGATAAAGCTATACTATTTTTTTTGCTGTCACTCATGTTTTTCATCAGAATAGTATCAAAGGAGAATTTTTTTTAACCCTGATTTCGTAATTCCAACTGACTGATTAATTGACATATCTATCTACTGACTGACCAACCGACTTGACAACAAAACCATTGCCTGAGTGACTGCAAAGAATAATTGTAGATATAGTCTCACTTATTTTTTAATTGTTATTTATTTTGTAAATAGTTTTTACTTATAAATAATATAATTTGCATGTGTTTGAAGCTTTTTTGGTTTGACTTAAAATTAACATATGTTGTGTATAATAAGCTGGGTAAAATTATTCAGTTTTTATCATGTCTTTTATTTAAATTTTTTAATGACCACATCATAGAAAGGTATACACTTTTCTTTTTCTCTTCTCAAATTTGTTACAACTCATATATTCTTGTTATTAATAGAGAAATCCTAACACATGGAAAATGGCTGTTGTTCTTAAATCCCTAGATTTCAAGGGTGTTAGAGGATTTCCCTACAATTCACCTTCCTCAGTTCAGTTTCATACTTCTTTAACATTGTTCACTGGTCCTAATGGTGGTGGTAAAACGGTAACAAATTTGTTATTGAATTTATGATCTCTAATCAGAAAGGAACTTAAAGAGATGGTTGCTCATAATAACAATTTACAGGAATTTTCTCAATTATAATCTTTATAAACATTTTTCAATTACCAACAACTTAAATTTTAGCACGAAAAATTACGCGATGCCTCACTGCTAAACTTGTACTGCCTTTTTTTCAAAATATTTTAACACCAGATTAATTTACCAGATTAATTTAGCAAGTTCTACATATTTTTCTTTAGAGCATCATTGAATGTTTGAATTTTGTCATCAGCACAAACAACCCTCCATGCAGTGACAGTGGAAGAACATTTGTACATTCAAAGGTTTTGTTATAATTTTTGTTTTCATATTTCATAAAAGTTAGAGAAAATAATGTATGCTCATTTTGATCAAATTTGATATGTGTTACTAGCTTTTGCCTCAAACTGATGTATCTTTACTGAGAAAGTGTTCCTACAAAATATTTTAATAAGCTTATTTAGTCACCAGGGGCTGATCCAGGTCAATTTGGACATTGGTATACTGATTTTGGGGACATCTTATTTTGGCGCCCAAAATAGATTCTCTGTAATGATTCTCTTTAATGATTCACTGATACAGACCAATACAAAAGAATGCTGGTTTGAAGATATTTCGACAGGTTATTCATAGGACTCAACACTTCCGATAGAAGAAGCAACATGCACAGAATATTACGCTCTAAAAGTTGATCCAGTAGGCCTTTAGCTTCGGCATCACCTCTCTGACTAAATATTGTATCCAATGCATTACTAAGGGCCCAAATCTTCGGCTGATTTTTACGCAGGACTTGCCGTGTGTAAGCCATCTGGTCACGCACGCTTTCAGAATCTTGGTTGGTTTTAATTCATACGTGGATTGAGCTTCTTCAAATATAGCTTGCTCTATTGTGCTATATCGTTTATAAATTTTGTATTTTGACTGAGAAATATCAACAGTTTTATAGAGACATTTTGAGTTTCTAATTTCCAGTAAGGCTGTTTTAGCAAAGTCTGGAAAAAACATATCGACGCCCAAAATAACTTTTTGAATCAGTCCCTGGTCATTTATGTAGTCATTGTTTTGTGTATTAAGTAAGTATGGGTGCTTAATGAAGGGAAATTAAGCCCTAAAAATGTGTAATATAAACATTTTGAAACAAAAATTTTTATCAAATTTTTTAGACCATAAAATAGTGTTCTTATCAGACCACGACATTCGTCATTTCGACATACACAGCTCATATATTCTTGTTGTTGATAGACCTTCATCCAACAACGTATAACTCTAAGTGTTGAATTGTCAACTTTAAAGATAAGAATTCCATGGTGCAACATTAAAGACATGAAATAAATTCATTCTACAGTTTTATTCAAAAAGACAATGTCACTGGTACGGTTTCGAGTAACTTTTTCATTGTTTTGTCTCAGAATGATAATGTAGATGGAGAAGTAAAAATCTGTTTGGAAAAAGATGGCGAAGAATTTGTTGCAACAAAAAAAAAGGTACAGGTATTGTTTTGCAGAAATGTTTACAGGGATCTGAATCTGAGTAGAGTGTTAAACTTATTTTGCTGCACCTAAAAAGTAATTTTGCAAGCCCTAATTATTTTTTTAAAAGCTCTTTTCATTCTAAAGATATTTGCAGTTCCCAAGTTATAGGTTGTCACCAAAAATTTAAGAGAACTGGAACAATGACATTTTTGGATTGGTCAATAATTTGTAGTTTGTGATTTGCCCACAATAGGGTGGGCATAAATCACAAACTACATACTTAAGTTATGAAACTTGGTTCAGTTGTAGAATGTCTTAATACAAAGTTATTCCACAAAAAAAATTATGTTGAATACATCATAGGGATCAGAAATGACATCACACATACCTAAATTAGTCCATTTTTCAATTTTGCAATATAGTTTAGTATTTACGTGTTACTGATGCTACAGTATTGATGAAATAATATTTTTTTAATTTTAATTTGGGGAATTGGCGTCAATTTTTGTATTGATGTAATGCTGATTAAGAAATAAGTTTTTGAGTTTGCACATTCCATAGGAGAATAAGAACATTCCCTTTGAGAACAAAAATTTGTCCTGGAGGCAGTAGGCAGCTAAATTGGCTTTTCTTGATGGCAAATATTGCACAATATTCAGTAGAATTTTGTGAGTAACCCACAAAATTTTATTGCCACCTCACATGCCGATTCTTAGTTATAGGGTTGTCACTGAAAATTTAGGAGGCCTGGGGTGTCATTTTGACAAATTGTTTATTGTAATAAATTCACCCAGAAAAAGCTAAGATAGCTTTACCATTCTACCATTACCATTCCACGATAATATTATTTTTTATAAATGAAAACTCTATGCTACTTGGTTGTCATTTTGATAATGCTTGAACATCTGCAGATTTTATTAAATTTTTGGATTTTTAGGCACCCTATCTATTTAAGGGCTTAGGTTAGATAGATTAATTATTGTGAATGTGATTATTGTGAATGTGCATGAACTTTAAGTTTTAAGAGAAGGTATATAATTTTTACCTGAAATATAATATACTAGTCAATAAAGCCTGCAGAAAAATCCACTTAAGCAGAAAACAACGAATTTTGGATGACGCAACCAATTACCTGTCAATATATATAAAAAAAATTTTTTGGTTACCCATTTTTTTTAGTGTGTACATCTCGAAACGCTATTTAGTTTTTCAGCAGAAGCCAGATAAAAATTAGTTCCATATTGTTGTTATTTTAGAATGATGGGTCAACTAAAGTTAAAATAGGAAAGCACCTGGTAAGTTTCAAAAATTAAATTATGGAGAAATGTAATACCTTGTTCACTATGCAATAGAATGTATTGTGCAGTATTGTGCAGTAATTGTTAATTATTGGGAAAAAGTAATTGTTCTAACAAAATTAAAAAAGCAAACGAAATTGCCTATACTTGTAAACACTTAACTCATAGAAGGAAGCTGCATGAAAAATGTATTTTTTGATCAAATTATACTTCTTCACAAGCTGCTTTTTTTTTACTGTGAACAAAGTTTAAATGTTGCGTAAGTTTTAAATTTGATACTGTCTAGGAATTCCGTATTTTTGAAAATTCGTTACATGATATTTTATAGCTTTAAAATACGGAATGCATATTTTTAGAAACATGTTATACAAAATTCTATAGTTTTAAAAATACGAGTTTATTTCAAAATTTCAAAATAAAAGTGGTCGATTTTCCTAAAGAGCAAGTTAACTATGTGACTAAAAATAATTTTGAACGATATTTTTTGTTTAAAGTACAGTGATAATTTTAAGCTTTTTTATATTCCGTTTTGATGATTTTTAAACACATTTATCAATGGTTACGTTAACAATTGATAAATGTGTTAGAGGAATCTGTTGAAGTTCTGAACTATTCTACAACCAAATACAACAATTTTTAAGTTTTCTACGTGCCCATTTTCTTAACTTTATCACAAAACACGGTGGGTCTAAGCTGCATACCACCGTTTTTTGTCTTCTAAAAACAAAATGCGTCGATGGGCATGTTTCATACGGCCGTGTTTTTTGTTAAGAACGAAATAGGGTGGTTTTTAAGCTTTGAAGGGACGTTTTTTAAGTATGTTAGAGCAAAATAGGACGATTTTTAAGCTTTAAAACGACGTTTTCTTGTTATTTTAGAACGACATACTGCGATTTACGAGCTTCATAGGGTCACTCTCTCTCTTCTTTTTCGAACAAAATACGGCAATTTATAAGCCTTATACGACCGAAATACGGCATTTTTTTAGGCTTCAAAGGATTGTTTTCTCATAATTTTGCAACCATATGCACATCAATTCTTAATCATCGCAGTGTCGTTTTCTTATCCTTTTTGAGTGAAAAAGGGACGTTTTCTATATCATTTTATAACAGAATACGGGGATTTTTAAGCTTTAAAGCGTCGTTTTCTCATTATTTTAGAACGACATATTGTATTTTAAAGCTTCGCAGGGTCGTTTTCTCGTCATTTTAGAACGAAATACAGTGATTTTTAAGCTTTGCAGGGTTGTTTTCTCGTCGTTTTAGAACGAAATACAGTATACTCGTTAAGTAAGACGTTCCAGGGACGGAGGAAAAATGTACTACTTAGCGAGCGTCCTACTTAAGCAAATCTGCTCATAAGTAGAATTTTCATCAAAAATATCAAGAGATTTTTTTAGGGAGATCCTAGAGGGGTTCGTAAATTCATAATCACAATAATGATGATAAGTAATTGTGTTTAATTTTTTTATGTCTATATCTCACCAACTGCGACATGACTGCACTCTCACGAAAAAAACTTGAGAAAAGTTTGTTTTGTTTAAAAACATTTTTTTTCGAATCATTGCAATGTCTTCAGTCTCGGGGAAATATGAAGTTATTCCATGGAATGTCCCACTTAGGCGAAGTTTTTGCTTCAAGGGACGGAGAAAAAAAGTGCTACTTAGTGGGCGTCCTACTTATGCGGTGTGTCACTTAAGCGAAGTTTTTTTGCTTGAAAAGGGTAAGAAAGTTCGAGGGACGGAGAAAATGTGTACTATATAGCGGGTGTCCCACTTATCCGGGGTCCCACCTAACAAGAGTATACTGTGAGTACTGTGAGTTTTAAGTGCATTTTTTGGTAATTTCAGAACAAAATAAGGCGATTTTTAAGCTTCGAAAAGTCATCGGAAATATATCGATGTGTTAGCTTCATATGGTCGTATTAGAATAATTACACCATCTTTAAAGCTTCGTGTGAACCCACTTCCGTAGCTTTACAACGAAGTACAAGTTTTCTATAAAAATTGTGGTTTTTTTGTTTTTGACATGAGTATTCTTCATTTTTTGACAACAAATATCCTGATCTTAGCAAAAAAATCGTTGTCTTCTTTATCTGTTTGTTAAACAGTTTTTGTCTTTTTAATTTGCTTCCATGCCAAAACAGGCATTCATTAAAGTATTCTTTCTTATCCATGTTTAATACTAAAATTTTGCAAGACAATGGAGATAAAATTTTGAAATTTAAATGTTATTGAAACAGAAATGAATCACAAAAAGTGAGCACAGAATTGCTTTTTACGAATTCTTATTTCTAAAAATAGGAATTAAATATATGCCTATTTTTCAAAATACGAAATTCATAGTTTTAAAAAATAGAAAGTACGAATTTCTGTATTTTCGAAAATTTTCTGTATTTCATATTTTAAAAAATATAAATAACAAAGTGCTCAGATTTTCTAGAGATCATCACAAATAATGATTTTTTATTTTTAGCAGAAGAAACAAGAATCAAAGTATCACAAAGAGGTTATGTTTGTTTTAGTTCTTTTCCACACACAGATTATAGTTATCATCCAACTCCCCAATCCTTCTTAATGGTGATAATGTTACATACAGGATTAAGAGTTGCTTGTTTATATATTTTTCCTTTTTAATAGCTACTAATAATGTGATTTTATATATTGACTTGAAAATTAAGTTATATTTAACAAAACTATTAATGCAGGACACTAACTGTGTATGATAGATATTAAACAAATTAAATCCCTCAACAAGCTTAGTCTTAGTTCTTCATATATTTTTTTGATTAAGCTTGAAATTAGTTAGTTTTATTCTTAACTTTTTTACTGTTGTGTAATTTTTTTCTCTTTAAGAGATCTCTCTGATTATAGTCCATCATTTGTTATTAAAACTGGCTAATATATTTTACTACACAGCCCTTAAAAACACTTTTAATAGAAAGAATTAAAAGAAAGAAAGGAAATAAAAAGAGGTTAAAAAGGAAAACAGGAATGCCAAAGTTTTGACTGCTTGTTTTTTTCTTTACTTATCCTTCTTACTTACATCTCATTTTGATGCATTCTTTGTGCTTCTAACCACATACCTAATTTGTTAAATAGTTGTAGATGCAGTGTTATCTTTGGCATAATTTTACAGCCATTGTGGATATTCTTTTGATTTACAAAAATATTTCAAAGAAAAACATTTTACAATTCTTATTAAAGTCCTTAAAATTGGGAAATTTTTTTCTTCCCTTAATGTTCTAAAGTTGTCAAAAAATATTTAATTTCTCTCACTTGATTTTTCAGGCTGTTGTCGGATGTTTTAATCTATTTTGTCAAAACTATAAAGGTCTTAAAACAGTTACAGCATTATTTAGCTGAACTTCAGGGTTAGAAATGCTAAAAAAAACCCGCAGTTTTTGTTTTATTTGTTTGCAGAGCCCCAGGCAGGGATGTTATGAAGAATCAACAAAACCTGGTGTTTGGAGTCTTCCACAACTGACAACTGAAAGCTCAGGGTTTCAAACCTAAAAAAACAGTATCGTAATGCTTTCAAAAAGCTGCAGACATTTAATCGAATTACCGATTTTTAGAGGAATGTCTCCCCCATCCCTGACGAAATTAAATCCTGTCAAAATTTATTTTCTCATTGTTGCCAGTTTTTGTCAAATTTTCATCTAATGTTATGGTTATTATTTTAAAGTAGTTGTTAGCCTGTGGAAAAGTCCATGTTCACATACTTCCGGCATCGTTATTTTTCTAATCTTTTTTCACCTGTTATGAAATTACTCTATGGTTGTTATATGGTCCCTGCAAAGATCCACTTATAGGCAATGAGGCATTTAAAACTACATCTTTTGTTTTTGTTAGAACCTTGTTTATTAGGAAATTTAGGCTGATATTTGACAAAATTGAAGAACATATTAACACCATACTGAATCTCAATCGACTTTTTGAGCTTAGAAAATTTTGAAAGGAAAACAAAGTAGGATAACGCTGCTTTTTTGTCAAATACATTATGTAGCAATAATAATTGTGTTTTTACAGCCAAATCTAGGTTTAAAAGGAAAAGCTGTAAATAACTTTCAAACACCTAAATTTGACATTTTCTTACACTTTCAAAGATTGTGTAAGAATATAATAAAAACAATTTCAGCAAAAAATAAGCACATCCAGCTTCAGTGATCTCATAAAACATGGTAATGGTAATGGTAAAATCAAATCAAATTCACGAAGAAATAAATATAAATCCTTTTTTCATTTCGTTTTGGTAATTTAATCGAAAGGCAGGGATACAATAGTAAACAAACAAATAATCCACTAACAAAAACGCCTTAAAATGAACTATTCTTCTCATCATAAATTTGTCTTTGTTAACCCTTCCCGTCCCGTTCCCGGACTAGTCCGGGATATTGCTACGCTAAAATAATCCCAATCCCGGACAGGTGCGGGATTTTACTAGGACCACTTTGAACGGCCCTCACGGCGGCCCAGTATCTTTAAAACTAACAAGATCGATTTTTTTTAACACTAGAATAATTTATCTCTCATTTGCGCCTGATCTGACGATTTTTAAATTTGGCTATCGTAAATTATGCAGATTTACTTTTCAAAATTAAAACAAAGATGGCGACTGGATTTAGCGCTAGCTGTGGCTCTGGATCTTCGCCTTTTAGCAGCAGTAATGCATCATTTGGCCTCTCTATTAATGAACTAAACCTTGAAGAGGATAGTGATGAGGATGTAGTAGCAAGTGATGATCCAATTAACAGTTTATTTGGCCAGAGTGATTTTTTGGGATTTTCTGATGGTGGGGAAGAATGTGTTGATGAAAGTTCAACTGATAATGATGAAGTGGCAGAACCTAGTTCGAAGAAAGCTAGAAAGGAACCAAGCCCTCCTGGTTGGAACATGGGGCAATGGAAATCTGGTGACAAGAAGTTACAAGAGTTGCCCCATTTTGCTGCAAATCCTGGAATAAATGTCGATATTCCTGAGGATGCCGACGAACTTTATGATTTATATATCTCAAAATTATGTTTTATATATTTGATAAGAAGTTCCTCTTACATTCCTATTATTTGCTGGTCTAAAGCACTAACTAAGCATAGGTTCTGGTCCAATAAGCACAATCTAAGCATGGCTAATAGACGGATTGCCAACTTTCCTTTTATATACTTACAATTCTTACTGAATTGTCTATTACTGGAGTCGAACCGGGACTTAGATAATGCTTTATGACCTTTTTTTAAAAAGAGAGAAATATCTTACATGCATTTTAAACATAGTATATGCTTAAATTAGATGTTAAGGTTTATTTTAGACTGATATTATAAAAGTTACGAAAAATGTGTTTTTTTACTAAAAACGCCTGGGATCAGGGACATGATGTGTTAAAAAATGCCTGGGGCGGGAAGGGTTAATTTCTTCAAAAAGGTACGAATAATTAATTTTTTTTAATGAAATAGACAATGCAATATTTATTATCTGTAACTGTGCACATATTTATAACATAAAAACTGCATCAAGGGAACAATAAAAGTTACCATTGACGTTTGTATAAGAAACTTTTAAAATTAAACTTTTGTGAAATCACACAAAATTTTAAAACAGTGTAGCAAAAAGATCAAAGACTTTCAGCTGTGCACAACCATTTTGGGTGTCCATAACACAACCTTTTTCTTGTGCACAAACAGCCAAACGGAATACGGCTATCATTATATAGACAAGTTTCCTGATTTACAAAGAGACAAACAAGCTTGCAAGTTTTTCCAGCAAATTACCTTCCAACCAAGTTTGCCAATTCCATCTATTTTTCTTCCCATCAAAATTTATCCCCAAAGTATATTACAAGTCAACTACTTTCCCCAGCACAAATGTTTATTATCTCCAACTTGGTAACATCCAACCCTCATAATTCTATTTTTCGCAATTATTTTTATTTGCATTAGATCATGACTTCTTTTTTAGATGCTGGTGTATTTTGGTGTAGATAATAACAGCATATTTAAACTAATAATGTTTTGCCACCAAGAAAACTCGAACTGGTATGTAATTTTTTTTTTCTTTCTTTTAAGATTTCTCACAATGTTAAATCAATAAAATTTAGGGGTTATAGTTTTTTAATTTTCTTTTGGTTTTAGGTTTTTTGCGGAAAGAGGGGAAGTTAAAGATGGCTTTACAAATATATTTGGACCAAGAATTTCTGAGTTAGTGCAGCTTGTACATTGAACATTATATTTGTATGCTTTCTTTGCTCGCTTTGAATGATGATGCAGTGAGGTTTTACATTTTTAGAATGAAGAAAGACCTCAAGAAAAAAAATGAAGATGTGAAATCTTTGGTAAGAACATTCTAATACAGTAAAATATATCAAATGCAATTATGTAGGGATGCTCTTTGTATTTTTTTGTATTAAAATTTGGAGATGGCTTTAAAACTTTTGCACACCCTGTTGTTATTGTGATGTTTCCAAAATAATGTTCTGAAAATTAAAGACTCTATTTTGGGCTAAAGCTAATCTTACATGTTTTATTCCTAAGCTAACCAGAAAAAACTAAAATGCTTAACAATTATGCTAAAGCCTGGTTCCCACCAATGTGTTTATTGAAGTTTTAAAGTTAAACTTATAGGTGGGAATGCAAAAAATAAACGCATGACGATTTTACATGCAATAAACATAAGTTTATGCATGCGTTTAATATTAAAAAGTTTGGATATTAAAATCATGCGTTTAACATGAGTTTATTCAACATCACAGAAATCTTTTGTTTTTACCGCCAATGCTCAAAGTGAGAGTGGCTTTCATGAGAGCATTGCATGAGTAGAAAAAACGACAGTGACAAAAAACGAAAATAATAATACATGATGAAATCTAAAATAGGAATAGTAGCAGAGAAAGCACTGTCTGAGCTGTCTCTATGATAAAGCTGACAATGGATATAAGGAAATAGTCAGACAAGAGAATGCTTGGAGAGAGAGAGATTAAAACTAGGGTATGAACAAGGTTTGGTGTTGATTTTTAAAAAAAAAATTAGTTTGTGAAAAAGTTCAAATTTCCTCGCTGTCCACATCCATACTTATAAGTCAGAAATCTTAACTTTCGTTCCAAAATTAAGTTCAGTGTAAACGCATAATCTTACTGCATAATTAATTAGATGAAAATAAACTCATTCATGAGTTTAGTAATAAACATATGTTTAATAATAAACGCATTTGGTGGGAACTAGGCTTAAAGGGCACAACAGCACCATATTGTAGAAATATTACTGTCATACCTGTGACACAAAAACTGTTGCTGACGACCCCATAACTAAGGATCTGCATGTTGGTTAGCAATCAAATTTCGTGAGTAAACATATAGGACCTGTACAAGCTTACCCAGAAAATGTTATTGCAAACCAAATTGCAGATCCCGAGTTATTAGGTCATTGGAAAAAATTTAACAGGCCTGGGACGAGCAAATGATTGTCATTTTGGCAAAAAAATTTATGTTAATCAATTCACTGTTATAATATCTATGCATTGAAAAGTTACCTTAACAGGTCTATAATTACTGATGACAGAAAATGTCAAAATTTGCTATTCCTTAAATATGACATCATAATTTATGCAACATTATTAAATCTGGAATTCTTTAAATGTGAATATCTTGAGAATGAAAAGAGCTTTTTAAAAAATTTAAAAAAAATTATTAACCAACCTTTTAAGCTCTATAATACAAGTCCAACATAATTTTATAGCTTGGGTTCCCTTTAAGGTAAAAGTCTTGAATACTCAGGGAGGGACGATTTCCCCTGCATGGACTAAAGTTAATGATACTGTTAAGGCCAGCGCTGACCCACCTTTGCCAAAATGTTCGTTGGTGATGGGTTGGTTGGTTTGTACTCCTTGGGCTTTTCAAAAAGCATTGAGTATACCCACAACCCATACCAACACATCTCATTGGAATATGCAATAAGGTTAATAAGATCAAGTGACATATACTATTGACCAGGCAATATAGACACTGTAAGTGCTATGATATTCTGCCCTATTTTATATAGGTTTATGTTTTGGAAAAATGTTTTACACTGATACTTATCATTATCACTGTTTTCTGCTTAACATCGTTTTTCCATGCTAGCATAGATTGGGGACAGTATATTAGTGACTTTTCAATCTGATCTAGACTGTGTTAGATCTAAACTCACATTCTTCTGCAGCAAGTCTGTCCTTATTGTCTCCTGTCTTTCCTTGTGTACCTCTGGACTTTGGACCAGGAGCTATCAAGTCTGTATCTTTCTTAACCAATTATCCTTTTCCCCTCCCTCTAGTTCCTCCAACCCACTCAATCTTCTTATTTTGATAGTTATATCTAATACTACGAATACCTAGCCTGCTTCTTACTCATCTGAACTTTTTTTGTCTCTCAGACTGGTGCTACACGTTCACCTAACCATCTGAAATCATTCATTTACAAATGGTCAAGATATTTCTACTTCACTGCGTATGTCTTTCATGCAGTATAGCACTTCTTACACAGGCCTCATTCAACCTATTAACAAAATTAGCAGAAGTTTTCATTTATTTGTAACAAGCTACTATTGTACATCATTTAAGCTGGAAAGCCAAAGGCAAAATAGAGATCCTTTCTCTATCCTACACACTTCTCCTGAAGTTAAATGAAGGGAAAAAACAACAACTCTTTTTGATGAAATATTTCTTAATATTTTTAGTGATGCTTCGGCGTCACATTTCGAAAGAAAACAAAACCTGACAAAACCATACTTTCTATTGTGGTTAGGTTTATCCATGTGGATTAACAAGCTCTCCTCCAGTTCTAAATCAAAATTAGTATATGTAAGAATGCTAAAGTTTTTGAAAATCGGTACGTTATTGCAATATATAATATGTTCCAATACAGTACTAGGGAAACCTTTATCAAAAGTATTGACTAAACAAGATCATAGTTCAAGAGATAATTTACCTAAAAGGTAACACACTAAGTACTTCTATTAACAAACTGTTTGACATTAAACAATTTTTTAAGAAGTGACTTTTTGCACTGGCCAATTAAGCGAGAAGAATTTCTTAACCTACGTATGTCTTACGATCTTGCATTTCCAAACAAAATAAAGAGAAATCCAGGACAATGTTAGATATTCAGAAAATCAAAGTTAAAACCAAACCAGTTTTATATTTATCAGGCAAAAAAGCCTGTAAATAGAAGTAACAAACCTAGCTGTCTCACGAAAAACAGAAACGTTAAGAAACGGAAGACGATTGTTAACTTCACTTCTTAACAAGTCCATTACTCCATGGGCTCTCAGCAGCTGTTGTAACAATATTGATGTTTAAATTCTCACACATGCTACGGTAATCCTCATTATCAAATTCCCTACCATTATCCACTAAAAACTTTTTAGCAGACCCAAATATGGAAATCCAGATCTTAAAAATTGAGTTAATGATAATTTCTTTTCTTTTACTTCGAATAACACAGGATGCACTAAATCTGGTCAAGTGATCAACAAGATGTAACAACCAAATTTTATCACCATACGACCATTGTTTCAAATCCATGCCAACACATTCATTAAATACTGTTGCATGTGGTAACCCAACAATTGGTCTTGGTTGATTTCTTCTGTACTTGATGCATGTATCACAACTATCTGAAACTTCAGCAATCATTTTTAAGAGATCTGGGTCAGTTACCTCAGTATTTTTCAAAAGCTGCTGAAGCTTGTCTTTTGATGGATGCGCAAACTGTTTATGCAATTTCAGGGCCACTTTTTCTTTTTCTTGAGTATCATCCAAATTATTCATCATCAGACATACTTGAGCAGAAGTCTTTTCAATTTCGCTACCCTCTTTGTTAATGGAAATACAATAATGTCCGGTGGAACTAAATTGGATCTGGTGTTCTTGTCCCAGAATTTCAACCTTGTCGTTTTCAAAATCAATAAAAACTTTTGCATTCTTCATTGCTTGCTTACTAAATAGTAATGGTAAGTCTTTGTCAATAACTTCTGTTGTTATGCTAACATATTTTCCAAGCCAAGCAGGTATGGTGACACGTTTTGCTGCTTTGATTTCTTTACCATCTCCAAATTTAAATACTGTTGATGATGGCTCTTCTTTGATTGATGAAGCATCCTCGTCTGAAAGACTTTCTACATAATAGTTCAACCAATTCTGCCCGCAAACTGTTTTAGTGCAACCAGAATCCAATACTGCCATGGTAAATGTCTCACCAACGAGAGTTTTCATTATTTCCTCCGTATAAAAGTTTAATCTCATCACTCTTACTTTTAGCTTTATCTGGACACTCCCTAGCAAAATGGTAAATACTTCCACAGATGTAACATCTTGGACGATCACCCGATCTTCTATTCTCCTCTCTGTCACTTCGATTTCCACTGCTTCTACGGTAATCCTTTAACCTATACTCTTGTGTTTCTCGTTGCCCATGATATCCCTGACCCCGTCTGTTCCACCCTCTGTCTGCATACCGTGAGTGAGGAACCTTGCAGTGTGAAGCACCATAAAATGTCTTGTTGGAAGTACTCACCCGAAACCTCATTAATTTGAACAGGTGCATCGTCATCTTCTTTTGAATTTGAAGATTCGTTAAATACCTTCTTAACTTGATCAACCATCAAGTTATACTTTAAACCTGGAATTGTTGCTCGAACAATTTCTTTCTGTTGCGTAGAAAGGTTAGCACTATTTAAATATTGATAAGCTGTAACAGCATCTGGTAAATCAATATCATACTTTTTCAAATTATAGTAAAGATCTTCAAACTCAATGGTATAATCCTGTAAGGACATGTCCTTCTTCCTTTTAAATTGCTCAAATTTTTCATATGCTTCATATGCACGATGCTTTACATCTTTAAGAAATATCTTGTCTAATTTGTCTGTAAGTTTTGTAATACCATCTTTAGCTTTTAAATCTTGAATGTCAAGTTGTAAGGCAGTCTTTTTAGCCTTACCATCTAACGAAGCAAATACAGCTAAAGCTTTCTTCTCATCAGCTAAATCTGTAAGTGCTTGCCACACTTCTAACTCCTTTTTCCAATCAATATAATTGGACCCATCTTTTAACACTGGTGGATTTTTGTAACTTGTTGAGGTCATAATATAGATCGTTCCAATTCTGCTACCATTGATAATTATTAAAACCACTAACCTTTCGTCTTCTATAAGACTTTCTAATATTCTTCCTTCCTCAGTAATCTTTTGTTCCGATAGTCTATAATCTTGATGGAATCCAACAGCTTCTCTTGCTTTCTAATATTCTTCCTTGCTCAATAATATTATCATCCAATACTCATATGCAATCTTTCTTGTATAACCCAACACCTTCTCAGCTATATTTACGGGGTCAGTGATATTGTCTTACTCTTTGTTCTATATGACAATAAATACATGTTAACATCTGCTTCCTCCTTTGACAATACTTTAATTGCTTGTTCCACACTCGCAACAATTTTTTTAATTGGTAAACTTGTTGGAGTTAGAGAATAATTTATCCCTTTTGATAGAACACTGTTCTCTTTCTCCGAAAGTTGTTTGGAAGGGAATTTCATGACCCACTTCGATGTATTAATGAAAGTATTTTCAATAACCACTGGTCTATTGATATTAGAGAACTTTTTAAGATGTCTGATTTTGCACAATCTCATTTATTTGTTACCATTACCTTCGTAATGACGATGCAGAAGATGAACCAGTAGTGTGTATGCCGTATATACCAAAGGCACGTAACATACTACGTCGGGTATTAAAAGAACATAAAATAAAGCCAGTGTTTCAATATAAAAACACACCACGTAGTATACTGTTGCATCCGAAAGACAAAATATGTCTAAAGAGTCAAAGTAATGTTGTCTTCGAAGTCCTGTGTAAGGATTGTGATGCTGTTTATGTCGGTGAAACGAAACGAATGTTTAAACAACGTGTGCAAGAGCACAAAAGAGCTGTATGCAACGCAGATACAGATCAAAATGCGGACCACAGCTGGAAGGAAATATCTCCCTCAGTCATTGCGCCGACCTCGCAAGCTCAGTCAGCACTCAGACTTCAGGCAATATTTTGCGGTACAGCCCGGGGTAATCGGTTATTATTGTATTTGTTAACCGTCTAAGTTAGATAAAAATAAAAAATAAGAAGTTCGGTTTACTGTTCTTATAATAACATAATTCACTACTTTTGTTATCACTTGAGATAAAAATTTGAAACAGTCCTGTCTAAAAACAGAAACATTCTATGCAGAATTCGAAACTCCCTATAGAATAAATCCTTGTAAACTTAACATTATGATGTTCGACACTTGCAGAAGAGTGTGTAAGTGAAATGTGCAACTAAAATTTAGTTACAGCGATTATATTGAAGTAAATCTTTTGACTAGCTAGCCAAAAATGACATGGGCTTCGACAATTTTTATATTGACCTAGTAACCAAAAAGGTGAAGTTATGAGTCGAAAATGAGGGGGACGCATTTGTTATAGATTCGTCATCCTGTATTTAGTATTTTTTGATAAAACTGGATACCTTATCATCGTTTTTTATAGACAATGTAGCTCGCTAGCTAGGTAGTTAGCTAACTAGCTATGTTGCAGAAGCTTCCAGATAAATTTATCAACGTTGAATCTGGGTACTTTAACAGTAAAACTTGACATTGCTGTTGCTTCTCTTCTTTGAAATGTTTTTATCGATAAATGTATTATTGTGGGAGTTAGATAATAATTTCTAATGCTTCTTGTAACTTGTTTTTTTTATGGTTGTTTACATTTTAAGCTACCATTTTTCTTGACACTAAGCCAATCAGAATGCCTAAAAACCTGTATTGCCTGCTTGCAAAATCTAGACGGTCAGGGAAAACTTTAAAGAGTATCCCCAAGTGACTAAACATGTCACATACCATCCATTAAAAAACCATTAGAACTCAAATACCTCCTTCTGTGTTTTTCAAGCAGATGCTATGCATTGCTTTACTCAGTCATTAAGAACAAAATAAATAAAAAATGTCATGGCGATTAATCATTAAAACTTTTCTAAGGCAGATTTGTCTATTAGGCTGAAAGCTGGTATGGGTAAAATGTTGAAAGAAAATAACCCTGTGCAATCAATAAAACTGTGATTTTTTTAGTTATGATGCTTGTTTGAATATTTTAGAAGAAAGACATTGAAGATCGAAAAGTGAAAAACAACACTGAAGAACAACACTTTTCTCTAGAGTAAATAAAATTTATGTAATTATTTTATAGTTAATAGCAGAAATGGAGAAAATTAGGAACAATATTATTGATTGTGAAGCAAAGCATCAAAAGCTATTGGAGGAAATAAAGCCAATTAAGGTGAGATAAAAGTTTAGTCTGACTAATGTTCTGTTTCCCTCAATTTAAATATAAATATGCCGGATATCATTCTTTATAATTATTAATAAAGTCTTGAGTCTTGAAGTCTTTAACTGTGAAAACGTTAGGCATTTAGATAAATAAAACTGATAATAATCAATTAAAGCAAAAGAGAATGGCAGTTTAGATAATGAAAATTAGGAAATAACTGAAGCGTCATAAAAAACAAACAAAAAAAACCCTGAAAAAAAAGTAAATAAAAAAAAGGCAACAAATTTTGTGCATTTGCAAGTTAAGAAAAAAGAAAATTATGTCAGAAAAAAAATTAGGCTTTAAACAAAATAAGAAACCTTTGTATATTCCAGTATCTTATTATCTTGCTAAATCGTCCAAAATATGTGGAGACTTATAGGGAAAATTATTATTTCCCTTCTATGTCTGTGTACGTACATTTTTATTTTGTTGCACAACAGATATTATTTGCCTGTTGATGTGAATAGAGGATGTTGTTTAGAAACACTGTGTTAATAGTTTTTGGTATTGGTTGTAGGATTATTTATTCAGTTTATAGTATATAAAAGGTTCTAGAATGTATTATTAATATTTACTGGTTGAATGAGCCCTGGAAAAATGGTTCAAGCAGGCAAACATTTAAAAAAATAATGTTTTGATGACATCGTAATTACAGACACACACAATTAGCATATTATTATAGTCAGTAGCTTGTGGGTAAATGCTATATCGAATTTCATGTGTTTGTAGAGCAATTGTAAAATCGCAATGTTATAATAAAGATATTTACATAGCTATTAGTTTGATGCAGTTGTTTTGTAAAGGAATACAGCAATATTTAAGCTTTATACAATGAATAGCCAACCCTGTTATAATTTATTATAATTTATTCATGACTCAGGTAAAGAAGTATTTTAACACGTTATCATAGAAGGAGAAAAAGAATAGGTGCTCTAAACAATGAGCTGGTCTTGTAAAGGCATTATGAAAATTTTTTAAATAAGAATAATCACAAATGTCTGTTGTGTGAACAGTTGCTAGGAAACTATCTAATAAAAACCAGTTTCCTTTATGAAGTCAACATGTGATAGTCAAAAGTTGCAAATTATTAAGGTTCTTTTAGACGGTGAATTATTCGATAAATTATACATCAAGTTTACTAAAAATAAAATAATGGAATGAATGATGATGTCAGAATGATGATGTCAGAAATGCCATGTCCATTTTACCAAAAAATTTTCTTCAGAAATTTAATAACCCGTCCTATTGTGTAACTTGAAACGTGAAGAAAATGTATAGAATCACGTCCTTTTAACAAACAGTTCAGGAGATATTAAATGTTTAATAGTGTGTTGAAAACATCATTAACGTATTGTTTTCAAAACAGATGTGTTAACTGACTTGTTAGATCCAGGTCGTCCCTAGTTATTCACGCAGGAGTTGATGTCAATTATCTCAAACCTTTTCCAAGTTTTGGGCTTTAAAATGCAATGTAGTAGATTCAACAATCTTTGATGTGCTATTGACATCAATCTGTTGCCTTGTGCCTAACAAAAATTAATTGATGTGCTTTTGAAACTGTTGGGTGGATTCAGCTTTAGGGAATTGGCCCAATTGTAGTTAACCGTGTGGTAATCAATATAGAAAGTGTTGCGGAACGGGTGACAGGGTCCCCTAGGTTCACAAGCGAAAAATTTTAGATACCCCTTTAGGTTGAATTGTATAAAAACCAAGTTCCAGTGTGATCTTTATTAATCGATCAAAGGGTTTTATCATTGCGAAAGCAGAAAAGGTTTAATTTGATGAAATATGGGCGGAATATGCCATGAACCAGGACATATTTTGTTCAGAACCTGATGTATAGTTATATCAGAAAATGCTAAAATATGTTAAACAAAACAAGAATGGTTTCTGTCATCAGTCAGGGTCAAGTTCCCGAAACCGAAAGTATTTACTTATTAGGATATTATTTGTATATCAGGAAATTATTTCACAATGTATATAGAAATTTATAATTGCACGAGAACCGCTCTATAAGGGCTGTTCATATGGGAAATATTTTCTTTGTTATCGGGGAAATATTTCCCATATGAACAGCCCCTTAGAAATTAAAAACAATTGTTAATAGAAAATATAGACGTTGATGCATAAAATGTTTCCTGATATAGAAATAATTTCTATTTCTGTAACTTTACTCACACTAGTTTAAAAAAGAGACAAATGATCCCGAGATTGCTGTATTAGCAAAATAGCAATCTGTCCGGGACTCATCGTCTATGGGTCTATATTTTTTTTAGAATCCAACAACCAAAAATTGTAAGCACATGTTAAAAACAAAGTATCCAGCACCGTTATGCCCACCCATAGGTAAATTTCTACTCCCCTGGTGTGTCCTTGGTGATGTGTCTTAATTTCTTGAAAAGAAGATATATAGGTAGCTAGCTACAATCACCCACAGAAAATGTGACTCTCCCCTCCCCTCACTGTGCAGTATGTGTAGCAGCTAGCTAGCTCAAATATTTGTCACAAAGAATTCTGATATGCTACTAGCATAAGAGAATTCTTTAAGAACTTCGGTAGTTTTATGCTAGCTAAATTAGTAGTTTTATGCTAGCTAAGCTGTTGCTGTTGTGCTAGCTAGCTTTAGGTGTAAGTAAGGCTGAAGAAGGGGCTTATAAGATGTAAAAAATAGTGATATACTAGAGGTACAGAACCTCCACTTCTTTCTTGAAAAATCTCATATCGTTTCTAGCTAGCTACGCTGCTTAGCACCATCTTTAAAAAACAACAAACACTCCACCACCCTGCTAAATAAAATACGTTGTCTCGCTCAATTTGAAACTTACGGGAAAAATTACCAGATAAAGTTACTGGGAAACACAGTCAAATTTGTCTGAATTTCATAGTGGAGGGAGAGTGCTAAATATTTTTGATGTATAGGGGCGAGACGCGGAAATCCTATACAGCCTTATATTTGGCTTATTTAATGAGGAAATGGGCAGCAAAAATAACTGTCTATTTATTCAACGTCAAAGTTATAAGTGCATCGTAATGATTTCATTAACTTAAAGTTATTGCCGTTAAATTTTCGTTATTGACATTGTGACATTCAATTTATTGATTACCTGTTGAGACATGTATTTGTCTGTGACTGCAAAGAAAAATGAACACAAACTTACTGTATTTTTAGGTAAGACTAAAAACTTTTATACGAAATGGACAGCAATAATAACAAGGTTATTTATTGACTGTGGATTTACCCTTACAATAATTTATAACAAAGCATTTACATTCCCTGTGGTTTATAACTGGTAAATTTGCATACATTAAAATTCCCACTTTGTTTTATCCTAGGATTTGTTTTAGCCAATAAGAAATGTAAATAAAACTTTTATAAAATACAGAACATTTTTGAACGTCTTTGTAGAAAATCGCAATAAATAAGTTTGCCTTTGCCTGATGCACTCAATTGTCAAGAGATATATTTATTTTATGCTATTTTTAGTATTTATTGAATTTTTTAACTTCGTGTTTTTTATTCTAAAAGGATTCATGGTATTGAAGACAATCTCTAAGGAAATGCTTATGGTTTTTCTGATTTATTTTATGCATAATTTTTGTTTACAACCTGTAGAAAAAGTTTATTTTTAGGAAGAGGTAGAGAAAACAGATATGGAGGAATGCATTGAAATTGAAAAGAGAATTGGTAGGTACAGTTTTCGCAAGAGTCTAAAAGTTGTGGCAACTACCTTTGGTTCATTTTAGTATTTACCTTTTTTTGGGCACTCTTAAAATGATTTTGTTTTGTCTAGCAAAAATCACACATCATTCTTTTAAGCCTGCTTACATGTGTTGTGCATTGGTTAACTACTCATAAAGTTTGGCATTTTGTGTGTAAAATTTTTAGTCTCAATCACTCTTGTTTTTGCATTTTATAATTTTTGCATTGTTATTGTTCCTTAGAACGATTGGAAACATTATTATGCGAGAAGGAAAAAACAATTACTGCATTAAAGACAGACGTCAGTGATACTTTCACAGGTATTATTAAGCTCTTATACACTTGCCTTACCACAGCAACAGTAACGCAATTACGAAAAGCTATGATGGCAATTTTATTTTGACCTTTTTCATAATTTGTGTTGTTGTTTGTTATGTCTTCTGCACAGTCAAGAGTGTTATATATTTAAAAATTGCCAAATTTTCTTTTCATGGCTGAAGCAATGTACATTTTCTGGTATAATTCTGTGTAAACATATTATTTTCTCAGAAAATATCATGTTTGGTTCATTAGAGATGGATGTAAATGCATCTATTGGAGAGGTACGGTAGATAATTTAGTAGTTAATATTCCATTTTACAACTTCTTCAGCTCTAAGAAGTATAATTTAGTAAAAATTTTAGATTGAACGTGACGAAAAAAAAAATTGGAGTATATTGCAAGATTTAAAAGGAAAAAAGGCTCTTTTTAAAAAAGAGAGAAAAGTAAGTTGGAAATTTGTTTAAAATAAAGACTGTTAAATATTTAGGGTCCGATGTGGCGTGACTCTAATAATTCTTTGGCTCCTAGTCTTTTACAACATTGTTTTTATATCCAGGGGAAAACAATTAACATTATAACAGTTTTTTTTATTAATGTTTATTACAGGATCATAAAAATGATATTATATGCAGGGATGAGCTGATTAAAAAGTTATCTAAAAAACACAAGATTTCTGGTATGATAAGTGTCAATGTTTTGCCTTATTTAAAGTTCCAAATATCTACACATAATGTCATTATTTGTTAAAAGATGCAAGTTATTTTTTAATTATAAGATACCCTATCGGTATAAACATTTGTATGTGGCACCTTCTCTTTTCTAGGTTTTGATTGTAATGAATTCACAGATGAAGAAGTGACTTCCTTTCGAACAAAGTTGAATGGCCTACATGAAGTTGAGGTAAGCTTCAAAAATAAAAATAGATGATGTTTTTGTGTAAGATTCATGCATTCCTCTGACTTAAGTAATTAGAGTTAGTCCAGGTACTTCAATAGAAACCAGGTATTTCTATGCATTATGCCTTTGATTCCCTTTCTATTTTTCCACTACTTTCACAAAAAGACCTTTTTTTTTGAAATTTTTTAGATTGAAACATGTTTCAGCCTGAAAGCATTCGTAAACTATTAGCCATGTCCTCTATATACTGCATTTCTTGTGTCTTGCTACTGTGATATCATTTTGTGAGAGACAGACAAAATACGACTATTAATATAGAGACTTGTAGGTCTAACTAGCACCATTAATTTAAGCATTAAATCAAGTTCTTTGGCTATCTACCTAAGTACTTTTAAACAACGTAGGATGGAAAGGATAGACAGCTATAAGTATATTAGCTATGTGTACAACCTTATAAAATGTCCAAACTGCTTTTATCTAGCAAGGTATTTGTTGTTTTTTAGATTTGTGATGTTCAAGTGAAAATAGACTTGTTGGCAAAGTTAAAATTAGAGAAAAGAAACGAGAAGGAAAGGCTGTTAGTATTTTTTTTGTCTTTTCTTTAACAGATCTTGTTACTTGGAACGTAATATTTACAACAATTTAACACTGTGAATATGTGTGTGTTGAATGCCAGACTCACAGCAATGGCATTCTCTATCCATTCTGAATATCATTTAAAATATAATTCTACAATCTTGGTCAAAAATAGATAAACACTGACACGTGCATCCATTATAGAAGTCAAACTCCCATCTTTGACAATTGTCAAAAATTATAAGGCTAAAGTATTGATACCAGGAGCTGTGAGGCACTGTCTGCCAATGCTAACAATGATAACAGCTATTCAGAACAGACTACGTATGTGGATTTAGACAAATAACCTAAAATGCTAAATTTACTGTGAACTAAAAGGTTTACTATATGTGTCTGACGTAAAAAAAAATGTACATAGTCGTATAATGTTAATCCTTAAAATTTCCTTCTTGTTACACAAATGATTTGTAGAATGTTTGTAGAATAATTCTAGTAAATTTATTATTCAGTACAGCAATGTAGTATTACCAACCTATGAACCTACTGCATTGTGAATCTCACTATTTTTCTCTGAATTTATTTTTATGTGGAAACAACATTAAACTCAGCATGAGTGTATTATTACTAAACAAGGTCTTAGTTTTTTTTTTCATCGACTAACATGAGCTAATGGTAACGGAAAGGTTTGTATGCATCGAGGGGATAAAATGAACAGCATAAATCATCTCCAGTGTCATTTTGGACATCCAGAATAACTAAAGATTACAATTTCGTATTATCATTATTACTCCATATTAGCACTTACTCCTCATTTTTATACCAATCCTTTTGTGAGAATGAATTTCAAACTTATTTGACTTTTTGGTTGTAGCTAGCTTGGCATTTTTGAATGGCTGAACAGCATAACTGGGTAAATACTCCGAAGCCTATAGGCTGCTAATTAAGTACTTTGAAAGGGGTGTAGGCCTATTAAACAATGTGGAAGACTGCATGTTTGACATTTTGAATCTAACCAAATAACTTTTCTAAATTGACTCTGAACATTGACAAGCAAACTTTGACAAGTTCAGAGTGCTTGTTACTTATATAAAATTGGCATTAGCAATATCTAGCCCTCCCTGCCTCTAAAACATGTCCAGTGCTGCAGCCACAGTCCCCCATAAAATATATTAAGACGACGTGGCAAATTTTGAATTTCGTTCCTACAGGTAAATATATAAGCCATTTTTCTATTAGGTTTACGCAATTTAAACTTGTCGATGTTTACAACGGACTTAGGGTCTTAGGTCATTTGGGTAGATCCATTTTACTCAAATTTTGAGGCCTTTGTGGGCCCAGTGTGAATTATCTTGTAAAGTAGGCATGCTTGAAAGTGTGATTAGTTTAATGTAAATTAGTTAGTAAATTAATTAGTTTAATGAAAAAATAGCACTTCGTTCTTCCAAATTTGGCATGAAGCATACAAAAATATTGCACATAAAGCCAGTCAAGACCACAATGACTTTAAAATATTTTTAGATTGACTCCTTACTCCCTACTTCCTACTCCTTAATGTTGTTGTTGCGTCTACATCAAAACGAGCTTTTTATTTTACAGATATTCGTATATTATTCCGATTGAAGTTTACTTCACCGCAAAAAGAAATCTTTTTTTTCATCTTAAAGATAGCAATTTAATGATAAAATATTTATCACACAAAAATAATTATTTATAAAAAGATTGCCTGGATATGTATGTAGTTGTAATGTGTAATATATTATGGTCTGTTTATTTGTGTTTATTGCATGCTGTTTTAAAGAATGTGCAAGGATAGGGAAATACTAATGAAAGGAAGCTTACTTCAACAATTTTGTAGATCCTTTTAAACTTTCGTTGTCTAAAATATTTGTATTTTAAATTCAGGCTTTTTTATATTTTTATTTATATTCTATATTTGTTATAAAGTTAATTCCCATAATTTTTGTTTTTTTTGTATTCATTATGGTGCATAACTACATGCATTCAACACTACAATATTTTATAGCCTTCAAAAGACTGAAGTTGCTCTCAAAAGTATTCCAGACTTGGGCAAGATCACTAGTGATGAGTTTTTAAAGTGGTATGATGAAAAGAGGAAGGAATTAAAGGAAACAAGAGAAAAGTATTGCATAATGAACCAGAAACTCCGAAGAGATGAGCTGTAAGTGCAATCTACATATTGCGGCCAATTCTGTTTCGGGAAATTACACATGATAAATAACAATAAATATTTTACCGTTTGGACTGGATAGGACAGTCAAGTCTGCGTCCTCATCACCTCTATAAGGGGGCCACCTTTACCACCACCCTCCTGACCCTCTTGTGAATGTTTAGTACAAATGCTACTGGTAAGGCCTCTACAACACAACTAACAGACAATTATTTAAGCCCAAGAATTGAAAATTACCTTCATTACCAAGTTTAAACATATGTTTGTGTGAAGGCATGGAACGCTTTGTTAAATATTTATATGAACAACTTTAAATGTCCAAGGTTATTGTTCTACTAAAGGATTAGCTTCTGTGCAAATACTATGCACATGTATTTGATTTTTCTTTCTCGACGTGCTGTATACAACTATCTAGAAATTTTACAAGTTTTAATTAAAAGAAGTGACTTATTAATGTTTACAAAAGTTTGTGGAACTTTGTTTATTTTTGTAAATGCACATGAATTGTTGCATGTAAAAAAGCAGGACCGTACAGGGAGCTTACCCAGGAATTGATTATAAATTCTTACTTAGTCACTTAACTTTTCAGTTTTCAGAAAATAATTTATGTTTATTAAATTGAATTTTTGTATGGAATAAAAATCAATCTTTGTGGCCTAAAAATGAATTAAAAAGATGCACTGTTTTGATCACAAAATCCGCATAACAGTCTCAAAGTTTTGCTAAAAGTTTGTTATTCTAAATGTACGAGAATTATTTAGATATTGTAGAATGATAATATACTGCTTAAGAGGGCAATAATGCAAGAATTGAGTTGTTGTTGTACAAACGTTTTTTACAACACACTTATCTGTCTAAGTTTCCTGGATATCATTGTTTCATCATCATCATCATCATTCTCGGCTTAACGTCCGTTTTCCATGCTAGCATGGGTTGGACGGGGTATATTAATGACCCTCTTCCAATCTGATCTAGACTGTGTTAGATCTAAACTCAACTTCCTCTGTATCAAGTCTGTCCTTATAACCTCCTGCCAAGTCTTTCTCGGTCTGCCTCTGGGCTTTGCCTCAGGAACTATCAAGTCTCTACACTTTCTTACCCAATTATCCTCCTCCATTCTTTCCAAGTGCCCCAGCCAATTCAATCTTCTTATCTGGATAACATCTTTAATTCTACGGATACTTAGCCTGCTTCTTAGCTCATCTGAACTCTTTCTGTCTCTCAGACTGGTGTTACACATCCACCTAACCATTCTCATATCATTCCTTTCTAAACGGTCAAGATCTTCCTTCTTCACTGCCCATGTCTCACTACCGTACAACATAACACTTCTTACACAGGCCTCATACAACCTACAAGACTCTGCTAGTCAACAAAGGAAGTAACTCTCTGAACTTTTTCCAAGCAGAACCTATCCTGCAAGTAACACTTCTTCCAACACCCCCTTCACTGCCCAACATATCACCTAAGTAACAGAAGTTCTCAACTATCTCTAACGAGCCACTGTTGTACATCATTAAAGCTGGAAATACTTCATTCTCTATAATCTCACCTTTGCAACGCTTGCATACAAACTGAATGTCAGCTCTTAACCTTCCACCAATACTACTGCACTTCTTATGTACCCAATGCTTGCAAGTCTGACAAAAAATTGAGTTACTACCAACCCCTTTCCTGCAAACTCCACAAGGCCACTTTCCAACTACAAGGTCACACTTGGCTGCAATGCTACTAATCATGACTTTAGACTTTGCTGTGTTCACCCTTAGCCCTTTCTCTTCTAGTCCTTTCTTCCACTTCTCAAACTTTTCAACTAATTCTTCCATCGACTCTGCTATGAGAACCAAATCATCTGCATACAATAACTCCCATGGACAACCTGTTCTGAACTCCATCGACAGCGCTTCTAAGACTAGAACAAACAACAAAGGACTGAGTACAGAACCCTGATGTACACCAACATTTACACTAAATTCATCACTAAGTGAATCGTTAATCCTGACACGACTTCTAGCATTGCTGTACATAGACTGTACCATCGTAACTAGCCACTCATCCACACCTAATTTTCTCATAGCCCACCAAATAACTTTACATGGCACTCTATCAAAAGCTTTCTCTAAATCTACAAAGGCAAAATAGAGATTCTTTCTCTTTCCTACACAATTAAACTTCTTGCAGCCATTTATAGGTTATTAATGTTAATGTATGCTTCTGCAATGATGTTCTTTCGTTTAAATAAAGTATTGTTAAATTTGGAAAAATGATTTGTTTTTTAATTTATATTTTTATCTTTTGAGCTAGTATCCAGTCTTCAAATGAACTGAACCAAAAAGATCAGATAGAAAATGTAGGTGTCACTGTCCATGCAGTTCTTACTGTATTATTTTTTACAATTTTATCTTTCGTGTTAAAAATCTGCTTTGCTACTGTTCATGTATAAAGTAATTGATTAGCAACATTTTATAGAATTATAAAGAACGCTGTAAAGTAATTGTAAAATACAGAAACAATTTTTTATTGATTTTTATAGCATCAAGTATATAGGCTGTGACACACATGAAGACTGAACTTAATAAACAAATGAAATTTTGGTACAATAGAATCCTAATTTAGATTGAAAAAGAAATAATGAAACTGACAGAGTTGGAGGAATCTGGCTATTTAGTTTTACTTGATGTGATGAAATTGGATGGCTGCAATTTAGATATAGAAGGTATTAAGTCAGAATAGATTAATTTCTGTATAAAGCATTTTTTTGGTGATAGGCCTTGAGTTGCTAAAACATTTTTTAACAGTGTTTAAAAATGATTGGTATTTAAATTCTTTTTAGCATATGATGAGGAGATCAATGCAGAAAAACACAAGTTAAAAACTTTTACTGAACGATATGGTTTGTCCCTTCAGTCAAAGAAAGTAAAGAGAAAGCTAGCGGAAATCTTAGATGATGTAAAAGAATTAGAAATGCAATGCGAAAAGATTAAGGAGTAAGAATTTAACTAAATCAATCATCACTTTTTTAAAGAGGATATGAAGTTGATCTAAAAAGGGTGTATTGTGTTAAATATCAAAGATTTTTCAATAAATTTATATACTTAGCCCATGGGTGACCAAACTGGTTCTGGGATTTTCAATGTGTGAAACTAATGCATTGATGTCAATATTACAATCAACGTTAAAGCTAGTTAATTAGAGGTGACACCATAGCTTTCCTGGGACCAAAATTAATACAAAGGCTGGGCCAATCTGCCTGTTTCGAAAGCAACAAGTTGATGAAACCTTTAAGCTGTGTATCTCCTCAAATGTTTGTTAAGGGCAAATGATCCTAGACATAATTTTGATCAATATTTTGAGCTCTACACAATGGGTTTAACAGTCAGCCAATGAAAAAAAAAAATTCGTATATGGATAAGTCTTTAATAACTTCATCAAAATTTATCTTGATTAGTTTGTTTCCATCTAATTAGTAATCACAACAGAACAATTCTTTATTTTTGGTTACCCCAATGCAAGTTTAAATCTCTCAACAATAGGAATATTTTTTCAAATTGTGCAAACAAACATAAACTACTGCTTACATGACCAGTTGAGACACTATCAAGGACTACATTTTTAAGCTAGTAAAAGTAGTATATTATCATGCGACTGAGAAGAATATGAGGATACATGAGCTGTAACATGTATTTTTTATTTATGTATTTTTTACTTGCACATTAACACTTTGTTTTGCTGGTACACTGTTCTAAAACTTATAAGCTCATGGCAAATAGTTTTTATAGCCCCTTTTCTTGTTATTGTCAGCTTGAAGTATATTTATTATAGAATTAATAACATTTTATACTTTAATGAGTTTAGGCTAAACAGGGAAGAATATGAAAAGGATGTTGAAAACATAAACAATGTCAAGAGAGAAATAGAGGAATGCAAACAAAAGAAAATAACCATTCAACTAAAAGAAAAGAACAAGATAATGAAGGAGAAGGAGAAGGAGGAAACGAAATTGAAACACATTGGACAATCTCAAGAAAATTTAGATCGCATAAAAGATCTACAGGAAAAATTAAATACAAGTATTGAGAAAGAAGCACAAGCAAAGACAGAACTAAAACAAATGCGTCAAGAAAAGCATGAATTACTAAATAAATACAGTATGTATTTAGTATCTTTGCACAACCACTAAACAATAAAATAAATTTGGAGGATGGCTTTGCCTGGGAGGGAGCAGTGGTGGAGGACACTGAATATAATGTGATGCAATGGTTTCTATTTAGTTTAAAGCCAGTTTACAATTTATTTTATAAATACTTAGAAAAGTGATAGTTCCTATCATACTAAATGAAGAATTTTTTAGATTTTGCAATGCAAAAAATACTTATGTTCGTTACCTTGACAACCCCATCCTCCTTATTTGTACACATGTTGATGACCCCAAGTTTTTCACTTCTGTAAAAACACTTAAACATTTAATGTTAAAGCTTACCTCCCAGGAAAAATCAAGTTGACCTAAATTGGCTTATATTCATACGTGATTTACGAATATAAGTTTATTTTCCTTAATTTGCACTCATAAGTTAATAATGCCTATTCAAAGATTTAAAAATTCACCTCCGACACAAGGTAAACCATCCCCCATATTGTTTCATAAATTTCTTCACCTTTGAGTGCTCTGACGTCACCTGTTAAAAGATCGTAAATCATCTTCCGCATTGGAATTTTTTACTCAAACTTTACTAGTGAAATTCATTGGTAATGAGTATGTTTACCCCCGTGAAAATATCAGGAAACTTTGAAAATGAATACTAACTTCGGTTGAGAAATCATCATTCAATTGCAATAGCCAGAAGTTGTGACGCAAAAAAAAAAAAAAATGAGCAACAGGGAAAATGTTGTAGGATTTCAATTTGAGCCTATCAGGCGGTATACTATACCAAGTACTGCCTCGGAGTCCAGTTGGGAGAGCTGTGATGAGGATACTAATCAAGAAGAAGTCGCTTCACGTGTTGATGTTACTGTGAGCACGTGTGGAAAATGTAAGAAAATGCCGAGCGAAGCCGAGTGTCTTTGCTGTTGCGAGTTAGAATCCACGAATATTTTTAATTTGATCGGTGAGTTTTGATATGCGATTCATACGCACATGTCAGTATTGTGATTCCGCTAGTGTGAAGGAGGTTTTATGGACTGCATTGGTAGGAATGCAATAATCTCAATTACCTTGATGCGATTCAATCTTGCAGTCAACGGTCGCTCAACAGTGATTGGTTTACTTGGAAAAATTGATGGAAGGGATCCGGGTACTAACTTGAATTTCTTACCTGTCGTTGTAAAAACACGTATTTGAATTAGATAATTACGTATAAGTTCGATGAATGATGATAAAAATGAAAAAATCTTCTAACCTTCTTCAGTTCTAAAATCAAAGCACTCGGAAGTGAAATGAGATTTGCAGATCTTTAAATTCTTTGGAAGTGTATCCTCTCTCTTGATCAGTTTGATCCATATAGTTCGTTGTTTTGGATCTTTGGGAAAGTTGAAAAAAGATACACCTTGTTTCTTTTGGTGGTAAAGACAACCAGGTACTGCGCAAGAAGCCATATTATTATTATTTAAAAAAAGGATTCGTCCTTATTCATCCGAATGTGAGCTTCTAACTAGTGACGTCAGACGCATAATTATACTGTTAAATGCTCACTTACAAAATGGCGAACAAGTGAGGTGAAAGCTTTAAAAACATGATGTAAACATTGTCTATTTTCTTGAATACTGTAGCGATTTTAACAAAATAAACGTTAAATTGTTTTTTCTGAAGATGTTATGAATCGATTTAGGTCAACTTGATTTTCTCGGGAGGTAAGCTTTAAAGACAACACTTTTCTTACTTTTGTTACAGACACATATTATGCCAACGCGGAACAAACATTACTAAGTAAAAAACAAGAATTTGAAGATTATGCAGAAAAACTTAAAAGAATGGAAGAAGAATGTGAAAAAGATAACTGTAAAATCAATGCTTATCACAAGACACAGCTGGAGAAAATAAACAAGGATATAAAGAAATATTGGAACAAGATATGTCATTACAGTGGTATTTATTTTTAATAATTTATATACTTCCTAATTTTTCTCACTTATTTATTAGACATTATTATGCAAAACTCATAGTCCTTAGACCTTCCAGAATCTGTGCCATATTGGTCATTACTGTAAACTAAACCCATAATAAATATTATTACAGACAAACCATGTAACACATCTATGTGAAGCGCTTACAACAGTATGCCCTTTTAGGTGCAACCTCTTTTTAAAATAACTCTCTCAAAATGAAGTTGAAATAAAAACACAAGCTAAAGCCTGTCGTTACCCCTTTCAGCATAAAGAGTCACACAGTAATTTTCTTTCTTAACATAATGTTGTGTTAAGTCACCGATTTAAATAAAACACATTCTAGCTGTTGCTACAACCATTAATTTTATGAATTATTATTTATCTTTGTATTGCAGTAAAAGGTGTAGCTACCTACCTGCATTCAACATAAATAGGAAATAAAGCCAATTTTGTACTTGTCTACTAAAAAGTGGAAGTAGTCTTGAACTTTTTAGCTGGAGGTGGCATGCTTAGCTATAGCTGCAAACCAAGTTACAGATCAGATTGGTAAAGGATAACAGAAAAAGACACAATAATGTTGGCAAGGAGAAAGAGCACCAAGCTAAATAAAAGCCTGCTATCTGCACAATCTACATTCATAGCCAAATTTCTAAAATTGGTTTGCTCAAGATTAAGCATTGTTAAAAACGTGATTATTTATTTACTTCAAAGTTGAGAATACATGAAGTCAACTATCAGTATAATTACAAAGAACAAAAATCAGAAACTCAACAACATCCACATGGCATTCAAAGTAGCCTTGGCATCATTATTGTCCAAAAGTATTTGTGACTTGGTAATATTTATGGCAGCCTTTCAATTGGCTTATTCATGCCAAGCCGCCAAATATTTGCCAAATATTTTGACGCCAAATCGCCACAAGACGCTATTTTGTTTTTCAGGCTGGTGTTTGCATTTTATAAGTTGTGACTGGGTTTTAGTTTAAAAAACGAATATTGTTACTTTCCACAAGGGGTTACGTGTGTTATTTATTCTATTGAAAAAAGTGTTTATCAGATGAATTTTTGCACTTTCTTTCCACAATAGTTTCTAAACAGAAGTTATATTAATATTTAGACATTGAGATCGAGTGTACTGGAACAGATGTTTATAAGGTTTTTGATTTACATTTCTTACTTTGCGGTCAGAAGCTGTTTCAAGATTATAATGATACACTAACTTTCTCTGTGTATAACTTTTGCGAAGTGAATTATATTTTTGGGGTTGATGATGTCTTTGAAATAACTTTGAACCTAATATTTCCTTAACCATTTGTCAAAAGGACATGATCCTGTATGTATTTTAACCCAGGTTTCAAATTCTACACAAAACATTGGCTTAAATAAACTTCTTTTGTGCATATATAAATGATGGCTGCTGTCTTAGGAATTTTAGATTTGATTATTTTGATTATCTATTCGTTTGCTGCTTTTTTTATTGAACTTGCACCTTATTTCAATAATTGTTTGCAGACATAAACATTTGTCAATGCCGAAATTTAAAAAAACTTTTGTGCAAAAAAAGAAGAAAAAAACACTCTTCGTTAACAAGTGTGGAAAAAAGTGTGTGATGTGTGGAAAAATTGTGGGTACTCCATTTTACATTTTTTAACCTTTAAGTCTGCTTATGCTTTCTGTTACATTCACTATATGTATGTCAATTCCATTCTCTATATCTCTATATCTAATAGAGTGTAGATGTAGTCGTAGTCTATTTGATTTTAGGTGTGCATGAGAGAATCACAACACCGACTTGACAGCGAACACAATGCAGTACTGGTCAAAGAGTATGTTTACTACTTTTTTAACAAAGCCATTCAAACCGTGCAGTTTAAAGGTGACTCAGTTTGCACAGTATTTTTTAATATTTTCTGAATCACAAGGTAATTGTTCTGTTAAAATATGTTCCAAAAGATGAATAACTTTTCTACAGGATGAAGTATTGTATTTACTAAGTTCTAAAAAGAAGAAAAATAATCTGAACTAAGAAATACACCCCTCTCCCCTTCTTAACTTCACGCTTTGATAGCAGAAAAGTTTTTTTTTCAATAAACACACATGGTAAAATTGTTCTAATTGAGCCATTGCTTTGCTCCATTTTTATCAATACTCTATTAAAAAAAAAGCATTTTTGTTCAAAGTTTTTCTCTTTTTAGATTCATTTACAGAAACATATCACTAAACACCCATTTTTAGTATTAAAAAAGAGCAAAGTCTTTTAGCTACCGGTGTCAGCGACGAAACTGTGCTTATTGCATATTTTGCAATAAAATGGAGGGGAGTTATCAAAAAGAAACTCAATCCATTACGATAAAAAATTATTCTAAAAAAAACCTCACACTTTTAAGTAATTGATTGCATGTGTATAATATTTATTTCGTATGTTGAAGCTTCCTCTTAACTTCGGAATAAGAAACGTGCAAACAACATTTAAATTGTGTTAACACAATCAGCAATATTTTAAAGGAAAAGAAATATATTTTCCTTGTTTTACTGACTTCCTGATATTACGGAATAAGATTTTGGATTAACAATTTTTTTTGAAAATATGGATTAAAAAAATGTATCTAAACAAATTAAGTTATTGCAGTAATTCCTACACAATGTACCTGCCTTCTTAGGTATTTAAAGGAAATGTGAGTTAACCTTTTTTATAACAGACTGAAAAAATTGGGAATTGTGGCATACACGAAACAAAAGAAGAGGCCTTCAATTGTGCAGATAACCTTTATTACTAAAAATAATACATGCAAAAATTGACATGCAAAAGTTGGTACAAGGATATGTTATAGCTTTTGAGCATGATTTTTAAAATTACGATTTTTTTCAGCGATGGTAAATCGATATAAGAATATTTTGAATTTTTTTAGCTTGTAATAAATCCTAACTATCATTCAATGTTCTGTAGAATCATGATAGGTGTGGCATGTAGTGTGGAACATGGAAAAAACAACATTGAATAGATAGTTTAAGATGTCACACCTGTCAACCATACTATGTTGAGGGTGAAACTTTTACAGAACTCTGCACAAATTTCCTTTATTCTCCATGTCTGAAAGGTCAGTTTAAGATATCACCATAAAAAGTGGAAAAAGAACTTCACCCTTAAAAAGTTAATATTTTTAGTAAGGTCAGCTGTTTTGTAAGTTATATTTAGAATTTATTATTTGTTTGTTTTGTTTTACCACGTCTTCTCTTATTTACTTTTTTTCAGGCACTTGCATCAGTTATAATTCGTTTAGCATTGTTGGAACGATTTTGCTCTACCTGTAAAATTTTAGCATTAGATGAACCAACTGCATTGTTAGATGATAACAATACCAGACGGCTTACACAAGTTCTGAAAGAGTAAGGTTTTCTAAACAACAAATGATTCTCCTTTTGTGCCTAAAATGAAAAAATCGTGAGGTTGTTTAACAAAACAAAGAATACATGATTTGTTGTTGTTGTTGTTGTTGCACAACAAGAAATGTATGTTTTGAATTTAAAAGCTGTCTCTCTTATATTTACTTTTTTGCGTGGAGATTTATATAAACTTTTACTTTATTTTTTAGCTTTCAGAGTGAAAGAGGTGTTCAACTTATTGTTATATCCAGAGATAGCAATTTTATTGCAGCTCTTCAGGATGTTGGACTGATCAAAACGTCCTACAAAGTTTTTAAAGACCAGGAAAAGTTCGTTGTTGAAGTTGAACCTTATTTTTTTAATTTTATTGCTCTAATATTATATTCTCTCGTTTAAACCTTGTGCATATGCACTGATGTCAAACTTTTATGGGATGGTTAAGTATGCATTTTTGTCTGTAAAGTGTTGGAAGAAGAACAGACTAAAGATTGTTGTTACAACATCATAGCCAAAACAGTTTCCTGGACATACTTGGGAAATGGTCATTTTTGACTATTGCTCTAAATTCCTAATGGCATCATTTGGCCAATAATCAGCAGCTGGTAAGCTGCAAAAGTTTTTGGTAGATTTTTAGGATAGGTAAACAAGGTTTCAAAGAAGCTAGCTGCGCTTTCTGTAATATCTGCATCATAAAACAACATCCACAATGACCTTACTTATGATAACTTATGATCCTAAGTCAGTTGAGAACACTGAAAATTTCAGAGTGTGGTGTGACTTAGAAGCAGTGTACTCAATTGCTTGTGGTTACAACCTATCCCAATTCGACTCTTGTTTCTATTATATTATGTTCAGAGTTGTATCACAGCCAAACATTTGAACTCGTAACTGTAAATAGTTTTGGACTGATGAAAGTTTATGTTTCCCTTTAATTAAACAAACTGACTACCCATCTCGTTGTTACTCAATCATAGCTAGCTGAAACAGCCACCTCACATTTGTGTACTAAATATGTCCTATAAGTTGCAAACATTCGTTGTATGTGAAATAGAGTTGGAGTATAAAATATCTGTAAACTTTGTGTCATTTGTGCTAGGTATTTATAACACAAGCTGTACCTACCTAAAGAATGTGGATACATATCATCTAACCTAAGTAATAAATTTAAAACATAACAGGAACATGAAAAGCAAAGTGGTAACTAGCCAGCTTTGTTTTGGTAGCTAGCCAATTTTGTTATATACTAGCTAGCTAATGATAAATTAATATGTGTTAAAATAAACTTACCAAGACACTCAAACGTAATTATTTCTACTATGCAAGAAGTATCGTAATAGATGAGAAAAAATTATACTGCCAAACCTCAACTCAACAATGTGGATATCTGCATTATGTGTACATCTTCAACAAGAGTGAAAAGTCTGGAAGCCATAAAAGAGTTTCCGATTGGTTAATTTATATATACCTTATACCACTAAAATAATGAGGCACAAAATTAAATGTCCCTAAAGTGTGAAAGAAATTTCCAGGACGTTAAAACAGTTACCAGGTAATTTAAAACATGTAATTAAAGTTTACAAATATATTTTTCTAGCAATTGCAATTCAAAGCTCACACACGCATACTTCGATCTCTTTGTTTAATTGACTTTAGTATCGTCCTTGCCTGATGTGATAAAGGCAGGCTGTAGGGCAGTTAATATTGTAAACGTTTTGAAGTAAACAAGAGAAACTGTTTGTCAATGAACCCATTTTTAAAATACAGAGAAACATATTTTCTGATTCGCTCTATTTTAATTCTATTTGTAAGTCAGTTGACTTAAATCGTGCTCAGTAAATTTGTTTTATAGGTATTTTATAGTTGTTAAAGGTTAATTTCATTTGTGTTAACTTTGTCATTGTTAATTTTGTGCCCATTAATTTCCTAGGATAAGGTAGATCTTCCTGATTGGTTTGTTAATTTAAAATTATTTTAGCGCTAATGATACTTACCTGTTGTAAGCATTTGTATAAAAGAACTTTTTAAAGGAGCTGAAGTGCAACTCTTTTAAACATGCAGACTAATGGCAGTTATTATTATAGAGATGCATTAATATGTTACATGCCGTTCAATTTAATGCAATCAATTTAATGTTTTAGTTTGCACTCCACTGTTGCATTGAAAACACCTATGTCGAATTTTGTTAAAGTTAAAACAGATGAAACCTCATCAGAAGAAGAATTGATGGAGGGGTAAGTGTTTAGTATTCAAGTGGATGCAATATGTCACATTCTAAATAGTATCAATATAGCTACAATTACAATCAGATTTGGGGAGGCCTGAGCTACCTGCAAAAGAGCAATGGTCTCTGTTCCTATTTGTGCAGAAGTTTCGAAGCAAAACACTCCTAATGCTGGGGTATCAAGTTTACCCTCAGCAATTTATTACTACAAGAAGAAGAAACAAACTACATCAACTGGTAGTGTGTCAAGAAATTGGATGAAAGATAAATACAAAATTGCAGTTGAGTGTAGATTTATGCATAAAAGATAAGGGAATAAGTAAGATTACTCTTCAATGACTAAAAACAAGTTAATGAACCAAGATTTTGTTAACAGCTGACATACACAAGTAAGACTGGAAGGAATCAGGAGGAAGATAGAGAGGAAGGGAAGTTTTGGTTCTGAGACCAAACAGATGCCGGAGTAACTTGTGTTTAATGTAGAAATAGATGGGACAGTTCAAGTGGGTGATATCGAAGAAAGCAGGGTAGTCATGTCTAAGCTATCAGAGGATGAGTTAGTTCTGTTGAACTGACTAAAATAGTTATTGTCTAGAAATAACAAAGAAAATGCTTTGGAGTTGTAAAAATAATATTTCGGCCTTTTTTATGAAAGTAAAAGAAATGAGTTGAAGATCTATGTTCATAAAAGAAAGCTTTGCTCAAGGATGATAAATTCTTACTTTTTGAAGAGTATCACTAACATGGATAAAGATGAAAGTCTAAATTCTATCAAAACCAAAATCTTTGTAAAAGAGTTTCAGACATTGCATGCAATTTTGCCACCAGTAGTTTTAATTGTGGAGGTCAGCAGTTACTTTGTTTGAAATGCCTAACATCACAAAATTTTCATGGAAGCTGATGGAACATCACTACGGATAGAAGAAATGTTTCCAAATGATATATTTAAGTTGCTCATGTGCTCATGTCAGTGATAAAGAAAATTAAAAAACTGTCTGTGATGTGATGAAGTGGGGAAGTTAAAAAGTGATAGTGTTGTGTTTGTTTGAAAAGTGGATTAATTGAACACGACATTAATATAATAGATACTAGCCGTTTGACCGTGGACAATTCCACTGGGGATTGCCTGTGGTACATTATCTCACAGACAGACAGGCAGGCAGGCAGGCAGGAAGGCAGGAAGGCAGGAAGGCAGATAGTGTTATAATAATATTATTAACATAATCTTAGTTTTTCAAGTAGTTCTTGATTTATCACATACTTTATGCCATCTGCCCAAACCATCATTCTCTGATTTTTGAATAGTTTATCCTACCAAACTTGTTTATAGTAAAATGTTGTCTAATATAAGGGTGCTACAAAATATGCCTGGTCTGTTTGAGGTTTTTTAAAAATCTTGAGAGGGCAGAAGAATCCTCAAAATCCTCAAGGAGTTACAGAATTTGGACCAGTTGGTTGGATTAGCCTTATAAAGAATAAATTATTAGGATCTAGAAAAGAAGTTGTTGAAATTTCTGTAGAATGCATTAAGGATACGGTAACCCCCTTCAGTGGCATTTTTTTTAAAAAAAATATTTTTTTTAATTTTGATTCTTTGGCATATTTTCCTGATATTTTTAAAAAAAGAATCAAAAATATTTATTGCTAAGAGGGATAAAATGAGAAAAATTTTTTTTTATCTTTCAGTGTTTTCAATAGTGTGCTCAAAGTTTAAAATTCCTCAAATATATATAATCTGTATAATAATTAAAGAGAGTTATGCAGAACGAATAAAAAATTGCATCTCTACATATAACATAGGAAACATTCACACTTTAATAATCTATACAAATATATTATTATTTATCATCTATACCTTTTTAATTTATTTATTTATTTTTTTCGTTTTTATCCTGTATGTTATGTTATCCTGTTGTCTGTTTAACAATAACTAGACCCATAGTTCTGCGAAAACACTTTACCTTTAATTTTAAATAAAATATTCATGAGTTATTAATTATTCATAACGTTTAAGTGGGTGTAACCATGATTCTTGCAGGTAAAAGCAAAGGTCTTTGATTTGCTTTTTCTCGAAATAAAATTTTCAGTCGTAACGGTATATATTTTTGTCGAACACTCCCCTCCATCTTGTCGAAATTGTACGAAAACAAGTTTGTTGCTACAATTATATCTTTGGCTACAAAACTTTGCTTTTTCTAACGCAGAAAGTGAGGAAATATCAAGTTATTGAGCTATCATGCTTAAAAATAGATAAATCAGTCATAAAACAGCTATTGTGACACAAAATATGCTATATTTTTGGAACCACGTGTTGTTTTGAGTAAAAAAAGCAAAGTTTTTTAGAGCTGAATAAGAGCTTCGCAATCATATTTTTTTCAACAAACAAAAATTTTACTGAGGGGAGTGTTCGACAAAATGAACTGGAAGGGTGAATTTTTGTATATAATTTCTTTTCTACTTTTTGGATTTTTTTTATGGAAATATTTTATCATCATTCTACAGATAATTTATTCGGCTTTCAGAATATATATATTTGCTAGGGTTAATATAGCGAGCAGAGGGGATATTTTAAATATGCTGAGTATGTGCCTCAGGGGGTTACCGTATCCTTAAGAATAAAGTTATATCCAGATGATATTCAAGCTTTTTGGTAAAGGGCATTTACCATGATCCACAAGAAAATTAATAAAAAATCAATAATGAATAGGACTAAGTTAACGAGTAAGGAGGAAAAGGGTAGACGCGGCAGAATTTAAGTACCGTAAATTTATTGTATTTGAACTGGATTATATTATGTGTAAGAAAATAAAAGCTAATTTAAAATGTGTATATTTAAATAGAGTTAAGCTCTTTATTCCAGATTGAATGGAAAAAATCTGTTACTAGGAATCAATTTGTAGGTTGTATCTGTAGTTATGTATAGTGCTGCATTTGTAAATTGCACACAAGGAGATGAAACAGTTAGATAATAAACAGTTGTTAAGTAGGTAAAGCAATATACAAGAAATTGAATGTTTTAAAAATCTATATTAGAATAAAAATGGAGATCTTTGTTGGATTGAGCTGAAGTAAGGATTTTACGCCATTACCTGGTAAGCAGTGAAGGGATTTTGCTTCAAGCTGTAAGAAGAAGGGATGATGCTTCAAGCCGTAAGAAGAAGGGATGATTGATTGAAAGGAGGGATGCAGGAATTAAGTGAAATGAAGCGATACTTATGAGTTGAAAAGTTTACGTACTAGGAAGTTTTGTTTTGGTGAAGACAATCTTAAGTGGAAGGCAGATAATGTGATCTGTGCTTCTTCTCAAGAGTAAGCATTGAATACTGGTGCCATAGGCAAAAGCATAATGTTCAGACTAGTGATAAGTTTTGCTAGAAACTGTGACCAATATTTTTAGTGCATACAAAACTTTGGCACAAAAGGAGCATAAGCAATGTCACAACAAAGTTTGTTTAAATCTGCATTGGAATCTGTTTCGTAGTTTTGTTTTTAAGTGCATATTGGCACCACCAGAGTCAGTTGATAACTAGTTTATAAGCCTGTGGAAAAACCTACTTAGGCAGAAAATTCGTATAATGACATAATACGAATAAGATTTATTCTTTTGAATTTGCAAATTCTTTAGGAGCAAAAACATCACCTTTAAAAAGCTGAAATTTGGCCAGATTTGGTGTTTTAAGTCACACCTAAACATAGCCTATTAATATAAGAGACTAGTCGATAAAGCCCGTGGAAAAATCTACTGAGGCAGTATAAAAATGAAAAAGAAGCGTCATTTGAATGACGTCAGCAACCCATCCACAAAAAAAAATTAGAACCTTGTTTCCACGTTGCCTCTATATTGTGTACAGCTTAAACTGCTGATCAAGAAAATGTATATGATCATGTACTTTTGATGAACGGTTAATGAGATATCAGGGTTTAAAAATTTTGCTGACGTCACCAACAGCCCGTCAAAACCCCAAAAATTGTTTTTTAGAAATTTGTATACCCGTTGCCTTTATCGTGTAGATCTTGAAACGCTGATCAAGAAAATGTATATGATCATGTACTTTTGACAAACGGTTGCAGAGATATTAGGGTTTGAAGGTTTTTTGATGACGTCATCAACCCGTCCATTCCAAAACGGATTTGGGGACCCAGATTTGGGAAAATTACCCAAATTGGTCCTGGGTGGTCCCTAGTACCCACGCAGTGAAAAATCATTGACGTCACCACCTCGTTTCCAAGTTAATTGGCCTCAAAGTTTTCAGTGCATTGTAATGGCTTCACTAATGTTAATATACTTTCCTTTGACATCAATATTATTTTAACATTAAAGTTTGGTAAATTACAGAACAATTTTATAACCGATATTTTATAGACTTTATCAAAGAAAATTGTGAAGAACATAATCCACTTTGCAAAAGTCAGACAGACAGACAGACAGACAGACAGACAGACAGACAGACAGACAGACAGACAGACAGACAGACAGACAGACAGACAGACAGACAGACAGACAGGACAGACAGACAGACAGACAGACAGACAGACAGACAGACAGACAGACAGACAGACAGACAGACAGACAGACAGACAGACCAGGACAGACAGACAGACAGACAGACAGACAGACAGACAGACAGACAGGACAGGACAGACAGACAGACAGACAGACAGACAGACAGACAGACAGACAGACAGACAGACAGACAGACAGACAGACAGACAGACAGACAGACAGACAGACAGACAGACAGACAGACAGACAGACAGACAGACAGACAGACAGACAGACAGACAGACAGACAGACAGACAGACAGACAGACAGACAGACAGACAGACAGACAGACAGACAGACAGACAGACAGAAGCTCCGTATTATTATAAGAGATAGAAGTGCAAAGAGATAGAGGTGCAAAAACTCTCCTAAATCACTTTGTATGAGACTTGTCTCTTTATAAAATAAGGTTTTTGATTGTCATTATTATGGCATAGGTAGGTGTACGTACTACCTCATAGTAGAATGTACGTACTACCACGTGGCAGATTGCGGGCATTGAAAGTTATAAAAAGGAAAAGTAATAGTTACAGGATTTATTTTTGATAATTAGGAAATAAAGTAAGTATAAGTTTGTTATTACTAGCTCACAGGGCTAGTATTGATAAAGAGACGCAAGTGACTGACTATCTTTGTCCCTTTTGAAGACTTTTGACGTCACTATCTCTCATGTATCATATCAACCTTTATTTCTGCTTATGGAGCAAACATTTTAGTTGATTGATCTAGTCTATAATTTTATGAAGGGAATTTCCCGTAAACAAAGAATTTAGATGTGTAGGGAGTTTCTCTAAACAATAATGCGATTGAGTGCTCGGATTGAAATAAAATTTGGTACACTGTACAAGCAAATCATGCTGAACCTGATGCTGGCATAATATGAACAAGAACATTTGTTAAAGTATAATTTATTTATCAACAAATTTTTTTTTCAACACATATCTGCAGTAAAAAACTAAAATAAGTTTCAAGCAAAATTGCTCATATGCCTATGCGCAAACACAAAGGTTGATACAACTAAGTTCGTCACTTGGTCTCTTGATGTTTTCCTTACAGGAATACTCAAATTGTCAACAAATTCCTTCCCAGTGCTTTTTACTCCACTTAAAAGTATTTTGCACACGCACACGATTGGTGCCCGATGCCGATCATGCACATAATTTTTTTTGACCTGCTTTGTTGTGTTTTTGGTGGAAAAATATGCATTTAAAAAATGTTTCTTTTTAAAAAAATATCTTTTCCTATGTAGTCTGACAATCAATCTGTCTTTGAGATCAGGGCATGTCCGGGCGGATTTTAATTATTTTTCCCATATGCTTGTTTCAAAAATAAATAGGTTTAATAAACTTGACTAGCTTGTATGCTATTACAGTAAAACAAAATTTATATAGACTGTTATTTAGCGAGCTAGTTTCAGTATATTATACGTCTTGTTTCACTTTTGTTTTAGACCTCCAGAAAAAAAATGTCGCCTTTGAATTAACATATTGCAAGATTCTTTTGGTACACAAACTTGTTTATTTCGTAACTTGGTTGCTAACAGCACTCAAATTCATTTTAGCATTATAATTTATTAATTTATTTTATGGTACTGATTCTTTTTAAGCTTTTTTCTTTTAGATAATTCAAATAATTTTATATTGCATGGTTATTTTTTTGATTTTTAAATATATTATGCAACATTACAGTTCACACTAACGCATATTTACAAATTTTATTTCTGATATTTATTTATTTTTTGAGAATCTGAGATAGCCATTAGTGTGAACATCTTAGGACTGTTAAAAACTATTTCATACGGAGTTATTTTGTAAGAGGTCTTAGCACCTAATGAATGGTAATGAAACCTGTTTTTTTTAAGAGCCAGCAAACTTGATTTTTTATACTTTTGTTTTTTTGGGTTTTTTGTTTTGTTTTGTTTTGTTTTGTTGCGTTTTATTTTTAATTTATCTTTTTTTGATTGATAACCCGTTCAAATTAGTTAAATTCAATAATTTAATTGTGTGATACCATGAAAAATTTGATTAGATTATATGGTTGTGTGTTTTAAGTTTGAGTTTTTCAATTTCTGATTGTGAAAGAGCTGAGCCTGAGTGACAAATTGTGGCGTTAATGAAAATATTTTTAGATTATTCCATTATTAAAAACAGTTAAAAATATATGAATTTTCTGTTGCCATTGTTTATTAATAATACATGCTGTCTATTGATTGTTTTGTTTGCTTTTCAGCTGAGTCTTGTAGTGAAGCAACTATATCAATTAAAAACATTTTGATCACAAAATTTAAAATTTTTTAACTTTTCGGGTTGATTAGTTGAATAGTCTTTTTTTAATTTTGTGACGTCACCTACGTCATAAAACCCTTTTTTCTTGTTTTTATTTCTAAATATCTTATTGGGTTAGTCCATCAATAGGATGGGATTGTAGATTTGTAGAAAATGTATTTTAGTTGTAGAGTTCCAAATTAATTTGTAGGAAATATTATTATGAGTTGTAGATTTATAAAAAATACTGTGGGTATGGTTTTTAATTATTATTTATAGTGTCTCTATGAAAAATTTTTAGTATTAATCTCAAGAAAATTATTTTTAGTTGTGGCTTTGTAAATTTATTTTGTGGGTATTATTTTTAGCTGTAGATTTATGAAGTTAAATTTTGTATTATTAATATTACAGTGTAATTTCATGATAACCAATATAAAATTGATTCTTCTGTACAATATAAAGATTTTCTAAAACCAGTCAATACATAGCTTAGCTTGGCAGTTCTTATTTTTAAATGATTCTGAAGGCCTACTTTTCTCAAATGTTTACCATTGTTACTTTAGTAAGAGTAACTTACTAAAGTAACAATGGTAAACAAACATATTGCCTGAGAGAGATTCAATACATGGTTTCTAGAACTGCCAGACACAAGCGAACCCACTGCACTATGTTGTGTATACATGGGTGAATATTTTTAAATATTCACCCGTGTATACACAGCATAGTGTTTAAAAACATAAATGTGCCATGATAAATCTTCATGTACATGTTCTTAATAACTCCAAAATGATAATACTTTAAGGCTGAAGCTTATTTTTACCAAATCTTCGGTTCTTAGTTATTTTTTTACTTTTGTAGTCACTAAGATGCTCACGTTGTAACCTATCAAAGTTACATGCGAAATATTGTGCGTAATATGTTCAATTTTCTTAGATAATGCGTACAATATAACTAGTTCCTTTTCAGCTTATTGAAAGCTAAAAATCGCCAAACCCAAGGGGTTCTAAGGTAAGATGTGTATAAAACTCATTTTGTGGAGTTGAAAAGAATGTTTAACAAGACTCTAGGCGTAGCCCAACTTACGATTATTTTCTTTTTTTGTACCTTGTGTCAGATGACCAAATTCTAAAAATCACTTGAAAACCCATTTTTTGAATGTAATTCTTCCCAGCATATTTTGGGTTACTACATTCCATCAAAGAAGCTGGAGAAATTTAATTCAAAAATAGTGGATACATAAATATTCTTGGAACAACCTTAAGGATTTACCCTTCTAAAAATATCCACTATTACCATGTAAAAAACATCTAGGATGGTTAAAATGCTTTTATACAATGTACTTTTATAGTAAAAAAAAAATTTAAAAAAATGGCAATGATACATAAGATGAAGATCATGGGTATCAGAAGTTATTCACCAGAAGGAAGTGTGATTGAATTCCAGACACCATTAACCATTATAGTTGGACATAACGGTACAGGTAAAACGGTAAGTGTCACTACTCCGATTACTTTACTATGTACTAACTTATTTTTAGAAATTGATTGCAATGCTAAGTTAGTGCGGTTAATATTAATGCTAGTGAATGCTGGCTTTAGAAATAGTCACAGCTGTTAATTAATAATAATGACTGTCTTTAATTGTCTTATTTGATTTCTCAATTGGATTACAAAGCCTTTTATTCATGTACCAGCAGGAACACAACAACACAACTTGATTAACAATACAAAAAGACACAACTTATTTATCCGCACAGCTGCACATCCATTTGAGTTCCCGTTCAATAATATCAACAGGACATAGTCTTTTATATAAAGACTTAGTGCAAGTCTTTTACCAGCATTTAAGTCCAGTGTATAATCTACTTGTATCATGTTTTTAACATGAATGACCAATAACCAGATTTTCAGTTGGAATTATTTTGTTTTTTGCTTGTAAAAGAAACAGTAAATATAAGGCAAAAATATGAAATTCGTATTTTTGGAAATATACCAAATTATATTGTTTTAAAAATACGAATTGATACACTTTTTAAATAGAAGTGGTCGATTTTCCTAGAGAGCATCACAAATAAGTATTTTTAATCAGTTTATCTTTTTGTAGAGTGTTATTGAAAGTTTAAGTTATGTGATAACTGGAGGTCTACCACCTGGATGCAAAAATCAAGCCTTTGTTCATGATCCTAAGGTAGGTATCACCAAAACTTTAACCCTATTCATGCTAAGGAGGCTGATTCAGCCCCTCTTGTTTAACTTTTTTCCATAACTTTTTATTGGCTTATAGTTATGCCATGATATTTTGTTGCTTTTCCTAACTTTTATTAAGCTTTATTTTTCCAGAAAAAGGTTGTTGGAAAATATGCCAAAGTGTGCCATGGCAACCAATTTTTTAAAATCTAGGTCCATATGACAGTTTTAAAAAGAATGAAATAAAAGAGAGTCCGAATAAATTCATTGCGACTAGAACTTAAAGCTTAGTTCCCACTCCAGCGACGAGCTCTCATCGCTCATCCCTCATATGGTTTATCGCCTAAAATTCATTCCTCAACACTTATCGCCGATGTGTTCGTACTGGTTGTTTATTTTTTCATCTCCTCGTTGACTTTTTGACGTAATGTGAAAATTGTTCTGAAAGTAAAGCAAACATGGCTGCTAGCAAAACAAGAAGAAAATTGCTTCAGGTGTTATTTTTTATGGTTTTAAGAAACAGAATTAAAAGAAAACACAAACAAAAAAGAAGACGATTTTGGCTACAGGAAATTTTCAAGCATAGGAAAAACAAAGGTGCTTATAATCAAATTCTGGCAGAATTACGTGTGGCTGACAGAGAGAACCATTTCAAGTAAGTATCTTACTATAATGTATGTAAACATGGTGAAAAAAGTACAAACTGAAAGACTAAGAAGATTAAAACTATATTCTTCAATTTCTAGATTTTTGAGAATGTCTCCCAAACTATTTGACCATTTACTTGTTTCCCCACTCATCACAAAGAGGAACACCAACTTCAGAGAAGCTATTTCTCCTGCTGAACGACTAGCTTTGACCTTACGTTTTTTGGCTACCGGTGAATCTCAAATTTCTTTAACCTTTATTTTCCGACTGGGTGAAGCTACAGTGTCGAAGATAATTCCTGAAACTTGTGACGACTTAAGGCAAATTTTGTTTCCTACTTATGTGAATCATCCGTCATCAAGTAAAGAATGGAAAAAGCTCGCTGAAGAATTTGAAGACCTTTGAAACTTAAACCATGTCGTTGGAACTATTGATTGGAAGCACATACGAATTGAATGCCCTAAAAACACAGGCACTATGTACCACAATTACAAAGGTCTTTGTAGCTTGGTACTTTTAGCAATATGTGATGCCCGCTATTGTTTCACTGGTCAGTATGGTAGTAATAATGACAGTGGGGTTTGAAACCAACTTGATACAACTTCCTGAACCGGAACCATGCCAGTTTGACCCTTTACTGTACTTCTTAGTTGGAGATGAAATATTCCTATTAAAAAATGGTTAATGCAACCTTTTCTGGGAAAGTTGAATGACCAACAACGAGTCCTCAACTACCGATTATCTTTTCAACTGCCGATTATCTCAAGCGCATCGAGTGATCAAAAATGCTTTTGGAATTCTAGTGGCTCGTTGGAGGATTGCTGTATTACAAGTAGACCTTGATCTTGTCAAAAAGTTCTACGGGTACATTTATTATTACATTAAAGAAAAAAGTTTTTGCTCTCCACGTGGTTTGGTGAAACAAACAAATCACTTTAAATTTCCAATCTATAATGTGTGTCCTTTGTTAAGTCTTCTGTCTTAAATCTCTTCCGACATAATGAAAAGATCAACAAATAGGGCGATGAACCAAGGCGATGAATATCATAGCTTTTTGATATTCATCGCCCATCATTTTGGCGTTTGTCGCCGAACTTTTTGAGTTGGGCGACGAACTTTAGCATGACGATGAAGTATGGCCAATAGCGATCATCGCCGTAGTGGGAACCAAGCTTAACAAGATATTTTGAAACTTTGGAGAAGGCAATTTATTTTTAAAGTTTATCATAAATATATTTTATACACAAAATTTATACTACATTGATAATGCGGTACATCCCTATTTTTTGTGTTAATGCGGTACATCGGTACATCTCTATTTTTTGTGTAATAGTTGAGTAAATAAAACTCTATGTCGATTTTATCTCTCCTTCCTGCCTCGGTTTTTTCTTTACATTATGCCACCATTTTAAAATTGTTAACTCTAACCTTCAGATCACATGACTCTGAGCATTGTCTAGTTGATTGATCCCTACTCTGTCGTTATGTATTATCGCATATTATCTTTAAATATATTTAAAAAAAGAAATACTTTTCTGTGTTGTTAAATACTCACAATGATGTTAAACTATGTGAGACACTTTCTGTCATTATACAATGAGGATGTTGTATCAAATCTATACCTGTTTGTTTGGGTAACTAGGATCCACAACATCTGGATAGGTTAATATTGCAATAGATTTTTGAGGAACTGAGGCTACAAAAAAAAAGTTCTAGAAACTCGTGTTTTTTGAATGATGTCATCAAAATATTTACGAAATTTTCACAGGTTTTAAATCTGGCTCTTTTCGAATTAGAGTGTGGAAAATTAGTACATATACTCTTTGTATTAGTTCCTGTACTGTATAATAATCTCTTAATCTTTGAAAATAGTACCCACAAAATTAACCACATATATTATATTTCTTTAATTCCAACAGCTTGCTGGTAAAAAAGAAGTAAGGGGTCAAGTAAAACTTATATTCACTGATATTGCTGGAAACAATCTCACTGGTCAAAGATGCTTGATCTCAACAGTAAAGGTATTCAGTAAACTTTCACCTGTTTAAAACAAATGTTTAAATTTTGAGAAATCCTAATAAATAAGCAAAAAATGTTTGTTTTTTGTTTGGTTAGAAAATGAAAAGGGTCTATGTTGGGAAAATGAACTGGAAAGGGGGTCCATATTGTTAGATTGACTACAATATATTTAAATCAAACACCAGAATAATGCTACCATTAAGTATTGTGCCTATGTCAGCACTTTCAGCATGACTTCCGATGTGCTATTTTTCTAATATTTTATCTGTGTTAATTCAATCACTAAAGTTCTGTTACAAAGTTGTGTGTCTTAGAGCTAGATAAATTTTCTTCTGATTCAATATTTGAGACATATTTTTCAATACATGAGTTCATAGTTTTAGCCTAACATTGTTTATTTCTTTAAAGAAGAACTAACGATTAATAAAAATTTGTGCTTAAAATGTTCATTATGTGTGAGTATGAACTGCTGTGTTAAATTTTTATATTTTGAGTTCACAAGATATTTAAGGTCAAAGTAGCCATGCAGTCGCCACCATCACAGTGTCGATTAGGGTAAAATAGTAACTTGTGTGACTTAAGTCCGTGGGAATGTAAACAAATGCCTTCTGTATGAACGAAGCGATGGAATGCTAAACTGTGCCTCTTACGATTGTCTAAAAGTAATTTTATTTATCATGTTTTGAAATAAATATCTTTCGCAGAATAGAACGATGTTTTACTGTTATTAATATGGTTTTAGAGTTTCAGACATGAATTATCACTTGGAAAAAAATAAATATTAGCTACGTGTATTTAAATGTATTTTTGTATCAAAACATCTTGAAAGACAACAGGTGCTTCATTTATTTTGCTAGATTTGAAAACAAAACTCCAAATGATTATGTGCAAAGTGTACTGAAAGTGATTTTGTGATAACAAAACAAAACAAAAACAGTCTTAGTTTTTCTTTTTTTGTTTACCTTCGCATGTTGTTAAATTCTTAAAAATTATCTTTTTTATGGTGATGTTGTTCTACTGGAATTTAGCTTGTCTTCTTCATCGCTAGAACCTTGCAATAAATTTTTAGGAAAGTAAGAAGTCAGTGAATCTTCACAAGTTCTGTTGAGCTATGTATGACGTGTGACATTACAAATGAACAAAATATGTACGAACCAAGTTCTTGAATGTTTAATTTTGGTGTGGGTTTACTGCTTCAACCTATAATGATATGCCATAATATGAAGTGTATTTATGACGTATTTTCACTGTAAATTTTAAAGAGTGCAAAAACATTACTCTCAAAAAAGTCCCAGTGCTAATTGAGCTAAGCGTAAATTTACCTGGTAATGTTTTTCGAGTAAATTTATCCTGAACTGTTTGCTATTGATACTATTCACAACAGAATTTTTTACACTTGCAAGATTTGTTATACCGTTATGATATATATTGTTACATTCTATAATTTTCATTTTTTCACTGGAATTTTTTTACATTCAGGATAAAAAAGTTGAAACTAAATCTATGGATGGTGTTATTGTAAAACGAAAAGCTAATGGAGAGGTATGTCTTTGCTATTTTGCAGAATCTATTCTTTGCCATTGCCTTGTATACATTAGAGAGGCAACACGTATCTTAAAATTTCCCTTAATGAAAATTAGTGATGTTTATAATCATTACTGTTTTCATCATTCTCGGCTTAACGTCCGTTTTCCATGCTAGCATGGGTTGGACGGGGTATATTAATGACCCTCTTCCAATCTGATCTAGACTGTGTTAGATCTAAACTCAACTTCCTCTGTATCAAGTCTGTCCTTATAACCTCCTGCCAAGTCTTTCTTGGTCTGCCTCTGGGCTTTGCCCCTGGAACTATCAAGTCTATACACTTTCTTACCCATTTATTCCCCTCTATTCTTTCCAACATCCATTAACATCCATTTTCCGTTCTGACATTCAATGGAAACAGTAAATGCATTTGTGATGTCACATGGCGTACATAGCTTTATTTATAAAGTGGTCTGAGCATTATAAAATACATTTTTAACAACAATTTCGTGGCACGATAACAGCTTGTTAGAAGCAAAATGTTGCGTAATTATACTAACTTGTTTTTTTGCAAACAGAAAAATAATTTTAACGAACGAATTAATTAACATCGTTGTGTCAAAAAAAATAGTAAAAAAATAATAATTTCCCTTGTTCACTCATTTATTGGAAAAAAACTAGAAAGTCGTCGATTTCCATGGCTGTTCCTATGCTTAACTTTCACATCAATATATGTTATAATCGTTTAACTTAAAGATTTTATTGAATCTAATTCTAGCGTACAAGTACCAACTGTCGTGCCACAGATTTTTCAAGAGAGGTATTTTTTATTTTATATCGTCTATTATCTACTTAATTTACTTTCAGTCTATAGAAAGTGGTACTTTTTTTTAGATGATATCAAGATTGGGCGTGTCTAAAGCTGTTCTTGAAAATGTAATATTTTGTCACCAAGAGGAGGCAAACTGGTAATCTGACTGTTTTTATTTGTTTTAAAAAATGAACTGTTAGAATGGTTGTATTAAGTTAATTGTAATATTTAGGCCACTTAGTGTGGGAAAGGTATTAAAACAGAAGTTTGATGCGATATTTGCTGCAACACGGTAAGTCAAAATTTATACATCAGGTTTTGAATATTCAACGGAATTAGATTTTCCAAAAAAAAAGAATGATTCACAAAATTGAATACCAGCAGGTTTTTAACATTTTAATCTGCTACTCTTTTGCTTTAGCAATGAATAAGGCGAAGGCAATTGAAATAGTTTTCTATGAGACCGACCAACCATATTTTTTCAAAAAACTATAACATAAGTAAACACTTTGTTTCAAGTTGTATTCTCACTTGAATTTGCATTATGCGTTTTTCCCACGCCAAAACATAAGTTTAATGTTTAATCACAGGTCAAAAAAAATCTGTGTGCCGACCCTATATTTACTTTATATTTATTTTCATTTTGCTGACCGACCAACCCAAAAAAATTTTCTTCCCTGCCCGTAGAACAACTAATTAAATTGCTTTTGCCTAAGCAAATAAAATAGCATTAAATTGAGGCAAATGGTTGATATTAAATAGTAGTTTGTGAAATAAGTCATGTTGTTTAGGTACATAAAAGCTTTGGAAAGTATACGCAATTTAAGAAAAGAACAGGTAAGAGCAACAAAACATCCTAAAAATATTATGAAATAAGAAATTTTATTTAATAAAGTTTAGACCTATCATTTTTAAAAATTTTTGTTTGTGTTACAGTTTGAAAGTGTCTTAGTAATATCATAGTTGCCTATAGTTTATACATACAGGCTATTTCTTTAGAGTAAAGAGGTAGAAAAATACGATGCCGAACTTGTATATTTAGAACAGAATAAAGACAAAGCTAAAGAGGTGAATATGTTTAACGATATAAAAGTTTAAACAGACCCCCTGAGGACAAGGGTTGTGTCATGGTCAGTAAAGTAATTAAAAAATCAGCAATTTCATACGCATGTTATGGGTCTTGCAACCTTTATTTATCTTGCAACCTTTAATTATACCTTTTTTAACAATGTGTTAAAAAAGTGTTTGGGTGTGCAAAACTCTTGGCTCTGGTGGAATTCACGTTATAAATGCACACTTAGTGCAGGCCATGTAATAGTGGAAAGTTGAATTGCTTGTTCAAATTACTTGTTCAATTTTTTGAGGATAGATGTTTTTTTTTATCAATTTCGATTGTTAAAACCTTAACTAGGACTTTGCATGATTTGATCTACTCACAGACTGTTTTTTTATCCTGCTAACTTATACCAAATTTTTCAGGGCGGTCAGTTGCGCCCAGGTTAGGGCACGATATTTTCCCCGATATTATTCTGATTTTTTTGTATGGAGTTGAATTTTCGTACGCAGCTTCAGTGCCATTTTATCTATTGTTTTCGCAAGGCCAAAACAACCGTATTCTTTAGATTAGGGAGATACTTTTCACTCACTCGGACATGTATGTTTGAGATGACTATCTCCATCAGTCGCTACGTAGGGACAAGTTCTTGACTGTGGTGGCTAGTTTGTATTGGCGAAAGTAACACAGTGGAGCAGGTCCACGCGCGTAGGTTGCTATTGATTGACATATTAACTCATTCTATTTAAACAAAGGAAAAGTTGCCTGATGGTCACACCGGTGTGTCACCGTACTAGTTTTATTAAAGGGACGTAAAAATTCCATTCTATATAAATTTCTTGGTTACAATATTACAAATTCAAACTTGTTTTATAAGTAGAGCATTAAAAGTTTAAGAGAGCTTATTTTCTCTGTACTAGTGAAAGCAATTTACATGTTTATTTTTTGCAGGGGATACTTAAGTAACTCCATAAGCATTTAGAGTAATTTTGCGGTCATACAAAAAAACTAAAACCCTGTGCATAATTTTTTGAGCAAATAACCATATCTGGAAAGTGACAATTATCCCACAACTGTGATAGTAGCAGTAGCATATAGGTCATGCACACAAAATTTAAAATGCGTTTGTTATACTCTGAATTGCATGCGGAAAAAAGCACCAAAGCACAACAGGTCTTGAATTTGTGGGATAATGATATTATCAAAAATGAGTACCTCACATTATAACCACATTACTTACAACGAGTGGAAACAATATTTAAAATTTGACCATTAGTTAATCAGTTTTATTTTTTGGTTTCGTTCTTCTGTTAAGACAAGGTTCATAGTTTTTCATTCAACCTTGTTCTCGGAGTCTTTTTTCGCTTTTTGACATTGGAGACAACACAAAGAAATGACCCTTGGCCAGGCTGGTTAAAATCAATGTGCTTTTATTACTTTCATGTATGCTATGACTAAGCGTCTTTCTTATTACATGTTTTGACAATTTCTTTGCCTAGAGAACATGTGCCAGTATGGCCTTCACCCTTTCTGAAATGTATTTATTTTGGGGTTTTAACTTAGCTAATCCATAGCTTTGTGTTTTATTTCGTAACATAAATTAAATACAATATTCCAACCTAGCCATGTTACTTTACTTATTATGTTTAGCTGTCTACACATAAAGAGTTGAACCGTATAAATGTTAATAATAATGATAAAAATGCTTGCTCCAATTTGTGTATATCTCATTTTTATCTAGTTATTCCCTTGTGGCATACTTGATTTTCAAATAGCTAAAGTATTTTAATATAAGTAAATAATTATTTTGTTTAAATTATTTTGGTTCAGGGTAATTTTTGCTGCTCTGTCTCCAATATAAAAATCAAAAAAAGGAAGCTGTTTTTCGTTATCGATGTATGAAAAATCATATAAAATCATCAACTATTTTGCCTTTACATGGAAAAATGAAGAAACATTTTTTATTGATAAAATGAGGGAATTTTGTTTAATGTTTTTAACGTGTTTGTTTACATTTTCTTCATAAATTCATTTTCTAGTATATAACTCATAATTCGTTTAACCTGAGCCATAGCTTTTTGAATTGTTAACAAAGTGGTACATCAGATAACCCCAAACTGAATAACTCATTTTAAACATAAAATAATTTGTTCAGCCTATGTATCGAAATATTTTTTGCTATAATAATTGTTAGTGTGTGCACCCAAAGTTTTTCACAAATTTGTTTTTACCAAGTGTAATGTAAATAAATCAACTACAAAATGCTGCCGTCAGATTTCTGCTGGAAAAAAAACATTAAACCTTCACTACTATAAACTTATAAAAAAGTATCACATAACCCCCACCTTTCTATAATTCTCACATGCATCACGCAACTGTAAAAATCAATGTATAATCTGAAAATTTATGCTAGAAAATATTGTACAAGAGGACAAAGGATCGTAAAGTACTTGGTATCGCCGTCAATTTTGCTTATAGAAAACACAGGAGTTAGAAAAAGCGGAATTGCAGGTAGTTGCATCCAAAAAGAAGATCAAGAAGATTAAAACATCTTTAAAACCTTACGAAGTGAGTATTTTTTTATATATAAATTATATTTTTGAATACAAGTCAAGGAATTTCTGAAATTTGTTATAGACAAAACTTGCAGAACTGTCCTCCATTTCCCAAGAAATAGCTGATATTGGGAAAAAAATTGGTAAGTTTTGATGTTTCTTTCAAGTTATTAGGTAGCCTTTGCGTAGACTTAAAATGAGGTTTCAAACTGCAATGAAGTTTTGTTGTGTTTACATGGGGTTTTCATCAGGGCTGTTAAAATTGCACATGCATCATAACTTTGCAATGTGCAACAGCTTTGTGCATATGAACAGTAGTTGTATTTTGGGTGTATCATGTTTAATTTGAGGGCAAAATGAAATCAACACCAATATGATTTTTATTTCGCCCTCCTAAGCCATTTTTAGAGACCGAAATAAAATTTCATTGCTACCTTGAAATAAGGTTGCCTTAAGGAATGAAAATCATAGTAATATTTTTCCCACCAACATGTTTAGAAACAAATCAAATAACTAAAGATCAGCTGTTAAAGAATGTTGCAGAACTAAAAAACAAAATTGTCAACAAGTTTCAAGGTAAATCATTGATCCTCAAAATTGTATGTACCTTTCAATGGATCCATATGAAAATTCGTTTGAAATAATGTTTTTCTTGATTTGCATTTAGGAACTTACAAAAAATTAAAAGAAACTGCATCGAAGCATGAAAGTGGGCTTGAAAAAAGACAAATAAAATTAGAAAGTGTTAGTATATCAAACTTGTCTGTAAATTATCCCCATTCTTTTGCCTGGTTGAAACTATTTTTAAAATTGTCTCTTAGCTGGAAAGTATGTCGAACCTTCTTTACACTGAAATTGACAAGCTGGCTAAAACTAGGATGACCTTAAGAGAAGAACGTGTTAAGGTTCAACAAGAAGCAGAAGTAGGTACTATCCTGTGTCTATAAAAATACTTTTCTGCTGTGACGTGTTATTATTAGACCTTTCTCAATTTTTTTCCTTTTCAAAAGCTTTAATAAAAGAATATTAGGAAGTATTTTTACTATCAACGTGACTAAACTAGTGTTGATGTATATTCATACTGCTGTAAGTATTGCTTTGGTGATGTTATATTCACAATTCATTGCTTTTCTTCTAGCACGTTTTTTAATTGCAGAATTTGACAAATTCAGATTTACCAAATTTCTGACCTGAATATTGACTGAATATTGCGTTAAAATGTATTTCATGCATTTTAACGCAATTCTGCTGAGTAGGTAAACTACTGTGTCGGTTTCAAATGCCACAATAATGCTGATCCTAATTGGCCTATGGCTCAAGTTCTGCTGGTAACTGTTACATTAGGCCTTTATGCTGTAGATTTTTCCTTTGCAGAGTTGCAGAGATAAGAAATCAAAATTACATTCACGAAAATTGCAGAGTTATGTACATGTTTCAAACATTTTTAAATTGAAATTATATCTTTGCAAATAAATGTTTTGTTTTTAATATATTGCAGGGCTTTTTCGTCATTGCTTTTGCTTTCACAATTGTTGTTTTTGTCATTGCTTTTACAATTGCACCAAAAAAGTAAATATTACCTCACCCCTTGTGGTAGATGCTTTACAGAGTATTGTTTGGATGAGCATTACTCTAACTGAGGAAACGTTATGTGAAAAATCTTTACAATTTACTGATTTTATTTTATCAATAGAGAATGTATTATACTTATAATAGACCACTTTCCATGCAACATAATTTTTTAATTTTGCGTTGAGACCTATAGACAATCCACTTATAAACCAAAATATTCTCTTAAAATTGGTGAAACTTGATCAAATCAGAGATTATAGTTAAAAAAAATTAATTGGATTGGATCTTATGGTTCTGAAAAATCTGTATGAAGGCATTTTACCCCAAATGGTCCTGCTTAATTTTATATCACTGGAAAGCTTATAATTCATAGAATATTTATTTTAAATAAAAAATATATTATTAAGCAGGAAAGAGATTGTTAAAATTTAATTTAATTGTCATAATGTTAGCACAATGCAAAGGGTAAAAAAGTAACATGGAAAAGCACAAAAATTCAGAACTAGACATTAAAAAACAAAAACTGAGACACTGTTTTAGTACTCAAGTGGAGTCAGCAACCCGAAAAAAGTATTTGATAATTTTTTACATCTTCCCATTTTATATTTTATGACAAAAAATAGCACTATTTGATAGAAATTCTATTGGGCTTGAAAATATCCACTTTTATATAATTTTATTTTACAGTTTAGGAAACATAGTCAGTATTCCTTTAATTTTACATACTGCATTGTATTTCTATGGTGAACGTAATGGTAAACTATACAACTTTACGGCAGCACTTCACCATCACAGTTTGTTCATATTATCTTTGTGAGTGTACATTCCTTTTTAAGGAAGTTAATATTTTGCACTGGCTATAAATGACAGGGAATGTGATAAAGTCTATATTATAGAATCCCCCCCCCCCTCTCCTTTGTGCATTGTTTACGCATTCTTCTATCTTAGAAATGATCCAAAATCAACATTGTTTGGAGGTTTGGAGGTTTTGAGGTCTATAAATAATAGGAAGTAAACACTTTCATAGATTCCTGGCATTATTTTGTTTTGTCTCTTCAAGGTGTGTGGGTTTGTGTTTGTAACATTTGCAAAATGGATTTTACTATATTTCATTTGTTAAGGTCAAATTATTAGCAAACACAGACTATTTTGAAAACATCTTTTCAAAAATTGGTATTTAAAATTAGGTATTCCAGGTATTATTTTGGTTTGTTAAGTAATGCATTACACATGTAAGTTGAACTAACAACTTCTCCAGAACAGGGAACTAGGTCACCTTGGAAGAAATTGGTCAAATTTTCAAATGATGAGTCAACCCACTTGGGGACAAGTCTTCTCCTGCATGGTCATTAAAAGCACACCTGGGGTCATCGACTGCTTTAAAACCTATGGATTTGTAACAGCATCAAAAAAACTTAAACAAAATGCCCATATAACCGTGCATCACAAAAACTTGATCCAATGTATTATGTTGATCAGCATTTTAAACTCTGCTCAATAAACGCAAATTAGTTATCAGAACATTGTGTCAAACAAAACATAATATGCATAACTCTTGTGCTTAGCACTCTTGACAGCAGACAAATAGGGATTGATATTGCCCAACGTCAAGAAAAATTGTAGCTTTAATGTAAAGAAGTACAAAAATCAAATTTCAAGAATACCTAATAAAACATTGCTCATAAAAGTAACAACAGTTTTAGTGTTATCAAAACCAGATTCAATGTCAATATTCTGTATAGAAGAAAACAAACTAGATAAGCTTGTTTTTAAAAAACGATGATAAAATATTCAGTTTTATCCAAAAAATTAAATTGGTTTCCCAGCTAACATCAAAGCAAATGTTATGTTTCAGGTACTCAAAAAAATTTAATTTAATATTTGGTGTAACTAAACTTTAAGCTATTTACCCATTCTCCTGTTTAAAAATAGTGAGTTTTTGATCATCACAATGTTTTGTTAATTAATTCTATAGAGACTTTCGAATTCTGAATAAAATGTTTCTGTTTTTAGACAGTTTTAGAGTTTTACCTTAAAAGTGTTAACGAAAATGTTGAATTATATTATTATAGGAACACATTTGGTGAAATTCATATCAGGTGCTGTTAACACATTTGTCATGTTTTACATTGTTGATTCTAACATTTATTTTTCTAACTGTTCTTTGCTGATGGTCTTCTTGTTCCAAAAGTCAAAATTTATACATCAGGTTTTGAATATTCAACGGAATTAGATTTTCCAAAAAAAAAGAATGATTCACAAAATTGAATACCAGCAGGTTTTTAACATTTTAATCTGCTACTCTTTTGCTTTAGCAATGAATAAGGCGAAGGCAATTGAAATAGTTTTCTATGAGACCGACCAACCATATTTTTTCAAAAAACTATAACATAAGTAAACACTTTGTTTCAAGTTGTATTCTCACTTGAATTTGCATTATGCGTTTTTCCCACGCCAAAACATAAGTTTAATGTTTAATCACAGGTCAAAAAAAATCTGTGTGCCGACCCTATATTTACTTTATATTTATTTTCATTTTGCTGACCGACCAACCCAAAAAAATTTTCTTCCCTGCCCGTAGAACAACTAATTAAATTGCTTTTGCCTAAGCAAATAAAATAGCATTAAATTGAGGCAAATGGTTGATATTAAATAGTAGTTTGTGAAATAAGTCATGTTGTTTAGGTACATAAAAGCTTTGGAAAGTATACGCAATTTAAGAAAAGAACAGGTAAGAGCAACAAAACATCCTAAAAATATTATGAAATAAGAAATTTTATTTAATAAAGTTTAGACCTATCATTTTTAAAAATTTTTGTTTGTGTTACAGTTTGAAAGTGTCTTAGTAATATCATAGTTGCCTATAGTTTATACATACAGGCTATTTCTTTAGAGTAAAGAGGTAGAAAAATACGATGCCGAACTTGTATATTTAGAACAGAATAAAGACAAAGCTAAAGAGGTGAATATGTTTAACGATATAAAAGTTTAAACAGACCCCCTGAGGACAAGGGTTGTGTCATGGTCAGTAAAGTAATTAAAAAATCAGCAATTTCATACGCATGTTATGGGTCTTGCAACCTTTATTTATCTTGCAACCTTTAATTATACCTTTTTTAACAATGTGTTAAAAAAGTGTTTGGGTGTGCAAAACTCTTGGCTCTGGTGGAATTCACGTTATAAATGCACACTTAGTGCAGGCCATGTAATAGTGGAAAGTTGAATTGCTTGTTCAAATTACTTGTTCAATTTTTTGAGGATAGATGTTTTTTTTTATCAATTTCGATTGTTAAAACCTTAACTAGGACTTTGCATGATTTGATCTACTCACAGACTGTTTTTTTATCCTGCTAACTTATACCAAATTTTTCAGGGCGGTCAGTTGCGCCCAGGTTAGGGCACGATATTTTCCCCGATATTATTCTGATTTTTTTGTATGGAGTTGAATTTTCGTACGCAGCTTCAGTGCCATTTTATCTATTGTTTTCGCAAGGCCAAAACAACCGTATTCTTTAGATTAGGGAGATACTTTTCACTCACTCGGACATGTATGTTTGAGATGACTATCTCCATCAGTCGCTACGTAGGGACAAGTTCTTGACTGTGGTGGCTAGTTTGTATTGGCGAAAGTAACACAGTGGAGCAGGTCCACGCGCGTAGGTTGCTATTGATTGACATATTAACTCATTCTATTTAAACAAAGGAAAAGTTGCCTGATGGTCACACCGGTGTGTCACCGTACTAGTTTTATTAAAGGGACGTAAAAATTCCATTCTATATAAATTTCTTGGTTACAATATTACAAATTCAAACTTGTTTTATAAGTAGAGCATTAAAAGTTTAAGAGAGCTTATTTTCTCTGTACTAGTGAAAGCAATTTACATGTTTATTTTTTGCAGGGGATACTTAAGTAACTCCATAAGCATTTAGAGTAATTTTGCGGTCATACAAAAAAACTAAAACCCTGTGCATAATTTTTTGAGCAAATAACCATATCTGGAAAGTGACAATTATCCCACAACTGTGATAGTAGCAGTAGCATATAGGTCATGCACACAAAATTTAAAATGCGTTTGTTATACTCTGAATTGCATGCGGAAAAAAGCACCAAAGCACAACAGGTCTTGAATTTGTGGGATAATGATATTATCAAAAATGAGTACCTCACATTATAACCACATTACTTACAACGAGTGGAAACAATATTTAAAATTTGACCATTAGTTAATCAGTTTTATTTTTTGGTTTCGTTCTTCTGTTAAGACAAGGTTCATAGTTTTTCATTCAACCTTGTTCTCGGAGTCTTTTTTCGCTTTTTGACATTGGAGACAACACAAAGAAATGACCCTTGGCCAGGCTGGTTAAAATCAATGTGCTTTTATTACTTTCATGTATGCTATGACTAAGCGTCTTTCTTATTACATGTTTTGACAATTTCTTTGCCTAGAGAACATGTGCCAGTATGGCCTTCACCCTTTCTGAAATGTATTTATTTTGGGGTTTTAACTTAGCTAATCCATAGCTTTGTGTTTTATTTCGTAACATAAATTAAATACAATATTCCAACCTAGCCATGTTACTTTACTTATTATGTTTAGCTGTCTACACATAAAGAGTTGAACCGTATAAATGTTAATAATAATGATAAAAATGCTTGCTCCAATTTGTGTATATCTCATTTTTATCTAGTTATTCCCTTGTGGCATACTTGATTTTCAAATAGCTAAAGTATTTTAATATAAGTAAATAATTATTTTGTTTAAATTATTTTGGTTCAGGGTAATTTTTGCTGCTCTGTCTCCAATATAAAAATCAAAAAAAGGAAGCTGTTTTTCGTTATCGATGTATGAAAAATCATATAAAATCATCAACTATTTTGCCTTTACATGGAAAAATGAAGAAACATTTTTTATTGATAAAATGAGGGAATTTTGTTTAATGTTTTTAACGTGTTTGTTTACATTTTCTTCATAAATTCATTTTCTAGTATATAACTCATAATTCGTTTAACCTGAGCCATAGCTTTTTGAATTGTTAACAAAGTGGTACATCAGATAACCCCAAACTGAATAACTCATTTTAAACATAAAATAATTTGTTCAGCCTATGTATCGAAATATTTTTTGCTATAATAATTGTTAGTGTGTGCACCCAAAGTTTTTCACAAATTTGTTTTTACCAAGTGTAATGTAAATAAATCAACTACAAAATGCTGCCGTCAGATTTCTGCTGGAAAAAAAACATTAAACCTTCACTACTATAAACTTATAAAAAAGTATCACATAACCCCCACCTTTCTATAATTCTCACATGCATCACGCAACTGTAAAAATCAATGTATAATCTGAAAATTTATGCTAGAAAATATTGTACAAGAGGACAAAGGATCGTAAAGTACTTGGTATCGCCGTCAATTTTGCTTATAGAAAACACAGGAGTTAGAAAAAGCGGAATTGCAGGTAGTTGCATCCAAAAAGAAGATCAAGAAGATTAAAACATCTTTAAAACCTTACGAAGTGAGTATTTTTTTATATATAAATTATATTTTTGAATACAAGTCAAGGAATTTCTGAAATTTGTTATAGACAAAACTTGCAGAACTGTCCTCCATTTCCCAAGAAATAGCTGATATTGGGAAAAAAATTGGTAAGTTTTGATGTTTCTTTCAAGTTATTAGGTAGCCTTTGCGTAGACTTAAAATGAGGTTTCAAACTGCAATGAAGTTTTGTTGTGTTTACATGGGGTTTTTCATCAGGGCTGTTAAAATTGCACATGCATCATAACTTTGCAATGTGCAACAGCTTTGTGCATATGAACAGTAGTTGTATTTTGGGTGTATCATGTTTAATTTGAGGGCAAAATGAAATCAACACCAATATGATTTTTATTTCGCCCTCCTAAGCCATTTTTAGAGACCGAAATAAAATTTCATTGCTACCTTGAAATAAGGTTGCCTTAAGGAATGAAAATCATAGTAATATTTTTCCCACCAACATGTTTAGAAACAAATCAAATAACTAAAGATCAGCTGTTAAAGAATGTTGCAGAACTAAAAAACAAAATTGTCAACAAGTTTCAAGGTAAATCATTGATCCTCAAAATTGTATGTACCTTTCAATGGATCCATATGAAAATTCGTTTGAAATAATGTTTTTCTTGATTTGCATTTAGGAACTTACAAAAAATTAAAAGAAACTGCATCGAAGCATGAAAGTGGGCTTGAAAAAAGACAAATAAAATTAGAAAGTGTTAGTATATCAAACTTGTCTGTAAATTATCCCCATTCTTTTGCCTGGTTGAAACTATTTTTAAAATTGTCTCTTAGCTGGAAAGTATGTCGAACCTTCTTTACACTGAAATTGACAAGCTGGCTAAAACTAGGATGACCTTAAGAGAAGAACGTGTTAAGGTTCAACAAGAAGCAGAAGTAGGTACTATCCTGTGTCTATAAAAATACTTTTCTGCTGTGACGTGTTATTATTAGACCTTTCTCAATTTTTTTCCTTTTCAAAAGCTTTAATAAAAGAATATTAGGAAGTATTTTTACTATCAACGTGACTAAACTAGTGTTGATGTATATTCATACTGCTGTAAGTATTGCTTTGGTGATGTTATATTCACAATTCATTGCTTTTCTTCTAGCACGTTTTTTAATTGCAGAATTTGACAAATTCAGATTTACCAAATTTCTGACCTGAATATTGACTGAATATTGCGTTAAAATGTATTTCATGCATTTTAACGCAATTCTGCTGAGTAGGTAAACTACTGTGTCGGTTTCAAATGCCACAATAATGCTGATCCTAATTGGCCTATGGCTCAAGTTCTGCTGGTAACTGTTACATTAGGCCTTTATGCTGTAGATTTTTCCTTTGCAGAGTTGCAGAGATAAGAAATCAAAATTACATTCACGAAAATTGCAGAGTTATGTACATGTTTCAAACATTTTTAAATTGAAATTATATCTTTGCAAATAAATGTTTTGTTTTTAATATATTGCAGGGCTTTTTCGTCATTGCTTTTGCTTTCACAATTGTTGTTTTTGTCATTGCTTTTACAATTGCACCAAAAAAGTAAATATTACCTCACCCCTTGTGGTAGATGCTTTACAGAGTATTGTTTGGATGAGCATTACTCTAACTGAGGAAACGTTATGTGAAAAATCTTTACAATTTACTGATTTTATTTTATCAATAGAGAATGTATTATACTTATAATAGACCACTTTCCATGCAACATAATTTTTTAATTTTGCGTTGAGACCTATAGACAATCCACTTATAAACCAAAATATTCTCTTAAAATTGGTGAAACTTGATCAAATCAGAGATTATAGTTAAAAAAATTAATTGGATTGGATCTTATGGTTCTGAAAAATCTGTATGAAGGCATTTTACCCCAAATGGTCCTGCTTAATTTTATATCACTGGAAAGCTTATAATTCATAGAATATTTATTTTAAATAAAAAATATATTATTAAGCAGGAAAGAGATTGTTAAAATTTAATTTAATTGTCATAATGTTAGCACAATGCAAAGGGTAAAAAAGTAACATGGAAAAGCACAAAAATTCAGAACTAGACATTAAAAAACAAAAACTGAGACACTGTTTTAGTACTCAAGTGGAGTCAGCAACCCGAAAAAAGTATTTGATAATTTTTTACATCTTCCCATTTTATATTTTATGACAAAAAATAGCACTATTTGATAGAAATTCTATTGGGCTTGAAAATATCCACTTTTATATAATTTTATTTTACAGTTTAGGAAACATAGTCAGTATTCCTTTAATTTTACATACTGCATTGTATTTCTATGGTGAACGTAATGGTAAACTATACAACTTTACGGCAGCACTTCACCATCACAGTTTGTTCATATTATCTTTGTGAGTGTACATTCCTTTTTAAGGAAGTTAATATTTTGCACTGGCTATAAATGACAGGGAATGTGATAAAGTCTATATTATAGAATCCCCCCCCCCTCTCCTTTGTGCATTGTTTACGCATTCTTCTATCTTAGAAATGATCCAAAATCAACATTGTTTGGAGGTTTGGAGGTTTTGAGGTCTATAAATAATAGGAAGTAAACACTTTCATAGATTCCTGGCATTATTTTGTTTTGTCTCTTCAAGGTGTGTGGGTTTGTGTTTGTAACATTTGCAAAATGGATTTTACTATATTTCATTTGTTAAGGTCAAATTATTAGCAAACACAGACTATTTTGAAAACATCTTTTCAAAAATTGGTATTTAAAATTAGGTATTCCAGGTATTATTTTGGTTTGTTAAGTAATGCATTACACATGTAAGTTGAACTAACAACTTCTCCAGAACAGGGAACTAGGTCACCTTGGAAGAAATTGGTCAAATTTTCAAATGATGAGTCAACCCACTTGGGGACAAGTCTTCTCCTGCATGGTCATTAAAAGCACACCTGGGGTCATCGACTGCTTTAAAACCTATGGATTTGTAACAGCATCAAAAAAACTTAAACAAAATGCCCATATAACCGTGCATCACAAAAACTTGATCCAATGTATTATGTTGATCAGCATTTTAAACTCTGCTCAATAAACGCAAATTAGTTATCAGAACATTGTGTCAAACAAAACATAATATGCATAACTCTTGTGCTTAGCACTCTTGACAGCAGACAAATAGGGATTGATATTGCCCAACGTCAAGAAAAATTGTAGCTTTAATGTAAAGAAGTACAAAAATCAAATTTCAAGAATACCTAATAAAACATTGCTCATAAAAGTAACAACAGTTTTAGTGTTATCAAAACCAGATTCAATGTCAATATTCTGTATAGAAGAAAACAAACTAGATAAGCTTGTTTTTAAAAAACGATGATAAAATATTCAGTTTTATCCAAAAAATTAAATTGGTTTCCCAGCTAACATCAAAGCAAATGTTATGTTTCAGGTACTCAAAAAATTTAATTTAATATTTGGTGTAACTAAACTTTAAGCTATTTACCCATTCTCCTGTTTAAAAATAGTGAGTTTTTGATCATCACAATGTTTTGTTAATTAATTCTATAGAGACTTTCGAATTCTGAATAAAATGTTTCTGTTTTTAGACAGTTTTAGAGTTTTACCTTAAAAGTGTTAACGAAAATGTTGAATTATATTATTATAGGAACACATTTGGTGAAATTCATATCAGGTGCTGTTAACACATTTGTCATGTTTTACATTGTTGATTCTAACATTTATTTTTCTAACTGTTCTTTGCTGATGGTCTTCTTGTTCCGGTTGAATTGTTGACTTTTGCTTAAGCTGTGTCTGCATTTTCATTTTCTTCACATCTTCTTTTCTTACTGTACGTATAGATTCTTAAACTTACTGCTTGAATTTTCTTTTTGTTTGCCTATATATGCAGCTCACAATCCATTAAATTTTTACAAAATTCTTCTTAGTTTCTCCTCAGAGTTGAAAGGACAAAGGATCTTTGTGGTACTCAAAACAAATGGTAGAAACATTGATATAATGGCTTTCTCTTTGGTTAATGTTCTTTTTCATTTGCTGGACGACATTCCCACTGTATCCACTTATGATCAATGCTTTTTTCACACATACAATCTCTTCATTTTTTGTCACTTACTAAATTTTTGGTACAATCCAGTAATGAAGATATGACACTGTTTTAAGTCAGTAATTTTAACAAAAACTCCAAAGAATTTTTAAAAAACATCAAAGAAAACCACATACTACAGCACTCCAGGCAAATAATTCCAAAAGAGATCGTGAACATCAGTAATGACCTTATGGACAATGGTGTTTTGTTTAACAAAAATTCCAGTACGGGATTCTGTGGTTTTATGATAAACAATACACTGAAACAGATGGTGGATTCATGAGTGGTCCTGCATTGTCAGTTTTTACTAAAAGATAGATGCAGGCACACGTGATATCAGCATTGCTCACATCAGACAGACTTTCAAAGATTCGTTGGTGACCTACCATAAGCAAAAGATGCTATCGATGCGAAATGTTTTAGATAAGATGCTATCCTTGCAAAATGTTTTAGATAAGATGCTATCCTAGCAAAATGTTTTAGATAAGATGTTATCGATGCGAAATGTTTTAGATAAGATGCTATCCTTGCAAAATGTTTTAGATAAGATGCTATCAATGCGAAATGTTTTAGATAAGATGCTATCCTTGCAAAATGTTTTAGATAAGATGCTATCGATGCGAAATGTTTTAGATAAGATGCTATCCTTGCAAAATGTTTTAGATAACAGCGTTTTTTCTTACAGTTACCCATACAGGAGAACTTTTTTAGCTAAACTTAAAAGTGCAATGGAATTGCTTAACTGAATAATAGTTACATTATTAACATAAACAAAGAACCATTCTTCTATTGTGTATAGTTTGATTGAAATAAGACTATGCCCTTCTGACCAATAGCTAAGAAGAAAAAATTCTATGTTTATTAATACAAAAAAGTCTGAAGAAAAAAAAGAATAGAAACGCACAGGAGTGTGAAAATTCTGTTGTAACCCTGAGGGCCCATCGTGTTGTGTATTAAAATTGGACTGCATATTATATTTTTAGACTCAACAAAAGTATGTGAAATCCAGAGATAGATACATTAAAAACTTTTCAAATGAATATGACGTACAAGGTATTTCTTATCTGACGTTGTCCAAATGTCTCCATGTTTTAGTAACAGGGTTCCCAGGAAATTGGAAAATTTAAACCACCTAAAAATATTTAAAAGAAAATGAATTGTAGTTAGAGCAAAACACATTAGAAACAAAATATTTTGTAATAAAGGGCCGAATTATAATGTACAGTAGTTCCAAGATTTATCTTCAGGTTTTTGATTGTATTAAATAGGCTACAAGGGACTGTTAATTTTTGACTTTTAGTAATTTACACAAACGTCATAATATTGGAGGTGAAAAAATTCATGAGCCAAGAGTAGGAAACAGCGTCTTAAATCATCTTAAATATCATATTGGACATTCTAATGTAACTGAAATAAAAAAAGTTTGCTAAATACATTTAATATCCATGATTTATTCCTTATAAGCACATACCTTGTTTTGTGATGAATAATCTTGCTGGCTGGCTAAGTTGTTCTAAATAGAAACATAAAAGATTATATTGCACATACAGCCAGTTAATTGACAACAATGACCTAAAGTTGTTTTAGAGGTTTTAATTACCTTCCTGTTGCTTTTGTTTTCTTGTCAAATTAAAGTTTCGATTTTACTGATACGTTATATTTTGTACACCCATACATTTTTAGAGAATGTCAAAAAATTAGCAAATTCTTCATAAAACTATATTTATTTGTAAACAGGTTGTCCATTTTGCTACAAAGTGCATATACTTTCTTATAACTTAAACTTTAACGTGGTCTGTTTATTACTCACTGTTGTTCAGAATGTGCGAGGCAGAAGAGTAACATTGTGACAGAGATCTTACTTTAACCATTTGGTAGCCCCTTTAATGGGATAGTGAGTTTAGGCTATATCAAATAATGCTTGGGCTGTCTTTAATGTAAAGCAGATAATTTTCATTCTGCAAGGATTTGAGAGTGGCCAGTACTCACCGGAAGAAGCTGATCTCTTTTTAAAAAGAATGGAAGAAATTTATACTGTTATGGAAAGTGATGGCAAAAAGAATCAAGTAAGCATAGGTTTAATTCGTACTGTGTATCTTTTACAACTAAAAAATTTTTGTTTTATGATTTTTGATGACAAAAAGGATTTTTTAGGTACCTCACTTATTTTTCAACTCATCTTTCTCAGTTTTAAAATCAAGACTCAGTAAATAGTTTAATCAATAAATTATATTTTCATCTTAGGAACTAGATAACAGAAAAATAGATGAAGTTGAAACATCGATTGGACAGCTTGAAAAGTCACTGCACAGATATGAAGGAATAATTGAACAAAAACAAAAATTAATTGTGAGTTTGTTTTGGTGGTTTTAGTAGTAATCTATATTATAATGCCTGTATAAGTCTGTCCGTCTGTCTGTCTGTCACGCAAAATGGTAGCTTAGCTGCGACGGGCGAACCCGTGGATTTTTCCACGGGCTAACGACTAGTTGTGTTAATATTTCGTGAACTGAAATTCATTCATGTTACAGGAATCAAACACAACAAAACTATTAAGCATCAATGATTCACTCAACTCGCTGGCTACTTCTGAAAATACGTTGCAAAATATTGAAAAGAAACTTGAGAAGGCAACAACAAATTTGGAGAACTTTGAAAATAAATTCAATTCCTCGCAAGTTAAAGAGGAAATCAATGATTTGATGACCAGCAAAAGGAAAGAGGACACCCTTTTGAATCAGTTGCGTGAAGAAGAAGACATGATGCTTAAGCAATCCGAATCTCAAACCAAAGTAGACATGCTTAACAGTAACAAAACTGACAAAGAAGGTACAATACAAGAAATGTACGTAAGCAATTATAAGTTTTTTTCCTGTATATTTTACAATTTATTGAAATTTCGTTGTGTTTTGTAGATTGCGAAAACACGAAGAAAGTTTAGAAAGCATATTTGTGTCTTGCCCACCTGAATCAGAGTTGAAGGAGAAATTAGAGGAGTTCCTTCAATCTAAACAATCCGGACTTTTGCAAGCGTCACAGCAGTACGACAAAATAATTCAATCCATAACTGAAAAGGAGACTGAGAAAAAGATGCTGCAGTAGGTAACTTAAAATTGTTTTGGTTGCTGCAAAATATTGCTTATTGTGTTTGCACATGTAAAATTTTTGTTCTCACGTTTTATTCCGAAGTTAAAGAAAGAAATTAATTGTTGTTTTTATGCCTTGTTCCAAATAAGCGTCCCCTTCTGATAGCTGTGTGATGAAATAAGCGCCCCCTCTGGCTATAGGAGGGGGTGGGTTATTCAAGCAGGGGCGCTTATTGAAAAAAATGTCTCTTAGGGGGGGGGGGTCTTATTCCGGCAGGGGCGGTTATTCGGCAGGGGGCGCTTGTCCCATCATTTACAGTATTATGGTCTTACCATAAAATATATTTTACAAGATCCTTTGGGAAAATCTATTGCTGCATAAAATTACTTTCTCAGTATTCTTTTAATCTGTTTTAGTATTATCGGCATATTTCTTAAAAAAATATAAACTATCAAAAAATATATGACATTTGCTGTTCTTTTGTTTATCTTTTCACGTCTTTCATTCATTTCATTAAACTTCAATGTTTTGTCCATGCTAAACTAGAGTCCAATCCTTATACCACACTGCTGCTCAAAAAAGGCCGGTATGTGTATTTTGGCGTATATGTTGTGCATATCATCAAATACCCTATGAATGCTGTCAAAACAATCTCAGCTAACAGTAAGGTCTGTCAGGAAGCATAAATTAAGATTGTTATTGTAAAGAATATAGGTACAAGCTGCGTTTTTCTGTTATTTTAGAGAAGAAATCCAAAAAAAGGAAGAGAAAATGTCAGAATCAAAAGTAAAGATTCATCAAACTTGTGCTGAAAATGATTACAATGAATTTCGAGAATTGGTTCAGAAAAGAGCAGAGAAATACAGCAAGTGAGAAATATTTTTTTTTCTATTTACAAAGCCGTGGAATATGCCCAAATTTATAGGTACAATGACCTTAACATTCTTATATAAGATACTGACGTCACTATAACTCATTGACTTCATTGCGTAATGTTAAAATGGTTACTTTGCTGTTTAAATAAAATTAATGCTGCCGAATTCTGCAATAATCAATTATAAAATCAGATTTCTATTTATTCATTCTTTGCTTGTCATCTCGTCGTTCATAAATTTTGTGCTTTATATTTATATTTGTTCATGTGTGATTTTCAATTTCTGTGTGCTTTTCGCAGGAAATTATTTGATTTTGTCTACTATCGTCTTTTTGAAAAATTTTGTTAAACTGCAGACTGCATTTTTTATGTTTCCGAATCTTCATGTCTTGTTTTTTTAGTTAAAATTTGAAAAACCGATACTACTTTACTCCTTATTTTTCTTTTAATGATATATGTTTGAAAAGATTATTAGTCCATAAAATGTCGACATGTCTTTTGTTTATACTTTGTTTTAATTTAGGTTTGCATTATATGTACCATTAGGAATGTTTTGAAATGTGTTCTCACATGACCCTGGCGTAGCTAAAAAAGAGTATCGTTGCACTTCTTAGAAGAATTTAGGAGGGCTTATTGTGCTCAGAAGAAATTCTAGACCAATTAAATCAGGCAGCATCATGTTTATAGTAAAAAGGCTTCTTTATGAAAGGGTTTGTCAAAAAAAACGCAACCTGGAACTAAGGCTTTTTGTCTCTCACCTGCAGTGCCTATAGAAGATGCCATAATGATTGGCTGTAGGAGTATTATAATGCGTGAGCATCTATGGCATTATGTTTTATCTTTTTAGGCGTACTTGTAACACCCCAATAAATATCTATATTATAAATACCCATATACATCTGTTTGTGACGCAAAATGGTATCCACAGTAGCGAGAAACACGAAATCCAGTAAAAGGACTGGCGAACCCGTGGATTTATCCACGGGCCACCGACTAGTTTTAATAATCTTTGCTGTGTCTCAAAAAAATTCTATGAAGTAGCATAAAAATTCTCTTCCTAAGTCATTTGATGTTTCCTCACTTGTGTATTATATTGCCTGAGGTTGCAAACAAATTTTCTCTCTTCTTGGAAATTGTGAACTTCCTTGGGCTTTATGTTTTAAACTATCAATAAATTTATATTTACACTAGTCATTAGCCCATGTCATGGAAATTTGTGAGAGTTCCCACAACGCTGTTTTGTGCATCTTTTTTTCGGTTTGTACCATAAAATAATTAATTTTCTCTGCTTAGGGTCTGAAATAAGATTTACGCCACTTTTTTAACACACAAATTACAACTGTTATTGGATGAGAAAAAGAGGTGCTGATTTACAGGTCATCACTAGAACCTATAACACTAGACATTATTTGCAAAAATAGGTGTTCTCAACTATTTCCTGAAATAGTCAACAGTAGGGCTTGGCTCATGCATAGGATTTACTAACAAAGTAAGGAACAACCAAAATGCACTAGCTGCATATAATATTTAATGGAATATCCACTTTATAAACAATCTGCTCCATGGCTTAGAAAGGTCCTCAAAATCAGAAATTTGGCTGTGCCGATGTCAGCAAAAGTTATTACTGTTCAAGATCTTATATTGCCCAAATATCTTAGATTCTTAGTACACTGTGAACGTTGACAAGTAAATGTTGACAAGTGAACGTTGACAATTTTACAGTGTGTGTTACTTAAATAGAAAAAAATGAAATTGTTTCTGGTTTCCATCTTTCAATTTCATCATTTCTTCTTTATGTCACCATGTCCAGAGTTGTTGGTTATAAGTTAAAGCTTATTTACTGTAATGTATTTCATATTGAAGATTATATCACATTAATACTGTGATGTGTCACTATATTCTTCTGTGAATGGTAATTAAATGAAGCTCTGTATCATTTTTTTGTTTACTCCATAGTTTTTGAATTTTTAACTATACTGTAAACAGTTTCTCACACCTGATATCGGTACACTGCATCCTTCATTGTTATATTTCATCCACTAAATGTATCTCCAAAGCATTAGCTATACAGCATATTTCTATTTCAAATTTAGGGCTCATAATTTTTTTTAATGCTTATAAGCTAGGAATACACTCCTGGCAAATTTTGCGTAACGTACATATATGCTTTTTTGTTTAGCTTGCTAGATGGCAATAGTATAATGTAAGTCCCATGTGAAAAAGGTCTAGAAAAATAATTGCTTTTAGGCATATTTTCTTTACATCACATGTGGTCAGCTAAGGTATTAGCCTGTTAGCCTCAATGCTGATTAAAATAAGCTTTATGATCTTGTGATTGCCATGAAGATGTACTATGTACTGAGTTGTTTGAAATGTTATAACTTAATGCGGTTGACACTTCCTTAATCTTGCTTTTGTAACTTATAATTATTTATTATAGTGCTCTTGTTGAAATTGATGCATTTGAAAGAATCTATGAAAAATACATACAGCAGCTCCAGGATGATGAAGTCAAAGAGAAGGGATGTCCACTGTGCCATAGGAAGTTTGTGTTACAGAACAATGTTAGAGAACTGGTCGAAGAGGTGGGATAATAGAATTTTGCATTAACTTCTGTTGTCTTGATATGAGTTTACAAGTTCTAACATTGTACACTACTTGTTTTTAAATATAGTTTTAGTGCGGAAAACATTTGCTGTAGTTGCTTTTAAATTATATTGTGATGAAGATTCTCTGCTATTTTTAAAGCAGACTTTGCAAGTTTTAATTTTTCCTTTTTCAGAAATGTACAAGTTTTATATCTTTAACAGCTGTATTATTTTTAGTTAAGCAACAAATTAATCCATGTTCCTGAGAAAAGAAATGAAAACCAGATTGCATTGGATAAAGAAAGAACACTGAATGAGAAATTGATGGATTTAGCACCTGTGAAATCTGTTGTAAGTTGAACAAAATACATATTTTTTTTGCGTCATGAGGACTTTTCACACAGGACTTATTACACATTACACGAAGGGAGCTATTTTTTAATGAATTTGGGGTCCTGTCTAGACTGCCTAAAGAATTAACTCCAGTCCTTCCTAATTGGCAAAGTTGTTACTTTTACTTTAAATGACGTTTTATTAACACGTTTTTTGCAACTTTGTTTAAACAATACACCCTGCACAAGTCACAATAACATACTTTAGGATGGCATTATTATCATCGGTCAGTGCACCAATATCAAAATCACAATTTGCAGAAAATGTCTATTATTCAACAACAACACTGAGAACATATATTTAGTATCTTTGTAAAAAGCGTAAAAAGGGGTAATCATTGATGAGATAGCCCATCGAACCTCAGTCTTCATTATCATTGAAAATATATCAAGAGAAAACTTGATCCTGATGATGATAATGTTTATTAAATTATTTCTGGCAGCACTTACCATCAAATACATGCAGATTTTGCTGTTCCTAATGTCAGAAATAATGAGAGAATACACTCCTAATTTGCCATAATGTGATTTTAGTTTAAGTTTGATGCTACACAGGCAGTCCCTGGTATTATGCGCATGCCTTCGTGACCACAAAAGTAATTATTATTGTAATTTAAGTCACTGAAATTAACAATTCAAATCTCATGAAAAGAAAGGGTCGTCTGAATTTTACTTGGTCTTGTGGTACAATCAACATTAGGACAATTAATAGGCATTGTTCTCATCTTTCTTTCCTGTCAATCAAGTCAGTTTTACCCCTCTAAGTGAAATAGTATTGCATATACGGTGTGCTGGAGTGGTGATTGGAACCTGAAATTTTGCATTACAAGACAAAATGCTAAACAAAGTTTATTTCTTCTGAACGAACTACCTCTTCCTAAAGAAAAAGTTTGTGATCTAACAAAGGAGATCGAGAAAGAAAGACAGAATCTGACTAAGGTTTGTTTTTTGTTCTTTCCCATAGGTTGACACTCTTTTGAATGAACTACCTCTTCTTAAAGAAAAAGTTGGTGATCTAACAAAGGAGATCGAGAAAGAAAGACAGAATCTGACTAAGGTTTGTTTTTTGTTCTTTCCCATGCTTTATTTTTTGTAAAATGAAATTATTGGTTTTGTTTTGTTTGTTGCAAACTTGCCAGTCTTTTTATGCCAACACATCATAACGCTTTTTGAGATTTAACTCTTATTGAAACATCTTAGATGTGTGAAAATGATCAAAATCCAAGTTGGACATAAAAAAAGAGACGTTTGTGTCTGTTCTCGGGCAACTTACGGACAGTCTCCAAAAAGTGATTTCACAAAGCGCACCAACCTGACTTATAATAAAACCTCGTGATTTATTTTATTCATTCAGGGGAAGCATCGATTTTTGAAAAAAAGCTGTTTAAATTTTTTTTTTGTATTTACGTTGGTATAGCCTCGCTTTGGTCATTTTGTTCACTTTTTTAATTTAGTAAAGTCCATATGAGAAACTACGCGATTAACTATAAACGGCTTTTTTTTTAGGTCGTCGCCATATTATCTGTGAATTAAAAAAATTTCCCAAGTAATGCGAACTGTAAAATACGGCGTTTTTATTGATTTTCCGTCATTTTCGGTACTTTGACGTCATTTTCATTAGGGTGTTGGATTTTTTTCTGTCATAAAAAAAAGACGCGCAAAAACTGCGGGAAAAACACAACGTAAAAATGGTAGCTTCAGCGGGAAAATTTTTTGTGGAATAAAGTAAAAACCATTATGTAAAAAGGAAAAATAATGTCATGGCAAACGTTTGTTTTTGAATGCGCTTTTATGATGCGAGCTGAAGCATTAAATGGAATGAAGAATATAAGTCATTATCACTGTGACTTGCGTTAATGGGGATGTTTCCTGGTGTAGCTATAACAAAATCTAATTTTGAGAGAAATTCCAATCCAAGGAACTTAATGCATTTTTGTTAAAAAGAAAAAGTGGAATAGTAAAATAAGGGAAAAGTACCTACATGAAAAAATTCAAATAAAAGAATGATAGGTATATATATATTTTTAATTTTAATCATTCACCTGTAACATATGTCCACTCAGGCAATGGTTTTTCTTGATTGGTATTATTTTAATGTTGCATTTTATAAATAAAAATTTAAAAAATATATACATTATATACGTTATACGTGAAAATTAAAATTATAATCTGCAAAAATGAAATTATGCATTATCACAAGATTTAAGCAATCAAGTATCATGATGAAGTAACAACACAAAATAAACCTACAAAAATAATTAAAACTATATGTCATGAAATTAAGTTGCTGTGTAACTTATTGCTAAAACATAGCAAAAAAAGAAACCTTACATTCGTAGAATTAAGTCTCACAAATCATTATTGACTAAATTAAAAATTGTAAAAATTATTTTACACAAAATATATCAAGCAGTTATTTCTAAACAAATCAAGACGTAGATGACAAACCAATCAAGAAAAAACGACATCCAGTCTATCATCATCATCATTCTCGGCTTAACGTCCGTTTTCCATGCTAGCATGGGTTGGACGGGGTATATTAATGACCCTCTTCCAAGCTGATCTAGACTGTGTTAGATCTAAACTCAACTTCCTCTGTATCAAGTCTGTCCTTATAACCTCCTGCCAAGTCTTTCTCGGTCTGCCTCTGGGCTTTGCCCCAGGAACTATCAAGTCTCTACACTTTCTTACCCAATTATCCTTCTCCATTCTTTCCAAGTGCCCCAACCAATTCAATCTTCTTATCTGGATAACATCTTTAATTCTACGGATACTTCTGCTTCTTAGCTCATCTGAACTCTTTCTGTCTCTCAGACTGGCGTTACACATCCACCTAACCATTCTCATATCATTCCTTTCTAAACGGTCAAGATCTTCCTGCTTCACTGCCCATATCTCACTACCGTACAACATAACACTTCTTACACAGGCCTCATACAACCTACCTTTTACCTCAATTGACAAGACTCTGCTAGTCAACAAAGGAAGTAACTCTCTGAACTTTTTCCAAGCAGAACCTATCCTGCAAGTAACACTTCTTCCAACACCCCCTTCACTGCCCAACATATCACCTAAGTAACAGAAGTTCTCAACTATCTCTAACGAGCCACTGTTGTACATCATTAAAGCTGGAAATACTTCATTCTCTATAATCTCACCTTTGCAACGCTTGCATACAAACTGAATGTCAGCTCTTAACGTTCAACCAATACTACTGCACTTCTTATGTACCCAATGCTTGCAAGTCTGACAAAAAATTGAGTTACTACCAACCCCTTTCCTGCAAACTCCACAAGGCCACTTTCCAACTACAAGGTCACACTTGACTGCAATGCTACTAATCATGACTTTAGACTTTGCTGTGTTCACCCTTAGCCCTTTCTCTTCTAGTCCTTTCTTCCACTTCTCAAACTTTTCAACTAATTCTTCCATCGACTCTGCTATGAGAACCAAATCATCTGCATACAATAACTCCCATGGACAACCTGTTCTGAACTCCATCGACAGCGCTTCTAAGACTAGAACAAACAACAAAGGACTAAGTACAGAACCCTGATGTACACCAACATTTACACTAAATTCATCACTAAGTGAATCGTTAATCCTGACACGACTTCTAGTATTGCTGTACCATCGTAACTAGCCACTCATCCACACCTAATTTTCTCATAGCCCACCAAATAACTTTACGTGGCACTCTATCAAAAGCTTTCTCTAAATCTACAAAGGCAAAATATAGATTCTTTCTCTTTCCTAAATACTTTTTCTGAAGCTGTCTGAGTAAAAATATTGCATCTGTAGTGCCACGCCCTGGAACAAAACCAAGTTGCATCTTATCTATATCAATTCTTTCTCTAAGTAACTTATCAATCACTCTTTCAATAACTTTCATTACTTGATCAACCAACTTCAAACCTCTATAGTTACCTCTTTCTAATGCATCACCCTTGCCCTTGAAACAATTCACTATTACACTCGACTGCCACTCACTCGGAATAGCACCATCCTTTATAATCTGATTAGCAAGACTTGTAATAAGCTACCCATTCTGTCTTGATCTGCATAGCTGGCCCTTCTACAACATCATCAGACAAATTATCCTCATCCCAATGAAACTCAGTGTTAAGCAACCTCTGATAATAATTCTTCCAAGCTACCCTTTTCTCCTCCTCTGTGCTAGCCAAAACACCTTCATCATTACGTATACACTTCTCACCTACAACATCTTGATTAGTCTTCTTTATTTGCTTTGCTATCTTGAATACCTCATTGCGCTGGTCTTCCCTTCTTAACACATCTGCAAATCTGTTTCTCTCTGCTTCTGATTTTGCCTTATACACTGCTGTACGAGCACGACGCTTAGATTCTAAGTACATATTTTTACTACCACCTGACTTCCACTTTTTCCAAAGTTTCCTCTTTTCCTTTATACACTGGTCAACCTCATTATTCCACCACCAGGTCTGTCTATGTCTAGCTGGTCCTTTCGTCCACCCACAGGTATCATCAGAAGCTTCTAGAAGACAATTCTTCAAAGTAGTCCAAGTACTTTCAACATTGTCACTATCACATTGACCATTGTGGGCTAACTGCTGAACTTTTGCACTAAATTGTCTTGCTACAATCTCTTCCTTCAGCTTCCAGACTTTACGACGGGGCCTGTACTTTCCCTTGGCTTCTTTAACACTCTCCAAGATAATATCACAAACCAGCAACCTATGCTGGGAAACACACTCTTCCCCCGATATAACTTTCACGTCCTTCACCACTTTCTTGTCTGACTTTCTAACCAGGAAGTAATCTATCTGTGTCTTACAACCACCTGACTCATATGTTATCAGCCTACTCTGTCTCTTACTGAATGATGTGTTGCAAACCACCATGTCCGTTGCCATTCCAAACTCAAGCAATCTCTCCCCTTCCTTATTTCTGCTCCCAAATCCATAGCCTCCATGCACACCTCTATAACCTTCAGATGACTTCCCAACATGACCATTAAAGGCGCCGCCCACCATGACAAGTTCAGTGTCTCCAAACTTTGATGTGACTGCTATTAACTCATCATAAAACATATCTTTATCTTCCTCACTTAGTCCACACTGTGGAGCATAAACTGACAGAAAAGTGACAATCCTATTACCTATCAAAAACTTTATCACTATAATACGACTATTAACACGCATAACATCTATTACTTTTTCTACCCACTTCTCTGCAACGAATATGCCAACTCCTCCATATCCACCACTATTACCAATCCAAAAAAGCTTATACCTTGCCCTCCTACCTTCCACAAATCTCACTGAAGCTCCTCTCCACCTGACTTCCTGATCACAACACATATCAACAGATCTACGTTCTAACATTTCAACTACTTCACCTGCTCTACCTCTCAGAGTACCAACATTTACACTAGCCATCCTCAACCTAGTGTTATCTACCTTGAGTGCTAGTTAATTTTTTTTAGTGAGACAAATTATTATTATTTTTTCTTTGCAACTAAAAAATATAAACTGCGTTCGTTATGCGAGAATACATAGAAAAACATGCTTGTCATAACACCCTCCTCCGTTATTATTTTTTATTATTATTATTTTGTTGCAAGGATACAGGCGGCACCTTCCTGTCTTCTTCACAACTTGAAACGACAAAAAACATGTCAGATAGCAAAACGTAGTAGAAGATTATAATAAAACGCTGTATACCCGTGTTTTACCCGAAATAATTGGAGACTGTCCGTAAGTTGCCCGAGTTCTGGCTGTTTTAATTTTTTCAGCCCTAATATATGTATTTTATTTATAGATTTTTTTTTCCAACTCACCTAATTATCTTAATTTTCACTTCTTTATTTAATTCTTTGCTAAACCGCCACTGTTTTGACCGAAAACCATTTAATTGAAGTATTCTTGTCGTTCTTACAATTTCTAGACCGAATCAACAAAAAACTTAGCTGAGACTGCACTGAAGAATGCACGTTCAATGGAGTCTGATGTGTCTGTATTGGATAATCATCTTTCGCAAATACAAGGTACATTTCTACTTTCATGTATAATTTTAAAGTATTGTAAAAATTTAGAAAAAATATTCTATATTACTGTTACTGGACTATAATTTCTATATGTTTTGCGATTTTCAGCCTTTCTTTCTAGCCAATATTTTTATTGTGAAATAGCTGAATTAATTAGCACAATACTTTTTAAAATGCTTGTTATAATTAATCCAGTTTGAGTTTTCCTTCGGGTTTTTAACGCTATTCCTGTTGAGCTATTTGTGGAATCCCCAATGCTGGATGGTGCTTCTAAATTCCAAAAAATTCTGTAGCTTAAATGGAAACCCCCCTTCCTCTAACACTAACTGGGGGAGGATGAATCATTTCAAATATTGATACTGCCCTTACTGAGGGGATTCAGAGTTTTTTTTCTCATTAAGTTATTATACCAGCTTTGTTCAGATACATATTCTTAGAAAGTAATTGAAATTTGTCAGTTTGTTTGGTCTCAAATGTTTGGTGGTAATATGCCATTTTAAAGTCTTTTTTGCAAATGAAATAAAATATCTCCAGTCATTAGACATTAGACCAGCTTTTCATTGATATTATGCCGATTTAAAACCTGTCTTAAAATCATAATTGCAAAATAAATGCTAACTTAATTTTTTTTTTGAAAGTGTATTTTTACTTGTAAATACATTTAAATAAAAACATTAACATCGTTTGAAAATAAACTACTTTGGATGATTTCATTGTGTCCACAGTACAACATGCAATAATTTTTCAAAAAATTTTTAAAGTACCGAAAGGAGCATTGCAATGTAGTACTTAATGTCTTTAAACTTTCAACTTAAAAATACTTTTATGTTATTCTCAATATTATTTACTACTAGTCGATAAGGCGGGCCTTATTGACTAGTAGTAAATAAAAGAATCCACTCAGGCAGAAGATTATGTTGTTTTGCAGGTTTTGCTAATGTCAGCAATGCATATACAAAAAAGAATTGGCGAAATGTTGTTTATCTGTTGCCTGTAATGAGTACAGATTGAAACGCTGATAAAAAATAATGTATAGGATCATATGTGTTCGCAAACGCATAAGGAGATATAAGTGTTTTAAAGTTTTAAAATTTTGCTGATGTCAGTAAAGTCCTCTAAAGTACCAAAAAAAATTTCTTTATAAATTTGCACTGTAAAATCCACTAGGCAGGAGTACGTTGGAAAAGAGAATCATAACTTGTATTTTGATGACGTCTGCCAGGACCTGTCAATACATAATATTTTTTTCCTAAAATTTGTTGACACGTTGCTTCCAATGTGTAGAGCTTGAAACGCTAATCAAAATAATGTATAGAATCTTGTACAACACCAACAATAATAATAAAGTCAGAAATAACACATCTCAAATATTTACATCTTATAAAGTGATTACGTTTGATTCGTTGAAAACCTTTAATATTTCAATCAGAAGTGTGAAAAACATCAAATTTATATCCGGAAAATCATTTATTCGGTTGCACACTATCCTGTTCCCCAAAAATATACACAAAATGTAAAAATTTAACAGGTTAAGAACACAATTTTTTTTTTGTTAGTATGATGATCTGTATTGACCTTTACCAACCATTTTAAATCCGAATGTCAAAAATGAATAAGGAGTATTTTTGGAAAACATAGTGTATATATATACGGTCCGTCCTCACAAAAGTTTACACAAAATGTAAAACAGATTAGTTTTTGAGGAGCACATCCAAATCAACAAAAATAAGTTCATTTAGCATGTTCTATATTGCCATTACCCATAAATCTTCCACAAAAAGGTTATGAAGCACATCAAATTATAGAAAAATCAGGCATTTCATAAAATATAAAAAACAAGAAAGTTTTAGTCAGAACAATTAGTAATTTTTTCATCATCACCAAACACAGTTATTACAATTTTAAAATTCTTAACAAAAACGTGAAACCATGGAATTCTCTCTCAAAAATGACATCACATACAGTTTAGTTCTCCCCAACAAATGTTTATAATGCGAAATATGAAAAAGCCATTAGCTTACACAACAGCCTTCAGTGGAGTGCAATTCCACAAAAATTTGTTCTTTCAGTATTGCATGTGGTCTTTTTCCCACAAAAGTTTACACAAAATGTTAAAAAACAGCAGTTTGCAACACAAACAAAAACACGAACAACCATATCATCCTCTCATAAATTAAAATAAAGTCATAAACCCACATAAATTTCCACTCAAATGTCTACAGCCCTCTGTAAAAATACATTTTACATGTAGTCTGACAAAAGTTTAACAGGATGTCAGAAACAAAACAATAAAAAAAAACTTTAACACACACGCTTTAAATTCTGAAAAAATTTATCTAGCTATAGATAATTAAAAATAGATAATAGATAATTAAAAAATAGGAATAATATCATAAGTCATACGTTAGAGCTAGCCATGGGATGGGGAGCAGGCTTTGGTTGCTAACAGTAGCTAAGACTCCCAGTTAAATATACTTAAACTGGGAACACTTAGCTAAAACTAAAGCTAGCTATTTATGCTTAGTAAAACACATATAAAGAGAAACAATAGTAATGTAAAAATAATAACATTACAGTGAGTTCAACAAACCAAAGTTTTCTGTTTGTTAGTCAGCTAACAGCTTTATGTAGCATTTTGAATTTTAGGATAAATACATTAGTTACGTGCCAGGGCATACATTAATTATGCAACAAAATGTAAACAAATATGGCTACTTTAAGAATTTGAGGCTTTTAGGTGGCTTTTGCTGAAAAGAGGGAGCCTGCTTGCTCCAGCGACATAAAAACCAAACGTCTAAAAATATCAAAGTTCTTACTATTTGTGATTTCAAATCCACTTCAAACTCTTAGCCTTTATTTACTACTTCTAACTTTACTTTACCTCTAGCTCCACTTCTCACTTCCAACTTCACTTTTCTACTTCTTTACTTGGACTTTTTTCTTTTTTAATATGCTTTTTTGAACCACTTTTTTTACTATTTTCAAGATAAAGAGATCGTTCTTTTGTGGGTTTTTTTGGTGGCAAGAGGACACCATTTTTCGAATGTTATCCTTTAAATTTATTTCAGCAAATCAAATTGAGTCGTTTTCATCACGTGAAAGAAGTAAACCCGCTAGCAAGATGGACATAATTTTTTCGACGACTCCAAAAGAAAATGAACACATCCACTATGACCGTCACATACACTTCGTATTATTATATAAGATTTTATTATATTTATTAATAAAAATGCACAGTATGATAATGACACTGTTGCAAAAGTCATATGTTAAATTGTGGAGATTGCTAAGTAGCTTTCAAGATGAATGACAGCATTTAGGATGTGGAGGATTTTTTTATGGCGACAGCATTATAATTTGTGTGCAACATGTACCATATGCAGCGTATGATGTTAAGCACCCTAATTCCAGTATTGTATGATACATCAATCCATCACATGCTGATCTCAAAGTGAATTTCTTTTTGTGTCTTCATACTTGTGTTACTATTTCTGCCTTCATTTGTTTAAATTCTTCACGTGTGATAGATGTTCTCCAATTATTGTTTGAATGCCTGTTAGTCTTTATAATTTTTAGATACAAACTTTTGTTTGAATCTTATTAATGAAAGTTTAGATATTAATTTTTAATCTTATAGGTTTTGATCTCCAACTAAATCTGGAAAGTAGTAAATTGTCTGGTGTCACAAGTGGTAAAACAATGCAATCATTACGTGAAGAGGTGCAGGAAAAACAAAGTCAAGTTGATCATTTGAGTCAAAAAATCGGACAAAAAAATGATCAGCTGATGGAACATGAGAAACAACTATCTCTTCAGAATAAAAGTATTAATGAATTGACATCTCAGAAAGTGAGTATTGGCATGTGTGTTGTCGTGTGTAAGCTTCAATTTTTGCCAAACATAGGAAGGACTTCCCTAGTTTACTTTAAATAGGACTTCATCTTTTCACCTAAATTTGCTTTCATGAGCAGCACGAAGTGTTACTATTTGAAAGCTTTTTTTGCCCAAACACTGGGAGGTAGAACATGAGGTGACAAATTATGCATAGCTGAAGCATTTTTACATGCAGCAACTTACTTCTATTGTTATTGATTAAATTTCTGACTAAATATATTGTGTTATTTGTTTTAGCTAAGTCTGCAGTCAGAACTTCAGCAAAGACTTCAGCTACAAAAGCAAAAAGAAGAAATATCATCTGCCGTACAAGCATATGAAAAAGAAATTAAGCAAGCAACTGGTCAAATACGGCCTCTTAACGCTCGCATTAAAAAAGAACTTAAAAAGAAAAAAGAAGTTATCTTAAAGAAAGAAAAAAATGAGAAAGTGACCAGAGACAAGTTGGAAAGAATAAGAAATTATAAAACTAACGTTTCTGCTTACACAAAAGATATTAATAAGTTAGTAATGAGTAAAATTTTAATCCACGTTAAACTAAATTCTTATTTTTTACCTTGTCATGTTTGGTTTCTAGATTCATCACTTCAGGAAAAGACACAGCAGTGGATGATAAGAATGAGAAAATCAAAACAATTGAGCAACAGTTAAAACAGAAAAAGAACGAATTAGGGGAAAAAACGAATGAGATTGATAGTATTCAAGAAGAACTTTCACAAAAAGAGTTGAGAAAGAGGGAACTTGATGACAATATCCAATTAATAGAAACAAATAAAGAAATACAAAAACTCGATGACAGCATAAAGGAGTTGGAAAACCAGTTAAGCGAGTATGGTGTTCACCAAAATGGCGTTGATGAGTATTCAAAATGTCAACAAATTTTGAATGAGTATCATAAAGATAGTGCAAACCTTGAAGGTCAATTGAAAGGGTTTGAAGATGAAGTATCACGTTGTAAGAGGGAATTAAGTAAGCCTTTTGTTTGTTTGTTTGTTTGTTGTTATTTGATTAAAACTACATTTGTTAATAACATCCTTTCGTTATTTCGAAGTATTTGTGTGTAGAAAATAAAAAAATTTTACAGGATACTGACTAATAAACAGGATTCTACTAATTATGAATCAAACAGTTACAGCTGCCATCAACAGGCAAATCATTTTTAGCTATTCATTAGTTGTAGATAATTAGTGGATCGAACCAATTTGCACTACTGTTTTCTTTATAAAGTGTTGGTGACTGTATTTTAAATCTCAAAGAAAGGCCTTGAAACAGGACATTTCTTTAAAGGTTTCGAAAACCTTTATTACTGTAATTCCTCTTTTTAGCCCTCTCTCTTTATTCAAAGTTTTTAGCCCCCTTCCTTTATTAAGGGAGGGGGGGGGGATTGTAGGGTAAAACCCACTTATTTATTTCTATTCATTTATTTATTTATTATTGATTGATTTATTGTATATATATATAAAAACAAAAGAAATATTTTACACGCATTACTTAATAACTCTCTAGTGTAATTATCTAAACTTTCAAAAGTGTATTTATTCACGTTTTTTCTTTTTTCTTTTTATTTTCTGTTGTTGTTCAAGTCACGTAAGACATATGAGAGAATTCAAAGTTTCTTTCAAATAAAAGTTTCACTTCAAATACCACTTAAGTTTGGTTCATGCACACTCTCAAATTAGGCATGTGGCCATCCGGTACGTTTATTTTATTTATTAATGTGTCTTATATTTGTATAATCTTTGTAAGTTTTGCAATATTTTATTTAGTTTGCTCATATATTCACGTTACAAACGATAGTCATTCTTATCAATTACCTAACATTCAAACGGATCAAATTAACTTATGTCGAGACGTAGTCAACGAATCGATTAGAAGAGACTCAATTCAACCGGTGAAGTAGCGCCGATCAATACCAGTAATCTGTCAGAGCATCTTGGCAACATGACCCTCGAGGATGAATCAAAAGTTCCATCAAATAACGATATCAAGATCGACATCGCCGTCTTGATCGGGACATTAGGGATTTAATCGATGAAGACCCTTATCCATCTCAACCTTCAATCACAAAACTGGAGGATCTTCACTCAGCTCTTAGAAGAAAAGGTATCATCTTGAGCGCATCCGAGACCGACACGAAAATACAAGACGACATAAACAACCCCCTTTCTATCGTCAAGGAATATATCAAAGTGTCGAGAGATACAGCAAGCAAAATACGGTTGCGTGAAGACAAACTTAAGCAAGACGAGATCACCCAAAGACACAGATCAACCATCTTTCTCGTCGACAACATAAGCAGAGCACTCTAAGAGCTGGATGAAGATCTCAAAAGGAACCCAAATCATGCAACCAATGAGGAGCTAATCAAATGGAGCTCTGATATGCCGCTTTTGTCAACAAAACTAGATAAAGTTGCAGATGACTACAAAACGATTTTAGAATCACCTATCACCGTCACAGATCAATCGGTCAAAATCAAAAGTATTGGAGAGAAGTACGATCACTCGTCGGCACCAAGAGAGACTTTGTGAAGACGCTGAATGACGAAATCTGCACACGTGAAGTGAGAAAAGACCAGCAATTCAACCACTCAATGCTCAACATCAAGTTGGAGAAGTTCATTGGCTACGATAGCAACATTGACTACTACACTTTTCGATCCCATTTCGAGAAGCTACATCTTCGATCAACTCCAAAGCGTCTTTTACCTGATCTGCTTAAAAACAACTTCCTTGATGACCAAGCTTTAACGTTGGTAAAGAGCTTGACCGACATCGAATCGATTTGGAAACGCCTAAAAGACGCGTACGGAAATCCAAAAATCATGCTATCGAAACGTCTGCAACAGCTGACATCAATGGACGTTGGCAAATCGACCAATCCGGAGAAAATGGTCAACAATCTATGCAAAATAATCAACATGTTAAACGACGTAAGGACATTGGCCAAAGAACATTGTATTGAAGAATACCTGTACTACGGAGACTCGCTGACAAAGGTGTATCAAATCATCGAAGACGCACGTACAACCAAGTTTTTAAGCAACATATGTGACGATGATCTACAACAATACGAAATATGGGAAAGGCTGATATCATTCCTCGACAAGGAGAAACGTGTTTACCAGCAGAAAATTCTCATCCAAGAACATGCATCTCCTAAACAATCTATTGATCGTAACCAAAATCACCATCAACCCAACAATCGTTGAGCATACAGCCATTACACTAATAATCAGCGCAACCCCGATCCATCGGCGGGTCAACTGACTTGCAAAATTTGTCAAAGCAATGATCATACTGCTACAACTGGTCCACGTGGAAGTAAAATCGTCCAGTACTTCGCATGTCCACGCTTCGTAGAGATGACTCCGATGGAACGATTCAACGAATTAAGATCAGAGGGATTTTGCATCCAATGCCCCTTTCCAGGTGCGCGTCAAGACACTGGAAAGCACCAAGAAGGACGTTGACAACGAGACTTCACATGTCAACACCCTTATCACGCGAAATACACGATCAAAAAACATGTCCTTGTTTGCGACCAACACAAGGAATCCAAAGAAAACAAGGATCTCTTATAACACTACAAATCGAGATGCATCACCAAGATACCAAATCTTTCTGAATTTTCAAAAAACATCCATCTTTCCTTCCACTCATTCGCATCAAATCAATCCAACTATTTCAATGATACGTCGGACAAAGCAATCTACATGCTACAAACCGTCGGGATCCAAGGAAAGAACTTCACGATCTTCTACGACACTGGATGTTCGAATTTCGTATTGAGATTTGATGCAGCAAAACGAATCGGCGATAGAGCAACTCAAATATGCTCGAAACCAATATCAATGGGTGGCGTTGGATGTACAACAACCAAATCAAATCATGGTATCTACAGTATTGCTCTAACATTATCAACCAGTCAGGATGCAGTCATGACAGGTGTTTGTCTTGATACCATCACATCGACATTCCCCATGTATCTACTGCAAGGAAAAGTTGAAAATGACATCAGAAGTAGTTGCCAACAATACGGAGGTGATTTAAAGCTACTTCCATCATTACCACCACATGTCGGAGGTTCAGTTGATTTCATGATCGGCATCAGATATCTACGTTACTTCCCGAAATTCATCTTCCAACTGCCATTTTAAGAACGTCGATGGAAGTTATGGTGTAATCGGTGGACCACACAAAATTTTTACAGAAATCGAAAATCTCCGTCATCTCTCAACCTCCAATTTCATATCAACTCAACTTCGATCTTTGAAAAATGGCTATAATATCAACCCGATCTCAAATTTCTTGGATTCCACCACAGCACAACTCCATATGATGTCCAATTTGATGAGCACACATCTCAGCCAACAAATCAGTCGTCTACAATGTACAAAGAACAATCGTATCACCTTCAGATGCATCGATTGTCGTAATTGTTTAAAATGCAATAATCACTCAGAAGAAACTGTCAGCATCAAAGAAGAAATTGAACAAGATCTAATAGATCGATCAGTCACTGTCGATACCACCAAATGTATAACAATCGCAAAGTTACCTTTCATCAATAATCCCCTCATCAAACTCGCACCAAATAGAGATATCGCTCTTCGTGTTTACATTCAGCAATTAAAGCGTCTACAGAAGCATCCTAGCAATAGAGGAGAAATCATCAAATCAGAGAAGAAATTGCATGATCTTCAATTCGTCGATTACGTCAAAAATCTTTCTCCATCAACTCAGCAACAGCTCTCTATCAATCCTTTAAAGAATTTCATCCCATGGAGAGCAGTTTGGAAAGATTCATCTGTTACGACACCATCTCGCATTGTGGTCCATGCCAACATCAAGTGGTTTCTCCCTAAACGACATCGTCGCAAAGGGGAGAAATAATATAAACAAGCTACTAGAAATTTCTTGCGTTGGAGAGGATATCGGATTGCCTTCCATACCGATATTCCAAAAATGTACAATTCAGTGAAGCTTGAAGAGTCACACTGGTGTCTACAACGTTATCTTTGGCAAGCAGGTCTTGATCCAACAAAAGCTCCAGAAGAAAAGGTTATCGAAACGCTTATATACGGAGTTAAATCCAGTGGAAACCAGGCAGAGAAAGGACTTCGTGAAACTGTTAAAATCTATCAACATCAATTCCCAGAAGTGAACCGCATCGTCAATGAAGATGTTTATGTCGATGATTGCCTATCTGGAGGAGACCAATTAGACGAAGTATTGAAGATCTCCGGCGAAATCGAACAGATTCTCACGTATGGTGGATTTATACTTAAGGGCGTTACAATGTCTGGTCAGGAGCCAATTGAAGCCCTGTCATCTGATGGAGTCATCATTTCAGTCGCTGGAGCTAAATTGCATCCTAAGGAGGACCTTCTGTCTCTTGATATCAAAGAACTGGACTTTGCCAAAAAATATCACGGGAAGAAAGTTGAAACCATCAAAGAAGTCCCAAACAAATTGACCAGAAGAATCTGCACATCAAAAACAGCAGAGATATTCGACATGACAGGTCTTCTCACACCAATCACTGCCACACTCAAGATCGATCTTCACGACCTCGTAAAACGTAAACTATCATGGGATGATGCAATACCTGACAATCTACGCAACTTATGGTTATCACACTTTGAAATGATCTTGGACATCAAAAACATCACCTACAAAAGAGCCATCGTCCCTGTAAATGCAACATCATTAATGATTAACTCACTTGACTTAGCAGATGCCAGTCAACAACTCATTTGTTCCACCATCTACGTTCGATTTCCAACCACAGATGGATTCTCATGCCAACTCATCTTCTCACGTTCAAAATTGGTCCCAGAAAATACATCACAACCAAGGGCAGAATTGTCTGCGGCAGTTCTCAACGCACACACTGGTGAAGTCGTTAGAAGAGCATTTAAACAAAATCATCAAAGTCACAAATTCACTGACAGTCAAATCACACTTCACTGGATTTGCAATGAGAAGCGTCCTTTGAAACAATGGGTCAGGAACCGCGTAATAGAAATCCAGAGATTCACATCATCTCAAAGTTGGAAATATATCAAATCGTCAGATATGATTGCCGACATTGGCACCAGACGCAACTCTTCACTCGAAATTATCCAACCGGATTCTGTATGGTTTAATGGGTACCCATGGATGAGGAAACCTGCAACGAATTTCCCTGTGCTATCAGCTAATGACATATCACTCAATCAATTTGACCAACAAGAAATCAAGAACGAAATACCTCGTGATTACGAAACAACAGCTCACTTGGCTTCTTCAACGTTAGAGCAAGTTTATGAGAGGTATTCATTTTCGCTCTATATTATTGATCCTAATAAACAAAAATTCAGTGTGGTCGTTCGAATACTTGCCATCGTAATTAGATTCATCAGAAATTTAAAATTTTTTACGTTCACAAAATTGATTAAAACCCGTTCACATTATATAAATAAACCTAAAGCATTAGTCATTTCAGAGAAATGGTTGTTGGAAGCTGAAGAATACTTTTTCAAAAAAGGAAGTCAAGAAGTTCAATACATCTTCAAAGTATATTAATATCTCAACAGAAAAGAATGGAATCTTATTATATACTGGACGAATTTTTCCAACTGATACAGTCACTATCATTGGCAAGGCAACAAAGACGATGCTTGATCTTCAACCAACTTCATTTTGTGTGCCTATTCTGGACAAGCACTCGCCTGTATCCTATAGCATCGTTAACGACATTCCTTGGAATCACATAAATGCCTCACATAGTGGTGTTGAAACAACATGGAGATACGTTCTCAAGAAAGCTTACATTATTGAAGGAAGCCAAAATGGTTCAAATCAGAAAGCAACTGAAAGAAAGGAGACGTTGTCTTGTTTACGAAACAAGATTCTGTATTGTGTTCAACGTATCAATTTGGTATTGTCGATTCTGTCGAACTGAGTCGAGATGGAAAAGTTCGAATAGTCAACGTTCGTTATCAAAATGCTGGTGAAAGTACGAAACGAACTACTTATCGATCTGCAAGAAATCTTGTTGTTATCCATCGAATTGATGACACTTGAATAATGAATGACCTTTACAAGGCTAGTTTTATGAAATGAACTTAGCAATCCTCAACGTGTGGGGGAGTGTAGGGTAAAACCCACTTATTTATTTCTATTCATTTATTTATTTATTTATTATTGATTGATTTATTGTATATATATAAAAACAAAAGAAATATTTTACACGCATTACTTAATAACTCTCTAGTGTAATTATCTAAACTTTCAAAAGTGTATTTATTCACGTTTTTTCTTTTTTATGTTTTCTGTTGTTGTTGAAGTCACGTAAGACATATGAGAGAATTCAAAGTTTCTTTCTACTAATTTTCAAGGCGTCAAATAAAAGTTTCACTTCAAATACGACTTAAGTTTGGTTCATGCACACTCTCAAATTAGGCATGTGGCCATCCGGTACATTTATTTTATTATTAATGTATCTTATATTTGTATAATCTTTGTAAGTTTTGCAATATTTTATTTAGTTTGAACTTATATTCACGTTACAAACGATGTCATTCTTATCAATTACCTAACAGGGATCCCCCTAAAAAAATAAAATAAAAGTACTTAAAGAAGCTCGATATTATTCGTTGATTTAACTTCATGTGCAATGATATCCATATTCTGCATCAGCATTTTTTTCACTCCGAGTTGTGCTGTGTATGTTCCAGGCACTATAAGTCTATCTTTCAATTTCCTGAATGTTTGTAATGGAATATATAAGTATGAATGAGTACTGGAGAGATACGATGAAAGGCTTTCAGATGAGTTATTTACATTTACTGAGCAAGGAAATATAGAGCCTCATCAAAAGAGCAAATGATAGAATGGGTTCTCAATGCATGGAACTATTGCTAAAAGAAATTGTTTTTTCAACCTTCAAAATGTGTACATTTTCAACTGGAACCGGAGGGACTTCTGACAATGTAGATGTTTGCGTGGATCCGAGCGATGCATGGAAGACGTAGAACCTCTTCTTTTAGATGAAGATGATGATGAAACAGATGAAGTTAATATAATGTATTGATTGGAAAAATAGATATATTTTTAAGTCTCCGTCTAAAACCACTAAAATTTAAAAAGCTCGCAGGGGATAAAAAATACGGTGATTCAAAATTTTTTTCTTGTTTTTGAATCTTCAATATACCAGGAATTTATTGTAAGTCGTCTTAGCTTTGATAATCCATACATTGTTGAAAGTGCAGCTAACACATTTTCAATGTTCTTTACCTAGCCTACAGATCTGCTGAAGTAGAACATTGATAGCTTAATAAATCTGTTTATTCTCTTTATTGCTTTCATTTTAATCATGATAACTTGAATTTCCACTAACTGGAACTGATTTTAAATTCTTTTACCTTCCTTTCCTTCTTACTTTCTTATAAAATAATTCTTTCGTCAGAAAAATTAAATTATTTTAAAGGTATAAAATTATTTTACCCATTTAATTTAAAAGACAAACCCTCACTACAAAACTTGTATTATAGAATTTTATTTTGGTTAAAAAAGAAAACTTTTGTCATTATTCAAAGTTATCAAAAAACAAGTTAAAGTGTTTTTTTGTTCTTCAGAGGTTCGAGTTATGGGGAGCATACTGTATAATGATTTCCTAAAGAATACAAGAAATGAAATGTGTACATGTCTGCGTTTTTACCAAGTTGTGAAGCAAACTAATATGTTTTTTTAGATAGCAGTTTGTATGAGAACGCTGAAAAAAAACATTGCGATATGAAGATTGACATTCGAACTACAGAACTGGTTAATAAAGACTTAGATAAGTATTATAAAGCTTTAGATAAAGCCATCATGAAATATCACAGCTTGAAATTAAAAGAAATAAATAAAATTATTAAAGAGTATTGGATGAAAACGTACAGAGGACATGGTGAGGACATTTATTTTTGAAGATTTAAGCATATTCCAATATTCTATATTTGTTTTTCTCTGTTAGCTAATTTTGTTAACATCAGCAAAACGTCATTATTTTGTGTAGATATTGACACCATCGAAGTTGTTGCTGAAGATGATGATGATGGAAGTGGAGCTTCAAAAGCAAGAAGATCATACAATTATCGCGTAAGCAAATTAGTTATACTAAGAAACAACGAAAAAATCTATATATGTTCCAATCCTGTACAATCTTAATTGTCGTTCATAAACTTTGATCTTTTCCTCTATTTTCTTGTCAAGAACATTTAAGACTCAAAAAGTGTAAAAAAATTAGCGCATTCAGCCCCAAATAAAATTTTGATATTATATAAAACGTGCATGGCCTAAAGTTAACCTGATCCCTGTGTTTACATTTTGTCATAAATAATTAATATATGCTTATTTTTACATCGGTATTAGTTAAATTGGCTGTTGTCTTTTAGGTGTGTATGATAAAATCAGATAAATATCTTGATATGAAAAGCAGGTGCAGTGCTGGTCAAAAGGTAAGTCTTGATTCTCTGTTATTTAATTTTTTATTTTAATGGATTTCTAATACTGAAGATCTGTTAATTCTTAAAACACTGCTTTTATTAATATTTTTGAGGATGGTTTTAGTACAGGACTGTTCCTGTACTAAAACTGTTTTTTTTTTAAACTTTTTGAGGGTTTTTAATTTTATGATTCAGCTTCAAATAAATGAAATTCCCCTGCTTTTCATAAAAATTTGGTTTACGACACATACCATTTTATTGTGTATTAATCCTACAATTTTTTGATTATGTGTTTGTAACTTGAGATTATCAACTGAAATGAATTGAAATACGTAACCTGGTCTCTTGCTTTACAAGAATTTGTTGCATTAACTATGATCAATAACAGGTGCCCTTTTAAAATTACTTTTAAAACGTATAAAATTAGACGATAATAGTATATCCTAAGTCTTCAATAATCATATCTCCAGACCTGATACCTGTATTAAGATTATACCATACCAAACGGAACACAATTTCTGGAGGATAACCTCAAGTTTGTCTGGCCATGTTTTGACTTTATTATTTTTAAAATGTAGTTTATAAAAAACTCTAATAATGCTCATTCAAAGGAAAGTGAACATGTCGTAGTGCATTACAGTTACCATAATTAGTATATAAGATTAGTTGAATAAGAAGAAAGTGAACATGTCAACTTTGTGCATTGGTTGAATAGCCTGTGGAATATCTACTTGACCAGGTTACATAGCACAGTTCAGAGAGGTCTTATGATGCCGTCATCATAAAAAAGCAACTTCTTCGTACATGTACAAAATAACATTTTTCCGAATTTTGTTACCGAATTCGAATCTATTGTGTGAAACTTCAAACACCGACGAGGACGTTATATGATCATGTGCTTTCAGTGAAAGGTTATAGAGAGGTTTTAAATGTTTTTTGATGACATAATGAATTTGTAAAGTATGAGAGGGCACTTAGGTGGTCTATTGTTATTCGTGATGGAAATGACGTCCGTTATTGTTCCTAAGTTATTTGGCCTCAAACCTATAAAGGCATCACACCAGCTTCAGTAATCTTAAAAGGTATTGATGTCAGTCTTCTCTATTGACGTGATTACGTAATGTTAATATGGTTCCTTTGACGTTTAGCCAATGTGACATCATAATATCGACCAGTACCCACCGGGGGCCTTGTGGTAAGCATTCGGCTCCAGAGCGGAAGGTCTTGGGTTCAAACCCCGACAGAGTCATGTCAGAGACTATAAAAGTGTGAATCGATCATTTCTGCTTAACGTTCAGCATGAGAATAGAATTGATATCTTAGGCGGTTGTCTAGTTGAGCGGTTGTTGTGCTTGCACGCCTTCCGTAGCTCAAATGAGAGCTTTAAATGCACTAGGACTCCCTTTGCAGGACCCTTATTGATAATTGGCGAAATGTAGTTTACACTGTTGCTGTAATGCGTATAGATTGAACCACTGATAAAAATAATGTATAGGATCATATGTGTTCACAAACGCATAAGGAGATATAAGTGTTTTGAAATTTTAAAATTTTGCTGACGTCAGTAAAGTCCTCTAAAGTACAAAAAAAAAATTCTTTAGAAATTTGCACTGTAAACTCCACTTAGGCAGGAGTAAATTGGAAAAGAGAATCGTAACTTGTATTTCGATGACGTCTGCCAGGACTCGTCAATACACAATTTTTTTTCTCATCATCACTAAAATTCTTAACAAAAACGTGAAACCATGGAATTTTCTTCCAGGAAAAATGACATCACATACAGTTTAGTTCTCCTCAACAAAAGTTTATAATACGAAATATGAAAAGGCCATTAGCTTACACAACAGCCTTCAGTGGAGTACAATTCCACAAAAATTTGTTCTTTCAGTATATTGCATCTGGTCTTTTTCCCACAAAAGTTTACACAAAATTTAAAAAAACAGCAGTTTGCAACAAAAACAAAAACACAAACAACCATACCATCCTCTCATAAATTAAAATAAAGTCATAAACCCACGTAAATTTCCAATCAAATGTCTACAACCCCCTGTAAAAATAACCTGGCATTTTACATGTAGGCTGACAAAAGTTTAGCAGGATGTCAGAAACAAAACAATAAAAATAACTTAACGCACACGCTTTAAATTCTGAAAAAAATTATTCCACTTGTCATGTTGCACATGGTCCCCTTGTAAAGTTTACAGGAAATGTGAAAAGAATTATACTATATGGGCATAAAAATACATCACACTATCCTGCCAAAGTTTTCCGTTTGTTAGTCAGCTAACAGCTTTAATTTTAGGACAAATACATTAGTTACGCGCCAGGGGATACATAAATTATGCAACAAAATGTAAACAAATATGCTGGTATTTTTTTAAAAACGCGGTAAAATATAAAACTTTAAGAATTTGAGGCTTTTAAGTGGCTTTTCCTGGAAAATGCGAGTCTGCTTGCTCCAGCGATATAAAAAACCAAGTTCTTACTATTTGTGATTTCAAATCCACTTTAAACTCTAGCCTTTATTTCCTACTTCTAACTTCATTTTACTTCTAACTCCACTTCTCACTTCCAACTTCACTTTTCTACTTCTTTACTTGGACTTTTTTCCTTTTAAATATGCTTTTTTGAACCACTGTTTTAATTTTTTTAAGATAGAGGGATCGTTCTTTTGTGTTGTTTTTTTTGGTGGCGAGAGGACACCATTTTTCAAAAGCTAGCCGTTAAATTTATTTCAGCAAATCAAATTGACTCGTTTTCATCACGTGATGTAGACAAAGTGAACCCACTGGCAAAATCTCAGGTGACTTATGGCATGACCCCCACACTGACCTCATACGGATCCCACTATATTACGTGACTTAGATGGTATATAATTTTTAATATGCACAGGTGACATCATATGAACATGGAAAAAAGATGTATCGAAAACAAAATGAAATAAATTACCCCATACAACGCTGATATGTTTTTCCGTCACTGGAATACCTTGGTCAGTAAGGGACTATGTGCACCCCATATCAAAAAGCGACATCTTTTTTTTTTAATAACAGGGGCGGCGGAGAGTCATTCTACGTTGTTTACTTCATGTCACGATTGCCCGTTATAGTGAGAACAGCAAATCCCGACACTTCTGTGTCTTTTGTCGACTCTAATAAAATTTCACGGCATTTGTCGCTATTTTTTCTCCGACATATGTGACGGACTTCCCGTATGTTGTTATTGTCAAACGGGTATGGAGAAAAGCATAATGGCGGATTCAAGCGGGAATTTTATCAAAAAAATAGACGCTTGATGTGCAAAACATATCGTGAAAATGGCTAGCTTTTTCTCATGTGGATTTATGCGTACCGCTGTGTTATCAAATTTAAGAAAATATCACCTTTCAAAGAAGGAGAAGAGATATGCAGAATTCTCTGCTCAATTCCCTGATGCGTTTGATGTTCCTGAGCATTACTTCAACAGAAAAACTCAGGAATTATCACAATTTTTACGTAAAAATAAATGGAACACAGATATAAAACAGCAATATATGGAGTTTTTTTAGCAGGGATAAGTGGTTAAAGCTGCAAAATGATGAAAAGAAGAAACATTCATTGGGTGACTGCAATCATTGCAATGAATTATATTTCAGTATACAATCAAAATTCCCCAGCGTAATTGGACACACCTCTAAGAAATATAACTAATGACCAAAGTATCAATTCAAATAACTCATATTTAAGTAATATAACCAACTCAACGGACACCTCAAAAGAAAATATTTCATCAACAACAGACTCATCATCAGACTTTAAAATACTATCTTCAACGCCCATAGCAAATAAGAGAAAAAACATTGTTAGCCTGGAATTTCCAAAAAATAAAAAAAATAAACAATGGCAGCACTATCAGCCATTCACAGTTTGAACGACACTTTCAAAAATGTGTATGACACAACATTCACAGAAATTCTGCCAAAACTTTCTGGAGTTAATTTAACTCCAAGAAAAAGTAAAATTGAAAAAAAAAAGATATTGAGAACATCACACATAAAAATAAAAAAATCAATTGAGAATAACTTCCAAGAAGATAACAAGGATGTCGAAGCACTGTTTGGCACAAGAATGTCTGGTTCATGTCATAATAAACAGAGATAATTTATGTACCTCAAACAAAAAGGTAATTGATTAAAGTCACAGAATAATTCTAAATTTAGTCCTCAAAATTCATAATATATTTCATTTTCATAGAAAAAAAGGCTTCAGCAACACGTGTCCATGCAAAACACCATAGCTCTCTTGATTTTGATAAAGTTGGATTACTAAATGAAGTTATGTCCATGACAAATGATGACAAGGTATATAGGTTTTTGTCAATTTTAAAGTGTCAATTGCTCATTGCCATGAAGATAAAATGTCTCTTTTTCAAGCATTGTTAGCATAACACTTTTGTTTCTGTATTTCTAGTTGAATCTATCGGAACTTGCACGTAAATACCACATTAAAGGAACAACTGGAAACGTTACTGTCAAAACATTTCTCCTCGATAACGACATTGATTTAAACCGATTTAAAAATGATTTATCAGCTACACCAAGAGTATGACGATCATATACCAAAATGCCAGGTATATACAATACCTAAAAAAAATAATAGAAAATATGTTAGAATTGCAAAATTTGATATAAAACTGCAAAATTTGATCAAGGTACATTTTGTTAATACAGATATACTTATATTTCATGTTTCAGGTGGATCAGGGGTGTCAATGCCTATGCCTCGCAGTTATGAGCAAATAAGACAGGACATGCGTGAAGGTGTAAAAACCGGAAAATATCTTCTTGGTGAACTGATAGAGCCCAAACAACATAAAAAAATTGTCATCAAAGATGGTCAAATAACAGAAAGCGTATACAGTCAGTGGAAGAAAAATTCCATTACAACAAATTGTGGAATATTGCGTAGTTTACCAGAAGTCCATCGGCATTTATTGTTATGGGCTGATCATGCAAGTGTTTTGAATAAAGGCCATCTATTATTTACAATAAGAGCACTTTATAGCCCAAAAATATTTTATACAAACAAGGAAATGGAGGAAAAACATGTTAAGATGGATGTGCAAGCAATTGTTGAAACACCACAGTTATACATTCTTGGAAAAACTCCCGATTCATTAGCTGATAAGTTGTCTTACACAAGTACCAGACTAGAAGATATCCAACAGCTAACTATTCCAATTGAAATTGATGGAATTAAAATATATGATACACTACGAATTTTCTTGAGTGAGTATTTTGTATTTTTGTTTTCATTTTCAGTTATTTTTCTCTCCATTTTGCAAAAAAGTTTATGTTCACGAAAAATATCGTTTCAGTCAATCTGTGAAAATTAATGACTAAATTTCTGATGCTAAAATATGTGATAGATTTTAATTCCTCTTATAATTTGATTTTTAAATATGTCATAGTTGATCATCCAGAACTTCAAAGTGAGTCTGGTCACAGCCAAGGAGGCCTTTATCCATGTATGTGCGGATGCCCTGCTACAGATTTTGATCAATTAGGAAAGACTTTTAATCAAAAAATATTGAGCTTGGAAGAAAGGAGACAAAAGGTCAATTGACTGATATATAATGCTTGGGTTCCCACAAATACATGAAATAAAGTAACAAAATCCTAACAAATATCTACACAAAAATTGTTAAACAACGTACACTGTATTTTATAGGTGGTGACAAAGGGGAAATGTGGGAAAAAGAAATTTGCAGTAAGACCATTTCAAAAATTAAATGCTGTAGATTTAGCATTGGAAGTAAACCTACGAGGGATTGATAGATACATTCCAATAAAGGATGCAAAAAAAAAGATTGATTTGGAAGCATTATTGAAGAAAAATATGGAAGGCATTATCCGAACACCAGCACTATGTTACGGTTTCGAAAATAAGAAACTTGGTACGATAAACCTTAAGGAGTATGAAGTATCATTATTTGAAGGACTACATGATATTAAAGGTGATAAATTGTTTGATAAGGCTATGTACATATCAAATTTTATTTAACATTAATTATTTCCACAGAATGCAAGATACTGAGCAATTGTATAATTAACTGAATATGTGAAAAAATAATTATAGAAGATGACAATGCACAAAGTTTCACATGCAGATTGTCTAGTACAACTTCCATTATAGAGAAAAACAGAATTTACACTTACCATGTCTTCAATTTATTTTAGGTCAAGAAGTCCTTCCAACTTTTCTAAACAACAAAGAAAGAGATATATTTAAATCTACATTAACTACTTGCTTTGACAATAAAGATAAATTAAGAGGTTTGATTATTTTGCTTGTATTTTAAAAATATTCAAGGGATCACATGAATAATATACTATTTCCATTCAAGGTGCTGATTACAGATACTCAACCTTAATGCTTTATCACAACTTGAAGGATTGTTGCCCTGAAGCTATCCGTATCATTTTCCAAACATTGGTGGAAATTTGTCAGCTATGTTATGCTAATGCTGATGAACGGAGTCCAAAATCAATTTTACGTATACATAACATCACTTTCAAACATGCATTATATTGTATAAATTCACTTCGAAACCGAAAAGCAATTTCTCATCGCAAAATGTTTGGTATTTACTTCCACGCACTAACAACCCACCTTCCTCAAATGGCACGGATGTTTGCACCAAGTCAGCTTCACACCGAAGACGAAGAAAGACAGTTCAGTTACCTTAACCAAATCAGCAGAAGTACGTCATCTCGCACAAACGAATCTGTTCGGGATAATGGCATAATACGGCTTCAAATAGAGCAATCTTTTAATGAAAAAAATGGGACACAAAACACCAACTTGGAATCAAAAATTTCAAAGTTATCTAAATGTATCAGTATGTTTTTGTTTGTTTAACAGATTGAAACTTATCTGATATTTTTAAGATACAGCCAAATTGTCTTGAACTAAAATTTATCCTTTACTTTTAGTGAGCCAAAAAGAAAATTCTACCTTCAATTTGGATGAAATCCCACAAGAAATATTCCAACTTCATTTACAACGTATATCTCACTACCTGATATGTGGTGAAAATGTGTGGTGGCATCATGAAAAATACACAAATGACATAATATTTCATAATGGAACATCAGAGCCCTGTGATAGGCCAGAAGGTCCCCAACTTACAGATTTTACTGAAAAAACAACGGCCAAAGTAGTTGAAGAAATCTCCGAATTATATCAAACATGCCTGAAAACATCCAACCTGACATTACCAAATTCTGTCAAACAAGCAGGTATTAAAGAATTATACTTGAATTATTTGTAAGGTTTTTTTTACAATTTCCAAATATATATAATCACAAACATTTTCTCAGAAAGCATTTTTTTTTATCTTTTGTTCACTTTCAATCCATTTTTCAGCATAATGGGAATGCAATAATACAAAGTGACAGTGAGGTGATTGACATAAACATTCAATGTAATGACAAAGAAAATCACAATGAAAAACAGGTATATAATTTCCACCAGGGCTGCTTGAATAGGATCGGTTGATCGTAAATCTATATAGATTCACATCATATATATGACAAGCCATAGCACAGGCTGATGTATGTATATATGTGTGTGTGCATACAATATTTTTTCTATTTTCGGTAATAGATTGAAAAAAATACAAAGCCTGAGTGATGTTGATATAAACGTACAATGTAATGATGAAGAAATACAAGGTCCCTATGATGTGAAAATGGACATACTCAGTCACGAAGAAGATGATAAACAGGTATATTTTGATGTGTAGAACTTTCGTGAATTTTTATATTTGGCACAACAGTTAATATGTCACATAAATTTATTTAAAACAACTATTCACAAAAGTTAATCCCACAAAATTAATTTATTACAGGTAGAGATGGTGGAGATAGGAGAGCAAGCTCAAGATAAAATTTACATTTTCGGTGAGGTATTGGAAAGTACGTTATGCAGTGAAGACACGAAACAAAACAAAATAAAATCAACATTCAGCCATTTATCCAATATTGCAAATTTGATTGGGAAAGTTATTGGAGAGAGTCGAATCTTGGTACAATTCGATAAACACCACATCAAATACAGAGATACTGGTAATAGATACTCCAAACAACAATGTGCTAATTTGTTTCTTAAGCTGCAATCCAAGGTACTGAAAAAATATAGTACTTCAAAAACAATGGTTCAAAGTTGGGAGAAGAATTTCTTTTTGAAAAATAATCATGAGCCTACAAATGAAGACATATCCAAAGACGGCGAAGCTAAAAAGCTGTTCCGTCAAATGATGTTGGCAAAAAAGTTACTACAGATGTGGAAACTATAATCTTAACAAGACCAATGACCTTCTAAACAGAACTATCAAATATTGTATTTATCACTATATAGCTAGCTAGCTAGCCAATATTAGACGGTTAGCTAGCAGACAGCAACAAACATAACAAAGCTTGGTTTCGATATTTCTTTCATGTCAAAAACAAAAAAAATTATAATTTCACAACTTACTTTTTTTTGCTGAATTCCTTTTTCTCTTTCCATAGACCAACGTAAACTGTGTTTTGTTTTTGTTTTCACAAATTTGTCATGCCTTGCTGCCACTCCCTGCCAACTCATCAAAAGTTAAAGTGGCGTCTTCGTCGGATGACTAAATTCAAAAATCACGGCTAATTTTATGCACGCGGTAGTGCGCGGGAGTGCCCGCAGAGAAAACGCCATTTAAGGGGTTGTGCCATAAGTCACGCGAGATGGACATATTTTTTTCGGCGACTTCAAAAGAAAATGAACACATCCACTATGACCGTCACATACACTTCGTATTATTATATAAGATAAGACAACCATTCCACAATGGATATCAAAAGTAGAATTTTGATTATGTACTGATTTTAAGAGGCCTACATGTTCTAAATGTTAGTTCATTGGGACGTCAGGAGTGGCATCCCATGGTACTTTATTTTTTGATGAAATAAATGTTTGATGAATTTAATTGAGGTACAGGTTAAATGCTTCCCAGTAACGTCTGTCAAAGTAGTTGTTTCTATTATATTTGATATCGTGAGAACATTCATAAGAGTGCTTATTTCAGTCTTTACCGTGAAGATTATACATAATTTTTGCCAATATCTGATTATTTTTTTTTCAATCTGTATAATATAACAATGCAAAAAATAACAATATTGGGTGACTTACACACCACCATAAAATATTTACAATAATTTAAGGTACTAGCATCTATCATCATTCGTTTGGCACTTGCTGAAACTTTTTGTCTCAACTGTGGGATCTTAGCGCTGGACGAACCTACTACGAACTTAGATGAAGAAAACATTGCAAGTTTAGCAAGCTCACTTCGAGAGTATGTTAACTTTATTTTATTGTGGTATATTTTATTCAAAGATGTCTTGGAAACAATTTCATTTTTCTTTAGTATTATAGAAGTTCGTAGACAACAAAGGAATTTTCAATTATTAATTATCACCCATAACGAAGAGTTTGTACAGGCCCTGGGTAGATCAGATTTCGTTGAGGATTATTTCCGCGTATACAAAGATGAAAAGTTAGTGATTTTTTCAATTAACGTAAATGTAATACTTCTAGCATTGGGATGTGTTATAATAAATAAGGAGTAGTACTTGTAATATCAGTTAACAATTTTATTTAGTCTGCTATGCTTTAGCGTATTCTGCTGTCTAAAAGAAAAAAACATGATTGTGGTACTATGTGTTTTAGATTTATTATAGATCAATTTGCAGTAATGGAGATTGCTATTTTTCAACTATCTTAATCTTGTGTTTTTGTTAATTAAGCAGTGCCTTAATTTCATATCCATGTTATGGACCTAAATTTTTAGACTCGTCAAAAATTGAATTGGCACTTATGCACTTATGCAATTCCCTCATTAGTGTTTATTTCTTAAACAACAAGATGATCAAAGAGGCACCTTGCATTCATTTTCTGCTAGAAATTTTTTTTTTTGTTTTTTTAAGTAGAATTGCTTTATTTTTTATGCTTTCATTTTCTGATTAGTTAATAAAGTGGTTTGTTAATTTTCTGTAACAAGATAAAAACTGTGTCTGGCTAAACCTTCATCAATAGGAGTTTTTTATGGAATTACATTCTGTGACAAACAAAAAAACTAACTTTTGGCTAAATAATGTTACCTATGGGCAGTAACCATTAATATGTTACCAGCTACACTTTTGCAGCAAAAACTCGCGCAGCAAAATCAAAATGATTTCTGTTCAGTCTTGTGAACTATCGAAAAAAAATTGGTTGCCTTCTGTTGCGGAAATTCTTTAAAACAATAGTGAAAACAGCCCTGTTGAACTCGTCGCCTAAACCATGGTTTTACAGTGTCTCTGTTTTCATTGAAATATCACAATTCTATTTGGTAAATTTTGTTCCTTATGTTAAGGATTATGCTAAGCTATTGCTTTCTACCAATTTTAGGGGGTATTCAAGAATCCACAAATTGAGAATGGTAGATAAAGAATAACGAAGAACCAGGCTGGTAAACATGCTATGATGTTCTGATAATCTTAACAAAATAGAACGTTTCCAACAAAATGATTACTAGTTTTTTTGTTTGTTTGTTTCTGTATTTATTTGTTTTGGTTTTAAAAAGTTTTATTTGGTAAGTGATTCTGTATTTTTTGGTTATAAATTTGTAAAAAATGCATTTTTAGTTGCACATAAATTTATTTTGTAGGTACTATTTTTAGCAGTAAATTTTTAAAGTAATCTGGGAAATATTATAAGTTGTAGTTTTGTAAATTCATTTTTAAGTATTTTGTTCACACCAATGCACATTACATCAATATATTGCAGATAATTGATAAATATTGCATATTGTTACAATATAATTATATAGTGTGAAAACACTATATAATTATATATAATATATAGTTATATATATATATAGCACTTAGTCAAAAAGACGCAAATGTTTGCATTATCTTACAATATTTTAAATAAAACCTGAACAAGATTTAAATATTGCAGATAATTTTTTGTTGTTGTTTCATTGGATGGTTTTATTAAAATCAAAACGAAATAACGTCGTTAAGCAAAGCAACAAGTGGTTTGGCAATATATTGTGAGCAGAATTCAGCAGCATTCTACAAGATATTGCAAAATATTGCTGTAATATGAATTTATTTCTAAATTAATCTGTAGGAAAATTATAAGCTGTAGCTTTGTAAATTTATTTTTAGGTATTATTTTTAGTTGTAGAATCTGTAGGAGTCTTTTGTGTTTTGTGATTCATTTTGATTTGTTTTCATGTGTTTTATGTAAGTATAAATATTACTTGTAGATTTATAATCTGTGGGGAATATTATAAGTTTTATTTTACAAATTAAGTTGTTGGGGATTAAACCTTGAAACGTTGAATCTTGCCTATGATCAGCTAAGAGATATTCTAGAACTCTTTGATAATATTATCAATGTGTGGCTTTCAACCAGGGTTGTTGGCCCTGTATTTGACTAATTGTCCTATTTTGGTTCCAATCCCACCCTTGTTACTTATTGGAGAAATGCTTGTTTTGACTACAATTTGAAAGTAAATTAAGTATTCTCTGCTAATGGAATTGCTTAATTTCAATGCAAGACAGAACAGTTTCATCGGATATGTCACTGAAGAAAAAAGGTAGAACATAGATTGCCATTGTTTCATTAATTTTATAGGTAATAATTATATTTTATAGTTGTAGATTTATAAAATTAATTGACATTCAATCGTACATAATATTTAAGCCCAATTCACAACTACATAAATCTTTGTTGTAAGAGCTTAAAACTGGTTTTAAGGCTTTGCATAGGATTTTTTCGTAAACCTGTTCAAATGTACATGATTTTTTTTGTAAGAACTTAAAAATTTCACAAGGTCTTCGAGGAAACATGATGTTCAATTCGTTGTAAGACCTCAGATTTAATCACTGCAGATACAGAATAGATGCATTGAATAAACATGCAGTTAAAAGCTGTTCTTGTGGTATCGAGAAGAAGAAGACGTCATCCAAACAGAAGCAAGTTTTTAAAATGTTACCATTAGTTCGTAATGCCTCAGCGACAGCATTCCATGAGTTTTCCTTTTTTGTCTTGCCTATGGAATTCAGGATGTGTTTTATCATAAAGTTCTTTATAATTACTGACTACTGCTAACGTCTCATCTTGGAAAGGCGCCATGTTTACTATCTTGTTTTAAAAAATTTAAACAAATGAACCAAATGGAACCAGAATTCGGATGTCTTTTTCTTCCTTTTAATTATAAGTTCTTACGATAAAGTCTTTTGAACAAAACTTGCTGTTGTAAGAGTTTATAAGGCCTTAAGAAAATTTTCATTAGCAATGTCACATATAAGATCTTTACATAAGAAAGAGAATGAATGTACATGGATTTACTTGTAAGTGCTGACAACAAAATGTTCACTATGTGAATTGGGCTTTATATTTTTAGATTTATAATTAAACTTTGTAGGTATTATTTTTATTTTTATTTATAGTTTTAGTTTTAGTTTTATAGTTTTCTAAGAAATTTCCTTATTTATCTGAATTAGCACTCTTGATAGTCGCGAAGATGCTGCTAATGAAGAGGACTTGTTATAATTAGAAATAATATTCAGTACCATTTTATAAGGTAAATTTAATTTTTCTTGAATTAGCAAAAAGTCGCTATTTCAGATAAATGCAGTAGGTTCAGTTGTAGATTTGTAACTTATTTAATATAACACAATAATTCCAAGATAACCAGTAGCAACTTGTCCTTCTTTATTCACCACCTTAAGATATTTATATGTTCTGTGAAGTTAGATTAAATTTATTTTAAAGCAGGGTGTTTATAGAGGCCAGTCAAACTAGGATGTAGGCAAACATAGATATTTACCTTGGTTAATGACTAATATACCCTAATAAGTGTTGTTAAAATACCCATTCTAAAGTTGGAATCGATTGGAATTTCAAAAATAAACTAAGACTAGGATAGTTAAAGTGTATTTTTATAAAATACTTTTATATAGTTAAAAAAAAATAAAAAATGGCGATGATACATAAGATGAAGATCATGGGTATCAGGAGTTATCCACCAGAGTTGGGAAGCGTGATTGAGTTCCAAACTCCACTAACCATAATAGTTGGACCTAACGGTACGGGTAAAACGGTAAGTTATGTTTCACTAGGTTGGCTCAATTGTGTTAATATTCACAGTAGCAACTAGATAGACACAATGGCATAGTGTCACTGGATAAACAATATGCCTTTCTTTGTGAAATGGGAATAAGGTAATCTGCTGCTATCATGTAGCATGTATTTTAACATGAAGTACTACTAGTGCTTGTAGAAAGATGTTGTATTGTTCTTATTAATCTTGGTGTAGTTGTGTAGTTGTGTTTTTTTGTCCTTTCTCCCTTTTACCATGGTAAATCAATTCACATTAAATCAGGCAAGAAATTCTATTCATTGAAAAAAAATTGTGTGTACAATTTCTTTTTGTAGAGTGTTATTGAAAGTTTGTGTTATGTGATTACTGGAAATCTACCACCGGGATGCAAAGGTCAAGCTTTCATTCATGATCCTAAGGTAGGTATCACCGTAACTTAATACAGTACTCTGTTGAGTTACACCTGAGGTTTTTTATAGCTATGTTCATAACAATTGTTTCAATTTTTAACATTTTACACACTAACTTTGAATACATTTTGAATCGCCCTGTGCCATTGAACCAAGCTGTATTTTCAACAGTCCTACAATATCTCTCTTTAGTATGTTATTCACAAATTTTCAACTTATTTTTCAGCGTACTGCTTTTGCTAAATGTCAAAGAATAATACCTATGAAGTTGTTCAATATATAGAATAGAATTTTTGTACAAAACCAAACCAGTGGTACTAGATTACCCACAATTTAAGAATTCAATTTCATAAACAAAATATTTTAATTAACATTAAAAAGAAATTGTAGTGTTTAATTGACACAGAGTTTATTCAAGAATTCACATACCTAATTAGACAATTGTGCCTAATCTTTTTACCAAACTTAAAATAAGTTGAGAAACCCATTAAAATTGCAGTAGAATAAAAAACGTTTGGAACTAGTATCCTTGCCAATTTCTTTATAAAAAAGAGTATTACATTTCTGCAGCTTGCTGGTGAAAAAGAAGTAAAGGGTCAAGTAAAACTTCAATTTACTGACATCACCGGAAACAGTATTGTTGGTCAAAGAAGCATGATATCGACACAAAAGGTATTAATTTATGCTTCCCAATCTAAATGAAATACACTGGATGAAAATTACATAAACTTTACTACATGTAGGATGAATGTGGCTACTTAAAAGTCTAAGACAATGTTTTTAAAAGAGATCTAAGATTGCAATATGTTTTTAGTGACCTAAAGGCAAGGTGTCTAGCACCTTGCAATTTTGGAAAGTGTCGGAAGTACAGACCTTTTTAATAATTTTGGGAAAAAAGACCTTTAAAAAATCTCTGCCAATACTTTGTTTTTTCTTCTGTTGAATGCTGACTCTAGTGATTAAAAGGGATTTTTTGAAGTACTAACTAATGATCGATTACATTTAAACACAGCCCGAAGCTGTTAATTAAACTTTTCTGAACACCTTCCATTTATGTTGCAAAATCGATTTGGAAATTTTAGGTATTTTGTCTGAAAAAGGTTTGTAAAGTCCTGAAATTTTGTTTTTAAAATTTTCTGGTTACCCTGAAGGATTTCTGCAGTACTGTTCCTAAACATGTAGTTTAAATAACTGTTTACATCAGAAATCCAGAGTGTGATGTATACTTATGTGTTATTATCTCTCTTTTTCACGTCTGTTTTTAAATATTTCACTATTTTATTCCTTTATTTTTAATTAGCATAAAAAAATAGAGACCAAGTCACTGGATGGTGTTATTTTGAAGCGACCTGCTGATGGAGGAGAGGTATTTGCAAGCAGATTATTTTTATTTAAACTACAAACAAGATCTCGGTAAAGTGGGTCAGCTGGCTTAACCGGGCTTGCTTGCTTCATCTAATAAGCCCTTAACAAACCGTCGTTGGAAACAACTGCACCAAGCTATGTCTCACAAATTGATCCTTAATAAGGGTAGGGTAACAAATAAGGATTTGTGACCCTGATTTCTGAATTATCAGTATTTATGACTATTTCCCCAATCACAAAAAATGTTGACACCAGCATAAAAACATCAAAGTTGGTTTGAACCTTTTTATCTTGTACTTAATTATTGCGAAATCATTGTAGCATTATCTTCCACAGTGTACTTTTTAACTTTTGTCCAAACTAATTTAACCTTCGTCCTGGTCTGCTAATAATCTTTCATGTTCTGATTCAATTATATGCTTTGTTCTCGATATTATCGATATCAACTAAATTTTCTTAATCGCAGAACATCTTAAATGATATGGATACTTTTCTACTTCTGGACTTAACTAAATATTTCGTCTTTCAGTTTGGTTTTATATCGACTCAATCTTTCTGATATAATAGAAAATTATTTTGATATCATTATCTTTGAAACAATATTGGAAACAATAATAACAAGATTTTTATTTTACAATGCTTATGTCAAACATCAACACAACATCGTATTCTAAGCACAAGCCTAGTATAACTTTTTTTCTGATATCCCACTTATCCGTGACCACATTGCGAATACACTCCTGCATTTCTCAATACTTACTGCTTTGGCAAGATATTTTAATTGCTATTTACAGTCTAAACCAGTTATCAATCAACTATTTTATCGACTCTGCACTATGAACTACAACAATCTTGGTCAAAATTTTTTGAGACAAGACAGCTAATTTCGAAGTTCGCCGCCACAAGTATTTGCAAAGGCTACTTCTATATTAGATTCACGCATTTTGAACTTGTCAAAGCTCACCTGCCAATGTTCAGATTGGACTTGGGTTTAGGACCTTAGGTTATTTGGTTAAGTCCAAAATATTGTGCTGACGTCAGCATGGCCATTTTGCACATATTCCATGTCTCAATATTTTTGTCCAAGATTGTAGATTTTCTGCATACAGTTACTCTGAAAGACAACTTAATCTAAATTTTAGAGTCGCAGCTATGACCTTGATAAACAGTGAAGCACTTAGTCCTATTCCTTACACCTGCAACTCTATATTCACAAATAAGGGCTTCATACTAAGTGGAAAAATGTCTGCCGTGTGATGAGGTGGATGATTGTTTCTAATTGTTTTAGCCTTAATTATACAATTTATTTGATTGTCCTTTCTAACAACCAGTAAAACATAAGACTTGTGGCTTTGTTTTACAGCATTCTCATGTTAGGAATTTTCAGGAATAGCAACCTTAGTCGGAATAAATGTTATTTTAAGCTTTTATTGGATGTAATTTTAGCCCAAAAGTATCAGCAGTCGCTGTACAGATTTCACGAAAGAGGTAATGTCCCATTTCATGTCATTGCAACATAAAATTAAAAGGATTCTACTCTTAATCTAAAGAAAGTGTTATTATTTTAGATGATATCAAGATTGGGTGTGTCTAAAGCTGTTCTTGAAAATGTGATATTTTGTCATCAAGAAGAGGCGAATTGGTAACCTTCTGACATTTTTAGGATAAATTTTAGATTGCTATAAACTGGCAATTCGATTTGTTATGAGATTAATTGCATACCCATGTGTTCTTTAGGCCACTTAGCGAAGGAAAGGTATTAAAACAAAAGTTTGATGCGATATTTGCTGCAACAAGGTAAGACAAATTATAATTGTATGTCCGTTAATAGGTAAAAAAGTGCACAGATGTCACAAATTTATGCATGTCTTGCATTAATTTCGGAAATAGTCCAATCCTCAAAATGCGATGTTTTAACTGTGGTACAAACGTATTTGAAGGTATTCCAAAGCATAAATCAATTAACCTATGTTTTTAGATACATTAAAGCTTTGGAAAGTGTACGCAATTTAAGAAAAGAGCAGGTAAGGTGAATGTTACATCTTACGAATGCTTAGATAAGCTATTGAACTGAAAAGTTTTAAAGTTTATATGTAATTTTACTTGACTGTCACTGTGGTTTTACTGTGTTTTACATGTGTTTTGAAGTTTTCGAATTAAAACCTATTTAAACCTAATTTAAGTAAATCCACCTTTCGAAAATTTTGCACGTTTTCAAATTGTGAAAATTAGACAAATTATTAGAAAACTGTGGAAAAAATTTGCAACAATTTTATGGCATGCGCGCTTTTGCAAGTCAAGAAAAGAGGGGGAAACGTATCAGACAGTAAACTCAACTTAGTTTAAGAAGAAAACCATTGTGAGTGTGTTTTTCAGTATCAAGTTATCTGGAAAGAATATAATGAGAGACGAGCTGAATTATTGTAAGGCCAAACACACTTAAATGTACAATGAGAATGCTTAATGTCTATTTTCATTTTTAAAACACACATAAAATCTTTTGAGTCTTAAATTTAAGCTAAAGATAAACCAAAGTAAGAAGCAAGATGAGAAATTCATCATTACAAAGATAAGTTTCTTACAAAAGGCACTTTTGAAAGCCAACTAATCATAATCTATTTACTTCAGGAAAAATATATAGATATGAGTTACTTATATTTCCCACATGCTTCCATCACCTTTTTCTGTATTTGTAGAGTCTACAAAACCAACTAGTCATTAATACTTCGCTTCAGAAAAGAATGTATAGAGATTTAGTTATTTATATTTCGTACATTTGCTCCCATCATTTTTTTTTATCTGTAGAGTCAAGATGTAAAGGGCTATCATACAGAACTTGGATACTTAACACAGAACAAAGAAAAAGCGAAAGAGGTTACTGAAATGTTTTCGAATAGTTAGAATTCAATGTATATCTGATAAAATTAACTTAAAAGGATAAAATGTTCTTTGTTTGTAACTTGAAGATAAATATATCAAATCATGCAAGTAATGCAACTGTTCAAAATAATTTTTTTTATTAATTTCGCCGCCAGCATAGTCGAAGCGTGAGATATTTATGTCTTGGTATGACAGAACAGATCTTGCAGTTTGATTTTGATTTTCAAGCTTCCTTATTCAAGGAAGTGTGAAATTATTGATAAAAGTTTTGCTATTTACTTCTTTCTTGCAAGAATATTTATTTACATCTTCAAGCATTTTTAAATGCTTTGAGCTCCATATAAATGCTGAAAAGATTTATTAAGGTTATGTATTAGCTACATACCATAGCCCATACTAATGATCTTAGATATCAGATATGATTTGGGAATGACGGATAACAGGTTTCTACTTTTCCTTCTTAAGTTCAATTCATAAGCTTATTTTTGTTTTAGTCTTTATGCTTTCTTCTTCTTCTTGCTGTTGTTGTTGTTTTGCGTGTGTCATTTTTGTAAACTTTTAACCAGGTTATTGGGATTTTGTAATAAGAGGTGTTTTTGAAAGAAAATTGCTTCATAATCCTTTATAAAACGTCAGGACAACTGATAAACATTTTAGTAATCTATTTGTACGGACTTAAAAAAATACAATGCTAAAACGTGAAATCGTGAACTCCTGTAAATTTATTAGAATTTACCAGGAAGATCTTTTTTCAGTTATTAGCTAAGTCATTTGTTGAGTTGGTAAGGAAAAAGGCAAATTTGTGGCAAAGCTTCCAGTTACTCTGGAAGCTTGTCAGTTTCTATATTACTGCTTATTACAAGTCTAAATAAATGTAAATATCTTTGTAGTGGCGTTACTTTTATTATAGATAACACGAGAGTTAGGAAAAGCAGAAGCACAAGTTGTGGCATCAAAAGAGAAGATCGAGAAAATTACGAATTCTTTGCAACCTTACGAAGTGAGTATTGAAGAAGTATTAAAGCATTGATTATATTGAGTATTAAAAAATTTAATCACTTCCATTGCTGTGATCCGATTGGTTAATTTCGATCCTCTAATTATCTCTTCAACTAATAAATAGCCAAAGATGATTACGATCATTGCCCGTCGATGACAGCTGTAGCTGTCGATGACAGCTATAGCTGTCGAAACGTAGCCTATAATAAACTCGCTTGTTTATGACAAGATAATATCTATATTGTTTAATATGTATTGTTTATAATTATATGATTACTACAATTTGTAAACTTAGTATGCTAAAATACATGGGGTTTTGTTTTTGTTCCAGAAAAAACTTTCAGAACTGTACTCCATTTCGCAAGATATAGTTGATATTGAGATGAGAATTGGTGAGCTTTTATTATTTCTTCTGCGACAATATCTTGCTATTGTAATGGAGAACGACAATACAAGTATTTGTCTTGCAATTATCTCTAGGAACTAATCAGTCAACAAAGGATCAGTTGTCAAAGAATGTTGCAGAATTGGATAGAAAAATTGTCAATAAGTTTGAAGGTGAAATGTTTTATCCCCAATGTCATACGCTACCGTGTTTTAAGTTTATTTGACGTTGAGAATATTCATACAGCAGCGATGATAGTGATTAAAGTGATTTTTTCTCTTTATTTGTTTTCAGGGAGTTATGAAGAATTGAAAGAAGTTGCATCAAAACATGGAAGTGAGTTTGAAGAAAGGGAAATAGAATTAAAAAATGTTGGTAAATTTAGTTTGAACTCTCTGTTGATCCTATTGTCATCTCTAGCTTAGATAAACTTATTTTTTATACCTCTTAGTTGGAGAATACGTCCAAGCGTCTTTCAACTGAGCTTGATATGCTGACTAAAACTAGATCAACCTTAGTAGAAGAACGTGGTAAACTTCAACAGGAATCAGAAGTAAGTTTTCTTCTTCAGTATATCCTTGATCTGTTGTGAAATTTAATAGACCTTTCCAAGTTTTTCCCTGAACATGTATGTTCTTCATGAAGAATATTGGGCCATATTAAAAAAATTGAAGTGCCACACTAGTTGCCTTTACCTAAGAGACATCTCACTGCACATCCTTTCAGACTCAACCATCAGCCAAGACACATTGATTATAAATTTGCACTGCACATCTTTTTAGACTCAACAAAAGCATGTCAAAAATAGGGATAAATACATTCAAGAATTTTCAAGTGAATATGACATGCAAGGTATTAATCATTCAAAGGTCCCCACAACGCCTTTCGTTTCGTAGCACCGTCTTTCGTTTCGTAGCAACGTCTTAGAGAGCCTTTAAAACCTAGAATACTGAGGGAGGTTTTCTTTGGTTGTAAATATAAGTTGCTGTAATTTATTATGATTATTATTAAAATTTTTTTTTGGTTAATAGTGGTACTTTTTCAAATAGATTAATTTGTGTAAGCAATACTATTTGGTGAAATATTATTATCCCACCATATCAAATATTGCATTAATTAATCCACTGTTTCAAATGTTACAGGATTTGGAAGTGGTCAATACTCAGTAGGAGAAGCTGATAGGTTTTTAAAAAGAATGAAAGAAGTTCATGGTGTTACAGTGAATGAAGGCAAAGAGAATCGAGTAAGTGTGCGTTATGTCTTCACAACAGCAAACACATTCGAGGTTCCTATAATCTTAAACAAAATTGCTGAGACAAAGGCAGTAAGTCAGGCTTTTTCAATGTTGGCAAGAAGCATCAACTGGTCAATGCTCTGCGATAGGCCGCAAATGCGCTAATTTTGCAGACTGGGTACACAGCATCAACCAGAAAATTCAAAAAAAAAGAAGCAATGATTAGACCTTTTTAAGATTTTGAATAACCTGTGATCCTAAGTCCGTAATTAATTTTTTTTTAATTAATTTAATTATGTAATAGCGTACGCGTTGTAGTTTGTACCAGGGTTGGAGTTTTTTTTTAAACCTGCCTAAAACCGTTTTTTTCGTTATGACTAATTTAAAGTATCCACTAAGTCATTATCCTATCAACTCAGGAACTGTTCAAGAAAGATTTAAACGAAGTTGAAACAAAGATCAGACAACTAGAAAAATCACTGCATAGACACGAAGGGATAATTGAACAGAAACAGAAATTAATTGTAAGTTTGATATGGTTTTGGTATTTAAATTTATTTATTTTTCTAATTTAAATACATTCATAACATAGGAATCTAACACAACGAAACTGTCAAGTATAAATAACTCGCTCAACTCACTGGCTACATCTGAAAATAGATTGCAAAATATTGAACAGATGCTCCAGAAAGCAAAAGCAAAGTTGGAAGACTTTAAAAATGAATTTAATTCCTCGCAAGTTAAAAACGAAATCAATGATTTGATGACCAGCAAAAAGAAGGAAGACGCAATTTTGAATCAGTTGCGCGAAGAAGAAGACATGATGATCCAGCAATCTGAAGCACAAACCAAAGTAGACATGCTTAACAGTAACAAAGCAGACAAAGAAGATACAATACAAGGAATGTAAGTATAAAATTATAAGTTATTTGTTTTCGTGTATATTCTTTAACTCGACTGGAGTTCCATCACTTGTTCTAGATTGCGAAAACACGACGAGGCTCTAGAGACAATATTTGTGTCTCGCCCACCTGCATCAGAATTGAAACAAAAGTTGAAAGAATTTGTGCGGTCAAAACAATCTGAGTTTAGGCAAGCATCACAGCGGTGCGACAAGATTAATCAATCAATCACTGGAAAAGATACCAAGAAGAAGATGCTACAGTACGTCTCTTTACTCAACTCTGATTTTTGTTATTTGATATTTTGTTGTTGTTTTGATTCTTATCTTAATAATGCTAAATTTACTTGGAAATTTAACTCAAATTTCTAATAAATACCCAAATTTTTGTGACAGAAAGAAAAATCATTTACGAAAACTGTGTACAATTAGCGGCCTTGTGAAACAAAAACGGAGCTATCTACAGAGAAAATATTATTATTTTTTCAATACACATATGCAGACCACAAAAACAAAGTTACTGTTCCCTCTTGCGTAGAGCGTGGAATATTTTAACATAGTGAAAATGTCATGGAAATACTAGTGATAAAAACTCGTAAAAAAAGCGAATATAAGTATCTTTTTTAAATTTCATGTGTTCAACAGTTTCTTTGTCAGTTCCGAATTTTTTGCTGTTTTCACAGTAGCCATATTTGTTTTGATTTTATTAATTTTTTGAAATCAATTTTTCATATTATGGACAGCGTTGATACAAATAGTCCCCGTTCTTGCGTAAAGTACCTATTTAATAGTTGGACAATGTGACAATTTCTTATTTAATTTTTAAGGTCATATTGGCAATGTTATGATATTTTTTACGGACCAATTGAAATGAATTTAAACTGGAAGTATACGGTTTAGTGATGTCGCTTGATTTGAATTGTAAAATTTATGTCACGTTTTTTTTTATTCTTATTTGTAGAGAAGAAATCAGAAAGAAAGAACAAGAAATGTCAAAATCAAAATTGAAAATTGATCAAACGTGCGCTGAGAACGATTACAATGAATTTCGAGAATTGGTTCAAAAAAGAGTAGAGAAATACAGCAAGTGAGAGATTTTTATTTATTTTGTTTATTTTTGAAACGTAGTTATACCAATCAACTAAATACAGGAAAATATTTATTGGGCGCTCAAGTTGTAGTTATGTCACAGTTTACACTGTCATTCATCTGATGAGTTGACTTTGTGTTCATAATCATATCCCTGCAACTAGTTTAGTTATATACCTTTCTCGCTTCCTGTTGCTAGTGGAAACGTTTATTTATTGTTGATTTTCAAAAGGTTCTCTATTTTACCTTATCGTTGGACTGTGAGAGTACAGGCAAATTAAAATATTGAAATTTTTAAAGTTACTGACATATCTCCATTTTTTGGGGGGTAGACAGGTTTCTTGATTAATGTTGCACCACTACGTCTCAGATTCAAGTGAAATAATGATTGTTTAAACGAGCAAGATATCAACTGACCCAAATTCTCCATCAAAACATTTTAGTTGCAAACATGATTGGACCTAATCGATCGCTAATTGAATGGTAAGATAATCGCAGCACGCCAGTTAAACATTGATTCAGTATATAAAAATAAAAGGATGACTGCTTTAATAATTTGTATAGGTTTATTACAATAATCGACCTCAAAAACGTTATATTTTAGCCAGCTGGTTCTGGGAGACCTGCATGTGTTATAGCCTTCGTTATTCAAGTTGTTAGTTAAAACTTCCATATAACATTTGTGCAACATATATTTGTCCTTAAACTTTTATTAAAACTGACTAAACATCTCATTTTACTGATGGCAGTATGCTTTTTACTGCATTTAGAAAAAATACTTGCGTCTTCTATTGGATTAGAGTATATGTTTTTACGTTAAAATCGGTTACTTTAGTGCTCTTGTTGAAATTGGTGCATTTGAAAGAATTTATCAGAAATACATACAACAGCTTCAGAATGATGACGTCAAAGAGAAGGGATGTCCACTATGCCATAGGAAGTTTGTATCGCAAAAAAATGTTCGAGAACTAGTCGAAGAGGTAGGCCATTAAATTGGTAACAAACTGGAGTTGCACCAGTTACTTTTCAAAATAATTAAGTAGGTTTCATATCACGTTTTAAACATTTTACCGCATACCGAAGGGATGAATGGATTTTACCAGAATTTCACTTTAAAAAACCTCTATAAAAGAAAACATTTGACATAAAGTATTTTTACTACCATTATTACGAACAATCTTGTCTTCTTAGCAATGTCCGATAATGTGGCGATCGATTTTTTGCAAACAGGCTAATGTTACATTTGTGAATAATACACATGACTTTATCAGTTTTATCTATTTTATTGTAAAGACTTCCTTCTTTATATATAAAGCAGAAAATATGCCCTAACATTTAATTTGTGTTTTTCCTGAGAAGTTTCTTTTTGCGAATCAAACTAAAATGAAAAGATCTTACTTTAAAAAACAGTGGTTCGCAAAAGGACAATTTGGAAACATAAAGACAAAGGGAATAAATTTGTTAATGTTATACTAAAGCAAACACTTGCAGATGGTGTTTAATTTCTTGCAGCTACATTCCTGTTCTTTTTTAGTTAAGCAACAAATTGAATAATGTTCCTGAGAAAAGAGATGAAAATCGGATGGCGTTGGATGAAGAGAAAAAATTAAATGCAAAATTAATGAACTTAGCTCCTGTGAAATCTGTTGTACGTTTTTGGCATTTGCCTTTTTCTCCATTATTTTAGTGATAAATCTTTTTAAACTATACCGGAACAAAACAAAACCACAAAACAAATTTCCTGCGGTTTTCACAAAGATATATTATTCTGCTAAATATTATTTGTTTTGAAATTTTCCGTTCCTGTCTGAGAATAAAGTTAAGCTTTTGTATCGAAACGGTAATATTTTGTTAACAGAATTGTTGTGTAATAAATTTTAGGTTGACACGCTTTTGAATGAGATACCTCTTCTTAAAGAAAAAGTGTGTGAGTTAACAAAAGAAATTGAAAGCGAGAGACATAATCTGAAGGAGGTAAGTTTTTTCGTTTGTACGCCGTGCTGTATGCTGTTTTAACGCGTAACCATGTCGTTTCTTTGTTTTTTCCTTGTATGCTTATAACGCTTTCCGTCTTTTTGTTTGCATGCTTTCATGTATGGTGTTCTAAAGGGAAACCATGCCATTGCTTTGTTTAATCCTTGTATGCTATAACACTGTCTTTCTTTTTATTTGCATGTTTTCATGTATTGTGTTCTAATAGGAAACCATGTCATTGCTTTGTTTAATCCTTGTATGATTATAACACTGTCTTTCTTTTTATTTGCATGCTTTCATGTACTGTGTTCTAATAGGAAACCATACCATTGCTTTGTTTAATCCTTGTATGCTATAACACTGTCTTTCTTTTTATTTGCATGTTTTCATGTATTGTGTTCTAATAGGAAACCATGTCATTGCTTTGTTTAATCCTTGTATGATTATAACACTGTCTTTCTTTTTATTTGCATGCTTTCATGTACTGTGTTCTAATAGGAAACCATACCATTGCTTTGTTTAATCCTTGTATGCTATAACACTGTCTTTCTTTTTATTTGCATGCTTTCATGTATTGTGTTCTAATAGGAAACCATGCCATTGCTTTGTTTAATCTTTGTATGATTATAACACTGTCTTTCTTTTTATTTGCATGCTTTCATGTATTGTGTTCTAATAGGAAACCATGTCATTGCTTTGTTTAATCCTTGTATGATTATAACACTGTCTTTCTTTTTATTTGCATGCTTTCATGTACTGTGTTCTAATATGAAACCATGTCATTGCTTTGTTTAATCCTTGTATGATTATAACACTGTCTTTCTTTTTATTTGCATGCTTTCATGTATTGTGTTCTAATAGGAAACCATGCCATTGCTTTGTTTAATCTTTGTATGATTATAACACTGTCTTTCTTTTTATTTGCATGCTTTCATGTACTGTGTTCTAATAGGAAACCATGTCATTGCTTTGTTTAATCCTTGTATGATTATAACACTGTCTTTCTTTTTATTTGCATGCTTTCATGTACTGTGTTCTAATAGGAAACCATACCATTGCTTTGTTTAATTACTTGTTGACATCGTCTTTCTTTTTATTTGCATGCTTTCGTATATCGTGTGCTGGTGAGAAACCATAATCAGTGATATTGCTTTGTTCATATCTTGCTTATTAACCTTGTTTACAACAGTTCTGATGTGCAGAGTTCATACGTGAGATGTGTGGGAAACCTAAAAATAGATGATTTTCGCTTGTTCAAATTTCCAGTTTTACCAAATTGTCTTTTAAAATCTTAAATTCTGTGTGTTGATGTATTCGCAACCATGTATAAAAATGTTAGAAAATAGTAACAATATTGGTAAGCTTGAGTCAGAACAACATAGAAACAAACAAAACAATGGTTTTCAACATATTAAAGTTAAATATACGTTAAAAAATGTCCATAAAAATCGTTAAGAAACATAAAATAATTTTTTAAAAATTAAGAAAGTTTTAAATAGGAAATTTGTACAAATCACGACGTTGGCTGATGTTCACGGTAAACTGTCAAATACTTAACGTATTTGTTCTAGATAAACACTCACTTAATCGGTCTCATTTTAATGGTTACTTCTCTTATTATAATCTTGATTTTGACTTTTTACGTTATTGACTGCAAATCAGTTACTGCTTCAACAAACTTCCCGAGGTAAGAGAAGCGTATATTACAAAATTTATTGTTTTAACAGGGGTGTTTATCGAAGGTTGTATTATAGTAATAAATTCTACTTGTATTATTTAGATCGAGTCAACAAAAACACTGGCTGAATCTTCAGAAAGAAACGCACGAGCAATGGAGGCTGATGTGTCTAAAATGGATGACTATCTTTTCGAAATACAAGGTACACATTTGTGAACATATAATCTATTTACTATAAAATAAGCACGTACTTTCGCAGAAGCTTCTTCGCTTATACCTTCATCAGTGCATAAAGATTTTCAGCAGAAATACTTATGCTTTTCAACTTTTTATATTCATGCCTTTACTTTAGAAACTTCGATATTTTTTCTTTGCGATGCCATTATTTTCTAAATTTCTGTGCGTCATCGTTTTTTTTTACTCGATAAAAGGTTTTTTGCATAGGTGGTAGCTAAAGAATTTCTAATTTAAACTCTCAATAAGTAGTAGTTATGGCACAGTACCGCGAAAAATATTGGACATATTTTTGAGTTTTTTATGGTCCCTTTTACATATTTATATTACATGGTTAGAGTTTTTCTTGCAGTTTGATTGGCTAATCTACGCGAAATATATGCTATACTTTTATTTTCTACTGAGAAACGAGTGCAATTTTTACTTTTTTTTCAATTCTACAGTGCAAAAAACTTATATTCTCTGTCTCATTAATCATCAGTAAATTAAATTATATTAAATATTTGGATTTTGGATTGTTCAAAAATTTGTTCAAATAACAATACACAGAAAGTTTTCTGCAGCAAACGTGTAAGTATCATACGGCTCTTGCGAACATTTACTGTTCCCAGTTGTATAAAAACTAGCTAATTTTATTAAAACCGAGCGATGATTTCATGAATGATGCTAAACTTTTAGTTTTTAACTTCAGTTAATGTTCCTTTATATGTTTTTATTATAGAATTAGACCGCCAGCTAAATCTGGAAAGTAGTAAATTGTCTGGTGTCACAAGTGGTAAAACAATGCAATCACTACGTGAAGAGGTGCAGGAAAAACAAAGTCAAGTTGATCATTTGGGCCGAAAGATCGAACATAAGAAAGATCAGCTAATGAGATATGAAAAGCAACTATCTTTTCATGATAAAGAAGTTAATGAATTGACATCTCAGAAAGTAAGTCATTGTGCCATCTTGTCATCGACATAATGACAAGATTTCGTAAGAACTTAAATTGTCACGTGGTTACGTTGACCTTCAGCTCATGGTAGCATTGCCACGTTAGATAAATTTTAATTAGATACCTTGCTAACCTTGTGAATATGAAAATCTTTTGACATTACATTTTACATTCTATCTATTTGATAAACAGATATCGCAAAATTTTGTCTCGATCAGTTTTATTTAGTATTGTTGTGTTGTAGTATTTGTATAGTTCATATCCGACATAGCTGATCTGTTATTGACACACCATTGCGAGTTTGATAAGTCATTTTTATAACTTGTTGGAGTAATAGGTTCTGGTAAGAAACGAAATGTGTTGCTTTGACTTTGCCAGCACAGGATTGCCAAAAATAGATTTATTAAGAACATTTTCCTAAAATCTCCTCAATTTTAGTTTTACAACCCGCCGCATCTTTTTATTTTCAAAATGCATAGTAATAATTTGTTCTTCACTCATAGCATTACCTTTAAAATATCATTTAGTATTCTCAAAAATATCGGTTCGGCCTTTGGAATGTAAGGTCGAAATACCAATTTTTAAAAGAAACTTTTTCGACTCTGTTTCTTTTTTAATAATGTTTAAGCTTCTGGTTATATTATTTACCATTTAATATTCTCATTTTCTTTTGAAAATCTCCATTTTTTATAAAAATAACTGTCATCTCAAAATAAAAAATTCTGATTGAAAGTTCTCAAATCTCCTCAAATTTTCTCTATAAAAGGAGTGGCAACCTTGATTAAGTTTTCGACAACTCGCTAACATGTGATAAGAAATATCTGCTTGTGTTACAGCTGAGATTGCAGTCAGAACTTCAACAAAGACTTCAACTACAAACTCAAAAAGCAGAAATATCATCTGCTATACAAGCGTATGAACGAGAAATAAAAGAAGCGGCTGGTCAAATACATCCTCTTAAAGACAGCGTTCAAAGAGAACATGAAAAGAAAAATGAAGTCATTTTAAACAAAGAAAAAAATGAGAATGAGACAAGAAACAAGTTGGAAAAAATTCGGAACGATGGGAATAAAGTTTTGGAGCTAACTAAACTAATCAATAGGTAAGTGTGTGGCACCATCTGTTGTTGTTTTATTACAGTGGACACCCTCTTAAGCCGCCACCTACGCGAGACGGATGGTTTGATATGCCCTGGGATAATTCTTTATAAACGTTACAAAGCCGGAACTGTTTTCTGGCCCCGTATAAACATCCCGCAGAACTTGATCTTCGTAAAGAGGATATGAGCTGACATGTTTTATTTATTAACGTTCTAACATTTTGTTACAACAACTGTATATAGAATAGTAGTTATTTTTGTTTTTAACTAGCAAATGACCTTCTGTTAACTCATCATGTTATACTACTGCTGTTGGACAATGACAATGGTGTGGAAGGCCTATAAAGCATGCTACGATGTTGAAATTTAAAAAGATTAAATCAAACCTCTCTAAAGCAGACAAAAATGTTCGTTCGCAAGTGTCCGCCTTAGAGAGACTTCACTGTCATCTACATGCAACTTTCAGATTCAAAAATCTAGCTATACTTTTGATGACGTCACCTAGGTATACTTTTGATGACAGTCACCTAGGTATACTTTTGATGACTGTCACCTAGCTATACTTTTGATGACTGTCAGCTAGCTATACTTTTGATGACTGTCAGCTAGCTATACTTTTGATGACTGTCACCCAGCTATACTTTTAATTACTGTCACCTAGCCAAACTTTTGATGACTGTCACCTAGCTATACTTTTGATGACTGTCACCTAGCTATACTTTTGGTGACTGTCACCTAGCTATACTTTTGATGACTGTCACCCAGCTATACTTTTGATGACTGTCACCCAGCTATACTTTTGATGACTGTCACCTAGCTATACTTTTTATGACTGTCACCCAGCTATACTTTTAATGACTGTTACCTGACTATACCTTTGATGACTGTCACCCAACTATACTTTTAATGACTGTCGCCTAGCTATACTTTTGATGACTGTCACCTAGCTATATTTTTGATGACTATTATTGGTAAAATATTAGTTCAACTGTTTAATTGTCATTGATTTTATTTTTGTACATATTGTCCACATGTATTTCTCCAACTCCCCTATTTCACCATTTAGGTCGTTTTTGAAATTTTTTCATTATTTTTCGATATACAGGATTCAATTTTCTGATTTCCTTTGTTTTAAATTATCTTTGTGTCTAGATTTATCGACTCAGGAAAAGACACAGCGGTGGATGACAATAATGAGCAAATCCAAACTACTGAGCGGAGATTAAAAATGAAAAGAAACGAATGGGAAAGAAAAAAGGAGGAGATATGCTCCATTCAAGAAGAACTCGCCAAACAGGGATTAAGAAAGAGGGAACTGGATGATAATATCCAATTAATTAAAACAAATACAGAAATACAAAAACTTAACGATAACATTCAGAAGTTGAGAGAGCAGTTAAGTGAGTATGGGGACTACCAGAATGTGAGAGATGAACAGTCAAAATATCAACGTATTTTGAGTGATGGCCGAAAAGATAAAGCGACACTGGAGGGTCAGTTGAAAGGATTTGAAGATGAACTATCACGTTGTAAAAGAGAGTTGAGTAAGTTGCTTTTTGTTTTTACTAACGAAATTACTCCATATGCAACATGGTGTAGATGCACCAACTTGCCGTGAAGATCTTCCCCCAATGTAACGTTCATTATGGGTAAAAATCAAAATCAGATAGTTCAGTAGCTGATGTCATGATTCTCGATATTTACCTTTTAAAATAACCAATTTAGCGACGCCACAGAGTTGGAGGGGGACGGAGTCGTGGACAGTAACTTGTTTTTCCAATTTTAGTTGCATTACTCCGTGGAAATATTGCAACTAAACCGTGTTTTTGTCAAAATTTCAGAACCATTATTAAAAGGTTTGGGAAGTACTGTCCGATAGTGTGGTCAGCATGTTCATACAAAGTCTATATATTGACATTAAACTGTGAACATGATTCAACCTGCGTGTAATGATAAATCAAATTTGCTAAATTCTCATTTTTGTTACAATTTTCAGATTTTCTTACTTCTATAACCACAGTAAGTTAAAAGAATTTCATTTCGATCTAAGTTCAGCGGAGGGTGGTTTTCCCCTTCATTTTTAGACAACCTGATTTTCTTCCCCGCCCATCCTCTGTTTAAAAAGGTTTTATCTTAAGGTTCGCTCCACTTCACTGCGTTTTCCGCCATGGCGCATAAAGCGCATGCGTACTTTCGTTAGAGATTTTGTCAAAGTGCGCACGCGTTAACAAATAAGAATGTAGTCAAGTGCAAACGAGCCTTTAGAATTCACAGAATTCGCGATTTAAAAATAAAACCTGGTCTTAATGCCTTAGTAATCAATGTTACAGATTATACTTGTTTCTCCCTCCACACTAAGCGTTACAACTCTGTACCAAGTAAGCAAACGAATATGTTTTTTAGATAGCAGTTTATATTCAAACGCTGAGACAAAACATTGCGATATGATGATTCAAATGCGAACTACAGAACTGGCTAATCAAGACTTAGATAAGTATTATAAAGCTTTGGATAAAGCTATCATGAAATATCATGGCTTGAAATTAGAAGAAATAAATAAAATTATTCGAGAATATTGGTTAAAAACGTACAGAGGAAACGGTAAGAAATTTCTTTCATATCTTTTTGTTTAGATATTCCGTTTCTCTCTGTTGTTGTTGTTTTGTTGTTGTTTTTTTTAATGTTATTTTTTATTTGCCCGCTTGCTATTTTGTCAACATAAGCGTCATCTGTATTTTACTGTAGATATTGACAACATTGAGATCGTAGCGGAGGGTGATGATGACGGAAGTGGAGCTTCTAAAGCAAGAAGATCATACAATTATCGAGTAAGCAAATCACAGTATCATTAACCAATTCTTATGTCAATCATAGTAAAATTGACCACTGCTTTTATTGCAAATCACAGTCCCATTAACCACTTCGTATGTAAATCATAGTAAAATTGGCCACTGCTTTTATGCCAGTCGTAGTAAGGTTGGTCATAATTTTTAGGTGTGCATGATAAAATCTGGAACAAGTCTCGATATGAGAAGTAGATGTAGTGCTGGTCAGAAAGTAAGTCCTCATTTTATTGATTTATTGTTCCATTTAAAACTCTCTAAGCTGATTGCAAAAAAAATCTGTATGTTATCTACCAAATCACAATTCCGCTTAATTGCTCCTTATATTTTTATTTTTGTGTTTTTTTGTTAATTTGGTATGTATAACAACCATTCCATTTAATGTACAACTTTGCTATTTCTGATAGATAACCAGTTGTGTGAAATATTTACAATAAGGTACTAGCATCTATCATCATTCGTTTGGCACTTGCTGAAACTTTTTGTCTCAACTGTGGGATCTTAGCGCTGGACGAACCTACTACGAACTTAGATGAGGCGAACATCACAAGTTTAGCAAGCTCACTTCGAGAGTATGTTGCTGTCTTCTTGGTTTCTCATGTATTTTTTATTTCAATATGACTTTGAGAATCACTTCGTTTTTCTTCAGTATTATAGAAGTACGTATGCAACAGAAGAATTTTCAATTACTAATTATCACCCATGATGAAGAGTTTGTGCAGGCCTTGGGTAGATCGGATTTTGTCGAACATTACTTGCGTGTGTACAAAGATGAAGAGTGAGTGGTGTTTAATCGAACGTTTAAACAGCTTTAAGTATGAAAAGAAAGTGTAATTTGAAACTATTTACAAATCCACTTTGTTGTGTAATCTGTTTGAAAATAAGGTTAGGAGAAGAGCTTTGCTACTTTTGCCTAAGAAATAAGGAAAAGATGCGCCTTAGATGAAATGTGACTAAATATTTTCGGGACTATAATTTTCCTTTTTTTACAATAATTTTGTCTCTTAACAGATTTTTCTGATAATGAAATGTATGGTTAAATTGTGCTTTCTCATATTTTGTAGAGGACATTCAAGAATTCACAAAATGCGAATGGCTGATAAAGAATAGCGAGATCATGATTTGTGCTAGTATGTTCCGAAAATCCAATTTTATCAAGCCGATATTTTGGCTCCAACAAGAATGACGTCATCACCTGCCAAATCAAGACTTTTTTGTTTCAAATAAAGAACTCTTTTATTTTTGTTAGTTTTGTTATTTAGAGATTTAAAACTTAGATATTTTATTTCGAAGGTACATATATGGTGTATATAAATGAGATATACAATTCTTAGTTATCGATACTTGTAGACCACTTGTTCAGTTCCTTACTCCTTAAAGGCTTGTTTACATTTCAGAAAGAAAACTTACTTTTCTTGCGGGTATCTTTTGTTATTATAAAAGTTCATATGACGTCAAATTATGCGTTATTATAATATGGCGTCACAGTTGAAAAGTAAGGCTGCGTGTCGTTTGCTAAAACACCTGCGAATACATTCGTGGATGTAGACAAGCGATGTTACAACACGTGGAAAGAAGATGAAGCTACATGTTTACATTGAAACAACAAAAGAAAATGTCGTCGTTACAAATGTTGATAAAAATCTCACAGTTTCCAAACTTAAAGAAAAAATTGAAGATCTAGTTGGCATTCCGAGGTAGGGTTGTGTATAGTTTCGACTCTGTAAAATGCATCAGTTGAATCCTTCGTGGAAAAATTTTGAGCTAAATAATTTGGGTAAGTAGTTTGTTTAGCTGGTGAATTCATTTGTCGTCTAAAAGTAGATTTACCCTTCGAGTTTCGGTGATGCAACACGTTTCGCCACCTAACGAATCTTTGATTTTACCATTTTGTGTAAAATAATTCGCGCGATGGAGGTAGGTTTTTTACTGACAATATTTTGCAGCTCATACGATCTAACCGCATTTTTTTTAGTCATCTACTGGAGTTGTTTTATCTTGATGAATGTCCATTGTTAGACAGTGAACCTCTCAGTTCTTTTCATATTCTGTCTGATGCGCATATCAAAGCACGCGGGTGGAAAACCAATGAAAAGTTAATCCAGGCGTCACGTGACGGTGATTGGGAAGGTATGGTTTACATTATCTTTAAATTCTTGATTTTTTAAAAATGTTAAGCTACAGAGATGTCGCTTTTTTTCGAAATAGCAAAGTAGCATCTCCTGTCGAATGTTTCGTCGTTAAAAGGCTGCGAGAGTTCTGCTTTTGCAGATGCGTAGGGCCGGTGAAGAGCGTTGAAATTGCTCTAGTTGCAGTTTCTGCGATGTCCGCATTGCGGACCAATTAACGCGACGGCCCGAAAACGTCTAGGAAACTGAGATAATAGACCATACGTCAGCAAGAATTATTGCAGTTTGAGGTAGTTTGAAGTCCGTTGTGAACAGTGAACTTTGACAAGTTCAAATTTCGTGAATTTTTAAACTGGCGAAAGTTGCTCCGAATAAAGTAGTTTTGCGTGATAGCTAAATTAACATGAAAACTTTCTTTGGCATTCTTAATTTCCGTATTACTTCATTTTCAGCATTACATAAAGAAATCGTAGCATCATGTCGCCACGAACTAAAATACGATAATAACAAAGCATTGTCGGCGTTATTGATTGCATGTTACCATGGTAATGCTATTTTGGTGGGAAAATTATTAAAAACTGGTGTTAATACACCTTTCCCGAGACTTATTCCTTTGATGTGCCGCAACTTTTTATGTTGAGTTTTATGAAAAACGGACAACAGATTTGAATTCCTTGTCAAAAATGTGATAAGCAAAGAAAATTGCGAAACAATGCAGCAAGTAAACAACCTGCTATTCTAATTTAAAGATTTGCGGCATGTCCAACCTCTTTTTGAAAACGAGGCGGGACATGGTAACTTGAGCATTAAGAAGACTTTAACTGTGATATATATCTCCTCAACATAGCACTTCTGGTTGGCGTACCAAGTTAAACTTTTACACATAAACTAAACAAACTATACTGAATTCAAATATTGTATTCATATTTTACGAGTTTACAAAAAGTATGACTCATGGTCTCGGGAAAGGTGTATTGTCGAGCATGTTTTCATTCTGGCAAAGACGCGCTTTGTGTAGCAGTCTCGCGTGGTCATATCAGTTGTTGCGAGTTATTATGTAAGTACTTTTCTTATTTAAAATGTTTTTCACCCCTCCTGTGATCTGTTTACAGTCTTTCCTGCGCATTTTTTATACGCCCACATTTTGTTTAGATTTATGCACGAAAATTGAGTTGACAAATGTTTCAAAAAATCATTTTTATAGAGACGCCAATAATTTCTTCAACTTTGTTCGTTCTTTTTTCGCGCATAAATTTAAAATCAGTTTCTGGGTAAAGGTAAATGTTCTAAAATTACATTCGCTGTCACTTATTGACGTCATTAACTATTCAGTTTTTTCGGCATTTTAAAAACGATAACAAAAATTGTCGAAATTTTTTGTCGAAAGTGCCGAAATCTTGAGAAGTTAACAAAATTAGGGTAGACAAAGTTTTTCTTGACCAAGTTTAAGTTGATAAATAAACTTTGCAGAAAGTTCGTTATATTTTCAATATAAATGAACTTCTAATTTCTTTGTTGCATTTTTAAACTTCATGACAATAAATGTACATTTTTTATATATTTATTTTTAATTTGTTTGTACAACTCTGGCCATCCTGAATATTTATTATTCTCGCCTTGATTTCTCAAAATTAACCCTAAATCTCGCTGAGTGGAATTGCCAGCCACATAAATACATAGAAGCAAACGCGCTGTATCGAAAGATACAGTGGGCGATCATGTGGGTATCTTAAATAGGGTTCATTTTTATCGGGTTTAATATAAACTTCGTGAAACGTAATAACATTTAAAACTTCTAAACTTTGCAGATAACCAGTAAAATTGAAAGGATACCATCGGTTCCGGATTCTCATTTATTATATAGCGTAATTTTCACTATATCGAGGGTTTCTAATACCGATAACAATGCAGCTATTTTGATGGAGTGGTTTCGTATTTCAATATTTTAAAAAAATCGAATACCGTAAAATTCTCTAATAAACGCCCCGGGCGTTTATTTAATTTTTTCGATCTCGAAGGGGGGCGTCTATTAGAGGGAGGCGTTAATAAGAGGGGGCGTTTTTTAAAAATTAATTTATGGTGGAATAGTCTTTTCTGAAACTTAATCTATGGTATAATTACAATATATCAAACAATGTCGACAAAATCGTCATCTTCAGCGTCCTCATCAAGAAGGTTAAAGCAAACATTGGCATCTTCAATATCAGAATCGGTAGGATCTTCGAAGGGGTGTCCATCTCGTTGAAAGGATCATTAAGCAACATTGTTTGGTTTTTTAAAAGTTCTGACCCGGCTAACTTCATAAAGGTCACTGTAATTGGCAAAAAGATATCGAAAATTTCCATACTTTGTATGACAACATATATGAGAAAAAACGACATTATTTTTAAATCGTTTCGTTTCTTTCTGCTGAAAATATATATTTCTAATAAACGCCCCTCCTAAGGGGGGAGGCGATAATAAGAGGGGCGTCTATTTAATATTTTGCTTTCAAGGGGGGCGTTTATTAGAGGGGGCGTTTATTTGAGGATTTACGGTATATGACAAAGTTTTTGTTTTTTAGTGCAAAGGAAGGTGCGTTCGTTCGAATGGAAGAGCAATCTAACTTCCCTGACCAATTGGAACTTACAAGAAAGAATCAAAAGAAGTTTAGATCGAATCGAGAAAACTCGACAAGTTCAGACCAATGGCCAATACTCACGCTTAACCAATTCACAAATGTATGACTCAGCACTTTCTACGTGGTTCAAGAGTACGCATGCGCGGATATATTTGTGCGAAATACTTGACAGTAGTCAAACGAAATTCGCGAGAAGAGAAAAACTTGTCTTTAAACCGTAATAAAATACAGTTGTTTATCTTCGATTTTCATCAAGGAAAGTGAAAGAGGAAACCATAAATATTACGGCACGTACCACTGAGTTTTCTTAAGCAAAACGTCAATATTTAAAATCGTGCGTACGTATTTGTTCGCAGACTTGAGGGTTATGTTATCAGTTAAGTCCCTAAATAGGTGTCCGATCGTCTAAAGAGATTTCCAGTCACTTAAAGGAATTTTTGTTACTTCTGTCCGTGGTAACATTTTGTCTATTTGCATGTTAAACAAGCTTTTTGTTACTGACTATGAAGCGTGAATATGATAAACACTATTGTGTTTGTCGTTCTTCAGCCTGAGTAAGATTTATGGTCCGCGTTAAATTAGAGGAAAATAAAATGTCGCTTACCCTTCGCATGTTCAAAAAATTCTAAATTTTTTGACAAAAAAATCCTAAATTTGCTTTCGTTTTTCTCGTTAGCGGCTGCTTTGAGTCTCTGCTGAAAAGCTATTCCTCCGCCCGTCCATTTTCAGTATCTAATAGCACCCTCCTTCCACATGGAATAAAGGAAGGGTATCGCCCCCTACAATCCCCGTACGGCGCATTTATTTTTTTTATTCAGGAGCATTTAGAGTTTTAATACTATCCTTCTTAGTTTATACTGCTTAATCTAGATTAATTTAAGAAATTAATTAAGTCTCCCCATGCCTTAATCCGGATTAATTTAAGAAATTAATTTTAGTTGTTTTGAAATCTCCCCATGCCTTAATCCAGATTAATTCAAAATCATATCCACTTACCTTATTAAGTTCTAACTTTTTCGTTGGCTGTCCATCTTGTCACCTCGTAGTTGCAAAAGTTGCATATGTTAAAAGTAAATTTACGTCTGTTTGCGATTTTCGCTACCAGCTTTACGCTGTTAAGAATTTATCCCGGTTCATGTGAATTTTTTCGGCTGGTTGAGCTTTAACTTGAAGTTTGTTTATATCCCGTGACTTCTCGCATACGCAATTCACTCAGCCAGTCTGTGTGATTGATATTTACACCAAACTAGATCCTTTTAAATACGTAACTAACCAGAATGTGCCAAGGCGGGTGATAAATCTCTCAAAAAGCCTCTACTTTTTGTATACTTCGTTATCAAAAACGTGGGGTCCTATATTCAACTCACCCCACTTGCGTAAAAAATTCATAATGGCTACCGCAATTGGAAAATGATCTATTGTGTGCAGAATACCTGACGTTGCATGAATAAACTTCTATATAATAATAGCCGTATTCTGTCTGTCTTTGCGCAAAATGGTGCCGCAAGTAGCGAAACACACGAAATGCGGTAAATAAAGGACGGGCGCAGACCAGTTAGTTCATAATACAGTTAAATGTGCACTAAGGCGTGTTAAGGCCAGTCATTCTTTCCCTCCTCCACTGCAGGAAGGCTTTTCCTCCTGAGAAGTACGAGTTATTAATTTCAGGCCGACATACGCTTTAAGTAACTCATAACATTATTTTACATAACAACGTTGTTTTTATTATGACATCGCGAAGGTTGGGAGCTTTAATAAAAGTATAGTTGTGATCAGTTTGTGTGTACTTAACAGTAATCGTTGTCTTAGAAATTTCTATATTAAGATTATATCAACCGTAACTTATTTATACAGCAAATAAAACCTAAGCGTTGGCCGACATTAATATTTTTTGACATCATTTTCAAAAAGATTGCAAAGACAACGGAAAGGCAAGGTAACGGCAAATTTCAGTTTTTCTTTAGTTATAAAAAATTACTACCGTATAGGTAACGTATATACTTTTCCTATTAACTCCATCGAGTTTACCATGAAACCCGTCTACATGGTAATTTGGTAGGAAAAATTGAATTCGCAGCTAAATTGGACACGTGAAAAGTCGGCAAACAGTGACCAAGTTTTTGCTAAGCGTCTAATATTTTTTGCCGACCAACAGTTTTTGCCGATTTTTTAATCCGACGAAACATTTTTACCGATTTTTCATTTGTTGCCCATTTTTTTATTCAGTAAATATGAAGACATATAATGGTAACAAAGAGAACACGAAAAACACGGCCTTGTATTAGTGTGAATAACGTTTCAAGTGAAGAGAGAATAGAGAGCCAAAAAGAAAAGAGCGAAGAAGATATTCAAATGAAAAAAACATGGAATTTCACTGATTGATATAGTTTTTACTGCCGCTTGTTAAAGTTTTTATTCATGGTCATTTTCGATCTGGAGTTTAGTCAGCAAAACAGGTCAATGTAACTAAATTATTCACCGACTTATTTTTCGCCAACTTTTATTTTTGTCGCCTTTTGTTTTTGCCAACTTTTTTATACCGATAAGATATTCAATTTCGAGACTACGTTCCAAAAATATTTAGAGTACTTAATTTAATTTTGTACAAGTATATTTTACGATTTATCGCTTCAAAGTGCACCTTTCAGGTCTAGAAGATATTTTCAAAATCCACGTTTGTAGATTAAATGTGAAATAACAAGGGAAAATTAGTAAAATCAGCAATTTAGAATTTATATATCATTCGGTGGTTACGATGAGATATTGTAAATCTTATATTCTAACAGAACGTCCGTCCCATCAGCATATCTTATCGGTTAAAAAAAGGTGGAATAAAAAATTCGGGATGAAAAGTCGGTATAAAGGTCACTTTAATTTTTAATCGGCAAAAATATTTGGCACATATCGCAAGGCGAGAAGAGCACTGGGAACGAGGTTCTAATTAACCAAAGTGTATCTTCTTTTTTTAATTATCTGAACATGCAATTTTCGGATGGATTTCATGGCTCACATGAATGAATTTGTTACTAGCAAATAACATAAAATGGAAGCTGTGATTGTTATAAACATCAGAAACAAAAACAGTTTTCGACAAATCCATGTATGTACAAGGTACAACCCACTAAAAATGGAGTCCCCTGCATTTAGACCTATTTTATCTACTCATAATTTGCTATAGGGACTTCCACTTATTGCTCTGGCTATGTTTCTTGTGTCTAGTTTTGTCTTCTATCACTTAATATACTGTGAACGATTCGTTTACTTTTTCTGATAAAATAAACTCTGCTAATTTTTTAGCAACTTTAGACGTAGATTCCTTGTTTACTAATAGTCCGCTACAGGAGACTATAGTTTTATGCGTAGAGCAGTTATTTTCTAATAATATTAGTACTGTCAACAGTATACCTAAAGTACACTTTCGTAAATTATAAGAATTTTCCACAACTGAATCATTTTTCTTTTTTATGATTCTTATTACAAACAAACAGAAGAGGGGAAGCCATGTGTTCACCACTGGAATCTACACTAACCAATACATTTCTGTGTTACCACGAACCTACTTGATTGGATGAGTGTCCTAAGTCATTTAAACCAACTTACGTTGATGACATTTTTGTTATGTTTCCTCCCCGGAGGAGAACATTTTTTTTGCTTACATGAATTCTAAACACAAAAAAATTAACTTCACGAAAGAGACGGAGATTGATTATTGTCTCTCCTTTTTTGATGTTTTGGTGCCAAGAAAAGAGGATGTGCTACAAACATGACTTAGTTTACACCTTGCTCTATCGTGTTTGACCAAACATTATTATTATTATTATTATTATTATTATTATTATTATTATTATTATTATTATTATTATTATTATTATTATTTATTATTATTATTATTATTATTATTATTTATTATTATTTATTATTATTATTATTATTATTATTATTATTATTATTATTATTATTATTTATTATTTATTATTATTATTATTATTATTATTATTATTATTATTATTATTATTATTATTATTATTATTATTATTATTATTATTATTATTATTTATTATTTATTATTACTTATTACTTGTTACTTGTTACTTGTTACTTGTTACTTGTTACTTATTACTTATTATTATTATTTATTATTTATTGTTTATTGTTTATCATAGGGCATTCATTATTGCATTCAGTATTATTAAACTGTAAATCCTGAGAATCTTGGACGATTACGTTTTTATAATTAGGTCATCCTTTTTTGAAATTGACAATTACTAAGTGGGACGTGCGTTTTAAACAGCAATGGAGAAAAAGTGCTGATGTTTTTGAAAAATATAATAATTAGTTTCCAAATCACCATAACTATTTCAGCCAAAAGAACTTAAAAAGACTGGGTTCGAAGCTTTCCGCAATGACGAAGCATTTTTTTGTTTTGTTTTAGAAATAATAATTAATTTTTATCAATCAATCATTAAAATTATATTCAAGCCCGGTTCTTACCTAAGCTCTTGGAACCAAGTTGTATTAGAATAATTCAAATATTTCAATCAACTAGATTATTTTTATTGTTAAAATAGGCATGTGAGAACCGGGCCCTATGTTCAATTAACTGATTATATTCTTACCCAAATTCTTTCTGTCTCAGATTTTAGTAAAGACGAGATGGAACTGCAAACAGCAAAAAACAACCAAACATTCACTGCTCACTTAGAAATCAATGTGAACAATGTGCCAAAAAAACAAAACAACGAAGAAATCCATGCAGCTATAATCGGTACCGGCAATTACGCCCGAGCGCTGGCTAGCCAGTTTCAGCAAGCGGGGCTCACCATTTTAATTGGCAGTCGTAATCCTCATCAATTGAAATTCGAAGGAGTTGAACTTGTAACTTATGAAGACGCTGTACGTAGATGTGATATCGTGTTCTTCTGTGTCCCTGCACATGCGTTTAATAACGTCGTTACTGCGTTAAAATCTTTGTTGGTTGGCAAAGCAGTCGTCGATGTAAGTAACTTGGAAAACCAAGATGACGCATCAAATGCGATGCATCTTCAATCACTTTTGCCTTCATCTGTGGTTGTCAAAGCGTTGAACACCGTGTCCGCGTACACACTGGAAAACGGCGCATACGGTGCAAGCCGGGATACATACGTATGTGGTGATGACGAGGAAAGGAAAAGACAAGTCGTGCAACTACTGAGAGAAATCGGATTAAACCCGATTGATCGGGGCGGAATCCGATCTGCTGTCATCATAGAAAAGTTACCATTCCGGTTTTTTAACGGATGGGGCGTGGCTGTAACAATCACTTTTCTGACACTCGTTCCCATTCTTCTGTACACATATCTTCGTTATTTTTGGTATGAAGATCAAAGCAAAAGAACTGACGAAGATCTCGCTCTATATGTTACCAATCGTACCATAGGATGGCTCATGTTTTGGCTTCTTGGTTTAACCTACCTCCCTGGAATATTAGCCGGATTTATACAACTTGCATTAAGAACTAAATACACTCGATTTCCAAGGTGGTTGGATCGATGGTTAAAGTGTCGAAAACAATTAGGCTTGATATGTTTGTTATTGGCTTCCATACACGGTTGTATGTCATGCTTGGTGTTGGGAGCAGGCGAAGCAAAACATATGTCAACTATCACAGTCATCAACAAGAACGTCATTCTTTATCAACTGCTGGACACGAAAGCGCAAGTGAGTTTACTTTTTGCTGTTTTAGCGTTGGCTTTAATGGGAATCCTAGGTGTGACGTCATTGCCATCTGTCAACGCGCGTATGAGCTGGCGAGAATGGGACTTCGTGCAGAGAGGGCTAGGGTTCACAAGTCTTATTTTTGGCTTTCTTCATGTAATGATCTATGTACATAAGTTGTGGGATCCGGACTATAAATATGGATGGGACTCATGGAAAAGAGAGAAAGGAATTTTCCCACCTGGTGCTTTTGTGATGCCAATGTTTCCACTGTTAGTGATCATACTAAAATTCATTCTGATGCTACCTGGTTTGTCTTGTTACCTGAACAAGATTCGAAAGGGAAAAATTGGTTACAGATTTGAAAAGAAAACAACAATTTAATATGGACAATTTTGCACAAACTAATTTTCATTTAAACTTTCTATATGTACAAAAATTTTTTACATAACATAATATTCACATTGCAAATTGCATTTTGGTTTGTTAATAATTTTGCGATCTTTTTAGAACAATGGCGCCTCATATTCTTGCATCTATGTAATTATTATCGCACGAAAAAAAATGATTGTAATCAAAGTAGTCAACTTAATTTCAAAAATTTAGCAGCAATTAGGAACAATTTTCACAAAACCCACATTTAATAGAAGAAGATTACCGTGTACGCATATGGAGTAACAACACGCATTTTTAACATTTACTTTTTTCTCTAATAAACGCCCCCTTCTACTAGTAACGTCAAACAGCACAGTATATCGATAGATAGATGGATGTGCATATTTTATATGGTTAGCCTCACAAATATCGAGGGATATACCCTGTCTATTATTTCCAGGAGAAGTCATGGCTTAGATGGAGAGTCCTAGAGTCTTTAATGCCAATTTAAAGCTACGCAGACTCAATTGCGCGCTACCAAAAAACTCCCTGCAACATCCAATGGCCCACACAGTGTTTCATCTCCCCAATTTTCCTTACATGGCTTGGGTTAACCCAGGGCTATCGTAAAATTCACTAGCCCATATTGAACCGTCCCCAAGGGGAATCGAACCCCGGTCTCCACATAAAGTACGAGAGTTATAACCACTATGAACCCGAACCAGAACCCGGAATTTTCCAGGTTCATTCTCAATAAACACCCAAACCTGGAAAAGAGGCTTAGCTGTTTTGGTCCAAATTAAATCATATTTCTATAGTCACCTGATTTAAAGATTGGAATCTCATAAATATTTTATCACCACAGTCAAATTAGGCTGACAATTGCACGTATTATGATGGGTGCCAACGAAATGTCAAGAAAATAACGTCGGTTAAAAAATGATTAACGTGAAACCACATTAAATCCTCAGTTAATTGTTTGCAAATTAATTTTCAGGACACCCTGCAAAATGACAATCATATTGTTTTTCTTTGCTGTTCCCCGCTACATATCGAGGCAAAGTTAGAGGGAAGTTTTCACGAAAGGTGTACACTGAGAAGCAAGTATTTGCGAAGGAGTACATGTATGTATAGAAAACACTTGCGTTTTTCGAATACATGTTTTTTATTGTAAGCAATTGAATTTCCAAAATGAGGCTTAAAGATGCTTATGAAAAATACTTTTTCAGGCCCAAAGACATGCTTAGGGTATACTTAATGGCAAAAAGATTTATTAGAATATGCTTATGAAAAACACATGATCAGTCTTCACAAAGACTTCACAACATTTTCTTAGGCTTTCCATAATGCATAGCATATGCTTAAAAAATGACCAAATTTAAGCCTATGGATACTTATGAAAAACATGTAGTATAGATATTATCATGTCATGAACAAGCGAGTTTATTCTAAGCTACGTTTCGACAGCTACATATGTCATCGACGGGTAATGATCGTAATCATTTTTGGCTATTTATTAGTTGAGGAGATAATTAGAGGATCGAAATCAACCAACCAGATCACAGCAATTAAAGTAATTACGGACGTAGATGGAAACAATAGATTGATTAAAATCTTTCCTTTTTCTAAAGTTCGCTTTATGTTACACGTTCCTTTTTCTAAAATAAAATAAATAAAATGGAAGCAATAGATTGATTCAAATCGTTTCTTTTTCTAAAAGTTTGCTTTCTGTTACGCTTGTCTCGAACCATTTTGCACTTTTTCTAAATATTCGCTTTCCGAAGTGCGGGTAACCATAGTTGATAGGACATACTATTGATATGAGTATTTCTTCACTTTTCTTGCTGTCTCACTTACGTTTCTCTAGACCTTTTTTTGGTAGTCCCCTACGACAAGCTTTTAATGCTATCGCCGACTTAACAAAGTATCGCTTCGCGTATCGGAATTCGTAAAATTCAAGTTATGCAGGAACGCAGTGATTTCCAGCCGAGTGAGGAAGAAGATTTAAAATAGCAGCTTGTGATGTTGTAAATCAAGACGAATATAAGATGTATCAACTAGATGTGACTCATTTAAGTATTTAATATATTTTTACATAAAAATTAATAGTTTGTTAATTTTGGACAAAAGAGGAATGTGTGGTAAAAAGGTAAAAAAATTGGGTAGTAATTTGTGGTTTGGCTCTGTTTACTAACCTGAAAACCGCACGTACAACACTTTAGGTAAACTGAACCACAATTTATAGAAAAGTTATTCCCACCTAAGCAGTTGTTAAGTGGTCCAACTATTCAATGTTGTGAAAATGCTTTTTTAAACGATCTCATTGATGGAATTAGCATAAAAAATTATTTCCCATTAGCAAATTTCTGAGATCTGAAATTTTGGGCTGTTAGGTTCGAAGGTAAAACTGTTGGCAAAAATAGCTACCATTTTGGAAATAGCAGCCGGGTTAAGGCTTAAGGGGCTAACCCCCCAAAAATATTGAAATTTTTGAATTTATAAAAAATATCTTTCTAAGTAATTTGAATATTCAGAATTCTTATTTTCAAGTCGTTTTTATTAAAAAAGCACTAGAAAATCGATATTTTAGGTTTTTCCAGGATCGAGGTTAAAAAAAATTCCATAGGAACGCCCCTAACAACACACTTTTAGACCTCTAAAAATGCCCATAACTTCGAAAATATGAATGGAGACATGGGTATTAAGTTGTTCATAGCATCCGTAAATATCTAGGGCAAGCAAGACAAACTGAGAGTATAAAGATTGCAGCCAGAAAACGTTTTTTATTAACATTGAAAATTTGGTACAATATTTTGTAGTCATGCCAAAAACTTGTAGAGTCAAAGTACTTACTAAAAGAAACAGAAAAAGAAAGGGATTTAATGGAAATAAAAGAAAACAGGATGCTAATGGAGATGGTGAGATCAGTGGTGTAAATAATAGTGAAAGTAGTGGTGTAAATAGTGGTGTAAATAGTGGTGTAAATAGTGGTGTAAATAGTGGTGTAAATAGTGGTGTAAATAGTGGAACTGACTGCAGTAGCCCTATTGTATATATTCAAAATTCTGTGAACAATGAATTTGCTGATAGTATAAATCCAGACACATCTATGTTATCTGTGAATACTTCAACTGCATCTGAGAGAAAAGTAGAAACCATAGAAGTTTCCACACCAAACTGCCCTAATTCTGTCACAGGAAACAGCATTATTGACATGGAGATTCTCAGTTCTATAATGAAAATGTTGGCGTGCCCATCATGCACAACCGTTGGTTTGAAATTTACCGAACATTATGTGAAGAAAAAAGGACTTGCTTCCTTTTTAATGCTCCAATGCAATAAATGTAGTTATTTTATCGAAACATACACATCTCGCTCACTTGATAACTCCTTTGATATCAATTCAAGGGCTGTTTATAGCATGAGAGCTTGCGGTCAGGGATACGCTGGGTTAGATAAATTTTTATCGTTGATGAACCTTCCCAAACCAATGACAGCGAACAATTATGACAAAATTGTGAAAAGGATGACCTTAGCAGCAAAAGATGTTGCAGAAACAACAATGCAAGATGCATGTGAAGAATTACGAGGTGATTCAGATGGTGTCGTTAACACACCAGTTTCATGTGATGGGTCCTGGCAGCGACGCGGTTACGCATCCCTAAATGGAGTGACAACTGCCATCTCAATGAATAGTGGAAAGGTCTTAGACATTGAGCCTATGAGTAGGGCATGTAAAGCTTGTCTACTGAAAGAACCATTGCGAAAAAGTGACCCTTCGGCATACGACAAGTGGAGAACCGACCATGATTGTAAATACAATTACACAGGATCAGCCGGAAATATGGAGCCAATCGGCGCAAAACGAATGTGGGAAAGGTCCGAAGAGAAAAACAAGTTACGCTACACTGAATACTATGGGGATGGTGATAGCAAAAGTTTTAACACCATACAAAACACCTACACTGGTATTCAAGTGAAAAAATTAGAATGTGTCGGACACGTTCAAAAAAGAGTCGGTTGCCGCTTACGGAACTTGAAGAAGCGGGAAAAAGGTTTAGGAGGAAGAGGGAAACTGACTAATAATATGATTGACAGATTACAGAACTATTACGGTATAGCGATAAGAGGAAATAAAAACAATCTGAAGGCAATGCAAGCAGCAACAAGAGCAACTTTATTTCATGTTGCTTCCAACAAAAATAATAATTACCATTATGCGTATTGTCCAACCGGTAGCGATAGTTGGTGCAAATTTAAAAAAGATAAGGCTAATGGCACATCAATTTACAAACCAGGGCCCGGACTTCCTTTGCCCGTGATATTTAAATTGAAACCTATATTTCTAGATTTAAGTCATGAGGATTTACTCAACAAATGTTTACATGGTCTGACTCAAAATCAAAACGAAAGTTTTAACGCAATGATATGGGATCGTGTTCCGAAATCACGTTATGTATCGTTCTCTCAACTCCAACTTGGTGTATATGATGCGGTAGCCAACTTCAATATTGGAAGGAAAGCTAGCATATTAATATATGAGAAACTTAAAATGATTCCAGGGAAGTACACTCTGAAGGGATGCCAGAGTATTAATTCAAAACGCTTATTTTCATCGTCTTACGACAATCGCGACACCACAAAAAAGCGACGTAAAATCAGACGCGGCAAAGCAAAAGGTTTTGATGACAAAAATGAGGAGAAAGATGGCAAGAGTTATGAAGTAGGAGCATTTTAGTATATTATATACATTATTATTCAGAGATTTTACACTTATTATGTTGTTTAGACCTAGTTTTCACCTATTCTTTTGAGTTTGAATTTAATTTTCAACTTTATTCGCGTTTTTTCAAGAATGGACATTTTACTGCTCCCGGCCGTAATATCTCAAGAATCGCTTTGTCAAATTTTATGAAATTTTCAGGAGTTTTTCAGAAAAATGGGATGTATTTTTTAAATGGAACAGATTTTTTTTTTAAATTTTCAAAATTGAGTTATGACGCATTGAAAACTGGAGAAAACGGTTATTTTAATATGACGGGTTTGACCGTGCACTGTCAGCAATTTATAATATTTATGAAAAATGTGTTTCATTTAAAATATAGGTCAGCCTTGTATCTTTTGATTGTTGAAAAAACTATGTTCAAACGTTTGACGGTTGTCCTGATAAAACGGCCGGGGCGAAAGACCTAAAAAAATTATTTTCCCTAGCAACCGGTAACCATGGCAGCTGACCCTAAAAAAATTTACCTAAATTTTGCAGTTTGGTTGTATACTATCATACCATGACAAAATAACTTTCAAAAAGTAAGCTGTTCTTGAGATAATTTTTTTGGGGGGTTAGCCCCTTAAGGCGGGTTTCCACTCAAGCGAATGTGATTGAATCGATGTTACTAAAAATAGAACATTGCATAATCTTCGTCGATCGACGTCGACCTGGCAGTCGAATTCGATCGATTCCAATAGTAGGATTGCTTTCACCTTTTTCGTCGATCGATTAAACTTTATCCAATGAGATCATTGATTTATACCCACGTGATGTAAACAAATCGAAGAAGGAAGAGACATTCACTGAGAAGCGGGAAAAAGAGAAAAATGGCTGAAAACATTTTAAACAAACGAAAATTTAATCGCATATTTGATGGAGCAACAGCAAACGCTATTTAACACGAGCAACTGTTAAACGATAAAACTGCTAAAAACAGCATCACCGATAAGTGATTATTTTCAAAGGAATGTTAAGTATATTAAGGATATTAAGGAGACAAATTGACATTTTTTAAGGATATTTTGCTGCGAACGAGAATAAAAAAATAAGGAGAATTAAGGAGATAACCAATTTCAGTTCTCTATCTTTAATGTTACATACTATGTTCTATGATAAGAAAATTATACATATTATACAAATATACATATAAATTATGCCCTGAAAGATAGAAAATATAGGAATTCAGGTAACAGAGAAATATGTCTTATTTCGCTGGTGATGAACAATCCATGAACACATTTCCAAAAAAGTTACGATCAGAAAAATTAAGAAATAAGGAGAAATAAGGAGAATAGCTAAAATTTCAATTTTTTTAAGTATATTTAAGTACGTTTAAGGAGATTTTCTTTTTCTAAGGTTATTTAAGGAATTTAAGGAGGAGTGGTCACCCTGTAAAAACACCATCGATCGATTCGATCGACGTCGATCGATTTAACCACATTCGTTTGAGTGGAAACCCACCTTTATTAAATGAACTGAACAGACATGTCCGGGAAAAAAAGCTTGAGTCGGTTCAACGCGGCAGAGCTATCTATAATAGATATTACTGAATTTTCTACCAAACGAAAGGGGAAAAACAACACAATATCAGTAATGGGAAAAAGTCTTCTGTTCACTTTCTGTTTTTGTTTTTCTACATAATCTGGTCGTATACAAATAATTTTTTACTAAAAAAGTGACAGTATGAAAGTAACACAAAAAATATCTTTTACATCTCTATATACAACTATATTTACACTCTCACATTGCCGCCACAAAACAGAAATATAACTGCCGCCCTAGATGAAGGCGTTGAGAAGTTCTTTCTAAAACATAACTACACTAAGACGGCACAATAAGCTTCTTTGTATCTAGTTAAGAAATGTTACCAACAGTAACAGTGTCAATACCTGGCGTGTCCCGTTACGCCACACAGTCTTCGAATGAGTCACTCTACGTGCCGTGATAAGAAACGCACTGCTGCAACATGGCGTACGATCTATCCAGCTGTGATAAACCTTGTACAAGGGCAGCTCTAAAACAGTAACATTAAACGCATGACAAAATAAATGAAAAAATTGCTTAAAGGGATCCCGAGGTATAAAATGATGTTGGGCTTATATTACAGAGCTTAAAAAGTTGGTTAACAAGTCTTTTTAAATTTTTTAAAAAGCACTTTTCGTTCTCAAGATATTCACATTTAAAGAATTTCAGATTTAATTATGTTGCATAAATTATGATGTCATATTTAAGTAATAGCAAATTTTGATATTTTCTGTCATCAGTAATTTTAGACCTGTTAAGGGGTATGGTATGCATTCAAACTTTATCAATGCATAGATGGTATAAAGGTGAATTGATTAATATAATTATTTTGACAAAATGACACTCGTTTGCTCGTCCCAGGCCTGCTAATTTTTTGCTGAACAAGTTTGTTTGTTCTTTCTCCATATTATTATCCATTTTGTTTGAATTACCTTGGCCTATAAATAAATAGCAGTTTTCAGAAATCATACCGAAGTGCAATAGATTTACAAGCGCCCAGGTTGAATAGCCCTCCTAAGTTGCTCAAAATCTAAATAAGCAGAGCGTTTAACCAGGATTTACAGTATGTCGACGGCCACAACATTTAATATAGACAGCTTTGGGTAACTTTATCATTTACCTAGTTTTCTGATCCTGACAAAATTGCAACAATTCTTTTGGATTCATATCAGATTCACGTTTCATCACCTACAACATAAACAAAATTTTATATGTATCAAATTGTGGGCGAGTGGGAGTAAGTGGGTGGGTGGCTGAGTGGGTGGGTGGTAAAGTGAGTGGTGGTTCAATTACCTCTTTCATAAATACGTAGATGGATTGCAACAAATTTAAAATTGGTTGAGAAGAATGTGTCAAATCTCCAACTGGAATCAATAGTAAACTAAAAAAAATAAATCAGATGAAAACTAGATGATAATTAGAAAGTGCATCAAAATGAATGCTAATGTTTTTTTCTTTTAATATTTTCTTTCGATTATTTTGATGAATGAAAGATAATGTCTGTGTCACTTTTCTTTACATACAGCCTAATAAAAAATATATAATCTGATCGTATAGCAATTAAACATGAATTTCAAAACTGTAGTAGCATTAGAGAAGAAATATGAATTAAAGGACACTATACCACTGTCATTCTATAATTCCGTACGTCGTTAACCTTTTCAGGGCTCGGCTACCGACTTACAAAAACAAATAGTGAAAAGAAACTATTTGCAGCCTATTATTTATATTAAAAAAAGAAGCAAAAAAGCAAGAAACATACTGTCTATTTCGTGAGTTATTCTTTACACCTTGACTAATATTTTCACTTGCAAAGAAACAGATAAAAGATACGGAAAAACGAGGGAAGATGTAATCTATTATTCACCACAAGTAATGTTTAACTCAAATGCACCAACCTTTGTATCATTTTGATTAAATTTAACAAACACGGTGTCATCGTCGATAAACAAGCCAATGCTTCTTCCTTACTCGGTTTTGCTTCATTCGGATCCAGATCTTTTACTAATGGACTTGGAAAGTTTAAACTGTAGAATATCAAAGCACTGAAAAAGATATAAAAGAAATAGGTTATTACAAAAAAACATACACCTAAATATTTCTAACTTCTATTATATTATTTTTAATGAAAAAAAAATTGATAACTGAACTACCACAGAGAAAGGGAAACTGTGACTTCACACTACGACGTGCAGAAAATTATAATTCAAGAAAAAGGTACTAATGTGTATCAAATTCGCAGAGTTAATTTTTTTCGTTAGGATTATATATTATTGTTTGACATTTTTGGATTTTTCTAAAAAAGTGAGACAAGACACATAAGAAGCATCTGCGCCTACCTGTAATGAGTGACAGTTCTCCAAATGGCATCAAACGTTTCCAGAACTTTGTGATGCATTACTGGCGATTGGACAGGTTGATTTTCTTCAGTAGCCTAAACATATTCCTATGTCTTAAATAAATATTGTACACTTCATAAAACGCATGCGTGAAAAATGAAAATACATCAAAACCTTCTGGGTGGTTGTGTCGGTTAAAGATGACAACTCCACTGCAGGCGGCAATTGTGGATGACGTACAGCTTTATTTAAGTATTCTTTGCAATTATTGATCAGCACTCGCACTCCCGCAATGCACTTTGTAAGTACGCCATTATAGCTACAGAAAACAAAGCACAAATCATAGCTAACAATACTAAATCACTAAAACTAGAAAGACAAAAGTCTTACTCACTTTGAACGGACAAAAAAACCTTGAAGTAGTCCTAGACTTAACGTTAGCATGTTCTGGACAGTTTCAAGTTCGCCTGGGTTACCTAAAAATTACACAAAGCTATTTTATTGAAATCAGTTGCTCCAACAATCACTGATTCAAAGTTTTCAATCACTCAAAACAATTTCCCGTGGACTTTCCTTTTCCTTCCCGTAAATCAACCCCAGTTACACAAATCACAGATCATTTGTTTTTTCGTTATAAATTCAGGCTTGCTGTATTACAAGCAGGGTAGTCCAAGTCTTGTGAAAGGTTAACATACCTTCGCATGTGATAAATAATTTCTTTAAGGACTCCACATTCTGTTTTAAACTTCTATTCACAACCATACCAAACACTGCGATCCAATGCCTAAAAGATTGTACATTCGAAATAAGACAGAAGTCGCATATTATTCGAATTAAAAGCATACCTAATAACAACAGTGGGTTTTTTCTCCTGTGGTGTTTTTTTCCTGAGTATTTTTTTCCAGTTTGACAGGAAAATTTAAAACACAGGGCAGAATTGCTAAAATATGCTAAATAAAAGCCAATATAAGACTTTATGTTCAAATGACGTTCGAATTATAAACCGTTGAAATAATTAGACGTTCGAATGTCAAAACATTGAAATTAAACGTTCTGCTGTTTCTAATTAACTTCCTTACTTGTCGAGTAAAAAAAACACATCATGTAAAGTCCAAGGTGGTTGAATCTTCACAATTCGTAACCTAAAACAACAGAATACAATCAACTATCTTTCCAAATTTAAAAGCTAAAATTCCTTTACATTTTACAGATTGTTAATGCCATCATGACAGAAAAAAAATGAAAAACTAGGACACAAAACAGAAAACTACAGAAAACAGGGCTAAATGTTGAGTTACCATGTTTTATCGTCGTAGGCCAGTATCATCTCGTCCTCTATTATTTTTGAGAAAGCTTCTCTCAACATACATTGCAACTCACAAGATAAATGGTCAGCCTAAGGAAATGCAAAGCAGTAAAAGGGTACTTTAGAATAATAAAAAACCTGGATAACAAACCATGCCTTGATTAAAAAACAATACCCTTTTCCCGTGGTCAATGACAGATTTTATGACGAGCAACAGTAAACACTCCTAACACATTGGATACTTTTAGGGAAGGGACAAAATTTTCCAAGAAGTAGGTATGGTATTTGTATTCTATTGTCCCTTTTAGTCGACCAAAGGTTACACAAACTGACCTGTTTTCTTCGTGCTGCTATTTCTGTTTGAATCTCAAGCTCATGATTGTATTCTATAATAGAATTACAATTTGGTAAACTACTACTTTTCTTCTTAAATTAAAATTTACAAGTTGGTCACTGATTTCCAAAAAGTAAGTTCCTGGAGTTTTATAACCAAACGAGTAGTAAACCAAACCTTAACAAAAAAATACAGTTTTTAAGGGTTTTTTCTATTTTTGAAACTTTCTCTGACTTTTTCCCGAAATATATATCCCATTTCCAAAAGTTTCAAGCAGTTTCCAACAGTAGTGGCCATCCCAAAATTATATTGTTTAAAATGAGTTGTTAAAATACCCATGTCGTAAAAAACGTTTAGTTATACCTTCAAAATTTTCTTTCCTAACAGCAACAGTACCATTTTGAAACAAGCTTCTCAAACCAAGTAAAACGTTCTAACAAATAAACATAAATTCAATAAATACTAACACTGAAATAACACTTTTAACATTTAGGCAATAGCCCAATTTAAAATCTAATTTTTTATAATCATCTAACTCTTCTGATAGTATTGGGGAAGCGAATTTTTAAACCTTTTAAATCAAATGAAAAACCATATGTGTTTATAATCATCTAACTCTTCTGATAGTATTGGGGAAGCGAATTTTTAAACCTTTTAAATCAAATGAAAGACCATCCATGTCTATGTAAATATAACTTTACAATGCAAACATTCTGGCACTATTTTAGAAGAATACGCTTTGAACATACCTGTTGAGAAAAAGCTTTGATTCCTGATACTACAGCTTTGTTGCACAGATTTCTGTCATTTGATAGCAAAACAACATAACTATGTTTGGCTAAAATAAAAACATGAAGTTCATTTCCCTCTAAAGCCACGCAATCTGAACTCTCCAAAGTTTGAGCTGCATACACACGCTCTTTCCTATCCATGAATAAAAAGAGCACTGCATGCATGAGATTGCTTAATATTAGATAAATAAGAACTAAAGTTTTACCTCTTGTTTGTAAACTGAGCCCACAATGGAGTATGCTATCATCATTACTTTCTTCAACAAATCCAGGAATGACAGTACCAGCCTAATAATATAGTTTGAGCTACATAACAAATGCACAGTGCATGGTATATCTCCACCTACATGAACTAGTTGTTTCACCTGAGTTAAAAACTATCAAATACATGTTCTAAGCGTAGAAAACAATGAAGGTAATTGTGCAACATATGTATATCTTTGTTATAAATAAATCAATTATACTACCCAAGGGAATCACAAGCTTAGCCCATGCCCGTAAACACACACCTACTGTGCACCTAAACTGTATGAACCATTAACTAAATAGTACATTGATAAATTCCAGTGCTCTTGGCAGGGTTTTTTTTAGTTAAAATAATTCATTTTATATTTCACTCATCTTTCTTGAGCCTGAAACACTTGTGCTGAGAATTTTCTAAACTTTACCCTTAAAAATGTTCTTATTTAATGGTAATTTTTTTACATTCTTCTCTTTCCTACTTTGTGGTACAAGCTCTCTGTATCTACTATATACATCTTGATGCATGAAAATGTTCACTAACCTCAACTGCAGTTTGGCCTTTGACTCTTGGATGTTGTTGCTCCAGACAAGTGCTTATAAATAGTATTGCTTTTCTCGCCAAAATATTTAATTTATATGTCTTTTCCTAATAAAAATAAAGATAATTCAATAGCAGTGAAATCAAATTTCTACAGGTACAATGCACAAGAAAACGTACAAACCTCATCGCCATTTACATTTCTTTGAGAATGTGTTCGATTTACAGCATCCTAAAGAAAATTACTGATATATTCAGGAAATTTAAAACATTGAATACGAAATAAAAGTTTCTTCATTGACAACAAACCTTTAACGAATCAAGTTCTTGAAATACCATCCACGGTATATAAAGTATAGGAGCTCCAACACCTAACACAAAATTCACAACATAATTAAAAATAGCTGACAGATAAGAAAAATGTGAACAGTCTATAAAATCATTTTATTCTATATATAACAAGTCTTCTCAAGTCACAAACAAACTCCCACAAATCAATAAAGATGACAAAGAGGTACTAACCTGGTAAGGGGTAATCTTTGAGCTCAGACACAAATCTCAGATGAGCAAGTAATATGTTTGTATCAATTACAATATATAGAGGGTCCTATAAGAAAAAGAAAGATGCTCTAAAAAATATATAAAAACAACATGCAAGTTTCTTGCAAAAAATGCACTAATAAAAAGAATAAATACCCCTTGATTTATATGGCATCGAGCAAATACCTCTTCAAATGGTTGGAAGTTTTATTAAAAGTGCTGAGAATTTTTTAATTACAGCCTTGTATATATAACTTTTAGATATCGGCCAAACTACTATGCAGTATTTAAATACTGCACAGATAGTTGGGATATATCAGGTTTTGATTTCGTTTTCTGGTCAAGTGCAGTCAATTTAGGGAGGCCGTTAATAAAAAACAAATAATAAAGCAATTACATAATTAACCTTGTTTGATTGAAAGTTATCTTGATGCTTTATTTAGTTTCAGCATTTTTTTGCAGATGTGAAAAGCATTTGCATGATTATGTACGTCTACATACACAAACCCAAGCAGATATATGCACCCACCAACGGATACATGCACACACACCCATACACCCAAAATTGACCTCACCCTACAAACCCCCAAAAAAGAACAAAAACTTACAGAATATGTTGGTAGTGTTGCTTGATCTTTAACAGATAGCTGAAAAATTTGAAAACCCAGTAAAAGACCTCTTAATCATGCAATGATCAAAGGTAAGTATTACTGTTACTAGTTGAGAATCATTTTTGTAAAATTTTGGAACAGTACCTGTGGCTTTGTTATGATGTTTTCTTCTCTTATTCCTCTGATCTAAAACATATTTTGAATTTACAGTGTAATGTTCTGTTTTCTTTAGTAATTTTAGTAAATTAGGTAATCAAACCACAGTACCTCTCTCATAATTTCTTTATTAAGCTGGACAGCATCGTCAATTTCCATTTCTTCTTCAATATTAAGAATGTTTGGTTCATTGCTAAACTGTTGTATGAAACTTTGGGCACTGAATTCAGTTGCTTGGATAGGAGTTGCATCAATGTGCATTGACTCGCTTTCACAAGGCAAAGCTGCTTTTGATGAGAAAATAGTATCGGGAGGTGGAAAGGTTGGACTAAATAAAGATTTTGCTGAATCACAAGACGAAGTTGGGATGCAAAATTTTTCACTGTTTAATTTTTTTTCAAAGAACGGGTTTGCTTTCTGTTTACTCTTTTCACTTGCAGATGAAACAGCACTCACAGACTTTCGACTACATTCTGATTCTGTCCGTTTTCGAGGGATGGGCTTATTTAGTGGCTTTAGAGAAGGTAATGCTTTGTCAGATGCATCTAATATATTTTTAATGATATCATTTTCTAATTGTGTATTCGCAACAGCCTTTAATTTTATGTTCTTCCTTTTCTCCTTCTTTGAGGCTGTCGAGCCGATGGTACTGTAAGGCTGATATCTTACTTTGCTTAAACTAACAATGCTACTATTATCATCTGTAACACTTCCCACCGTCTTCTTCTTACTCATTTTATCAACCATTTCTAACATAGCAGGTGTTAAAGAATTATTTCTCTTGTTTTTGTATTTAATTTCTTCTGTCTTCAAAGCATTTATCCTTTTTTTAGTCTTCATTTGGCTTTTTATAATGCTTGCAACTCCCCTAGTTACATTATTTTTATTATTAGATTTTGTTTCAGAAAACTTGTTTTTCTTCTTTGATTTATACACACTATTCAATGGTTTCAAGGTTGGTTTAGATGGCTTTTCCTCAACATTTTTTATATTTCTTTGATTTAAATTGTAGGACGACAAAGATGAAGTCTGACTACTTTGTGAAGAAACATCTGCTGCCCAGTTTGCAATCTCTTCTGTTCGTGATCTATAAACTTTACTTTCGTTACTAAGTTTGTGTAACTCCTTTTCACTTAGTGTACTTGGTGAACTGAGAGTTTCAACACTGCCACTTTTCGTTTTTTTCGTAGATTTGTATTCGTTAGATTCGGATTTACAATTGTCAATTTTTGTAATATTGGTAATATTTTCATTGTTCGTAGTACCAGGTGGAATATCTTCATTCTACATAAAAATAAAGAATTAAAAAAATATAAATAAAAAAATAATTTATACATACTAATTTCCATAGGTAACTACAGTAGCTGCAAAAACGTTGTTCACCTGCATTTTCTTTTTTACGAATTTATCCTAATGGTATGTTTTTTAGAACATAGAGAGTGATATACATATCGTAATGCTTCTAATAACCCTTTTATGTTCCTAAGGTTTCTTTTATTCTACATTCCAAAGCAATATTTTTGATATTAAATATTCAATAATACCATGCCGCACTTAAATTGTGAAATTATTGTCTGTTTTGGTCTGAATTTTCGCCCTTTTTTTGACAAGACAATTTGCTATCAAAACTTTTAAAAATACATATATAATTATTGCTGGTCATGTAAATAAAATGATAGTTTTTTTTTAAAAAAAAATCACAAAAATCAACATCAATTGCATGCACACAACTTTCTACTTTCACTATTCATATCACTCTTATCATCACCAACTTCCAGTCAAAAAATATCAAAAACGACTATCAAAAAGTCTAGCATTCTTTTAGAATTAATTCTAGTTGACATAGAGCACGTTTTTTAGGATGTAAAATTGACGCTTTATTATTAAAACTAACAAAATCAAAAACTTCGGAAGGTGTGGAACAAAAAAATTTAGCACCAGAAACATCCACATGGAGGCCTATCAATAAGAAAAATGCACCCACGCAATAAATTGGCAACGCAGGCTTCGCTAATCTTGTTTGCACGAGCGATCCAAAATATAAAAATCACAAACATTTTCAAAAAACTAAGTAACAAAATTCGTTTGTCACTGTACACGAGGCCTATCAATAAGGGGTGAGTGATTGCTCTTGCGCTTGCAGATGTGTCCAATTCTGAGAAATGGAATAATAACTGAGCCATTAACTGCTCCCCCAGTTCCACAAAAAGTTTGGCTAGCTGAGCGTTTTGGATTTCCGAACTTGGTACTCAGAATTTGTTTTTCTAATAATTTGTTTTATTTCATTTGACTAACCTGGAACATATTTTACTTTCAAATAATGCCAACGATATATTGCCTGCTCTGCTTGTAAGTGCAACTATATGCAGACTTGTTTCATCTGTGATAGTATTCATCTCTGCACCAATAAAGGATTGCATGGCTAGGTATCAGCTTTAATACGAGGTCACCAACTACAAAGTGGCTGTATTGATGATTTCTTAGTCTATATAATTCTTTATTTGAGTCAGGAGACGGCGGATTAGCTAGGATGTACAGGTTGGCTTTGAATAGGCTTTTGTTGGTTAATTTCAAGAGCAAAGAAATATTTTTACTTCAATTTTCAATTTTTTGGGGGGAATTTTTTATTTCGGAATCACTCACGCAAACTAAATTATAAAGCTTGAGGCACACGATTTATCATGCAGGTATATTTTCTCTTATTGATAGGCCTGTTGCTGTTTTGGCATGGGGAACAAGCATGGTACATACAAGTTCCAGCAATGCTCACAGCCAGCAAGTTCGCCCCAGATATGAAAAAGTTGAAAGTCGAGTGATTAATTAAACTTTGTGACTAGTTATAGAACAAACAATATTTATTTTAAGTTTAATTACGGAAACTTAGAATGACAATGCAAACAATGGATCATGAAAATCATTACTTAAAATAACATTCCGTTATTGTCAAAGATTTTTTATCTTATACTATATTTTATTTTTCTCCAAAAGATACTATACCAGGGCTTCAAAGAAACTTTTTTAAACCTGACGATTGTATTCAAAACATCCCAGCTAATCCACTGACTCCTGACCTGGAAAAAGAACTACGTAAAGATATCATCAACACGACCCCTTCATAGTTGGTAAATGTGGATTACAGCTGAGCTAGCCATGCAATCTTTCACTAGTGCGAAAGGGAACGCCAATGAGACACGGAGCATAATTGCACTTAAGGCAATATATTGATGGCATTATTTCAATCAAAATTATTTTTAATTTTAAAAGTAAAACATGTTCCATGTATAATCTAAATGAAAGAAACAATTATTAGAAATCCAAATTCAGAGTACCAAGTTTGGGAATCAAAATCGCTCAGCTAGCCAATGTGCCTGAGAGGATCACTCACCCCTTATTGATAGCCCTGGAAATAGGTCAAGAACTGAAAGTTTTAAACATGCTGGATATTTTACCTTTTCTGAGAGGGGAAGTGTTTATTAAGGAAGGTGCTTATACAAAAATTAACTTATGTGTAACGACTATTTGATGAGATGTAAAATTACAAAGCTCAGCACTAGCCCAACAACACTACAAGAGATAAAATATAAACAAATACATATTTTTGTGTTTATTAATTTTGATCAAGTCTTTCCTCGTTATTTACAAAAAAATAGAACATGCAGAAATTACTTTGTTTAATCTAACCAAAAAACATGCCTACTGCAAAAACGCATTTGCTTAAATAGTAACAGACATGTTTTAAAATTAGATACTGGGTGTACCTCTTGACATAACAATGGATGCACCCAAAGAGACCGGCCAGTAGCTCCATGGTAGTAGTATACTTTATTAAACTTTCTTGACAGGTACTTTGACCATCCATCAGGTAGCGGTTCCAACGACATGTTAAAGCATGTTTTGGTTACTCAATTTTTTACTTCTAAAAACAAACAGCATTATAAAGAAAAAGAAATCTTTTTATGTAGCATGGTTAATATTCCTTTCACAACATTTAATTTATATCAATTTTTTTATGTAAATGTTTTCATAATTTAATCTTAATGCAACCCTCGCCCAACCCCCTTAAAAGAACAACAACAAAAAAGTCTTGATTGCTTACACAATTAACCTTTTTTTCGGGGTGTGTTTTCAGGAATTTAAAAAGCACTGCATTAATAAGAACAAAAAAGAAGAAGAAAAGACTTGGATGCAACTGAACAAAATGATACTAAAATTATTCATTATCAGTGCCCATTATTCCTTTGCTTTATTAGCAGGTTTTAAAAATACAAAGTATATACTAAAGCTCGGTTCCCACTGTGGTTTAAGTGTGTTTTAAGTATGTTTTAAATAAGATTTTAAAGTTAAAGCATAATGTGAACGTGTTCAAGTTTTAAAATTTCCGGGATAAAACCTGTTTAAACCACAGATAAAATAAAACCTTAGATCAAAAAATTTTGATATTGTGGTTTAAAGTTCAAAGGCGCCGACAAATGCCGAAGGATTTTTCAACGATTTTAGGGCACATTTTGCGCATTTTCACGTTAAGACAGAAAAGAGAATAAAAAATGGCAGAAAAAAAACTAAGTTTGGTACATCAAGAGAATCTTAGCGTACTTATTCGCCAATATCCAGTGATTTTTGATAAATCACACAAAGGCTACCATGAGTGAAACGCTAAATGTTTTTGCTTTTAAAACACAGTGGGAATGCTCAGGTTTTATTTTAATTTTTAAAACACATTTAAAACCTTTTAGGTTTTATATTTAAACCCAAGTTAAACCACAGTGGGAACCCAGCTTAAGTAACATTTGTTACACATCACGATTCAAATCAAAACAATATTTAAACAAATAATACTTAAAAAAATAAAATTAAGAGCAAGATTCATGACAATGTATATATTGATGGTAACAAAATTGACATATTACTGCTTCGTTTTTCCAGCCCTGCCATATTGAATTATCATGGGTTTTTCATACAAAATATAACCATGAACATTTTTTAAAGCTTTTTCTGCTACTTCCTCCGAAGGAAGGGTAACGAAGGATTGGCCTTTCATCCTTCCTTCTTGCATTAGTCTGATGTCAAGACTTTCCTTTTCTTGATCTGAACAATGTCTTAAAAATCTTTTAAATATAAACTTTAAATCTTCTTCTACAACCTGTTTGCTTAAATTTTTAATGTACAACCGATTTGTTTTTTCTCCAGGTGAGTAGTTTTTAAACTGATTCATCGTTAAAACTTCCTTTTCTGAAATTCGGTTTTCTTTCAGTTGTGTCGATGTTATATAATCAGCATTTCTATCGTCATCAAGTTCTTCCTCTTCTTCATCATCTTCATCGTTTAAGGGACTGATGCTATCTTTTCTTAATGGTGCAATCTTCCCAAACTCACCCCTCTCATCAAAAACATTATAATGTATCGCGGGTTGGTTCTTTCTCTCAACTGCTTCTTTGATGCTGCTTGCTAACTGAAATTCATATCGTTTTGATGAAGATGATAACTCAAATACACTTTCAACAGGTTGAGAGCTCTTTGTTTTCACTATATTAAGTTTCTCTTGTTCCACTTTAGCCAAGGGTTTTAAACGCTTTCTTTTTTTTCCAGGTCCCATCAGCATTCGATTGGAGCTAAAAATTTCATGTTTCTTATTATGGTCAGTATCACTTTCGATTTCAGATTCATCACTAGAAATAAATTCTTGTAAATCAGAAGTATCAACAGATGCGTCCTGCAAAATTACACTATCACCAGGAAGAGGCGGGGTTAAAGTTACTGTTGCAAAGGGAGGAGGAAGATTCATTTTGTTCATTAAATGTAACACTTGGATATAAAACTTAGGCACAGCTGCTAGTGCATTGGCAATATTTGTTAATATCATCACATTTGGATCTGGATATTTGTACACCAAGTGGTCAGGAAAGTCATGATTGATGTTTAGATTAGAACATATACCATTCTGAATTTCTTCAGGAATCTCTCTTGTTTGAACTTTCTTTTTCTCTTCCAAGTTAGTTCCAATAAACACTTTTTTTTCAAGAACTTCCTTACAATAAATCTGATCTGCAGAATCAATATGGCTTGGCTTAGCATATTCAGCTACCAGTTTTTGTCCAAGAACCTCAAATTGATGTATTGTATAAAGTCCTTGCTTTGCAGTTGTTATGTCTGGAAATGTCAGATAACAACAATTTCTCATCTTTCCACTTTTAGGAAAACATATTACTTCTGTTGCCCCAAATAATGAGAAGAATTGATCCTTTTCACCATCAGAAAAGTCTGTAGGAACATTCTTGACAAGTAGTTTCAACATTTCTATAAATAAGAATCACATCTTTAAGTTTAATTAAAACAACACTAGTTGCATTATAAAAACAATTAAATAAGGTATAGATAGTCTTTAATCAGATGATAGCAAACATAATTAAAAACTGCTCAGGTTTCTTTCAGGAGACAGGCACACATTCACATTCACACCAAGCCTGTTAGTGAAAATTTACCTCAGTAGGGACTGTGTTGCACATGAAATTAGTCTGAGCAACCCATGTGCTGTTAAAAAGATGGCACAAATAATTTGTGGAAGTGGTCGAAAGTGGGAAATAATCTTTCTCTTAACTTTCAGAAAAGCTGTAATTTTTAATTTTTATAGAGTTTTCTGATGCATTAAACAATATAGTGTCATGTTAGTTTTGTATGGATAAAAGAAAAAACACTTATCACGACTAACCCAACTTCCAATTTAGATTTAGCAAATGTTTATTTAGTAAGACAGAGGAAGGGAAAGGTAGAAACTAAATTATTATACACAATATATCTGGGTGTCCACTGCATTCAGCATTTCTGTCCAAAGCTATAAATGATGATGAGCAATCTTTAAGCATAGATGGCCTAACAGCTACTGTTTTGAATTTTGGATGAAACTTCCTAGCCATACCAAAGATTCTGGTAGATGGGAAAATAAAAATTGGAAAAAAATAAACCTCAGGAACATCAACAAAATATGCTCGCCTTCTTTACCCAGTTTTTGCCAACACATTTTTACCCCTTTCTCTACTCATTTTTTCATTGTAAATGGAAAAATTAAAAATTGTACAAAGAAAAATTTGTCTGTTTTTTTTTTTGCTCGTTCAGTCACTACATTTAAAGGTTACCTCCCGAAGAAAAATAAATATGCTTAAATCAACTCGAAATACATTACTATAAAACAATCCAGCAATAGTTTTTTAAAATTTGTACACATACTTGAGTATAGCTATGACCATTTATTCAGTTTCCCAGAGCTTCGATCGTCTTCACGCCGCCATTACAGAAAACATAAATTCACACTGAAAACGGCCCGTGATGTAATGAGTATGCAGCGCATGCTGGCGGACAAGTGCATCTACGCTAAACCACACAAAGTACGGATTTTTGAATTTACCCCCCTGGTCCTACAAAAAAAAGCTATGGAATCTTATTCAGTATATTTTCTTCTTCAATTAACATGGCCTCGTGCGCTGTTCCTGAGTGTCTCAACACAAGAGGAAATTGTGAAAAGTCTTTTTTCCGTTTACCGAAAGTAAAAAAACAGGCTGATGCTTGGTTGGGAAGAATCAGACGTGAAGATAAATTGCCGGTCGATGTGGTTGTGTGCGAAGATTTTGCTGAAGAATGTTTTGATAAAAGTACAGACATGAGAATTTCCTTGATGTGTAAACATACTGAAGGTACGTGCTCACATTTCAACTTCGTTCCCAACCCTTACTCTTCAAGTTATATAATATATATCGTATGCTCATTTCAAGATCCGTCAGCCAATGCATGTAAAAAGAAAGAACGCAAGTTGCCTCGTAAGTTGCTCCCTGGATCTGTTCCATCTATTTTCCCAAAGAGGAGGACAGCCGAATTTTTTCGAAAAAGTTCCGTATTATCTAAACTGGAACAAAAAAGGGTGCGTGTTTTATTGTTTAATATGCCACTGAAAATTATTTATTTTAAAAATATAACCTTCCATCCCATGGATGGTAATGAAAACAGTACTCTATTCCCATATTTTACTTTCATATAAGATGGTGGAGGACGCTGTTAGCGGTTGTGTTGTTGAAGAAATCGAAGTTGCGGTAGGTGAGGACGAAATCAACAACACAAGAAGTATCGGTACGCAAACTGAGATTACATCTTACGTAGACAGATCAGTGCAAGTATGTAAAAAAAAGGTAACGTAACTGTAGTTTTACGTTGGAAAGTTTTTGCTCTATGATCTAGTTTTTTAGAAGAAAAATATTTTTTCTAGAGTTTTGTGAGGAGTAAAGGCGTACAAGTTGAGCAAATTAACGTTAAGAACGTATCTTGCCAAGTTTCTGTTTCTGAAGATGTCGAGAAGATCGATGCCGAGGAAGACACGGCCGATAGACCCATTAACGGTGCTGAACTATGCGAACCTAACAGTCCTTCTCTTCATATTGAAGGTATATTATTTTTTGAAGTGGTCTGAATTATACTTGTGATGTCCAACTCGTTTAATATTTGTCCTATGTTTAACAGACGATGACGTTCATGTTACACCGATGGAAAACTCCTCGTTTTCGCAGCCACAGAAAGACCTGATGAAGGAGTAAGTAACTATATTATGATATTTAAGCAAAAATCGTGTTATTCTTGTTGAGTTTCAACAAACTTTATTTAAGGTATGCTGAAGATTCCTTTAATATCAGTTATACGGACGACTGGTTAACACGTTCTTATCAACGATCGGATCAACGCGATTCAGTTTACGAACCTACATGTGACGAAGAAGAACCGTTGAAACTAACTCTGCCTAAGTCTTGTTTAGCTGTTGATGACCGAGTATACCTCGTGTACGAGAACAAATTAGAGGAACTGATGAAATTTTGTTCGAAATGCGGTAGTCCTATAGCGTCTATTGATAAAAAAAGTTGCAGGGGGACGCAAGTTAACTATCACTTCACTTGTTTGAGTGGATGTGAATCAAGTTGGTGTTCGCAGCCAAAGTTAGATGCTGTTAAAGGTATTTTATAGGGTCACAACTCCATACGAATATGTGTAAACATACTTCAAATAAAAATATTGTTTCGTTACTATTAGGTATTGGAAATCTTCTTGTCACAGCTGCCGGCGAGATGGCTTCCATACCATTTCCGAAACTTAAACGATTCGCGTACGTGCTCAATTTACCATTTATCGAGAAAACTACATACTTTCGACTACGAGGTGACTATTATTTTATTATTGCTTACGTCCTTCTGCGCAAATTACAATGTATGAAGTTCATTTTTGTGTTTTCCATCCAGGGGAATATGTTTTCCCAGAAATACATAGATTCTGGTCTGAGCATCAACAAGCACTACTTTGTTCTGCATCTGAGCAGCATCTACAGCTGGCAATTGATGGACAGTGTGACAGTCCCGGTCATAGTGCTACATATTGTATAGTTTCGGCCGTGGATACTATTACAGAAAAAATATTGGATTTCAACGTGGTTGATGTGAAAGAAGTTAAAAATTCGCAAGGTAAATAAATACACTTCATACAGTAATAGCTATGTAATAAGTTAATTTAGCTATTCTTATTCAAAATTTACTAGGAATGGAGAAAGAGGGGTTTATTCGTTGTCTGGATAACCTACATAACAACTTTGATGCTAACATAGCAATCGTGTCAACAGATCGTCACAATCAAATTCGTGCGCTGATGAGAACTGATGACAAATACAAAAACATTAAACACCAATACGACCCGTGGCATATTGCAAAAGGAATCTATAAAAAGTTGCATAAGCTTTCGAAGAAAAAAGGTACCCCACAGATAATTTCCTTACCTACTTTTGATACGAACTGTTTTAGTTCCTTTACCTCTTCTTTTCAGGATTTGAGTTACTGGGTTTGTGGGCACGTGCCATTGTGAATCATTTATACTGGAGCGTAACTACCTGCAATCAAAATGGTGATGAGCTAGGGGCATTTACTGAATAATAAAGAAGTACTGGGGTTTTAAATTTTGTTTGTTTGCGGCATTGAATAGAAGACTCGCTATCATTATTCCGATCTGAATATTGTGCATACTCGTTACGTCACACTACAGTACTGGAAAAAGGTTGTTTAACATATCGAGCGCGCAACGTGCGCGGACTCCCTCGATACGCGATGTACCGCGTTTATAATAATAAGAAACAATTAAAATAAATTGTCGCGATCTATCGAGAATCTAGTATCGTGACAAAATCCGTCTCGATGTGTCGCGATGGTAGGTGATAATGAGAATAAAGAGAAAGTTTTTTTTAATGAGAATAGAGAGAAAGTTTTTTTTATTTCAAACACATCTCTGCTTTATCTTTTTTTTTATTTTAAATAGGTGTATATTATAAGAAAATTTTTAACTTTCGTATTTATTAAAGTAATTCTAGCGCATTACATTTTCTATTGCCGTTCTTCGTTCTTAAATTTTTAAAATGCGATCTAACGAAGCTTTTCTATCACCGTTCTTCGTTCTTAAACTTTTAAAATGCGATCTTAAAAAACATTTCTATCGCCGCTTTTCGTTTTTAAACTTTTAAAATGCGATCTAAAAAAACATTTCTATCGCCGCATTTCGTTCTTAAGTTTTTAAAATGCGATCTAAAGAAGCATTTCTATCGCCGCATTTCGTTCTTAAACTTTTAAAATTCAATCTAAAAAAACATTTCTATCGCCGCTTTTCGTTTAAAAACTTTTAAAATGCGATCTAAAAAACATTTCTATCGCCGTATTTCGTTCTTAAACTTTTAAAATGCGATCTAAAAAAATATTTCTATCGCCGCATTTCGTTCTTAAACTTTTAAAATTCGATCTAAAAAAACATTTCTATCGCCGCTTTTCGTTTATAAACTTTTAAAATGCGATCTTAAAAAACATTTCTATCGCCGCTTTTCGTTTATAAACTTTTAAAATGCGATCTAAAAAAACATTTCTATCGCCGCATTTCGTTCTTAAACTTTTAAAATTCGATCTAAAAAAACATTTCTATCGCCGCTTTTCGTTTATAAACTTTTAAAATGCGATCTTAAAAAACATTTCTATCGCCGCTTTTCGTTTTTAAACTTTTAAAATGCGATCTAAAAAAACATTTCTATCGCCGCATTTCGTTCTTAAACTTTTAAAATTCGATCTAAAAAAACATTTCTATCGCCGCTTTTGGTTTATAAACTTTTAAAATGCGATCTTAAAAAACATTTCTATCGCCGCTTTTCGTTTATAAATTTTTAAAATGCGATCTTAAAAAACATTTCTATCGCCGCTTTTCGTTTATAAACTTTTAAAATGCGATCTAAAAAAACATTTCTATCGCCGCTTTTCGTTTATAAACTTTTAAAATGCGATCTAAAAAGTTAAAAAAATATAACACAAAGGAAGTATAATTATATTTAAACATCCGCGATCATTGTTGAATACACTCTTATTTTTAAAATAGTTCTATTATGAAAAAGTGTTAATGGCCTCGATAGCTTCGAGAATGATATCGAGACGGATGCATCGCGAAGCCCTCTCGATACAATTTGAAAGTAAAAAAACGTCTATCGCGGATCGAGAATACCGTCGCGATACGCGAAGCGCGATGTTAAACAACCTTTTTCCAGTACTGTACGACCACCGTGTGATTTTAATTTTGTAATGGCGGCTGGATGTAAACAAGCTACGAAGGTGATATTTTGAATTTGAATGAAACATTTCTTCCTTATGTTACAAATTTTGTCAAAAAGAAAGTTATATTGTTTATTATAGTATGTTTCTACGTCGAAATACATTAAGTTGTTTTTCTTCGGGAGGTAACCTTTAATAAAGTTATAAATAACTTTCGTAATGTGATGTAGTGGAGTATACAAAAAATGAAACCCCCTAGAAATGCATAACTTTATACTTCTGCAACTGTTTAGTTCTGAATAAAAACTGTTTTTGTTGTTGTTGTTTTTAATGAAAAATGTGCTTTTTGCAAAGTTTGTCTAACAATAGTTGTTTGGGATGTCCAAGTATAGCTAGTAGGGTCATAACAGAATCATAATTGCTTTCACATTACGCTGACAGCAATTTGTTTACGATAAGGTAGCCAAAACAGAAATCATTTTCACTCTTTTAGGCAGAAAACACTATTTTCACTTTTTAATGATCCAATAACAGGTGCAATTATTTGTTGTCTTCCTTGTGTCTGTATTCACTCATTTTTTGCTAATAAAAAACTAGAAGAGAGGTTCAGGACAAAGTTCAGAAGGAGAAACTTCCATCACAGAATGACTATTTAACAAATTTACCTCAACCCTCCACCCACACTAAGCATGACAAATCTCTTTTGTTGCTGGCATAACTCACAAAAAAATAAGTTGATTTCATGTAAACAAGCTTGAAAAGCTGTCCAGAAATTTTTTTGGTTTGTGATATATAGATAAGTCTTGAAACTTTATCTAATTATGCTGAACTATGACATCATAAGTTAGCTGCTAAAAAACAATTTCTGCGTACAATGGTACAATTTTGCCAGTTTTTACAAAAAAATTAGTATTTACTTTGCGCTTCGCGTTGCGTTGCCCTGTTGTTGCATATTTTGGAGAGTTGAAATGTCTCATGGTAGTGCGAATGTAATTTATTTCATCATGGCGAAATAGTAGCTTTGTACACTAGTAAGTATTAATATTTATGTAAATAATGTTGAAAAAGCCAAACTCTATATATGAAAATATATTTACTTCACCACATACCTTGATAAACCCCTTGAAATCACTCCTTATTTATATCAAATACATGTCATGCGTTAATTAGATTTTTCATAAAAATAATCATAAAAATATTCCTCCTAGACAGGCTCTATAGGCCGCCATCAAAAATATGTTATGTTCGCGTCCTCCGACCGACTCACTTTTGGCAATAAAAACCCGAGTCGGTAAGTCGGAAAAAACCCGGAAAAAACTTTTTGATCCAAACGATATATATTTGAAAAAAAAAATTCGTGAGAACTAATTTTCCCAAAATTGACTAAAACTCGCGAAAATTAATTCCCGTAAAAATTAATATCTTTAGGGTACTCATGGCAAGTTTACAGACAGGGCGGCGAAAAAAGGGTCTGTCGAGTGGCGCTATACTGTTTTTTGGCCCTGGGAACGAATTTTGCCCCCATCTGAAAATCCCGGGAAAAAATACGCCCGACCGACCGACCGACTCATTTTTGCGGGGTCTTCAGGACGCGAACATAACATATTTTTGATGGTGGCCATATGAAACCAACTTGTTTTTTGTGGAAGGCAAGCTTTAATCAGCACACTGTGACATGGCAAAGCTGTAAGATAGTAATAAGCAGACGGCATAGCCAGCTATCAGCATTATCCATCAGCACTTGGAGATTGGTATACCTCAGTTGGGAACTTGTACCTCAGTTGGTAAAGCATTCAACTCATGTCCAAGAGGTCATTGAATCCCCAAAGGCCAATGGGAGCTTTAAACACACTAGAATCACCTTTGTGGTCTCCTGAAAACAATTGACAGAGTATATCCCGCGAAATTAGTGCGCTAACCACATAAAATATAGATCACTACACACAGACAGGGGAGGGGGAAAAGTTTTGCCAAAACGATTTCAGTGGCCGTTGAAAAAAACAGATAACACTGAATTTTTATAAGCTTATCCGGAAAAGTAAAAATGTCCAAGAACGTTAACAAAATAAGGACAGACAGACCAGAGATACATCAGGGTGAGCGTAATGTGCGATTTTGTCATCGTGTTGCACTTCGTTCCCTCGTGTGCGAAAAATTATTTGCATCCATTGAAGCGTATGCAGTGCTCTCTTGCGCGGTGTTTGTGTAAAATCCGACGAGCCCAGATAAACATTTTTTGTAATAATTCTCTCATAATATTGTTTATTAGTTTTTCAAATTCAAAATACTAATAATTTTTTTTGGTCAGAATGTGTCCTTTCTCACTTATATCGTTCCAACATAATAATTTGTATGTCTTAATACGCAAGGGGAAGAGTTGGGGACGGCTTCAGCAACAACAACTTTAATTTTTGTTTGTCAAAACAAATATGGCGGATAATGGTGATGAGGAATATTCTGATTTTGAGAGTGATGACGATATTGCTAGTGATGAAGACAGTCCTCGAAGTGAAAAGAAAGATGAAGATGTTGAAATAAACAAAGGCAATAATTTTATTGTCTCAACTGAAGAAAATAAAGATGATGAGCACGAAGAAGACCAAGAAGAAGAAGACGATAACTCATTTTCCAGGCCAGAAATAAGATTAGCAAAATTTAAGAAAGAAATAGTTGATGTAGATTTTAATTTATCCCGAATAAATAGAATCAAATGCATCGCCTTGTGTAAAATAATAAATGGTCAGAACCATTGGAAGGTAGCAGAGGCACATTTAGATTTAGCAAACGTTTATTTGCGAGGGAAGCATTATCCATTACAAACCCTTAAACATGCAAACTTATCAAGAGAAATATTACTAGACTTGCAAGGTAAAGACAATGCTACCGAAACTACACAGTTGCAATATCTTCTTCAAAATTTGTATTATGTTTTGGGAAGAGCAAATTGTCAACTAAATAAATACAAAGCTTCAGAAAATTGTCTACAAAAGGCGAAGACTGTTGCAGATAATACACGAAATGCAACTTTGAAATCACAATCCATGAAAGTCACCATTTTATCTTCACTAGCTATAACATTAAGTAAACTTGGTCAATTGGGACAAGCCATTGAGTGCATTGAGGATGGTATTGAAGTCATAAATAAAATGTCTGGTGATAATTCTGATCTCTACATTAAACTACACAAGCAAATGGCTAACCTGGAATTGATGAATGGAAAGCATGCAAATTTTTCATCTGCAGAAGAATCAGTAAATAAGGCATTACAATTTTCAATAGAAACAAATGGCCAAGAATCCAGTGATACTGCAGAAATTTATATCTTAAGCTGCAGAGTAGAATCACAAAAAGAAATAACGGATTTTTTAAAGGTTGAGACAAATCTCAATGAAGCATTGAAAATTTATAAGAATATTGATAGCACAGATAAGATTATAGCAACAGAACAGATGCTATGTAAGATGATGATGCAACAGGGAAAATACTTAGATGCAACGAAAGTTTTGGAAGATTGCATCCAGAAGTGTGAATTGTTTAAAGGGGACATGTCTATAATAAGTGCAGAGTTATACGAACTTATGGGAAGCATTTTGTTTTCACAACATAAAATGCCAAAAGCATTAGCATATCTTGAAAAAGCAGCAGAAATTTATGTTGGAAAAAAGAAACATGTTAAAAAGCAAGAGAAAATTATGAAGATTATTGATATCATCAGAAAATCGAGCAAGGACGAAAATGTAAAAACTTCAGAGGATAAGTTAAAAAACCGGCCTCGATTTCATTAGTATCTAGGTCTATATTGTGTTAATGTAAAAGTGTTGTCCAAATTTTATTGCAATACTGCATGCACATGGAAAATAGTGCATAAATATAAAGAATCCATTAGTAAAATGTATGTTTGCACTATTTGAATTACTATAATTTTTTTCTGCTTAAATTTCTATAACCTTAGGGAATTAATTTTCGCGAATTTCAAGATTTTTTGTCAATTTTGCGAAAACTTGCGAACTTTGCGATTTTTTGTCAGTTTCGCGAAAATTCATTTTGGCGAGATGTTGTTTATCAAGCCCTTTAATTTTTTTTAAAATCTTTTTTCGTTCTAAGTTATTCAAGATTTTCAATATTCAAAAGCCAAGATCTTATGATGTCATGAGAAAGTTTTGAAAATTACTGACATCACATTTCTACTTAAGATTATAGATTAGACTTTCTAATTAAAGATTAGACCATTCTTAAACTACAAAACTTTACACATGCCAAGATATCATCGAGAGCATAAGGCAGACCCTTCTTAAAAGTTTTGATATTATGTAAGTTTGCAAGATATTTCAAGTATTAATTTATGCTTACTATATATTACACATCAATAATGATGTTATAAGGTCAGGCTGGAAAATTTTGAAGCTTAATATCTTGAGAACGAATAAATATTTTTAAAAAATTCCAAAGAAATTCATAAACAACTTAGCCATAAAAACTTTATGATAACATGTTATTGGAATATATTTACAAAATATAGTTTACAAGAAATAATAGACGTGTACCCCACCCTACCTTTATTACGAAAATACCTCAAAACCCTATTAATAAGATGAGAATTAAAGACTAGAATTATTGAAAAACAAATATGACGTCGTCGGGTATTTGCCGTCTTTTTACGACAACATCGTACAGTTTATATAAATTCTAGTCGTTATATTTAACAAATATGGGCGGCAGAACCTATCAAAAAAACAAAGAAAGTTTTAAAAGCTAAGAAAAGATATATGAAAGCGCTTTTATCAGGACAAGTACACTATCAAGACTCGATTCTAGTTTAGCAAGAAAACTCAAGCTTCTGTGGCCGCCTCTATTCACAGAAAACTTAAAAGTTGTCACGCCAAAAAGCTCGGTCATTAAAAGTATTCGATGGACATTTGTGCCTGACCATAACGTTTCGCCGTGTCTGACGAAAAAAAAGTTAAGAAAAAAAAAATTAGGAACAGAAATTCAGTAAGAAAATCAGAAAAAAAATGAGACAAACAATCCAGAAAAAAATAGAAAAACAAATGTAAAAAAACAAACAAAAAAATTTAGAAAAAAATCCAGAAAAAAAAAACAGGAAAAAATTAGAAAAGGAAATGCAGAAAAAGAAATTCAAAAAAAGTCAAGCAGAAACACAGGATAAAAGTAGGATGGGGTAAGGAAAGAATTAAAACATTTGCATTTCTGTAGCATGCAATTGAAGCAGTTCTTGAACTTCCTCAATCGTAGCCACAACTCTCAGTTTCTTTTTAGAAACCTTTTTTGGAAATATTTTGCAAATAAAATTGTTGTGCAAAATCTTGGTAATGCCATCAAACTTGTTTCGAATCACAGTGGTAAAATCCTTTGTTTGCTGTTTGCATTGGGCGTACCGTCCAATGTAAACAACAAACAAAGGATTTTACCAATTTTTCTCTTCAGATCTTCTACCGCATCTTGTTGATATGCATTGAGTACTTCCAATTCTTTAATTTTGTATTACATATTGAAAGCATGGTGGTTCAATTTATCTCTCTCCTTAATTAAAACACCGTGTTCGCCTTTCACCTCATCCAGTAATTTTTCAATTTTTCAATTTTTACTCTTTTTCCCTTTTCTCTCTGGCATTTTGCAAAAGCTTCTGCAGCCATCTCCGTTGGATGTTGCCGGGAGTTGTCCAGTAGAGCGTAAACCCTAATTGGGTCTGCGTAGCTCAAAATGAGCATTAAATACTCTAGGACTCCCCATCTAAGCCATGACCCCTCCTGGAAATAATAGACAGGGTATATCCCTCGATATTTGTGAGGCATTATTTGACGTCAAATTTGTTTGTAATAACATGACGTAGTTAGTTTTCAAATGGCTACCATGTACAAGAAAAAGCCTGTGCAAGAAAAACAAAAAGCTTGAACTGTAAGATTAATTAAAACCGTTAATTAAGCTTTTCTCCCTAATTTGATTGTCTCTCTAATTCGATAAAAAGTGTACCCCCTGGAAAATCGAATTAGAGGAGAGTCGACTGTACTAGTTTTTGGTAAATATTTCTTAAAAATTTTTTTTAATAACATTTTAACAAAAAACACAGAAGCCTTTCGATAAAACGTAGACATATATCAGGAAAATATTTCATGCAAAACGTGTAAAATACGTTGGAAAATTAGTGCGAATAAGATATGCAAGTCGTCGAGTCAAGTCCTACTCGTTCCATCGTTCTTGCAACATTCGGGAAGCTAATGTTCAGATGCAAAGAATGAGATATAAATCGTAACTTTTAACGGAAGAAGTATCAAAGACGTGCCTAAATTTTCATCTTTAGAATTTCAAATTTTTATATTATCCAGTTTCAATAAGAAGTTTTTGTGGGTAGCTGCCACCATAGTCTTACTTCAATAAATCAAAAATGTACTGTCTGTTGTAAGAATTAACTAACTCATCCTTATTGCACAGCTTTCAATTTTCTGGGTTGTTGATAATTTCAAACTATATAACACACTTCAACAACCTTTCTACTAAATGTAGAAGAAACCAAGTTGTTTGTGAATTTCATTCCAAGGTTGTTTGTGAATTTCATTTTCCAAAATATATCTGCTAAAAGATTTGGTCAAAATATTTAGTTGTAGCACCTTCGATAATTAAGGATAATGAAATATCAACAAACAAACAAAAACGTAAGTTCCCAACAAAAAGATACTCTAACAGGGAGTGCGGTAATGAAATTAAAATGAAATGAAATGGGGAATCTCGCAAAGTATGCTATGATAAAAATAAGACAAATTTAAATCTTCAAAACCTTTTTAACCTACTTAAACTGTTGTAAATTTTCTCACAGATGTTTATCCAGAACTTTGTGTACAAACTTATCTGAAAAAACAGTTAAAGTTTACGTCTTCCCAAGTTGAGGATTGTTTGTATATCGCATAAGGCTTTTCTCATTTATTCGGATCGTAGTAAGTCAACATTATGCAGCACGAATATCCTTAACTTCACTAACATCTGTTGGCAAGTTAAAATCAGAAAGTTACCTGCCTTGATCCCCTTTAAACTTTATCAATTAGATCAATGTCTGTCTGTATAAGGTAGCTTCACCTTTGAATGATTGGCTGTTATATAATTGTAACATTTGCAGCGTCTAGGGGCGTCATAGTTTTGTTAATTCCTAATTAGGTTCGTTTTGTTGTTGTTACTGGTGACGTGTTTATGTGTTGTCTGTAAGTCTGTTATCAATAACAGTAACCGAATCCGCCGCTTCTTTTGTTCCCAAAGGTAACGAATTACCATTAAAGTAACAGAGATGATTCTATGAATTGGTGTCCACTATGCACATAGCAAGGAATCATTCTTTTGAATTTTGAGAGATGAATTTAAAGACCATTGAAATACACTGTATCAATATCTTTGCGTAGGAATGAAATTGCTTACAAGGAATGTTAAATCCCATACAAAAACTGAACTAAGCTTGAATGCAAAATGCAAAAGGAAAATGCAAAATGTTCTGAAAAATTAAAGTTTTATACCTTTAAAATGCTTTTCACCAAGAGACCTACTTCATTTCAATTTTCTAGCATTATACAAGTCAGCACTTGAAAGTGACTATAGTCTCACTCTCAAGTTAAGAAGGCGTTTATTTCTACACTATGCTTTCACGTTGAAATATTGTACAAAAATTAAACTTGACCAAATGCTTCTTTCATTGACCTCGCGAATATAAATTTACTTAAGGCATATATTACTTATTATTCGAAATATCCGTTAGTGATAATCAGCTTGTTTCTTTTCCCTTTTAAGTATGCGGTATTTTGTTAGCTCTCTTAAGAGCGATGTAATGGCGGAAAGGCTTTATATTTAGTTTTATTTTACTTTTAATTAATGTTTTTCACATGTAATATAGTTTTTCGCATCCTAGTTTTATTGGTAGCTAGATTGACTTTGAAATGTTAACTTTACCAACTGGTAGCCTTATGGTAGAGCGTTCGCTTCCAGTACGGATGATCTGGAGTTCAAACCCCGGCCGAGGTATGCCAGACTATAAAACTATAAAATTGTAAATCTATCCTTTCTGCTCAGCGCTCAGCATGAGAATAGGATTGATATCTTAGGCGTTTGTCTGGTTGAGTGATTGCTCTACTTGCACGACTTTCGCAGCTCAAATGGGAGCTTAAATGCACTAGGACCCCTTTTGCACGACCCTCGTTGATAGCAGTGCCAATAGGAACTGAAGAGGCTATCCTGGGTAAATAATTTCAATAATAATAATAACAGAGAGGAGTACATAAAGGTAATTTTTGTTACAAACATGTGGTAAACATGTGGTAAACATATTGGTTATATTAGTTACAACACTCTAAAAACACATTTAAAAAAAGTTAAATCTTTAAATCCATCCCACCCTAATAATGTCATGGCTGTCTCCCCACCCTCTGGCACAGGAATTATACGTGCGGACACAAGACAATATATTAATTGCTCAAAATTCTTAATGTAATAATTGCAATGATGCATTTTAGATATACGAGAGACTAGAAAATATTCAATCATCCCAACATTAACAGAAGTGTGGCCTAAATCTAAAAATCATCATCCAGAATAAATAACATCTTTAAAAGTGTGATTTTCATTAATTAATTTAAAGAATATTATTTAATAAAGATAATGGCTAAAAATGTACAGGTCTAAAAAATAATTTTTAAATTTACGTAACAACTGTTCTGGTTAAAAAGTTTCAAACATGTTTTTAAGCAACTCGTTCGTAGTTACCACCACAACAGGCTGATTTCACTGTGTAGGTCACACCAAATCTTCTTTGATATAAAATATGATCAATGATGAGAAGTACAGCTAGAAATACCACGAACATGATCACCTCAAGTCGCCAAGCTGTTTTTTTTATCTGTAGATGAAATTATAGATAAAATTGTTAAAGAGAAAAATGCATAAGAAATATATACTATATTAGTCGGTGGCTCACTTTGCGTGACAGACATATGCGGGTATTATATTATAGACTAAATCCACGGGTTTGCCCGTCCTTTATATACCGCATTTTGTTAATGAGATATTAAGGTTTGAAGGTTTTTTGATGACGAAAATTACCCAAATTGGTCCTAGGTGGTCCCTAGTTACCCACAGGATGAAAAATAATTGACGTCACTTTAAAATTGGGAAAATAGGTTAAATAAGAACACGTGTTTACAATATGTCAATGTTTATCTCTTCTCATCTATTCATTATCATAACTCTCGTGTAATCAAAATCGTCCCTCTTCTTCTGCCCAAGTCCTCTCCATCGTCGATGTCTTTACGACATTACATCTTCCCCTTCGCTAGACGATATGCACGTAGTCCGTATCTAAATGTAACAAAACAACAGCAGGCAACGTTCATATAAAATGTCAGGGGTTTTGACTGCTGAACTAACTTTCTTTAACATAATGTCTTATATGGTCCTAATATTTACACATGGATAGTGTTCATTATTTCTTCCACTGGTGAACTGGTCTTCTTGATCAGTTGGGATAAATTTTGCGATTTTGGTTAGGCAGTGTAAGGTTTCTGAATGGAGGTTTGTTTGCGGGTTGCGATACTGGAAGTTGTGGCTCTTTGGCGATGTATTCCTCCTCCTTGACAATGATAGGAGTAGGTGCAGTTGTCGGGATAGTTTTAAAATGAGAAATATTTCTTGTGATGTTGGATGAGTCAATTTCCGATTGAGCGGTAACCAGTGTGTCATTTATTTTCGAAACTCTGTAGGGTTTTATTTTCGTAAGGAGTAGAAAGCTTATTGTACTTCGGTTGCTTGATAATGACACGGTCTCCTTCACATAACGATGGTTCTTTCGTATGTCGACGTTCATCTGCGTACCGTTTGTTCTTTTGTCAGCTTTGTCATTGTCAGTGCCTATTTGTTGCTGGTTTTCGTATGTTAGTTTGTTGTCTATTGATGGCATTGAGTAGCTAATTTTTCTATTAAACATCAGTTCTGAAGGGGCAACTTTGGTGGTACTATGAGGTGTGGAGCGGTAAGCAAATAAGAAACTATAAACTTCTTCCCTCCAATCCTTGTGTTCTAGTTTAGCTGTCCTCATTATTTTTTTAAGCGGTTGCATAAATCGTTCTGCTTCTGCGTTTGCCTGTGGCCATAGTGGAGTGAAGCGTCTGTGTTTTATTCCCCTTTGTTTGAAGTGAGATTTGATTTTCTGCGAGCTGAATGGTTGACCATTATCGAAGATAACGTTGCGTGGATTACCCTATGTGCTGAACATTCTATCTAAACAAGGTATCAGTGTTTCAGCTTTGGTACTCTTGAGAAATCCCACCTCTGGAAACTTAGATCTTTGGTCGATCGCGACAAATAGGTAAGTATCCTGTGGGAAATAGTCCAAGAAAATTAATGTTCAAAGTTTCCCAAACTTGTTCTGGTATATCCATTATTCTGATAGGTGCATCTGCTCTTGGTGTAACAGCTTGGCATGGAATGTAGTTTGAAATTTTCTTTTCAACCATATCGTCTATTGCTTGAAAATAAACTTTCGATCTGAGTAACTCTTTTGTTTTCTGAACACCTTGGTGTCCTTGATGAGCTAATGTAACAGCAATGTTATGGTAGCATTTTGGTAAGATAATGCGTCTTTGTTTTAAGACAATGTCTTTGTTGTTCGATACGATGAGTTCGTGTTTCAACTTGCGGTAATGCTTCAGCTCTTCTAGTTCTTTGCTACTTAAATCAGGGTAGTTCGTCGGTTTGTCTAGTAGGTGCCAGTTGTTCTTTTCTATAATACTGGCTAGATGTTGACATATTTTATCTTGTGAAGTTTGTGTCTTAATATCGTCTAAGGTAATCGCTTTTGGACATGCATTTGTGACTGTAAAGTTAACATATTCTTCTATACTGTTGCTTTTTTGTCGTCGCTCAAGGTGTGAGGGTGTCTGCGAGCGTAATCTGATATGTTTTCTGCACTCTTTACATGTTTTATCGTGAAGTTGTAACCTTGAAGTCGAAGTGTTAGTCGCTCGATTCGCAGAGGTATCGTGGATTTTGGGTTATTTAAGAGATTGACTAATGCTTTATGGTCGTTGAATATGGTGAATTCTCTACCGATTAAGTACAAGCGATTTTTTTCGCATCCGTAAACGATGCTTAAACATCCTCTTTTGATTTGTGCATATTTCATTTCAGTTTCAGTGAGGGATTTGGATGAATATGATATAACCTTAACATCATATTTACCCTTGCTTTTCTGCAACAATATGGCAGATATACCATATGGGCTAGCGTCTGTAAACATAAATGCCTCTTTGTTTTCATCAAAATACGCTAAGCAGGATTCATTACTCAAACCGCTTTTCAAAGTAGCAAAGGCATGTTCACATTCGGATGTCCATTTCCATTCTCTTTGATCAATTGTCTAAGTGGATAAGTTATTGTACTGTAGTCCGGTATGTATGTTTGCATGTAGTTGGTGAGTCCCAAAAATCTTCGAAGTGATTTGACATCTTCGGGTTGCGGCATATTTGTAATGGTTTCAATATTTTTTGGGCTTGGTTTCATACCTTCTTCTGAAAAGATATGCCCAAAAAATTCTAAATTGCTTTTGCAGAATACACATTTTTCCAGGTTCAATGTGAGTCCTTTCTCTTCGAAACGTTTCAACACCTTGTTTAAAATAACGTCGTGCTCTTCTTGAGATTTTGCGAATATAAATAAATCGTCCGTAATATTTTCAACTCCATTGATGTCTGCCATTAACGATCTAAGCGGGTGTAACGTTTTATTCGAGTTTCGGATTGGAAAGCGGTAATAGGTCGTGAATCTTCGGATAATTCCAGTTGATGAAAAGCACTTCGCATGTCTAACTTGGTAAATACTTTTGAGCCACTTAGATTGATTTTTAAATCCTCTACGGTGTGGATTGGATATCTTGTTCGGTTAACAGCTTTGTTTGCTTCTCTCATATCGAGACAAATTCGTACTCCTCCCTCGAGTTTGGGAACAATAACTAGCGGATTTAACCATGGCGTCGCTTCGTTTGTGACATTTTCTATTATATACCTGCTTTCTCCATTTTGGCGATTTCTGCATTGACTCGCTTTCGTAAAGCAAAAGGTATGCGTCTTTCTTCTTGCGCTACTGGGGGTACGTTGTTATCTATGTGAAGATGCACTTGATAGTCCTTCAGTTTTCCTATTTTCACACTGAACACGGTATCTTTATGACTCCCTAAAACTCTGCGGCGAATTTTGAGTCTTGTTTTTTACCTTTTGTTTTTAATGCAAATTCGTCGAATATAGAAAAAACCCACAACTTAAGAGTTCTTTTTAATCAAAGTAAGCATACATTTTCATCTTAGTAGTACGATTGCAATAAATATCTTCTGATTCAAACTGAAATAGTTTAGAAATAAAGTATCAAATAGCCCACCTTTCTTAATTAAAGCAAGTTTGACTTTCTCTTCTTGCGTCTTTACCTCATCTTGCATCAATTTCACTGTTTGTTTCAACGTTAGTTTTCCACTTTCTTTGCTCCGTTTTATCATTGAGTTGATTGACTCATTCAAATTTTGTGTATATGGTTCTGGTGGATTACCAAGGCCACACTTGATTCTGACGCTGGACAGCATTTTTTCTTTTATTGAGTTTTTTTCAAAATTTTCAAAATATTCTATGAATTTTGACCCATTTGGTTTAACTTTCCATTTTTCTGATTTCTTTTCATACCTTTTTTCAAACTCCTGTTCTGTTTCACAGTCCACCAAACCTTTTATTTTTGTTTCACCACTGATCTTGTCGAATATATCGCACAAAATTTCGTTTTTTTCCGTACCAAATTTTTTTGCTTTTTTGACTATGTTGTCTTTTAAATGTATGGAGCATAACAGATGATCGGCTTTTTGGAAGGTTGTTGTAAATGCTCGATGGATGTTTGTTTCTTCATCGGTTCCAAACGATTTGAAATTATTGCCTACCCTGTTGAAAAGGTTCATAAAGCCATCAGGTGCACTAAAGAGGGGTTGTCTGATTTCTTACCGTCTGGTATGATATCCAAATCACTTTCATTACCATCACTCTCATCCATCATATTGAAACTATCGGAAGCTGTTTCATCACAGTTAGCTACTTTCTTCTTCATTTGAACCCGGGTTATCTAATTCGAATAATTGATGACGCGTAAAAATCATTGAAAAGGCACACCAAAATGTTGTTAAAAATATCCTGTTAAACGTTCTAACCTGTTGAATGAATTCATGGATAAAATGTTATCTTCACTATCACTACTTGTATCTATAATATTATGTAATTATCATCATTTATAAAGTTGAACTCAACTAACTTCATACCCAAAGATTTAGAATATCGCATGTCTTCAAGTTTGAAAAAGGGAAATAAAATTACTTATCTATCATTATTACTTTTCTTTGCGTTTCATGTTTGTTATCTACCCGCTGCTCTAAACCATAAAAAAGTGAAAAATGATAAATTTTTTACTTTATGAATGATAATATGTTAACGTTTCACCAACGTTGGTTGAACATGAAAAGCTATGGAAAAAACTAACTTACTTCTCTTCCCTACTTTCCCGACCCGGATCCATTCTCTATCATCACTTTCTCTTTTACTGCCTAGAGAAATTATGCTGAATCATCACATAGAAACATAAATAATTTTTTGGACGCTAGAAATAAAAAGATAAGTGAAAAGTGCACTCGGTAGAAAAATATTTTTTTTTTTGTGTGTAGATTAATCAATCAAAATGCGATAAAACACTAAAGTATATGATAATTAGACATACCGGGCGTTGCGTCTGAACTTTTATCGTCAGAATCAAGATTAATGAAATCCACACATATATGATGGGTGCCTAAAAAAATTTATAGTTAAATGCATGCTATTGCTAATAGCGTGTAAGACTAAATCAACTATACTCTAATTATAATTTCTCATCTTTACGTATTCACTCCGTAATTATCTAAATTGATTAACGGTTCATATCTTGTCATTTCAATGAGACCATCCAACGAAGGTATCGCGTTAATTTGTTTTTACTTCATAGCACCCAACACTGCATATAGTGCACAAAAACCATCTCCTTTTACTTTCTGAATTCTCACTTCCATCAACTTCTCTTTTTTTCAAAATTTAACTGTTAGAAGAAAAATGTGGTAAGATTACATAGCCTCTGTTACTCGAAAAAAAAATTTTATTTAAAAAAGAACATACCTTGATTCCAGTTGTCATTGGATGGAAAATAAAAATGCGTTTTAAAATTACTATTACTTCACTAAAACACACGAACTTCACTCTTTGCTTTTTCCTTTCTCATTCAGTCCATCGAACAGACACTTTCACATGCTTAATCTGGACTTCCTCATTAATTATTCATTCGATCGAACGTACGCCTCGCTTCGAATAAACCAACATTTCATCTCTGATATGTTAGGTTGAAAAAAAAACATAATGAGAAAAATTTAGGATTTTTATTTAAATAAAACATTGCCGAAGAAATTAATAAATAAAAAAAATGAGGGTCTCGGGTCTCGGGTCTCGGGTCTCGGGTCTCGGGTCTCGGGTCTCGGGTATCGGTATCAGGGTATTGGGTCTCGGGTCTCGGCGTCAGGGTATCGGGTCTCCGGTATCACATAGGCTATCGGGTCTCACTTTTCTCATATGACCAAAAAATTAACTTCACGAAAGATGGAGATTGATTATTGTCTCTTCTTTTTTGATGTTTTTGTGTGAAAAAGTGATAACAGTATTATGTTTATCGCAAACCTACGCACCCGGGGTGTTTTCACTAATTTTAGTAGCTTTATACCTATGTGCTACAAACATGGCCTAGTTTACACCTTGCTTTATCGTGTGTTTCGCATTTATTCTTCTTATCAGAAATTCCACTACGAGGTTTTCGTAAGGATGTTCTCAAGAGAAATGGTTACCCGATTGGATTGTAAACGACTCTTGTATCCGCACATTACTGAATAAAAAATTTACACCCAGAATTGTGCACACACATGCCCCCGAAAGCTTGTCAGTAAATACATGGATTTGTCGAAACTGTTTTTTTTTTCTAATGTTTATTATAGGGCATTTGCTATTGCATTCGGTATTATTACACTATCTCGCAATTTTTATTAAATCATACATTTTTTTAAAATTGACAATTACTCAGTAAAGGTGCGTTTTAAACAACAATGGAGAAAAAGTGCTGACGTTTTTGAAAAAGATAATAGTTAGTTTCCAAATCACAATAACTATTTTAACTAAGAGAACCTATTATGACTGGATTCGAAACTTTCCAAAATGACAAAGCATATTTTTTTATTTTGTTTTAGAAATAATAATTAACTTTCACATGCTTAATCTGGACTTCCTCATTAATTTTTATCAATGAATCAATAAAATTGTATTCAAGCCCGGTTCTTACTTAACGAATACTGACCGGTTTTGATGTTGTACTGTGAAATACAAAGCTCAAGGTCAAAAGTACAGACCGAGCTTGCGAGGTCTGTGCCCTGACCGAGGGCTTTGTATTTTACAGTGCAACATCAAAACCGGTCAGTCTCCGTTTTATTACCTGACAGCATCTTATCTGAAAAGAAAAATTCTTTTGTGAACAAAAAACAACAAAGCTATTTTTTTAAGTTGCTATTCCCAAGCCACCAACCAAGGAAGAATAAAAATGCATGTTTTATTTTATGTTTTATTAATATGTTTTATTTTGTTTAATTTTAGACTTTTGGAATTTAAGATCGTTCGATTTTAAACTTTTGTAAGTTCACAAAACAAATTCGAATCATTGTTTATATGAATTGAAACGAAAAGATGGTTTTAGGTGAGCTACTTTTATATTTTTTGTGTTCTAGGAAAATGGTTTTTATTTGTTTACGTTTTTATGTTACCATTTTAATAATGGCTTCCAAAACCGGTTAGTATGGCTAAAATAAGCCGTAAACCAATTAAATCATCGGATTTTTTCATACTAACCGATTTTTTATATCAGTCAGGTAATAACTATTGGGACCAAGTTGCATTAGAACAATTGAAATATTTCAATCAACTAGATAATTTTTATTGTTAAAATAGGCACGTAAGAACCGGGCCCTATGTTCAATTACCTGATTTTAGTTTTAGATTTTAGGCTCAGATTTTAGTAAAGACGAGATGGAACTGCAAGAAGTAAAAACATTCACTACTCACTTAGAAATCTATTTGAACATTGTGCCAAAAAAACAAAACAACGAAAAAATCCATGCAGCTATTATCGGTACTGGCAATTACGCCCGAGCGCTGGCTAGCCAGTTTCATCAGGCGGAGCTCACCATTTTAATTGGCAGTCGTAATCCTAATCAACTGAAATTCGAAGGAGTTGAACTTGTAACTTATGAAGAGGCTGTACGTAGATGTGATATCGTGTTCTTCTGTGTCCCTGCACATGCGTTTAATAACGTCGCCACTGCGTTAAAATCTTTGTTGGTTGGAAAAGTAGTTGTCGATGTGAGTAACTTGGAAAACCAAGATGACGCATCAAATGCTATGCATCTTCAATCACTTTTGTCTTCATCTGTGGTTGTCAAAGCGTTGAACACCGTGTCCGCGTACACACTGGAAAACGGCGCATATGGTGCAAGCCGGGATACGTACGTATGTGGTGATGACGAGGAAAGAAAAAGACAAGTCATGCAACTACTGAGAGAAATCGGATTAAACCCGATTGATCGAGGCGGAATCCGATCTGCTGTCATCATAGAAAAGTTACCATTCCGTTTTTTTAACGGATGGGGCGTGGCTGTAACAATCACTTTTCTGACACTCGTTTCCCATTCTTCTGTACACATATCTTCGTTATTTTTGGTATGAAGATCAAAGCAAAAGAACCGACGAAGATCTCGCTCTATATATTGCCAATCGTACCATAGGATGGCTCATGTTTTGGCTTCTTGGTTTAACCTACCTACCTGGAATATTTGCCGGTTTTATACAACTCGCAGAAAGAACTAAATACACTCGATTTCCAAGGTGGTTGGATCGATGGTTAAAGTGTCGAAAACAATTAGGCTTGATATGTTTGTTATTGGCTTCCATACATGCTTGTATGTCATGCTTGGTATTGGGAGCAGGCGAAGCAAAACATATGTCAACTATCACAGTCATCAACAAGAACGTCATTCTTTATCAACTTCTGGACACGAAAGCGCAAGTAAGCTTGCTTTTTGCTGTTTTAGCATTGGCTTTAATGGGAATCCTAGGTGTGACGTCATTGCCATCTGTCAACGTGCGTATGAGCTGGCGAGAATGGGGCTTCGTGCAGAGAGGATTGGGGTTCACAAGTCTTGTTTTTGGCTTTCTTCATGTGATTATCTATGTACATCAGTTGTGGGACCCGAACTATAAGTTTGGATGGGAATCGTGGAAAAGAGAGAAAGGAATATTCCCGCCTGGTGCTTTTGTGATGCCAATGTTTCCCCTGTTAGTGATCATACTAAAATTCATTCTGATGCTACCTGTTTGTCTTGCTACCTGAACAAGATTCGAAAGGGAAAAATTGGTTACAGATATGAAAAGAAAAGGACAATTTAATATGGACAATTTTGCACAAACTAACTTTCATTTAAACTTTGTATATGTGCAAAAGGTTTTTACATGACATAACATTCACATTGTAAATGTGCTTTCTGCGACTTTCTGCGACATTTAGAGGTTCATACAGTGTGTCATCTCCCCAATTTCCCTCGCATGGCCTGGCTTAACCCAGGGCTATTGAATCATTCACTCGCCCTTATTTAATCGCCGCCGAGGGGAATCGAACTCTGGTGTTTGAACAAAGTGCGAGAGTTTTAACCACGAAGCTACAGTGTCGCCAATGAATGGACAATAAACAAACATGTCAACCATGGTAGTTCCAATAATATCAAACCTCGTTTCCAGGACTTCTAAAGTCTGATGTCGGGATGGACCAAAGTTGGTTTTGTTTGCCGCCAAAAACTACCTCTCCGTGTTGATGTAGAAAAGACTCGATTACTTGCGTACTCCCAGTTGCAAGACATTTTTACACGAGATGAAAAATTATCTTCGCTGCCTATACTTTGAGAAGAGCTCATCTTGTAAACAGACAGAACCCGGAATTTTCCAGGTTCAGTCTCAATAAACACCCAAACCTGGAAACGAGGCTTAGCTGTTTTGGTCCAAATTGAATCAGATTTCAATAGTCACCTGATTTAAAGTTTCGAATCTCAAATATTTTATCACCACAGTCCAATTAGGCTGACAATTGAAATTGGTTAAAAAATGATTAATGCAAAAGCAGATTAAATATCCTCAGTTAATTGTTTGGAAACTAATTTTTAGGATGACTCACGCCCCTAAATTAATCCCTACTCGTCTGTATCTTTTTTCACTTCCTGCAAAAGCACAATAAGTTCCGGATACGACGTTGGGGCGCTTATTAGAGCAGAGGCGCTTATTGACAAATATTTCCCTAACCCCGGGCGCTTAATGGGCACGGGGCACTTAATCTAACATACGATATTTAAAAAAAATAAAAACTTCACAACATTTTCCTAGGCTTCCCATAATGCTTAGCATATGTTTTAAAAATGACTAAATTTAAGCCTACGGATGCTTATGTCATGCATATAAAAAAAACATGTAATATAGATATTAAACTTTCTAATTAAAGTTTGGTACAAATATCAGCCATAGTTTATTAATTAAGAAAAAATAAAACGAGTTTAAAAGTTAAAGAGTTTATTAGTTATGCTTTTCGTGCACTAAGTACATCTTCAGACTATATAAACAACTAAAATCAAATTTACATATGTACAGTTAAAAAGGTTTTAAGAAAAGCTCAAGGGACCTCATGTTACACCATTTCTAAATAAGCGTATAAACTTAATGTCTAATTGATCATTGATCGAAGGTGTGAACTTTCTTATAAAAAATGCCTCCAATATTTTACGTTTTCTATTGTTAGATGGAGCCGTGCTTAACACCCTCCAGGAAAAAGCATGTCCAGTTTCAAGCACCTTGTGCCTCGCTGGCTCAGATTTTCCCCGAAGTTTGTCAAGCTCAGCCCATCTAACACAAATAGTACGTTTGGTTTCGCCAATATACTTTTCTCCGCAAGAACAGATTCCCTCATAAATAGCCAGGGATTTATGAGTAAATAGCCTGGGATTTATGAGTGATCCTATCCTTTAAAGGAAAAAGTGACTTTATTTTTCTCGTCTTCCACGTTATTAATACTTAAACCCAACTTACAATAAAATTATTAATTTTCTTTAAGAATTTGTAAGACATACTTTTGTTTCTGAGACAATAAGGTAGCTGAATTCTCACTTTTGGAAGTTCTTCTTTAAACAACCAGAAAGGTATTAACGACTCATCCTTGTCGGAATTTCGAAAGATTTGATAACTGAGTTGGTAAAAGCAACATAATAGCCAGCATATTTAAACTTTGATAACTGAGTTGGTAAAAGCAACATAATAGCCAGCATATTTAAACTTTGATAACTGAGTTGGTAAAAGCAACATAATAGCCAGCATATTTAAACTTTCCACGTACTCGCCTCTTGTCTATTTTGAAATTAAACATATTCTATTAGCCCTATGTAATTCTCCCAACTAAATATTCCTTTTGTACTTTTTCGGTACAGCAAATTTCCAATGGAATGGTAGCTCACTTTCCTTAGAAGCCACAAGAAAACTTACAGAATTATTTAATGTAATTATTTCCGTTGGATTCTTTTTAAAAAGCTCTTTTCCATGTCACATGTTCACAATTAACCGTAGCGGCTCAAAATGGAAGCGCAACATGAAAACGAGGTTTATTATGAAGCATATAAAATTGTAGCGGCAAAGTGCACAAATTACTTAACAAATTTAAACATTTTTGTTATTTTTGGCTGCACTTGAGTGCAATATGGATCAGTTTTGAAGCACTATTACCTCATACTAAAACAGTTAATGGTTTGGAAGACTTAAGATCGTTGCGTGTTCTCGTACTAAAAACGATTTTGTTTGTTTACAAGAAGAAAACATCTGTCACAAAAGCTGACCTTATCCTTCGAGTTTATGCTGTATTCTGTCGCATAACAAATGATAGCAACGTAAAAATATCCCTACATGTATCGAAAAAGATCGCAAAACGTATGGTATTATAAAGGGAGAGTGTCATAAGGTCCTCTAGGTTCGTAAGCAAAATTTTTTAGTGAGTCTTAAAGATGATTTGAGACATGTCAAGACCAACAAGTACATATAGCTGCCTTTTCCTGACAAGGCATTGTTGTGCTCTATAAATGAAAGTGATGAATGTATTTAACACTATTCCCTACAATTCGAGGAATACCAATTATCCACATAGCTATCATATACTCATTATTACCTGGATGTTGTAGATACAAGATAATTATGTTTTTCCTAGCCCTGTCCAAGATTCGAAACTGGATTCTCATTTGCATGAGTGTCATAACCATTAGACCAACAGGGCATAAATATATAGGAATAACTTTACAGGTGCACATTATATATGCTTATGGATTTTTTTTTATTAACTAACTAGACGGGCATGTCTGGTTAAGTAACAAGTAACTGTGTTACCTGCCATTAAACGGTTGGTAACCAGACTTTTTCGTTCTTTGCCACTCACTCGACCAGCCCATAACTTTGATACAAACCTGATACTTCCATTGGGATAAGTGTTGTGATGTTTATACTGTGACCATTTTTGTAACTGTGATACCATAGAAGAAGGGGTTTGTATAAAAACTTCAGTACCATCAATGATAACACGTGTTTTGGGATACTCTCGAAATTGCTAAGGCATGTATTTTCGAACCATTTTTTGAGAAGGAAATGGGAACAACAGAAGAAGTTCATAATAAAGAAAGTTTATCCAAGTGGTAAATATTCTTGAGATGTGACCAGAAGATACATTAAAACAATCAGCAATATCATCAACAAACAAACCAACCTTCAAACGAACTAAGACAATGAAAAACTCATCCAATAAAAACAGTGATCGTTTACGACCAGGTTTGGAATGACCATATCTGCAGTTTTGATAAAATAAATTGCCAAGAGACTTTGGACCAGACCAATAGTGGATACGATGTAATTTTGGTTCCAAGTATGAAAAACCGATGAAAGTGACTCATAGTTTAGAAAACCAGTGTAAAATTTTACTGCACATGGATCACTTTTTATTTTTTCCAAAGAAAATGCTTTGCTCTGGTATGAATTGATTTCCTTGTTAAGATCCATAATTTTATTTTTTAGCACAACAATATTATTGGAAAGTTCCTTGATGTCATCTACCATTTTCTCCTGAAATATACATATATTGACTAAGGAATTTTGTGTTGAATGGAACTTGGCATATGAATGATCATGGGCTGTTGTATGCTCCTTTTTGTCATCGTTTAAAACATAAAAGGCAGTGTGAACAAAAGCTGCACACTCCAAACCACGAGAATATTTTCGTTTTCACCCTTATTACTACTAGCCTCTTTGATTTTATCTGTATCCATAATTTTAGAAAATAAAGCTTGACTATAAAGTTAAAATCTTGTGGTAAAGTCTTCTTCTCAGCAAAAACACGCTGTGAAAAATAAAATGTTCATAATAAACCTCGTTTTCATGTTTACTGCGCGATACTCCTGTGTATTTTGCGGAACCGGAACAGATATGTCAATAAGCTTATTTGGGTGATATGCATTTAATCGTTCGTAAAGAATGCCAGGAATATTCTTTTTTCTTCTGTTATACGTACCATCGACGTACCGTTTATAGAATTTTGGTTTCAAAGGAATTACAACATCCCTCTCTAACTTATTCATAAAGCAACCAAATAATACTACTGATACTGGACCTCCCATTGCAACTCCGTCAATCTGTTTGCATAACTTTTTGTTAGCAGTAAAAGTACACTCTTTCGTTAACTTGTTTAACAATTTAACAGAAATTGATTTCTTGCATAATGGCTCAAGCTTTTATGCATATATATTTCGTCACAGATGAATTGTATTGTCTCATCTACTGGAATGCTGCTGAAAAGAGATTCCACATCATAACTGACGTCTTCCTTATCTTCTAAAAGTGGAATGTCCATCAGAATAGACGGAAATATCTGAGTATCCGAAATAATGAAATCGTAAAATCGTATCGTAAAATCGTAAAATAATGAAGATGAAGGCATTTTTTTATAAGAAAGTTTACACCTTCGATCAATGATCAATTAGACATTAAGTTTATACGCTTATTTAGAAGTGGTGTAACATGAGGTCCCTTGACCTTTTCTCAAAACCTTTTTAACTGTACGTACAGTAGACGTCCGTTAATTCGAATGCCGCTTAATTCGAACTTTCCGTTATTTCGAACAAATTGCCAAGTCCCTTGAGTTTGGTTTAATAAAGTCTTAATTCGAACTCAGCTAATTCGAACATTTCGCTAACTCGAACAATATTTTAGTCCCAAGGCTGCATTATGCTCGTTAATTCGAAATTTTGTGTATCGATAAATAAAATCTTATGGGATAATAAAAAAAAACGTTATCATTTTTATTCATTTTTATTGCATCAATGGTGGCAAAATGTCTTTCAATTTATCAATTAAATTGGCATTTCCAATAAAATGAAGTTTACAAGGAATTTGGAGGCCTTGCCCATCGCCAAGCAAATAACGTTAAAAGGTTTTTATAAAAGGTTGTAGCAAAGTTGTAATAAAGTTATATTAGCATAAAACCTAACGTTTATTAAAATTCTTGTGTTTTCTGAACTTTCGATAATCCGAACATTTGTTAATTCGAACAAATAATTTAGTCCCTTGCGTGTTCGAATTAACGGACGTCTACTGTTTGTAAATTTGATTTTAGTTGTTTATATAGTCTGAAGATGTACTTAGTGTACGAAAAGCTTAACGATTAAATACTTTTTAAAACTCGTTTTATTTTTTCTTAATTTCGAATTAAAGATTAGACCATTCTTAAACTACAGAACTTTACACATGCCAAGATATCATTGAGAGAATATGGCCACACTGCTTAAGTTTTGATATTATGTAAGTTTGCAAGATATTTCAAGTATTAATTTATGGTTACTATATATTACATCATCAATGATGATGTTATAAGGTCAGGCTGGTAATCTTTGAAGCTTAATATCTTGAGAACGAAAAAATTTTTTTTTTAAAAATCATATACAACTTAACCATAAAAACTTTATGATAACATGTTATTCGAATATATTTACAAAGCGGAAGCGTAGCGAAAAAAAGGTTAGAAAAAAAATTAGAAACAGAAATTCAGTAAAAAAATCAGAAAAAAAATCAGAAAAAAAATCAGAAAAAAAATCAGAAAAAAAATCAGAAAAAAAATCAGAAAAAAAATCAGAAAAAAAATCAGAAAAAATAGAACAGAAAAATAGAACAGAAAGAAAAATAAGAAAATGAAAGCAGAAAAGTAGGATGGGGTAAGGAAAGAATTAAAACATTTGCATTTCTGTAGCATGCAATTGAAGCAGTTCTTGAACTTCTCCAATCACAACCACAACTCTCAGTTTCTTTTTAGAAACCTTTCTTGAAAATATTTTGGAAATAAAATTGTTGTGCAAAATCTTGGTAATGCCATAAAACTTGTTTTGAATCACAGTAGTAAAATCCTTTGTTTGCTGTTTGCATTGAGCATACCGTCCAATGCAAAAAGCAAACAAAGGATTTTACCAATTTTTCTCTTGAGATATTCTACCGCATCTTTAATTTTGCATTTCATATTGAAAGCATGGTGGTTCAGTCCATCTCTCTCCTTAATTAAAACATCGCGTTCGCCTTTAACCTCATCCAGTAATTTTTCATTTGTCACTCTTTTTCCCTTTTCTCTCTGACATTTTGCAAAAGCTTCTGCAGCCATCTTCGCCACAGGTTTTAATGCTTCATCAATAATTTTAGGTATTGTTTTTGCTTTTTCACTCAATCGATCGAATGTGGCATCACATTTTTTGTTACATATTTAATGATGTCTTCTAAACGATTCATCTTCTCCAAATGCTTCTTACTTGCCTCTTTGCTTTCTTGGTGAAGTTTTTGTTCGTTTTGAAGAGCTTCAGATAAGGTTTTAAGCTTCTCTTTATAAGCTTCGTTTATTTCCTGAAAAGTGAAAGTGAATATATCACAATTGTATTCAGACTCAAGGAAAGTGGCGCCGTAGTTTAGTGGTTATAACTCTCGCACTTTGTGCGGGAGACCGGGGATCGATTCCCCTTGACGGCGATTCAACATGGGCGAGTGAATGTTATCATAGCCCCGGGTTAACCCAAGCCATGTGAGGGAAATTGGGGAGATGGCACACTGCCTGAGCCGTTGGATGTTGCCGGGAGTTGTCTAGTAGAGCGTGGACTCTAATTGGGTCTGCGTAGCTCAAAATGAGCATTAAATACTCTAGGACTCCCCATCTAAGACATGACCCCTCCTGAAAATAATAGACAGGGTATATCCCTCGATATAATAAGACGTTTTTTGGGGTAGCTGCCACCATAGTCTAACTTCAATAAATCAAAAATGTACTGTCTGTTGTAAGAATTAACTAACTCATCTTTATTGCACAGCTTTCAATTTCCTAGGTTTTTGATAATTTTAAACTATATAACACACTTCAACAACCTTTCTACTAATTGTAGAAGAAATCAATTTATTTGTGAATTTCATTTCAAGGTTGTTTGTGAATTTCATGTTCCAAAATATATCTGCCGAAAGATTTGGTCAAAATATTTAGTTGTAGCACCTTCAATATTTAAGGATGATGAAATATCAACAAACAAACAAAAACGTAAGTTCCCAACAGAAAGATACTTTAACAGGGAGTGTGGTAATGAAATTGAAATGAAATGAAATGGGGAAATTCGCAAAGTATGCTATGATGAATATAAAACAAATTTAAATTTTCAAGATTTTCTTAACCTACTTAAACTGTTGTAAAATTTTCCTACTGATCTGTTTATCCAGAAACTTTGTGTACAAATTTTCGTCAGTTTTATTAAATGCTGGCGGAATTGGACCAAAACATATCTTAAAAAGCCGATAAAGTTCACGTCTTCACAAGTTGAGGATTGTTTGTATATCGCGTATGGCTTTTCTATTTTATTTAGATTGAAGTAAGTCACCATTATGCAGCACGAATATCCTTAACTTCACTAATAATAGTTAGTATGACAAGTTAAAATCAAGAAGTTACATGCCTTGATCACCTTTAAACTTTATCAATTAGATCAATGTCTGTCTGTAAAAGGTAGCTTCACCTTATTGAATGATTGGCTGTTATATAATTGTAACATTTGCAGCATCTAAAGGCATCATAGTTTTGATAATAATTAGGTTTGTTTTGTTGTTGTGGCTGGTGACGTGTTTATGTGTTGTCTGTAAGTCTGTTAAGCGTGAATGCAAAATGCAAAAGGAAAATGCAAAATTTTCTAAAAAATTAAAGTTTTATATACCTTTAAAATGCTTTTCACAAGAGACCTCATTCATTTCAATTTTTTATTATTATGCAAGTTAGCAGTTAAACGTGACTATAATCTCACTCTCAAGTTAAGAAAACATATATATCTACACTATGTTTTCACGTATTGTGCAAAAATTGGCAAATTTTTTTCTTTTCTTAATTTTTTAAAACGCCAACTTACTGACATTGTCATAAAAATAGGAAAGTTAAGTCGCAACGGACTCTATATAGGCAAGGCAATAATGCTGACATGTTGTATACATAGGTAAGTAATTTCCGTGAAAATAAATTTCATGATTCGCGAAGAATTGGCTAACTTACTAGAAATTACTTATACGCCAAAAAGAAATTTTGAATTAAGAAATTTAAACCACAAGGTTAGCAGCCTGTTAAAGTTCCAGGTAACCCAGGGTCGACTGTTTCGTCAAAATTAACCTTTAATGAAAGCGAAATAAATCTATTAAATTTATTAACTTAATGCAACATTTTTTATTATTCAAATTATCCGTTAGTGATACTCGGCTTGTTTTTTCCCCTTTAGTATGCGGTATTTTGTTAGCTCTCTTAAGAGTGATGTAGCGGCGGAACGGCCCCTTTGTTTTCCGAACAACTTTTTGTCTTTTTGATATAAGAGAAGACAACGAATAATACCCTGGTATCGTTAACTGATTTTTGGCCAATATATGGCCAGATTATCGGGTCAAAAATACCAGGGTATTTTTTGACGTCATCTCTCATGTTAAAAAGGCAAAAAACCCTGGGGACGAGGGTGGGCGGAACGGAATTAAAGTTTTCAAGAGTCTTACTTTTAATGAGTCAAATACACGATTAGCAATTATTAAATTTAACATGTAATACGGTTTTACGTTTCCCCTCTTCTAATCTATACAGTGGTACAAGTAGTTTTATTGGTAGCTAGATTGACTTTGAAATGTTAACTTTACCAACTGGTAGCCTTATGGTAGAGCGTTCGCTTCCAGTACGGATGATCTGGAGTTCAAACCCCGGCCAAGTCATGCCAGAGACTATAAATCAATCGATCCTTTCTGCTTAACGTCCAGCATGAGAATAGGATTGATATCTTAGGCGGCTGTCTAGTTGAGCGATTGCTGTGCTAGCACGACTTTCGTAGCTAAAATGAGAGCTTTAAATGCACTATAACCCATTTCGCAGGACCCTCGTTGATAGCAGTACCAATATGAACTGAAGAGGCTATTCTGGAAAAAAATATTTAATTTTATTAATAATAATAAAAAAAAGGAGTACATAAAGTTACTTTTCGTTACAAGCATGTGGTAAACATATTTGTTTTATTAATTACAACACATTGAACACATTGAAAAAAGGTTAAATCCTTAAATCCATCCACCCTAATAATGTCATAGTTGTCCCCCCTCTCTCTGGCACGGGAATTATACATGCGGACACAATACCACACATTAATTGCTAAAAAATTTTAATGTATTAATTGCAATAATGCATTTGAGGTTGATACGATAGAAAATATTCCATTCAGGTGAGACACATATATAAATCACTCCAACATAGATTTATCAACAGAAGTGTGGTCCAAATCTGAAAATCATTATCCGGAATATATAACGTCTACAAAAATGTGATTTTCACTAATTAATTGAAAGAGTATTATTTAATAAAAATAATGACTAAATATGTACAGATCTGAAAATAATTTTCAAATTTACGTAACAACTGTTCTGGTTAAAAAGTTTCAAACATGTTTTTAAGCAACTCGTTCGTAGTTACCACCACAACAGGCTGATTTCACTGTGTAGGTCACACCAAATTTTCTTTGATATAAAATAAGATCAATGATGAGAAGTACAGCTAGAAATGCCACGAACATGATCACCTCAAGTCCCCAAGCTGGGGGTTTCTTAATCTCTAGACAAAATTATAGATAAACTTGTTAAAGAGAAACATGCACCAGTATATATACTATTTAAGAAAATATTACTGCAACGAAATATAGGTGCTTCTGTAAAATAATACCCTTATACGTCTGTCTGTATGTCACGCAAAATGGTAGCGGCGGTTTCTTTGATCTTGTTAAGTCTTTGAAAAAAACGGGGGTTTGAAATATTTCATTTTGTTATATGTTAGTATGCTATTTGTTTTTTCAATAAGTAAAAAGAACAGTTATGGTTAACATTTTCTTAAAAATTCACTTGTTATCAAAAACAAAAAACAGAATTTAAAAATCTTAAAATATGAACGCCATTTTAATTATGAACCCCCGTACGCTTCAAAGATCTAGCGATGATGGCGTGCTTGGTGGACGATCTAATGTAATGGTGGCCATTTTAAAGGTTTGTAGGTCGTTTTTTGACTTTTTAGTTTTCTAAAAGCTTTGTATTGTGCTTTTAAAATGCATGTTAAGATAAAATATTGCCGCGTTTTCTAGCTATGTATAAATCTTAAACAAACGAATTTTTAGGATTTTTGGCTACAAGTGTAGATTTTGAGGGAGCATGGCTAAGTCCAGCTTTTTTGGCCAGCTAGCTAGCCTAAGTTATTGCTAATCTTTTTGTTGTTATTCAGTTAGCTACGTATAAGAGCTCCTTATCCAAGCCAAAATTATTTATTTTTATGTTCGGGTTTGTGGCTATCCAGCTAGCTGTTTATTTATGTCTGGCTTAAAGTAGCAAAAATGCAGTTCAGCTACACCAAAATTCTTAATAAATAATTCTTATGCTAAATGCAGTAACTTAACTATACCATTTAGTACTGTTATGAAAACTTATTCTACAAATAAAATTGCTGAGTTACTTTTTTAGCTGGATGGGGAAAAGCAGGCTTTTTCCTGTACTTTTATTTAAATCAGAACTCGCGATAAAGTTTTTGGAAAAGGGTATTACGCCTATACGGATATGCAAGATGGTTTACTTGGTAGTAAGCGCTCAGCCCGATGTCACGATTGTTTTTGCTTTAACAGGGTAAAAACAGGTTGTAAACTGATATATCCGCATGCTGGAGGTTAAATTTACGAGAAACAAATACATTTTTAATTTATCCAAAACGTATTATACCCGAAACACCATAATGTTGTGTGTGTGCTGTACTATAGCTTTTTTCTATGTGTGTCTGTACCTTTAACAGTCTATTTTTATGTTGTTGTATATGTTTGTGTTTGTGTTGTTATAGTTTGTTTAAATCGCCCAAAGACTTACCTCGATATTTTTCCCTGACTAAAGTAGTATAACTTACGTGATTTGGAAGGTGTGATGATAGTATAAGATAACTTAAACCCTCTTTGCGAAGCATGATTTTTACCATCAGAAACAAATTTGATCGTAACTTTATTATTCATTGTTTCGTAGCGTAGAAGTTTAATTGTTCCACAAAGCAATTTAGGTTTGACCCCTTTCTCAAATATTCCCAAATAATCAGACGAACATTTCTCTCCAATTCGCGGATACATGTCAAGTTCGTCAACACTGATGCGAATCTTACTGTTAGAACCTCCAGTAATGACCCATGTGCATGTGAAGCTGCCTCGATATGCTTCTGGATAATTTGGCGATGTGATCGTCCCGTTTGTATCGGTACGTTTCTCACCACACTCTGAAGTAAATAAAAAAGAATTTTATTAACGAAAAGTCAAATATTTTAATCGATTAAAAAAGACCACACTATAGGTATTTACAAAACAAAAATTTCTTCCGCAGAAAAATGGAACTGATTCCACTGCAGAAAACATTTTAAGAGCTGTGCTGCATTTTGCAATTGTATATAATATGGGAGCAAAAAACAAAGGCATTTTCTTTTAGAAAATTATTAAGAGTGGGTTAGCTAGTGTAGAGCTAGAATATAAACACACTTTTCCAAAATTCACGGTCAAACTCTCATAAAAAATATCATACAAAATATTGCTTGTGACGTAACAACTTTTCATCACGCTCCATTGCACAAAATACCGTTGATCATCAGCAAAAATCCACTGATCATCAACGCATGCGCAATAAAGAGGTGAACTGTGTTATAAAAATACTAATACTAATAAATGTGCATTAACTGTGGGCAATCAAAATTCGATATATTTGACAGTGCATTATTCATGACCTTTATGGCAGGCATTGGTATCTCCCTACCACTTATGGCCTTAACATTAGTACAAGAATCAGAGAAGGATAAGTATAATAGTCGGAGGATTCAGGATCTATGGGATCACCTTAATGACCTAGATAATATAAATGGAAGAACAATGTAAGGACTGTGAACGTATTCTGGAAGAGTATGACAGGTGTACCTGCGGACGAAGGTTTGTGGTGAAAGCTAAAATGCTGTGCTGGTACTGCTACCAGGAATACATCACATATAATGGAGGTACTTGTGTATGTACGATGACATGCAATTCTCTGAAGTCGTTCGAATTACAATAAAACAAGATGCTACAATTTGAGAAAGAGCTCGTCAGCCCTAAAATTTTCTACTCATTTGCTGCTACTTTTACAGACATCAATGATATCAACGTGGACTGCCTGACAGTGTCAGATCCAGTACGAGTCAACGGGGGCAAGGATCAGCGGTACATCATAGGGTACCATACAATAGACCTCGTGGTAGCACTCAGGGTAAAAACACCTAAAATCTGGTCACCGAATGGATGAGTCTTGATTTTGAAGAGTACCCCGACTGGGTTGCGAAGTATAGTTTAATATGGAGAAAAATCGAAGAGTTCATTTCTGAGCAATTGACGACGGAGCCCGTGAAGAAGGACCGTTACGTGAACGCCAAGCTCAAATATTACAAAGACGCGATCACAACCAAATTCCATGGTATGCCGGTACCCTATGACGAGCCCTGTCAAGCCAGTGCCATTCTGGCTATTTCATTGGTGTATGTGCAGGCCAAAAACCACTACCCCCAGGCACATGTTGTGGAATGCCGGTACAAGGATTTTAAAAAAGAATTTTTACTGAATGAGGATTAAAAAACCATATATTTCATATATGGCCTATAAAATATATAAAAATTAAGGCTTATACTCAGGTGGAGGGTCTACATAGCGCTTGCATACTGCGCAGATTGCACGTTTTTTAAAATTTCATCCCGTACCTCTTGCCTCCCTTCCTCTCTGCCTTTTGCAACTAGCTTGGCACGCTCCTGTTCATTGATGGAGTCAGCAATGCGATTGAACCGCTGCCTCATCTGTTCCTTAAGTACCATATACTTTCGCTTTTCCTTAATAATAAGGCTAAACTCATACTTATCAATCTCCCCATTTTCTACCGCCCTTGAGATTAGATCAACAATTGAGTTCAATTTAGCCTCGGCGATCAGCCTTATATTCTCATGCTTTTTTGACTTAACACCCAGCCTTTTTCCAGCAGTCCTCAGACCCGCCTGTCCTACCCCTACAGCCACGGTCAGGCCAGTCATTGCCACTGCTAATGGTACACCTATCCCGGATAACAGGGTACCGATACCGATTCCCGAGGTTACTACACTGATGCCAAGCAGACCATGGTCACAGTAGCGTAGCCAGGTCCCATGCATCTTAAACTTTTTTGCGAGTTTATCTCTCTCCTTAATTTCACTTCGCAGATAGTTCTCAATTTCACCTATCTCATCAAGTCTATACTTTTGGCTTTCCTCCTGCATGTCGGCGCTTTGTGCAGGTGCACTTGGTAAATTTGGGTACAGCTTCGTTATATCGGCCATTTATTTATTCTATCAATAGCTGCATGGTTATACTATTGAACGAAACGATTTTGTCGTGGTGGAATTCGTGTATTAGCATAAACTCGAGACGATCCGTGGACCCCTTCAAGGGCATGTAAATTGGAGTATCAAAAGTCCAGGTCAGCATATCCCCCCAAGCGTTTAGCTCCTTGGTGGGAAGTAGGGACAGAATTTTAGACTTTTTACCATCCAGCAGTGCATCACATTCATCCAGCCGAGGGCAAACGAGTCGTAGCCGAATGTAGATGTCGGTTTTATAGAATGCATCATGATCACCCTTCATATAATATTTTTTACTAGGATCGTAGGGTAGGCCCAAGAGCTCCTGCAGTTGTCGATGAATCACCACCGTGTACCCGTCGGCGACACGGAGCCTACAGAGTCCATTTTTCAGGACAAACAGTTATCCTGTCCTGTGCCTGACTGTTCACGATAGCCGCCAGGTCCTCGATCCTGTATAGACTGTTCATAATTTCGATCCTAATTTCTCTCTGATCAGGCCCCATCTTACGTATGACGAGCTCATTATCACTGTAAAGGTTCAGCCATACAGGCCTGATGCTTATCGATTTTAAGGCTATCCTACTATCCTGTCCGAGGTAGTCTTCAAATATCGTAGGTTTGTATATATCGGTGATGAAGAGTTGCTTCATCTTTGTTTTAAAACAAAGATGAACATATATTCATACAACCCCAAGACAAAGCACCAATCCAACAGGGGGGAATGGCCACTTGGTGTAACAAGCCTAGGGCATCAAGACCTATATGTATCGACGGAGTCACATATTTCCGTGGTATTTCCCAAATTTCCCAAGTATCCCATCAAAATTACGACAACCTACCTGAATGACCCTGTCATCCAGGGATGGACAAAAGGACAAGCCCTGGACTACTGGAACATCCAGGTTAACTTCGCCACCCATTGCGCAAGCACGGCCTTGGGTATATCCGCCAAACATCTAATGGGCTCCGTACCCCTTATCAACTCCATTTTCAAATTCCATGTATACTATCATATGCGTCGTATCCTTGCTAGAATGAAAGTACCCATGTCTTTTAACGATGGTTTTTCTAGGTACAACAATCCATATTCAACCTCTGGGTATGCACAGATATGTTGCGAGTACGGTGCTGACCCCAGCGGTATGTATGAAACTAAGTCGGTATCGGCGTCACTCACCAACGGTTCATGATGGCCACAGGTCGAGGGTGACTGGGTAAAATTCATAATACCAACAGGTCAGGGTCTTACATCGGAAGGTCTGACCAAGCTGAGTGAGAGTATTAGGGTCTATGCGGTCTTGTTGCTTGGATCGCAGGCAGGGGCCAAAGCATCCTTACTCGGGTCTGGCGCGGATAACTATACGGCCCGGCAAATCCTGATGCAAAAATTTGAAAGTATGGTACAACGTCAGGAAAATGTGGGGCATGATGTGTACATGTTGCCCTCGGACATGAACCTGCGCATAGGTAAAATCGAGGGGTATAACAATAATATTTTGATCGCACCTGCCAATGTAAATGTGGGGGTCCAGGTTGATGTAAATAACAAACCTATTGCTAGGGGTGCGGCTGCCGCACCCCTCAGGCATACTATCAAAATACCTGTACATACCACACCTCTAAAGCCCCCAATCATATTACCAAAACGCCCATACATACCACACCCCTTAGGCATACCGAGCATACCATCAGACATGTGGCAGATATCAACCTACCTTCCTAGCAACCCCACAAAACCAACATGAGGATACCAAGGCCGCATTAATCACGACGGGGGTAGGAATAATCATTGCCTATATATGGCTTAAAAAATAACTAATATTAGACCCCCCTAACATAGAACACGGCAAACCCGGCAGCGGCCACCTGCCTTACCTGCCAAATATTTCAGGAACTTTCCAAGCCTTTCAAGCTGCTTCTCTACGAAGCCTTTTCCCGCACCCGCTGCGGCACTTCCTCCTGCAGCACCTGCCGCGGCACTTCCTCCCGTAACGGAGAGTACAATGGTGCTTATCAGTAGACCAATAGAGGAGACGATGCTGGCTATAGTGATCCCCTGTTCCTTGAACAAGATTTTAAGCTTCTCGACCAAAGACGTGTCATCTCCGGCAATTTTCAATAACGTCTTCTTGATATGTCTCAGCTGGGGGTACATGTCAGTGGATAGCATGCCATGTGCTTCCCTTAGGGCCTTCTTTTTATCATTCAGATCCCTAATCCCTTTCTTCACCTTTTCTATATCCCTCTCAAGGTTAGCTTGTTGTCCTTCATCTGCCCCGCCTTCTTCTCCTCAAGTTCTTTCAAATTACCCTCTGCCCTGATAATCTCGCTATCAAGCGAAATCATCTTGCTTGTCTAGCTTTTCAAGTTACCTCTTAATGTCTGAAGTTCGAGGTCAAGCCCCCTTCTTTCACGTTCGGTGATGCCACCTTCATCAGGCCCAGCAAACGAAGTGTCTTGTATAAGGCTCTCCGTGGCATCTACAAATTCATAGATCTCCTCCAACGATTCCATCTCAATAGTTCTCAGCCTCCTTCTCTATTTTGCTATACCTTTTCAAGAGGTTCTGGGCCCTGAATTTACCACCTTTATTGGGTGTAACATAGTCGGCAAAACCCAGGGCCTGCAGATGATTACTACCTAGCAACGTTTGTATCTGGCCAACGGTTTTTAAGGTACCATCTTGATTTGTAATCACTATTTCCTTGAAGGTTTTTTTCCCTTTCACTATCTCCTTAACAATAAGTTGATTCCCCTTATCCACCCTGAAGGCATCGTAATATCTCGCATCAGGCCGTAGCCTCAACTTCTCTGTAAGGCGATCGTAGAGGTCGTTGACCTTATCCTCTAGCAATATTTTCCTCTGATCCGAAAGGAGATCACCTGGAGTACCTTGTTGTTCTGTTGAAGGCCCCGGTGTTGGGAGTTTTGGCGTTCCGGGGAGTTTTGACGTAGTATCATCGGGCTTATTTGGATGTCCCTCATCCTCATCATCCGGAAGATCAATATCAGGTACAAATACTGGATTAGTTGGCATCTTTATTTAAAATTTCCCTTATATAATAAACATGAGTGCATTTGGAACTACCCTAGACCCCTACGCAGAAACGAAGCAGCTCCTTGCTATCAAAGGGAAACGGCAGCGCGTCAAGGTAAGCCATATACCTTCCACAATCAACCAGAATGAAGACCTCTATGTTGAGATAGGATAGGACTAGGACAGAATGATGTCATTTTCCGGGGAGCATCAGGCTACTATTTGACCTGGTGCTTACAGGGACCAACACGAAGCGTACCATCGTCTCGAATATCGGCAAAAGCCTGGTGCGAAATCTACGCATCACCTTGAATGGCAACGAGGTGCAGAATATCAGCGACTACAACAAGCTCGCGGCCTACAGAGACTTGTGACTCCCTAAGTTTGATAGGGAGAACAATCTCATCCTAGAGGGAATCAACCCCAATGATGGTACCATCAGAGCCCTGCAGGTCAAGACTACTAAGTACGTTGGGACTGATGAGGAAAAAGCCATCGCCGCGGCGTATGGCAACACTTTTTGCATCCCATTGGGCAAGATGTTTGAGCTTACAAATGATCTCCCTTTTTACCAGGCAGGGCTCCACGACAGATTACAGTTTGTCCTACATTTCGCATCGTACAGCGACGTGATCAAAGATGTGGGCACGGCAACCGTGGGAAGTACCGCGGCCAAGGCAGCCGACGCTGCCTATAAAATAAGCAATATTTCCCTAGAGTTTGACAAGATCACCCATGAGTGTCTCGCGAGTGCTATGATGTCCCGGTATAGTAGTATCGCGTTACCCTACGAAAAAATACTAACAAGCAAGGTGGTAACTATGAAAAAATCGGATACCTCATACAACCTTCAAATTGATACTCCAGCCAAGAGTCTCAAGGGTGTCTTGTTACTCTTTATAGGCCCTGGGAAAGTGAAGGCCTATTCCGGTGTAAATGAAGTCTTTTATAACCCCAAGATTGAGAAGATCTCGATCACCGGGGAGGGTGAACCTAACGAACTGTATAGCCATGCCATGCTTCCAAAGGATCACCTGGAGCAGATTGCCAACCTCTTTGGTAGTCACGACTCGAATGTGACAATTGGCCAATTCTTCAATGAACGGTATGCGTTATTCGTTGATTTCAGAGCATCTCCCGACCATACCCTACATGATAGCGGGAGACCCCTACAGAGGCTTAGTGACGGCATTACTCTCCATATGACCAAAAAAGCCGACGGAACCGGGGATTTCAGATGCTATGTGTACTTGCTTCAAGATGCTCAGTTAAACATTCTGGGTGGTGGGTTTCATTCTTTGGTGTATTAGTGACCATAATTTGTATTTGTCCTCATAGGGCAAATGCAAATCAATATGGAAGGGAAATGTAAGTGTTCGAGATATAAACACTATCTTTATTTGGACAATTTTAGGATCAAAGGAAATGGTCAACTAACAAAAATGTGCATCAAATGCTTGAATGTATCCAAGGCGTCAAAGGAGCGCACAAGGTGCCCCCATGGTAGGCAGAGATCCACCTGTAAGGAGTGTGGAGGAAGTGGTATCTGCCCCCATCAAAGGCAGAGATCCATCTGTAAAGAGTATGGAGGAAGTCAAATATGCCCCCATGGGAAATTAAGGTATCGCTGCAAGGAATGTAAGGGAAGTCAAATTTGTAAGCATGAGAAATTGAGGCATCACTGCAAGGAAACCAGGAGCTGCCCAAATTGTAAAAAGAGTCTTTTACCAGATGCATTCAAGGTGGTGAAAAATGGTGAAACTACAAAGGCATGCATCAAATGCCTGGATAAAAAGAAGGCGTCAATGGATCGTACAAAATGCCCCCATGGTAGGCAGAGATCCACCTGTAAGGAGTGTGGAGGAAGTGGTATCTGCTCCCATCAAAGGATAAGATCCCAGTGTAAAGAGTGCAAGGGTAGTCGAATCTGCCAGCATGGTGGGCGGAGATCAATATGCAAGGACTGTGGGGGGAGTCAAATCTGCCCCCATCAAAGGCACAGATCCACCTGTAAGGAGTGTGGAGGAAGTCAAATATGCCCCCATGGGAAACTAAAGTATCGCTGCAAACAATGCAAGAAGAGTAAACAGTCGGAATAAATACGGTCTCATTCTGTGGAGTAGACCACAATTTGTATTTGTTCCCTGAGGACAAATACAAATCAATATGGAAGGGAAATGTAAGTGTTCGAGATGTAAACACTATCTTTATTTGGACAATTTTAGGATCAAAGGAAATGGTCAACTAACAAAAATGTGCATCAAATGCTTGAATGTATCCAAGGCGTCAAAGGAGCGCACAAGGTGCCCCCATGAAAGGGTGAAATCTCAATGTAGGGACTGTAAGGGTAGTCAAATCTGACAGCATGGTAGGCGGAGGGCCGAATGTAAAGAATGCAAGGGCAGTCAAATTTGCAAGCATGAAAAGGTGAGGGCCTATTGCAAGGACTGCAAAGGCAGCCAGGTTTGTAAACATGAAAAGATTAGATCCAGGTGTCCAATTTGCGACCCTCCTGGACATCTCGCTTCTGTTATACGATGTCGAACACGCAAAGCTTTATGAGGAAACAAGGAGCTCAGTTCTAGGGAGTATCTCGGTTGCGACATGGCCATGCTGCGAGCTCATATTGAAGCCCAGTTTGTTGAGGGTATGGCCTGGGAAAACCATGGAGAGTGGCATATCGATCACAAAGTACCGATTAAATATCGAGAAAATGGGGATGCCCCATCGCTTGCTGAGGTTGCTAGTAGATTGCACTACACCAACACTCAACCCATGTGGGCGAGTGAGAACATTTCAAAAGGCAATCGTTTCGTCTCAGAATAAAGAGACATGGCAACTATCGCTGTTCTTATTGCAGGTGCCGCGATTAACGCCCTGGCATTTTCAGGGACCAACTTCCTATTTAGCAAACTTTCGGGGCATGACGGGACCGAACGGAAGAGGCACGATGAGGCCATAGAAAAACTCAATGCGGCTCAGGCAGCATGGATACGTGATCGAAAGGCCAAGCTTGACTGGTTCAACAAACAGCGGCAAATGCAAATAAAGGCAGGTAAAAGCCTGAGAGAGCTGGACGACGACATGTACAGGTATTATATAGCCTCAAACGAGAAGGCCCCGCAATTGAAAAATTTTTACACACCCTCCAAAAAACAACAAGATGGTGAACTCACATTCGTTGTTGGATCACTGTCCCTGCTAGGTTTTATAGCCTACAAGTATTTGAAGAACGTTTTTTGACATGTAATAAACAACATGTCAAAACCACATATTACCGATGAGGAGGCGGATAAATTAATTCAAATTTACTACATGCCGGAACATGTGTGGGGCGGAAGAAAAGCTATCAGGCTGCTAGCAAAGGATAACGGTTTATCCAAAAAACGTATTGATTACCCTCATTTTACCATTACGGTCCCGAACGAGATGCATCAGTTTGATCTGCTGTATATGCCACATGATCGGTTGTATGGCAATACGTACAAGTACATACTCACGGGTTAGAAGTGGCCTCGAGGTACAAGGTAGCTAGGCCCCTAAGAACGAAAAAGGCCAGCGAGGTCTCTGATATGATCAAGGACATCTAAAGGGCAGGACCTCTTCGATACCCCAAGATTTTTCAGTGTGACAATGGTTCTGAATTCAAGTCATATGTAACCAAGCTGCTGGAGGACAAGGGCGTGGAGATTAAACGGGCCGACACCAAATATCATCATACGTTCACGGCCTTTGTAGAGTCTTATAACAAGGTACTTGCGGAAAGGCTCTTCAGGCCACAGGATGCACAGGAGCTAGTCTCTGTGGAGCCTAGTCTCATTTGGGTTAAGCACCTGTACACTATCGTCAAAAGTCTAAACAACAGCAAAACTGCTATGATTGGTATAAAGCCTAACAGGGCTATTAAACTCGAAGATGTCCCACTTGCAAAAAGTCAGCAATATCCCGAGGAAAAGCCCCTACCCGAGGACGGGTTATATCTCTACCTCCTCCAACCAGGGGAAGAACATGGTGATCAAAAGAGACGCGCAACAGATGCTTTCTGGAGCAGGAAAATCTATAGACTGGATCGTATAGTATCAGGTAGTCGTATTTCATACTATTTAAAGGGCGGTCCTGAAAGAAGCTTTGTTGCGGAAGAACTGATGCTGGTTCCAGAGGACGTTCAGATACCTCCGGAGCATATCAAGGAATGGTAAAATGTTTTCACGAGTTCATCTAGTCCATCCAGATCTATTTCGTCATCCTCGTCATCTTCATTCGGATCTCTTACATAGTCCAAAGGATGTTGGGTGTAGGACGGATACCCACAGACGATACCTTTGATGACACTAGGTTCATTTTCCAAATCAATATCAACTAGACGTCTATCCAGTATCGGAAATTTGAGTATATTGCCTATTGTTGATATATCAGCCAAATCTGATAGCTTCAAGTCCCTATCCTTGATGACCTGGTAGCAGAGTGCCCCATAGTTGTTCCTATCCTTTTGAACAATATGGAGCCCTAGGAGTTCAATATCGGTCTCTAAATCCTCGTCTATCTCGCTTCTTACAAATGTACCCCATGCTTTTTCGCCTGATGCTAGCCTGTTTAAAAGCTCTTCGTCTGTGGGGTATTCAAAACCTTTGTAGTATACCCCACCCCGATACCTAAAATTTTCCAGGCAGGCTGGGCAATATCCAGTCACCGACCCTACCTTGATACAGCAATGTAGTACAGGTACCTGGATATCGTAGTTGATTGTAAATTGATTTTTTTTTATATATGCTTCCATCTCTTGATATTCCAATACCTTATAACATACAGCCAAAAGGGTCATAAATGATAATTTTACTACCCATAAGAGTAGTAAAATTGTGCCTACTTACAACATATCAATGTCAAACATGCCTTCGAAGAGCTCTCGCGTATCATCATCGGGTAGGGTGAAATGGTTCTTGTAAAAATTGTCCTTGGTAAGGACATCATCCTTGAACCTACACCAAGCATGCACGGCGTTAGGCTCGTCACACTCGGGCTCTCTTAGTGCCATGTCCGGATACCTCACTCTCAGGGTGTTGATTCTCGCGGTGAGCTGCTTCCTTTGGCATCGGATCATGTAGTATGGGTGCCTTCCAGATCTTCCGCGCTCCTGTGGGTCATTTTTGCTCAAGACACATAAGACGGTATCGATAGGAGGCCGATGCGGTACATGTCTTTCTCTAAGCCTTGCATTTTCCCGGGCTTGTGCCTCGAGTTCATCCCCCAGTACCATGAGTTGGTTGTCCCTATCCTCTAGATCATCCTCGAGTATGGCGACGGCAGTATCTCTGTCCTCGATTGCCGCAGCAAGCTTTCGCATTTCCCTGGGTAGCACCTCTTCTACAACCCACTCCAAAAACGATTCTGCTTCGGGCTGACCACATCTCAACAGAAAACAATAGAGGCCGGCGTCAGTCAGCAAAACCGTGTCTGAATGGAGGTGGACACCCCTGTCCACCTCCTGAATACCAGCGTCGCCTATCCTTATTTTATACTTCTTAGGAACATATCGTTGAATGGCTTTTACCCCCGCTCCTCGTGTATATCCTGCGGCTCTCCAGACATCAGAGGCCACGATACATTGACCTTTATCCTCGACATAAAATGATCTGACTTGTTTTTCTTGGAAATAATCAACCGTTGTAAGAGACATCTTTCTAATATAACAATGTTCGGCGGAGGCTTTCACCGTGGTCATCAATGCTAATTTTACTACCCAAAAAAGAGTAGTAAAATTAGTGCTTGGCCGTGTGGGATTCCTATTCCGAGACATATCGGTTACCCTTGGCTATATTTTCACTCGCCCACATAGGCTGAGTGTTGGTGTAGTGTAGTCTTTTCGCTACCTCATCAAGCGATGGAGTATTACCATTTTCCTTATATTTAATCGGCACCTTGTGATCAATGTGCCACTCTCCATAGTTATCCCATGTCATACCCTCGGAAAACTGGGCTTCAATATGGTTCCGCAGGGTAGCGATATCACACCTAAGGTACTCCTGGGAACTGAGCTCCTTGTTTCCATTTCGGGCATCGTGGGTTTGGTTGCGTACAACACCAGCTAGATGTCCAGTAGGATCGCATATGGGGCACTGGGATCTTCGTTTTTCATAGTGGCAGATACTTCCACCCCCACAGTCCTTGCATATTGATCTTATCCTACCATGTTCGCTGCAGATCTGACTCCCCCCCGCATTCCTTGCAGTGAGATCTTCGCCTACCATGCTCGCTGCATATTTCTACACCCCCACAGTCTTTACACGTTGATCTTCGCCTTTGATGAGGGCACCTATTGCGTTTCTTTGACGTCTTGCTAGCATCAAGACATTTGATGCACATTTTTGCCTGTTTACCAGGGCCTTTGATCCTAAAATTGTCCATAGATAAAAAATGTTTACATTTTGAACATTTCTTGGCCTCCTCCATATTTGTTTAGTAGCCATATATTCAGGTAGCTTTTTTCTACGGTCATTCTAGAATCCTCCAGGTCCTAGGGTGTTCCAGCCTCACATACAAGCAGGCATGCTTTGATTTTTTCAGTTCGGCTTTGATGTCGGCCCAATCGGAGATCATGTTAGTCTCCTCATCAATCATCTTCATGTCACCCTTTTCGTGGGGGAACCACAAAAACAGGGCTTTTCTGCCTCCTCAGATTCTTGGGTAAGGCAGTGTAGCTCTGCGTTAAGAGCCATAAACTATGCTTCCTGTGCCTACCCGAAATAGCCAATTCAAGGAGGGATTGTCGACGCTTGTCGAGACCCTCGTCGGCTATCATATCGTCGACTATGAAGAGACTCTCCTCGCCCGCCAACAATGAGGACAATTTCTGAACCCATTTAAAGAGTTCATATTTTGGATCGATCATAAAGACATAGTCGTCCCTCCAGAGTGAGGTCCTCTCAAGGTAGGTGGTATTCCATCGTATAATAGGTCAAAGTATGACTATGTTGTGATAGTGCTTTTTATATTCGTTTTCAAGTAGGTCTAGAACACGTTGCGTTTTTCCGCATGACGTCGGGCCTGTAAAGATTGCTGTATAAGGGTTTTTTACGACGTCCAACACCATTTATTCCTATCTATTTTCGGTATAGTGCAAAGGCATTCAGCACAGATCCATGTGCCTCCAGGGTTGTTGATAAGATGATGATTGATAAGTATATGACAATTTTCCCTGTAGGCATCGCAATATTCTATTCAATAATCTCGCAACTATCAGTACCTTTTCCGGGCTCTCGGGTGGTGCTCCGATGAGTTCAGCGTACTGGTGTATAATGTTGTATGTTAACAGGGTGTAAAGAAGTAGATAATTCTCATCCTGCTCAAGCCCTCTAATTTCCACATCAATGGCAAGAGGATCTACCTCGTGTTCGATAACAGGGTCCTTACATTTGGTACGACGCCTCTCCTTCGCTTTAGCTAGGCAACCTATGCAACTTTTTGTTCGGCCATTACCTCTAATTTTAAACATGTCCGGGGGAAACAATTTGTGACATTTGTAACATTTCTTGGCCTCCATTTATTTGTGTTCGTGCAATACCCTGGTAGCATCGGCAAGCGTCCTCCATTTAGCCAAATAGAAATTTTAATAGGCGGCCTATTTTGTTTTCGGGACTATGGATGCGAGTAGCCACCCTTTTTTCACGGCCATTTCGCGACTTGCCCGACCTGCTGCGAAGTACGCAATCATTTTGAGGACGTCATTTGTATCCATCTTGGTAGACGGCCTCGTAATACCAAGGAACTTTTTGCCAGTCATTGCATAGGCAAAGGTGAAACTAAGATCTACAACGGTCTCGTAGAGCATATCCAAAATCTCCTTTTCTTTGGGTGATACGTTGCTTGTGGTCATTTATATAGTGTCATTTTTTGAAAAAATTCTATAACATTTTGAACATAGAGATATGAGGCCGGGCTTTGCCCTGTTTCCCCTGCTGAGGCTCTGGATTGGTCGCTGGCTTGTTAGATTCATTTCCACCTCTACCAAACTTATACCAGACGCATACTCCTATCGCAAGCACGGCAAGCGTACCTACACCATACATGTACGGCATTGGGATCATCGACTGTATGGAACTAGTCCCAGAAGAGGCTTTGACTGCAGGCTCTACAGTACCCTCTTGTTGTTTCATTACCTCCTTTCTTTTCTTCATCAGTGCTGCCAACTTGTGACCCTGGGCCACACGCCTCGGATGCTTTACTGGTTTTGTAATTATTCGCTCTTCTTGTTTCTCTTCCTCAGTCATTTATCTTATAGCACCGCCGTCCGAGGCTCTTCCTTAGTCTCCTCCTCCTCCTGTTTCTTTTTTTTCTTACCCATATGCCTCGCGGTATGTCCCGCCACCAAGATAGGCGCCAGACATTTCCCAATGGTACAGTACACAAGGATACCAAGATCTGTCATGGAATCCTTAATGATGGGACCCTCTTCAATATCCCTGCGCAATTCGTCAACACTGTCGATATCCACCATATTTCCAATCATATTAGCATAGAGGCTGATAATATGGGTGGACAGTGCCCTAGCTGTTTTCTCGCCCTTCTCTTGAAGCTCACGTTGAAGGTACCCGGTATGTACTTTATCGATGTCCTCTTCTGAGGCCTCCTTGTCAATAAACCCTTCTGTGCATTTTTTGGGCAAAAGGTGTCCCTTGCCCTTGCGTAGGGCCTCCTTCGTGACCCATCGATAAACGTCAAACGCCTTGACGTTTATCGATGGGTTTATCTATCTGTTCATATTCTGCAGAGGCTGTGTCGAATATTTGTGCGATATCAGACATCTTTATTAGTAGTCGTTTATAACGAAAAAGAACATAGGCGATCAGGACATAGGGTAGGATTATAGCAATATATAAACACACCTCCATTTATTCGGGGTTATAGCACAAGCGGAGAGGTATGTACCCCATCGCTATGTGCAACTCTTTTGTCATAAAACGCAGAGAGGCCGAGTTTGTTCTGTTCGTACGTGATCATACCCTGCTCATGTACCCGAAAACCTACGTTTTTGGCCATGTCTAAACCACCCTTTAGCGCACTCAGGTATCTACCCCAGGTCAAAGCATTTTGTCTCTTTGACATGCCCTTGCACGAAAATTTAGTACCTTCTTTACCCTCCACAAAATAACACTTGGCTGTCAGGGCAATCATCCTAAACCCAATAAGTTCCGCTTTAAATAGCCCTCCTGTTTGACTCGAGTATTTATCGGTGACGAGCCAGTTTTTTACATCCTCATCATACTCGTCAACCAGTTCGGGACGAACGAAATCTCTTAACTCTTCCCCAGAGATGGCAAAATAGGCACTGTCGGTGTCCATGTAAATGTACTCAAAGTCTCGACGATCCATGTACTTGTCCAGAAAATCGTAGTAAAATTCGAGCATGCGAAGGTTAGCTAGTTGGTACACTGCAATACCACACTGGCAGGCTCTATCGATAGTACACTTGTGTTTGCCCCTTCTTACCTCATACGCATCCCCAATCTCTTCAAGGTTCTCGAGGTACGGGCTTCGCAGGGCTGCATCAACCTCCTTTTCATCCCTCATAAACGTGGTATTTGCGTGCCTCGCCAAATCTTTAATCATCTTGCCGTAGAACGAGTTGCCTTTCAACTTTGCCGTATCCCCCGCAATACGCTTGTCGGGGTCTTTATCAGCCTCCCGTCGTGCATCAGCAATCTCTTTCGGAAACCATTCAAAGGGCCTACCTCTAGCATACTTGAGAAACCGATAAAAGGCAGTCACTTTCAGCCCATGGTCAAGGTACCATTTTAGCACAGGGGTATACAGTAAGATCTTTTCAGCCTTTAGCAACCCTAGAAGCTTACGTGTTCCAGGTACACGCCTGCGACCCATATTCGTGCATGTGCTCGGGGATTTGATCATCGGGTATCTCCTTGACGACAAAAAGGGGAGCCATTTCGCCGAATTTGTCACGCAGATACTCAGGCACCTCGATATCAACCTGCGCAAACCCAAACAACGACCCATCCACCACACCTCGCGCCAGTAGCTCTAAGTTATGTGCCGATGTCAGTGCGGCCACCTTGATCAACTGTTCCTTCCCACAGGGAAAGTCTTGCATCAAGGTACTCGGGTAGAGCATATTTGCGTCGTACCCTAGAATGGTCCTACACCTGTGGGGTTCGCCGTACACGCGAGATCTGATACCCGTCACGTCTCGTTCGTGGTATCGAAAGAATACGATCGCGGGACCGCCAACCATCCCCGTCCGTAAGAGCTCGTAGGCCTCATTCCTCGTACATTTTTCACATGCTTTCCATACCTCCTTGCAGGCCTTAAAAGTCTTGCTATAGCAAGAGTCCTTACACCTATGCCTGCATGGGTCTCCCGGAGCATATAGCTCTAACTTTCGGTTCAGCCGTAGGGATTTGTTCAATACGTAGCGCATCGACACGCCCGGAATACTTACCGCGTCCTTCAAAATATCTATCCCGTCATCGTAATACTGCAACCTCGTCTTGTCCACGGCTTCAATGAACGGTTCCACATCGGCTAGGTTGTACTCACGTAACCAGTCCATCATGGTGACGCAGCCTCGCCTGTAAAACTTATCGCAGAATGTCTCATACTCTTTGCGGGATAGTGTGTTTTTCCCGCTTAGCCGGCTATAAAAAGCCTCGTGCGCGACGGGTCCAACATGGCTCAACTTGCCGTGGTAAGTCAACCATTCATAAGGAAACACGAGCTTTTGCAGGTTACATTCCAACGATTTACACCAACCGGCATAGCTCAGTCCGGGAGCAAGGAAATTTTTGATGTCGAGAAATTTAAATCTTGAGGTGGTGAGGAACATGTAGTTGTTATCTTTTTTCGCCACCTTGATCTTATCGCCTTGCGCGATCTCTTCGACAAAATACCGCTTGATCAGGTTGATGTCGTACTTGCCAGAATTAAACCTTATTACAGATACTTGGCCTACCCACTCGTTCCACAGCTCCTGGTTCTTTTTGGAGAGCATGTCAAAGTCGTCAGGCTTCGGGTACATTCCCTCGACCTTCTTTACGATCAGGGCATGCCTCTTTTCCAGCTGCTCCATAAACTGTTTGACCAAGACTTTGGGATTCTCGTGCTCGATGAACGTCGGATCCCCATTCAAACTATCGGCAATACCCATGTACAGGTGTTTGACCGCATGTTCTACAACCTTTGTTGTTTTTGAAAAAAATGAAGAAATTATCATACCAGGGATACCAGGTAGCGCGGCACCTACCTTCGACGCTAGGTATTTAAGAAATCCCGCCAATTTTTCTAATTGCTCCCCAATAAATTTTTTAGCCAAAACCCAAAATGTCGGGTGTTTTTTCAGGCTATCGGCAATAGCCACGCTTACAGAAATGTGTCGAGAAATATATGTCAAATCAGAGGTTTGTTGATAATTTAAAGGATGCAGGAGAGCTTCAAAATCGAAGACGATATAGTGGGGATAGGGCCTAAACTCCTTCTTAAAATACCTCCTGATTTTGGGTGGTTTTTCACATTCCCAGGCTGTGACGAGGTTGTACCCCTGTTCCCGTATCATCCTTTCCTTAGACTGGGTTGCAGCGTAATGAGCCTTGTCCGCGTCGGTTCTCTCGGACAGGCAGGGACATCCGTGCCCCTTACAACCGTGGTACTCGTAAACGATCTTTGTGACAGGTTCATAGCCATCTACCTTCCACTCCTTTTTGTCCTCACGGATAACGCGTTCACCACCATGACCACATAGGGCATGGTGAATATGTCTTCCAGTTTGTTTTGACATGTATTCTAGCCATTTTGATGCATCATAGCTAAAACCCTCATCGTAAAAGACTTTCTCCGCCTTGCTCGGCATACGTTTCACCTTCCCGCCCTTGCAGATAATCGTTGTCTTGACACCCTCGCATTCGTTCCTTTTATGCCGCGTAAGGGAAGAGGCGTAGTTAAACTTCTGTTTACATACCTCGCATTCCCAGTGTTGGGTCAGCACATCTAAATCCTTGATGTAAAAACAGTGCCCGTCCAGCATACCAAGATTGATGCCATCTAAACCTTTTTTGTGTTGCTTTTGACCATAGACGAGTCGCCATGGTGCTTTCTTAGAGTTTGTCTTGGGTTAAAAGACCCTGATGTTGACCTTGAATTGCTTGGCAACGCCCTCCAAATCCACCAGCCTTGTGGGGAACACGTCCTTGCGCTTAAGCTTAGCGTCCTCGTAGTAATCCCGGGCTAGGGCGAGGGCTGTTTTTGTTAGACGTTCCGTCCCCCGTACTACATCTGCCCTCTCCTTTACCGCAAGACATCTCCAGAAGCATAGGTTGTCCGTTCTGGCATCCTCACCATCCATGGCATAGATGCACCTTTTTTGTCCCAACCAATCCGGGAGAGGGCCGCATCCCAAGAGGGGTTCACGTGTGCTTATCACCTTAATCTGTACATGATCGAAGAGAATTTTGCCTTTATACGCTCCGGAGGTCTCGGTGGTCCTGGCAGGTGGTAAATAAGCCCTGGTCCAGAACTCGTGATCCTCCAGATCAAGGCGCTTCATCTCGCATTCTTCTACGAACGCTTCGATTTCGGCGATGCTTGATAGTGACCCGGAGCTCTTAGTGATAATCAGACACATCGCCCCCACCCTTGTAAATATTACAACTGAAGCTGTACACAACCTTAACGCGCATTTCTATGTGGGTTTCAATTTTTCGCATGATCGCGTCCCCTAGAGGTTGGTTTAGATGCTTGTTGAACCTCCATGTCTTGATCCTATTTCCGTCCTCCAGCATCTGTATATCGTCCCCCCGGATATCCCCCGCGTAGTCCTCCCTTGCCTCCTGTTCAATCTCATCATGAAGCGTTGTACCTCCCGAAATTTGTTCCTTTGCCCTGTTGTAATAGAATGCAACGGTATTCCGCACACTCTGTAGTCGATCGGCAAGAGCGTCGCAGGTTGCTGCCACTGGTGCCGACACGGTGCTATATAGTTTGCTGATGGCATTCTTAAACCAACTCATCCCTTTCTTATATACACATTTTAACAAAGTCCGAAGATTACAAAGCAATCATTTTTTATATGACCCAACACCGCATGGTAGGGACTTTTACCTCCATTTTGAGTATGATAGCATTGATGTTATTGCGCATGCGTTGATGATCAGTGGATTTTTGCTGATGATCAACGGTATTTTGTGCAATGGAGCGTGATGAAAAGTTGTGACGTCACAAGCAATATTTTGTATGATATTTTTTATGAGAGTTTGACCGTGAATTTTGGAAAAGTGTGTTTATATTCTAGCTCTACACTAGCTGGGTTTTACCCCCGCCCCTTCCAGGAAATTTGAGACCAAAAATCCTGGTAAGGACAGGGTGAAACAGACCATAAGAACAAGTCCTACTGGAAAATTGAAAGAGTATTAGTGGCAAAAATTACGCTGGGTCGTGGACGAGCTGTTAAAATACTGACTCTTGGTTACTTTCACTATTCTTCGATCACATGGTCAATACCAAAAACACTTATCTTCTTTTATATGTTGAGAAAATGGTTTCACTCATCCAAGCAAATATAATTAATCTCTAGGCTATTAAAGAAAGCAAGTTATAGTTGTGCTGACCTTCTGCTCATTAACCGATTTGAATTCTACAACACTCAGGAATTACAATTTAGAAAAATTTGATTAACTTGAGTACAATCAAAAAATTATGAGGGAATCCATAGGTTAACGTAGGGCTTCCAAACAATGATGTAAAAAAGTGCAGCCAAAAAACTAACGCAGGATGCATGGGATTAACATGGGGCGTTCTCATCAATTTTGTAAGGAAAGTACAGCCGAAAAACTAACAGGGGAATGAGGATAAGGTCAACATCTGACATTTTTATCAATGATGTACAAAAGTACTAACTTAATAAATCCATTAGAACTTAAGAGCTTACCATACTTGCTTTCACATATATAATTGCGCAAATCAGAGCAAATACAATCATTCCACGTTCCATTGTATTTTAAATTCTTTATTTCGGTGTATTTACCATACATCTCAACACATTCTTCCAAATCGCTATTAGGTTCACCCGGTTTCCAGTTTGTGTAACTTACTTCAGAGCCATCAACCCATTTGTCTGCTTTGTTGCCAAAAATACCAATCCAATAACTCTGAATGGTAATTAATGCTTTCCAGTACCAGGTCATCAGAAAATAAGAGGGAGGGGGGAGGGGGCAATGCTGATATTTTCCCGCGGAAAAGGCTTCCATGTTTGGCCTAGAGAGATGGAAATATTTCGCATATGGAAAATTTCATTGTTTTCTTGTGGTAATTTGCGGATTTTTTTTCATTGTTTAAAACTATTGGGCAAATTCAACCTCTGCTGAAGGTTGTTATGAACCTACAAATGTAATAAAAGTAACAAACAACAAACTAACCTTTGGGTAAAAATCAAGTTGGCGTGTTAGAAAGTCTTGCTCTTTCCGGTCTTTAATAATAACCAGATCACCAAGTTGACTTTGACATTCTTTTCGTGCATCATACCAGCTCTTTTCTTTATTATTCTCGACAAGAAAACAAGATGTTCCCCATGTTATCCAGCCATAATGACATTTTGAAGTAGCTAAAGCAGTAAAAAAAGTTTAGTTGAGGAACACATTTTCAATAAAATATCGTATAAAATGTTAGGTCAGTTATAACATCTTTAAGAGGTCCTCTAAAAAGTCAAAATTGAAGGGCAAAACTTTATGCAAGGTAGGCGCTCTCTCTTTCTCTCACTTTCGCTTTTCAACTTTGCATTGCCAACTGAAAACAGTGGTTATGCCTTTGCACAGATCTTTAAAAAATCCGTAATCATATTAATTTGCCGCAATGTCAACGCAATATAACTCGCATACTAATATATTTATTTATAATGATTGAAAGCTTCGAGATTTTCAAATATCCTGTTAGGTAGCCAATCGGCTATATACATATGTTTTTTGCATGTTTCAAATTACTATAAAAAACATGTTAAATTGAATTAATCTACACCTTTTGTCAATGCTGTGGCAGGCATTAGTGCCACTTAGGAGTTTTGTCCTGTTATAGCCTTTAATTCTTAATTCTGCTTCAATTTTCCCAGGAAGATGATTTAGCTTTAGGTCACACCAAATTTGAGTTAATATAAAATAAGCTCAATGATGAGAAGTACGGCTAGAAAAGTCACGAACATGATCACCTCACGTCGCCAAGCTGGGGGTTTCTTAATCTCTCGATAAAATTATAGATAAACTTTTTAAAGAGAAACATGCACCAAAATATATACTATATTTAAAAAAATGTTACTGCAATGAAATATACGTGCTTTAATTAGAAAATATTTTGCAAACTTTCCAATATTTTACCTTGCAAAAGTTTATTTCAAAGCAATTTTAAAAGTCTAGAATTAAATCCTTTTTATCATAAAACAATGCAAGACAAAGACGGGAAGTTTATTCGTATAAGTTTGTTTAAATCACCAAAAACTTACCTCGATATTTTTTCTCTGACTAAAGTGGTATAACTTACGTGATTTGGAAGGTGTGACGATAGTATAAGATAACTTAAACCCTTTTCGCGAAGCATGATTTTTACCATCAGAAACAAAATTAATAGTAACTCTATTATCCATTGTTTCGTAGCGTAGAAGTTTTTTTGTTCCACAAGCCAATTCAGGTTTCTGCCCTTTCTCAAATATTCCCAAATACTCAGACGAACATTTATCTCCAATTCGCGGATCAACGTCAAGTTCGTCAACACTAATGCGAATCTTACTGTTAGCACAACCACCAATGACCCATGTGCATGTAAAGCTTTTTTGATACGGTCCGGGATAATTTGGTGATGTGATCGTCCCGTTTGCATCGGTACGAATTCCACCACACTCTGAAATATATAAAAAATAATTATATTAACGAAAAGTCAAATATTTAAACCTATTAAAAAAGACCAAAATATAAGTAATTGCAAAACAAAATTTCTTCCGCAGAAAAATTAGAACTGATTCCAGTGTTGAAAAATGTTTGAGAGTTGTGCTGCATTTTACAAGTGTATGTTCTATGAGAGAAAAAACAAAGGCATTTTCTTTTAAAAAATTACCGGGCGTGGGTTACATCCCGCCCCCTTCCGGGAGATTCGAGATCAAAAATCATGGTAAAAATAGGGTGAAACAGACCAAGAGACCCAGTCTGATTTCTCTTCCTACTAGAAAATTGGAAGAGTAGGAAAAAAATTACGCTGAGTCGCAAACGAGGGGTCAAAATACTGACCGCGCCTTTTAATTGGTTACTTCCGCTATTCATATAGTGCATATCGACGTCGCAAGCTCGGCCTATACTTTTGACCTCGTGTAATATTTCTTGTTGTCAACCGTTTGGATTTTGCAAGCGGGCAATACGGGTTTTTAGGCATTCTGATTAGCTTAGCGCTCTTGACGACGGGCCCATATGGAGCGGTATTACCTATCGTCAAGAAAATTGGCACGTTAAAATGTAAGTAAGTACAAAAAAACAAGTTTCAAGAAGCATTGGAAATGATTATATATCTAAACTCTTACGATGCATTTGTCGACAAAAACATTTTCATAGGATAGAAACAGCAACAATGTCAAGTTTAACTGTTAAAATAACAAGATTTAGCAACATTCTATAAGTGTCGAACATCGTAATGTTTTTTACAAGAATTTATTCTATAGGGACTTTCGAATTCTGCATAGACAGCACTGTGTGACAGCCGCTAATACCGATACAATAATAAACGATTACCACGTGCTTTACTGAAAATACCGCCCTCAGTCATTGCACCGACCTCTCAAGCTCGGCACTTATACCTCAGCCGATATTTTGCAGTACAGCCCTGGGTTATTGGTTATTATTGTATTACCAGTTGATAAAGCCTGTGGAAAAATCCACTTAGGCAGGATAAAAATGAAAAAAGCGTCATTTGAATTTTGATGACGTCACCAACCCATCCACAAACAAATATTTAGAACCTTATTTTCACGTTGCCTCTATAGTGTAGAGCTTAAAGCGATGATCAAGAAAATGTATATGATTATGTGCAAAGACCCGTCAAAACAAAAATTTTCAAAATTTTAAAACACAAATTGTTGCCTCTATCGTATAGATCTTGAAACTCTGATCAAGAAAATGTATAGTATGATGTACCTTTGACAAACGGTTGCAGAGATATTGGGGTTTAAAGGTTTTTTGATGACGTCATCAACCCGTTCATTCCGAAACGGATTCGCAGACCAAGGTTTGGAAAACTTGCCCAAATTAATCCCAAGTAGTCCCTAGTTACCCACGCGGTGAAATATGACTGACGTCATCACCTCGTTTCCAAGTTATTTGGTCTCAAAGTTTTAAGTGCAGTGTATTGGTTTCACTAATGTTAATATTCTTTCATTTGACGTTAATATTATTTTAACTAGTCGATAAGACCCATGGAAAAATCCACTCAGTCAGAAAAATAGATTGTTTAAGGCTGTTTTGCTGACGTCATCATTGCATATACAAAAAAGATTTGGCGAAATTTAGTTTATCCGTTGTCTGTGATGTTTAGAGATTAGAACGCTGATCAAAGTAATGTATAGGATGATATGTTTCTGACGAACGCCTAGGGAGATATAATGGTTTAAAAATTTTGCTGACGTCAGCAAAGACCTGCGAAAACAGACAAAAAAATTATTTTAGAAATTTATATACCTGTAGCCATCATCGTATAGATCTTGAAACGCTGATCAAGAAAATGTATAGGAGGATCGTGTATCTTTGACAAACGGTTGCGAGATATTGGGGTTTAAAGGTTTTTTGATGACGTCATCAACCCGTCCATTCCGAAACAGATTCGGGATCCAGGTTTGGTAAAATTACCCAAATTGGTCCCAGGTGGTCCCTAGTTACCCACCCGGTATAAAATGACTGACGTCACCACCTCCTTTTTACGTTATTTGCCCTTAAAGTTTTAAGTGCAGTGTAATGGCTTCATTAATGTTAATATACTTTCCTTTTACGTTCATATTATTTTAACGTCAAAGTTTGGTAAATTACAGAACAATTTTATAGCTTGATGTTTTATAGACTTTATTGAAAACAATTATGAAAAATATAATCGATTTTGCAAAAGTGACAGACAGACACACGGAAGCTCTGTATTATTATAAGAGACTAGTCGATAAAGCCCGTGGAAAAATCCACTGAGGCAGGATAAAATTGAAAAAGAAGCGTCATTTGAATTTTGTTGACGTCAGCAACCCATCCACAAAAATATATTAGAACTTTGTTTTCACGTTGCCTCTATTGTGTAGAGCTTAAAGCACTGATCAAGAAAATGTATATGATCATCATTTTGATGAACGGTTAATGAAATATAAAGGCGGGTTTCCACTCAAACGAATGTGGTCGAATCGAATCGATCGATTGCGTTTTATGAAAATTGGTTTCCACTTACAATCGACCATGCCTCGATTGATTGCGACTCATTCAAATTTATTTTAAAACAGTAACACAAATTTGATATGAAATAATGATATTAAGCATGTACTTAGAATTTCATGAAATATAAATACGATAAACAAAAATATTTTCAAATATTCTTCTAAAATTTCTCAACCATTTCCCTACAAACTCTTTGTTTAGTGAGACTGTCTTTAAAAACTTTTCGAGGAATTGTCCCAAGACACTGAAATCCGTGAACTTATTTTACAAATGTTATCTAAATTCCTCAACATTCATCTACGAATAAGCGCTTATCAGTGATGCATTTTCATATTTTAACGGTTGCTCATGTTAATAGTATTTGCTGTTGCTGCACCGTCGATTTGATTACATCACGTGGGTATAAATCAATCTCATTGGATATATTTCAATCGATTGACGAAAAAGTAGAAAGCAATCCTACTGTTAAATTCGATCGAATTCGACCGCCAGGTCGACGTCGATAGACGAAGATTATGCAATGTTCTATTTTTAGTAAGATCGATGTGATCGACGTCGATCGCATTCGTTTGGATGGAAACCCGCCTTAAGGGTTTAAAAATTTCGCTGACGTCAGCAAAGACCCGTTAAAACACAAAAAAATATTATTTTATAAATTTTTATACCTGTTGCCTTTATCGTATAGATCCTGAAACGCTGATCAAGAAAATGTAGAGGATCATGTATCTTTGACAAACGGTTGCAGAGATATTGGTGTTTAAAGGTTTTTTGATGACGTCATTAACCCGTCCATTCCGTGACGTCACCACCTCGTTTCCAAGTTATTTGGCTTCAAAGTTTTAAGTGCACTGTAATGGCTTCATTAATTTAATTTAAGACATTGACGTTAAAGTAGTGATATTGACGTTGCGCCGTAACGTCAGAAAACTGAACATTTGAGACATAAGTTTTTCGGCTATATCAAGGGAAAATGAACTTATCCACTTTGCCTGTTACAGACTCACAAACACACATACACACAGTCCCTGTATTATTATATAGACTACATCCTCGTTCTTGGTTGTTTGCGCGGACCTCACTGCGCTCGGTCCATGCAACAAAACCTCGGTCGCTATTTTCCTGTAGCGCATGGCTAAACGATTTATGAGGCATTAGTATTACCGGTTTTCACACAGCGCACTCTGAGCACTAATAAAGCGCTTGTAGGGACAATTTTTTTATAATGGTAGCGCAACAAGAAGGAAACAACAACATTAGCAGAAAATTTGACTTGTGGCTTTACCATTATAACACTAAAATCAAAAAAGGGTATTCTTCGATAATTTATGGACTTTATTCTATCCAAAAGACACAAAATTTAAGGTTATTACTGACTAAAAACTGTTGCTATCCGTCATATGGTTAGCCTAGCTAGAAGTCAAGTGTTAAACGTGTCAAACAGGATGGAAATGTTATTGCTGGCAACATATTGCTAGTTTTTATTGTTATCTTTAGAAAGTATTGTGCCCAATAGTTACTATCCCTATATTTTAAACGTAGGCAAGTGTAGTTAGTTAGCTATCTAACTAGCTGACGAAAGGTAGGTATAGTTTAAGCCGGTTAGCTGTAGTCAGCCCCGGCCAGTGCAGGGACGAAAAAATCATGGTGCACTGTACGGTATACTTTTGGTATATTATCATTATATTAGTTACATCTGCCTAAAGCCTAAATTTACAAAAAAAATTAAAATCTATCATCCACAAATATTTCTACCAGTTTTTAACTTTTTGTCCACAATAACGTTTCATTATTGAAAAAATCTGACTTTTTCTTCACTAAAATTACTAAATTATCAGCAATGTTTGACATATATAATCGTTTAGTTCATGATGTATAAATACCCGATTTATATTGTATTATTATTAACTTGAAAAATCTATCAGAACTTAGGAACTTACCATACTTGCTCTCACATATATAATTCAACAAACGGGAGCAAGTTTCATCATCCCACGTTCCATTGTATTGTAAATTTGTTTCGGTGTATATACCATATAACGCAATACATTTTTGATAATCGTGATTTGGTTCACCTGGGGACCAATTTGTGTAATTTACTCCAGAACCGTCAATCCATTTGTCTGCGTTGTTGCCAAAAATACCAATCCAATATTTCTTAAAGGTAATTAATGCTTTTCGGTACGGGATCATCACAAAATTGGAAGGTGGGGTAATGCAGGTATCTGCCAAAGTTTGGCATCAACAGGTGGAAAATTTCGCAAATTGGAAAATTTCATTGTTGCTTGTGGTAATTTACGGGTTTTTTTATTTTGTAAAACTATTGGGCAAATTCAACCTCTGCGGAAGGTTGTTATGAACCTACAAATGTAATAAAAGTAACAAACAACAAACTAACCTTTGGGTAAAATCCAAGTTGGCGTGTGAGAAATTCTTGCTCTTTCCGGTCTTTAATAATAACCAGATCACCAAGTTGACTTTGACATTCTTTCCGTGCATCATGCCAGCTCTTTACTTTATTTTTCTCAACAAGATAACAAGATGTTCCCCATGCTATCCAGCCATCATGACATGTTAAAGTGGCTAAAGCAGTAAGAGTTCAGTTTAGGAATACATTTTCAATAAAATTTCATATGCGAATGTTCCTAGAGATATGTCCAGTCATTTAAAGCATCTTTCAGAGGCCTTCTAAAAAGTCAAAATTATATGACAAAACTTTATGCGCGGTAGGCGCTCTCTTTCTCTTTTTCTCTCCCCAAATTTGCCTTGCCAACTGAAAACATGTGGTTAGTCCTCTGCACAGATCTTTAAATAATCCACAATCATGCAAAAGAAACAAGGATTTACCGCATTGTGAACGTAATATAATTCGTATATTTATTTATTAATAAATTAGCTTTTATTTATAGAGCTAGTAGGTTGCGTGGTAAACCCACCGTCAGCATTTTTTCTTTCTTCAGGTGATTTTCAGGGAATTCCCAAGTGGGGTTGTCGCCCGTACAGTATTTTGTCTAAAAATGGGCAAAATTACAAGAATTGTCTTTTTTTGAACTGTTAATTCAGACATTAAATTTATGTTAGAATACGGCGACAAGTAGTTCTAATGATAAATTTCGGTTTACATCGTGCAATTCGTCAATTTTCGCAACTAGTCGCAATCTGCATAGCAACGCTCATATTAACAAGCTTTCCAACCACTTTAGCATTTCAATCTATGAATGCCAATTCTGAAAGTCTTAGAAATGTTAAATTAAATTAGGCCACAAGTACTTACAAAGCGGACTGCACGGTGTGCCCTGAAATGTTTCTAGTCAAGCTGTTCGGTGCTTTAGAGGTCGAAAGAGTCCTACCATACAGCTTTTATCAATCCACAAGTGAAAAATTTTAAAAGAAAAATCTTTAAACGCGTTTTTTGCCCGTAAAGTTTGGAAACCATGCGAAAAATGAAATCTCAAGTCCAAAGCACCCGCACTTTACTATTTATTTCTATTGTGGCAGGCATTAGTGCCACCTAGTGTGTGTGATATCTGGCGATCACCAGTTTCGCCCTGTATTAGCCTTTAATTCTTAATTCTGCTTCAATTTTCCCTAGAAGATGATTTAGCATTCAAAAAACCCTTCCGTTCAATCTAAGCACGTGATGTTAGAGAAACATAAACGCTCGAAAACGCGCGTGAAGTCGAACACGCTATTCAGCTATTTAGTTTGGCTTTATGCAATCCCGTGCTACTTAGGCAGACAAACAATAGAAAAGTTCATCGACTTTTTTGATTTTGTTTCAAATATAACCCGTTCATGCTACAAAAATGTTTAAAAATATATTTGCTAACCCGTTAACTGTATTTTGCTATACAGATACAATAAAAGAGAAATAGACACAACGGCTATTCAGGCTATTGTACTGGAATCGTCCCTTGAGCAAGTGGTGCATTCGTGAAAATGTTTCGACTGTTATTTTGTCCAATAAGGAAATGTTTGCAAAACTTAAATATTTTGTAATAATTAACTGCACGTATTAGAATAATTTACAAACGACTTTTCTAGCTGTTCGGCAAATTACACCAAAGAAAATCGCCGTGAAAGTATAGGCGTAATACCATTTTCCAAAAAAAATTTATCGTAATTTCGGTTTAAAAAGAAACACTGGAAACGCAGTCCGTCATTACACTGTCCAGTCTAAAAATTACTAAGCGATTTATTTTCTCATAACAGTAGTAAAGGTGTAGCTACCTAATTACATTTAGCATAGAATTGTCAAGAATTTTGTTGTACCTAAACTGCATTTGGCTACTTTCAAAGTAGGAGGTAGCAAGAACTAGCTAGATAGCCAAAACTCCAAATGCAAATAAATAACAATATACCAAACTGAATAAAAAGAATAGGAATGAACAAGGCTAGCCATGACAAGTTGACATTACACAGAACAAAATATCAATTTAAAAGTTACATTAGATTAACTATACTATTCGCAATTCGATTATTTTACTGCAATTTCAATATCGTCCAACTGCATTACAATTTTAGTTCGTGTCGAACGAGAACCACGTAAACAGAGCAAACTTGATCGTAACAATGAAAAGTTGAGTTTTGTTCGCAACCAATTCATTACCAGGGATTTTTCTAATTTCTTTTTCATCGCCAATAACCTCAATCGTGGATAAAACATACGGCATTCACCACCCATCGCACCACTGACGCAGAAAACTAACGAGAAAAAAAAGCTTTCTTGATCAATTTGGTTGGTTCTGTCATTGTAATGGTGTTTTTAAGGTACGTTCTCTGACCTTTATTCCAGAAACCATGCGCAAAAATATCTACCCATGCTTCGTCAAAACAGTTAGCATACTTCTCGGTAGATTTTTCACTAGTCAACTTCACAAGCATTGGTTCAGTTTCGACATCTTTACATACTTCTTCCAGCATTTTTGCAGTGTTGTCTCTTAGCTCAAAGTGACGTATGTCACAAAACCACCTTTCTTGCATGACATGGAATGTGGAACATCGGATAGCATGCCACATACACATCTTGTTGATAAACCAGGTACCGCTAATTGTACCTCAAGCGTAGTGCATCCCAAAATTGTTGCTCAGCTTGAAATTAAATTCTGCCAGAGTTAATGTCGTGAGCCAGTTTGATGTTTCAGGTTCTCGAATGATGTCATTCTGTTTCAATTTATGACGTTCATTCTTCTCTTTCAACAACTCTTGCTTCACCGTTTCTTATCATTTGCATCATCGTCGAGATATAACAGATTTTGGAACAGTTTTTGTCATTCTTTTCGATGTATCGTCCAGATCTTTCATCAATCATCTCAAGACCAGGTTCACCAAGTTTTACAGGTAATTCTAGTAACATCCGATCATTATCAGAGTAATGATGGTCACCAGTTATTGCAGGTATGAATTTCATCCTCATAAATATCTTCTACAGGTTTCAAATAATCAGCTATTTGCGGTATCGTTCTCATGGCGTATGTAAATGTGCTTTTAAATGCATGTAGGCTGACTATGCAGCATGCGGTTTTTTGATAGCTATTTCAGATAACAGTTGGAGCTCTTTATACCATCCATTGACCAGATTATTGATATATTCTTGCTTCTATTCTTCGCTACTAACCACTACTCCAAGATGACGTTTACCAGACGAAGTTATGTTTATGCAGTCCCCGAAAACATGCGTTGTGCTTTTTCTAAATGCTCTTTTTGCACAATCAAATACGACTTTGAAAGTTTCGGATAGTATTTGTACTTTGGTCCTGTCTCCATTAATTTTATCCACCAGCAATGCAGCTGCTCCAGGGACCAAGCACATGTCAGATCGTCAGCAAAAGCATCTATTTTTGCAGTATTCTCAATATTTGATAATAAATTTATCAAGACAAAGCGCATAAGTGGCCATTGCATTAGGATCACCTAGTGTTGCACCCTCCCTAAAACTGATTTTTTTCAGCCGATCATAAAAAGTCGAGCTGGAACATGAAAGCAAATAAAAATAAAGATGTAAATGCTTGGGCATATACATTGAATATTATGCAACAAAATCTTTCTGTTGATTGAATTATAGGCATTGTCAGTATCTACCAATAGTACAGCTTCTGCTTCATTTGATTAAAACACATCGTGCATTGCGTGAACATCAGCTTTACAACCTGATTCATGACCACCACATAACTGCAGTCCACCTGCAGATTTTTCACATCTTCTGTAACATTTGAATGACTATTTTCCCTGCTGTACGTCGTAGCACCTCATCCAACACCAATAGGTCACAAACCAGGATTCTTATCTAGAGGTATCAATCTGCATGAAAGGAAAGCTTTTAATAAAAATTCACCTTCTTTTATCGAGATCTTCTCTACACAAATCTTCTTTATCATGTGTGCAAATGCCCTTCGCAAATCAATATTAACTTTACCAAAATGATTGGATGCATTGATTCGTCTCCGAAATTTCAGACGGATCAGAACCACCTCTTGTCTTCAACGCAGCTCGTTTAATCAGATCGTTGATTTCTTCGAAGATGATAGGATGTAACCCATGTAAAACACCAGTCATCAAAAAATCATCTGTAAAATCCGCTGCATCAGTATGTTTTTGTTGTAACAGCTTCATTGGTCATCGATCAATGGTAAAAGCCATTTGACATATTATTGCTAAACAATTTCAATGCTCCATTCACACCACCCTTCAGCATCAATTGTTTGGTAAATACTGGTAAAATTTATTTAACGATCTTTCCGTTAATAGAAAACGCCCGCCATGTTCATAAGTCATTGCATCACGGGAATTTTCCTTGAATCTCGCTACTTGTGCTACCATTTTGCGTGAAAGACGTATACGCTGATAAGATTTTTCAATGCTGTAATGGTAATTAAGATTTTCTACCCAGCATACTGAGGTCGTAAAAAGTATGTTGTGAAATTTGTAGTAGTTAATTCAGTTGAATTTTGGTTAGCAATAGCGGTTCAAATTCTGTTTGGTTAGCCCCATTAAGGGATATATAGCTACCTAGCTACTCTGTCCATTGCAATCCAATCATTTTACATGTTTCAGAGTAGCTCCTAAAACCTAAATAAAGAAAATTAGAAAATAGCTAAAGTTGATGTATATTTTAAATAAGATGACTAGCCACACCTCGCTTTTTTTACAAAAACTTTTAAGTTTTTGAAGTGACGAGACTTCAAAGACCGCCATTTTTATGTAAAAAATGTGGGTTAATACACCGAGTACATTTACGAAAATTAACTGTTAAATTCTGTCTTTAAGGTGTGAGTAAGGGAAAGAAGTGCTATGTATTAAAAATCGTGAAACTAAAATTGAATGGTGGTCAATGCATTGACATAGTTATATTCCAAAAGCATATAAAATTATCTAGACAATGATCTAAATATTATTTGAAAAAAATAATCTACGATCATAAAAAAACGCTTTAAAAAATGACACCTTGTTTAGAAAATTTGTTCCATTTACAAAACTAGAAGATTTTCATACATTCTGTTTACAATTTTGTATTCACTATACATTTATCTCGGGAGCATTTTTGAATTATACTTTGCATGTTTTTACTTTTAGAGATATTTCCCATCAAAGTTTAGTGCGAAATTATTCACTTCCTTTTATCACAAAAAGCATCATAACTCGAGTTAGGTTTACATTCACACCTTAATTCAAAAAAGCACCCGAGATATATCATTCCTTTACAAAAAAAAGTCACCCTCCTCCTCAAAGCTTTTATTGTTTTGTAAATGGAGTTTAAAACGTATGGTATACTCTGTGAAAAAATGAACTCTGTGAAAAAGAGTTTTAAAGATTTTTTTAAAAGTTCATTATTTTCTGTATAATTCATTCGTCGCCATAGTAACTAATGTATTTTTAACACTTTCTGTATGATGCGCACATGTCTACTTACTTCTGCACTTTGATCATAACGAAACAACATGGGTAAAATGAAAATAATAATAAGAAAGGACAAAGCGGTGAAAAAAATAACAAAAAAGAAAAAAAGAAATATAAAAAAGTTCCTCATAAAAATAACGATTACTTATTTTATAATCTTTTGTGACGGTAATTACATTATCATAAAAGTTCGCTCGTCTGAAAGTGAGTAAAAATTATTCCTAAGATGATGAATTTATGAACATTCAGAAATGTGCTTTTGTGAGTATAATAAGTTATGTATGTTATGTAAAGTAGGTTTTTTGGAATAAAGACATTCTTTCATATTGTTTTATAATTTTTTTTCTTTTCTATCAAAAAGCTCATATTCGATTCTATACGAATGTGTAAAAAAATATTTTTGAAAAAAAATGAATTTTTTTCCCTTACTCACACCTTAAACTTCAGCTAGCCATCGTCCTTTACTTAATGGTTATTACTAAAGTAAAGAATAAACCCTTACCTTCGTAAGTCTACGAAAGGATTCATATTCCGTTCAGTATTTGTTGAAAAAAAACACGTTTGTTTTAGATATACATACTACAACAACAAATATAGCCTAGTTAACTAAGCTTTCTTCTTCGAGTTGATAAAATGAGTTTCTCTCAAACTAAAGCTTAGACGCGAACGAATGACTCGGCGGAAACCCCGAGTTTAAATTGGACAATGTGACTAATCGCTTCGGAGGCCATTTTAATTTATCTGTGAGTTGTTTACCAAGCTTGGCCACATCTTACTGTGGTAAAAACTTTATAGTTTACTAATGTTTGTTAGGGTGAGTGAAACCACTCGCTGGAATATTCGGATGAAAAGGGCTTTCCCCGACATGGACCACGTGAGCAAAGAACAATAGAATTAGCCAATCAAAAAGCGCGGCCAGATTTTGGCCGCAGAAAAATCGTTTGAGACCCAGCGTAATTTTTCCCACCTTAACTACTCCGATTTCCCGGTGGTAAGAAAAATTACGCTGGGTCTCCTGGCTACAACAAATATGGCTGCTTGACCCTCGAGATTCTTTTCCAACTGATTTTCTTGAAAATTATGCAGGTAAATTATTTCGAAGGGTAAGCCCCTTGGATCTTTTTAATAATAAACTATGTCAAAATTAAGTGGAAAACCTAATTATTTTTTTAATCTTTTACAAATAAAATTGTTGGATTTCTTCGAAGAAAGAATCGGTAATTAGTCGTTTGGCGAGAAACGCGCAAAAAGAACTGGAACCCAGTGACACGCCTTCTCCGCATTGTTTGTTCTATTTTAATTATATCTCTATGGTTTTGCAGATCATAAAACGCTGATTAACAAAAATGTATAGAATCATTTGAGGAAAGATTAAGGACATAAGGAGTTAAAGGTTTTTTAAAAGATGTCATCAACCCGTTGAATCCGAAACGGATAAGTTAGCCAGCTTTAGCGAATTTGACATATTTTGTTCTCGGGTGTGCTATAGCCACCCACTCAGAAGGAAATGTCCGTTTCCAAGTTATTAGACGCCCTTAAAGTTATAAGTGAAGGTAAAGCAATCACAATAACGCCATCGATGCTTGTACGTTGCAGGGATGGATTGCAGGGGAGGAAGTAGGAAACAGCACATTCGTATATCAAACAACAACTAACTCTCTTCAGCTGGTGAGCGTATCATATATACAGGTCTTTATCATGGTCTTTACGTTACAACAGAATACGTTTAACCACGCCGAATAATAGCTGACCATGAGAGTTAAAAGAGAGCAGTGTTTTCTTTCGCGGCTACAACGTGCGTGGACACACACACACACAAAACACAATAATACGCCACTTAACAAAAAAATAAGTAATGATTTGTGTAAATGAGGTTTAAGGCGTACGAAATCTGTAAGTAAAAGAACAGCCAAAAAAACAAACAAACAAACTGGTAAGTAGTCATAACAAATATACAAATATGACGTATTGTCAATTATTTACTTTACAAACAAGACACTTTTTGTCGACATTAATGGTCATGTTTTCGAAGTTGTGAAGAAAATATATTGCAGTATATGTGTATATCTCAGTTTTCTGGGAAGTTTTTTCCAGTTTCTTGTTTTATGCATGTCGTGCGTATGCTCGTAAATTATTTTCAAAGAAAACAAAAATGTTAGGGATAAAGTTTGGATTGGTTATAAACATTGATTTCATCGTGTTCAGGAACTGGTATCAAAATAAGCAAAACTAATGCAAAAGTAGCTATATGCAAAATTATTACGTTGGTTAAAAAAAATCTTACTGCAACACGATCCAAAACTTAAACTTATTAGGGCTTTGCAGCAAAAGCGTCTCCACTTTGTTTACATATGTTTGGAGGCAAGCCATGTGAGAGAATCAGAGAGAAGCAAAAATACCTGTAGTGGGGGTCAGTTGATAGTACAGTACAATGCTTGAAACTAAATAAACTGGATTCATCTCTCCTTCTTTCCTTTGTTCCGTGACAATTCTTTCCTATCATTCAACTCTCTTTTAAAAACCATGTGTTGTAAACACAATTTACAAGTCCTCTAAACGCACTTTTTTGGAAAAGATCGTTTCTAAAAACCGACGGTTATGCTTGAGTAAACAAAAGAAAATAATTAGGTTTTCCACTCTCTTTTTTGATAGCTCATTGGCTGGAAAGTTTTCGGAGATTTACTTTCGCTTTTGAAATAAATTACTTGCAAACAATTCAGCAGCCATATTTGTTTTCCTGTTGTTTGTGTCATAACACATAGAGATTTATTGAAGAGATATAAAACGTACAAAGTATAACCACTCGTATACAAAGACAAGAATTAATTTTATTCTAGTATTATAGTTTAAGTAAAAGCTGATGTCTACTTAAATTTAAGGGGTAGAAATTCAACGTCTACATTTTTTTAGTGTGTATTTAAAATCTACTATTGTAAACATATCTCGAACGTCTTAACACTTCCTCTTTTCCTCACTGTTGACGACCGTATCAACTTTTTTTGACTTCACAACATTGGGATAAAGTAGAAAGTAGAGCGTAGGCATAATTACGCAAATCGCAACACCAACTATAAGTGTCAACAAAAGTTTTCTATAAGTTATTTAACGAAAATATCGACCAATCAAAGACAGTAGATTGTACCACTCGCCGGGGTTTTCCAGGCGCCATTTAAAACGTGCTGAACCTGGATGTTTATTAAATTTGCACCATCTTTTTATCTGACGTTTAATCACAAAGTCTAAACCACTGAAGCACTAAAACACGGCGCACAGTGGATATGGCAAACCAACACAGGCTCTGTCGAGTATAATCGCAGTTGAACAAAAGAAACCTCCACAGGTACAGTGCGCACACAACATCGGCAATACCTGATAACGGGATTTGGTTTTAAAAATTAACAAGAAATCGCGGTCGGTTTGAAATCACATATACACATATATACAAAAAAATATGACAACGTACGTGTTTCCGCTAAAGCAATCTCTATATTAATAACAGTCTGTCCGTCACACGAGACGACTTAGTGTAAAGAATGCACGGAATAACTTTTGCCGAAATTGCAAATGCGACATATTTTTAATGATTTCCTGGATTTTCCACAGGTAAACGACTGGTCTATATATTATTATTATTAATCGCCCGTCCTTTATCCGTATTCTTTGTGTGCATGGTGGGTTTAAAAGCGTACGTGCTTCTGTCAACAATCGGTATAATACCGATCTAGATTTAAAGGAGAGGCGAACAAAAAATTATTTTGTGGCAGCCAGAAAATAAATCTTTATTTACGAATCTTTAATTTCTTTATCTGTTTTACTCAAAAGTCTGTTCAGTAAGGTCAGTTTTAAATAATAAAAATATTCCCGTCACATGTTGTTCAACATTTTTGCTTTTTTGATCCACAACTGTCTTGTTTAATTATTTTGTGTGTATTGATCCGTGGCTATCACAATAAAGAGAGAAATATATTCCATTTAGTCCAGGAGCTCATAACAGAACTTTAGGTCCCATTTTCTACAAAAGGTTTGAACCTCCAATTAGGTTGGTAGTATCACGGACAATAAAAATCACATGGTCAGCTGACCCAATTTGGGGGCGTTTGGGTCCCAGGACCCTAAAATTACCCTAATTCGAGACTCCTATTTGGTCCCATAATTCTCAAAGCTTAAAAGTTGGTAACGTGTGTCATTATATGAGAGAATCTGAAAAATGATAAAGCTTACCGAAAAATTGGGTCTTAAGACTGGGTCAGACCCCCCTCAAAGACCATATTTAGGACCTTAATTTGTCCCCATAAGCTACAAACTCCAAATTTTGCACAAACATTCTCTAACATAGTCGCATATCGCTCCTGGACTAATTGTTTTTAAATTTAGCCACCCGTTTGGCAAATGAGAAAAAATACTGAATTATCAATAATTCAGCACAGCAAGATGTAAACAAAACTGGTATTTTTAACAGATTGTTTTATATTTTGGGTCTGTTGCTTTGTTGTCTGCAACGTTTCTTATATGCGGAAAACATCAAATTATATCTCTACGAATACGAACTCTACGAATATTTTCATTATCAAAACATTCTTAGCCTTTGTTTTAGGACTTTTTTTATTATCATGGCTGTAACATGCAGATTAATTTATTATGGATGAGCCAAGCCAAGCCAGTCGGCATCGTGAACTTTTGTTCAGCAGCCGTGCCGTGCGCAGTTCGCCGGAGGTTGTCAAAACTTCTGCACACGGTAAAATCTTATCGACGGCTAAACACTCCAGACATATAAGCCGCACTGATGAAAAAGTGGAAGGTAGAACTGATGCGGAACAAAGACGCTGTAAACTTAACAGTCACAGCCTCCACTGAGCTTCACGGTCCAACAGCGCATATCAGTGCTCGCGATCAGAGGATTAGTGTACTATAAACTTCTAAGAATTCGGGTAAGCAAGCTCCATGTGCACCACAATATGTGCACAAATTATTTAAAATGGACATCGCATGGCCTAAGGTTATTGTAAATGAGCAGCGCAAAAGAGTTCGAAAAAGACTCTTTATGGGAGTCATCAAGATTGATGATTTATGTTGTATTCCTAGCATTAGGTGCTAAAAGGACCTTAGACGTAAATAGACCCAGCGCAATGTGTGCGAAAAAGATGAGCATAAAAAACTTTCTTGAGCCTGAGCCCAATAAGAAAGGAACGGTATATTAAAAGGATCTCTAAATAAATAGAAAGTTAGCTGCAATGACAGGAGGAGCCTTGATCTTGGCTCCCACCTTAAGCATTTTTGTGGTGTCAGTCTTAACACCATGGTGTTATGACTAACACTCCCAAAATGTTAACATCCTACAGTTACAGTAGTAACAAAATAAGGCTAACACTTCTTAACTCCCTGACCAGAAGAGGATAATAATGTCGGACGGAAATTTGGTTTTAAAGTTTATGTACTCACTCTATTTACTCGTTTACTCACCAAAAAGTAAAACGTTGTAAGAAAAACTTACATTTTGATACACCAGGGCTACTCCAAAGTCATTTGGAGTCGTTAAACTGGGTAAAAAAGGAAGTTTATTTTGTTTGAATTTTTTTCCGTACGACATTTTTCCGTCCGACATACCGTTCTTGCACATAATGTGGAATCATTTTTGTAAACTTGTTCTATTAAAGTATTTAAAACAGGGTAGGTAAACAGGGTATGTATAAGCTTCATTTGTTTTTATTTCACATTCTAGAGCAAAGTATTTTGGATATAATTCCTATTTGAGCAAAAGAGTTTCATTTTTTCAATTTTCTATGCATTCTCTCCGATATATGCAGTTTTCAGACCATATTCATAATACTAACGAATTCTAAATTCTCAAAATCTCTAAATTCAATCTACTAGCATTGCTCCCACACTTAAAAGTAGTATTTTATCCACTTTTGCTTTTAAATGTTTTTTAACAGCCTTCAAAGTATCGATTTGCCGTCCGACATAATTTCTCATTCCGTGATAGCACCCGGTGTAAAGAAACTTTCATTCCTAACATCGTGTTAGCGCCTTCCTCAGCGCTTTTTGAAAATCTCGAATGTCTTTGACATTCGATTGTACATTCGCTAGGGAGTGTTACGGGGTGTAGCAACCAAGGCTTTAATATCAGGGCTAGCATTTCTTGTTGGAAAGGCTGATTAAGTGCAATGGATCAGGAATGGCAAGGCAAGGCAAAACCTGATTGGTACGACAACGGAAGAAACTAAAGCGTAAGATAACAAAGGCATGCACCAATATTATGACCACACTTTGCAAGACCCAAAAACTCTTTGAATTTTATCAGCACTCCGAAAATAAGAAAAGTGGCGAGCTTGTTTATTAAATCTTTAGGACGTCTAGGATACACAAGTATGTATAAAGGACGTGACAAAAGCACATACAACATCTAAGTGACAAAACATCTAAGCAATACCATCCGGATTATCTATGGGTAGGTAAAAAGCATAAACATAACAAGGACATCACAGAGACAAGTAGTGAATTGTGTAAGGAAAACTGATGAGCGCGAGGGTATGTGGGAAGAAGAATCTTAAACAATACTTCTGTTAGGAATGTAGGCCTAAACAAGTGGTGTAAGCACTGCGTAAGGCGATAATTCCATTTTGGTTAGCTCGAGTTGGATAGGCGTGAGAGCAGAAGGAGAAGGTTTCAGCAACACTGGCAGGTAATTTATAATGGAATAGATTGTGTAAAAAAATTATATTATGTTGGTGGACAGGGTCATGCAATTTTAGAATTTTTATGTTTTTAGAGAGATGTTCCCGTTGGTTGAAAAGATAAAAGGCGAACAGCATGGTTTTGAAGAATAGATTCTAATTAAATATTGACTGTTCGGTTGACCCCAAATTTCGGCAACAGTACTGTAGGTGAGAATAGAAGATGGTATAGTAGATGAAAATAAAAATGCTAAGGAGGACAAAATGACGAATTTTTGACAGTGCTCCATTGGTTCTCTTTAGTTTGCTTGCAATGTGATTAATTTGAGATATCCAGGTAAGGTCAGGGTTGAGAAAGACACCAAGATATTTAATACAGTCACTTGGCAAAAGCCTGGTACCATTAGTATATAGTTTGAAATCATAATTTAGAAATTTTTGGGAGTACTTGAAGATAATAAATTCAGTTTTGGATTTGTTGAGGCAGATTTTGGTAGAACTTAACCAGTGACATAACAACTTCAAATCAATATCTACATATTTTTCTAACTGTTTTTGGACTTGCTGAAGTGCAGAAGAAGTGGATCATCGGCAAAGTGGTGTGTCTGTGAAAATCTAATGGCATGGATAAGATCATTTATATAAATGAGAAATAAAAGAGGTCCCAAAACAGACCTTTAAGGGACTCCATGTCTGACTAATGCTTTTCAAGGGGCTTAGTCTTCAGGAGTAGGAACACCTAAATCGTAAAAATTATCTCGAGTAATCAGTCCGAAGTTGCACTGGTACTGTTCAACATGTCACAGCAGTTTTTGGAGGTTCAGGAAGATTATCTTTCCAGAGTCAGTGGTATCCGATGATACAACTATCCTCTTTATTCTTAAACCTTTTTGCGTTAACGCTAACGTATCAAGAAATAGACCACGTAAGAGGAAAAGCGTAAGTAGTAAACAGCATTTTTCGCTATCCGCCTGGTTATCCCTATTAATATCATGACCGGTTCATAGTATGCAACGACCCAAGCCTAGCTTAACCCTTTGAATCACGGCCATTTTATATCCTATTTCCCAGTGTAATTTCTGCAAATTTTACCTACACCGTTTCGTGTGCAATAAAATGAGGACCACAGAAGCAATTTAAATAAAACTTGATCCCTTATGCTCAATAATTATATATTAAAAAGGTGGAAAAATAAATGATTTTTGAACCACGTGACCAAAAATGTATCTTTTTAACTTCAAAAATATATATGTCTCTCTTTTCAAACAAAGCAAAGACGTTTAGCCAGAATTGTTCCTGCTTCAAATTCCCAACCTCTAACAAGTTAATCCTTAACCTAATAATGACCTCTAGGTTCAACCTTGTAAGTTGTTAACCGTCTGGATTTTGCAAGCGGGAAATACGGGTTTTTAGGCATTCTGATTGGCTTAGCGCTCTTGACGACGGGATAAATCTTTGCCAAAGTCTAAATATACCGCAGATTTGCAGATTATAGTTTCAAGCCGGAGCTGCAAAGAAGAAGAAGAAGAAGCACGAATGAACAAGTTTCAAGAAGCATTGGAAATGATTATATATCTAACTCATACAATACATTTATTGATAAAAACATCTTCATAGGATAGAAACAACAACAATGTCAAGTTTAACTGTTAAAATTACCAGATTCAGCAACATTTTGATATATACGGTGGTTGCGAACATAATTTGCACGCACCAAAAAAAAAAATGCACACACCAAAATCAAATGTTAATTCCATACCGATCAATTTTGCACGATAGAATAACCTATCGTGCAGAATTGCACGGTAGGTTGTTCTACATAATTGCACAGTAGGATGTTCTATTGGTTCTATCATGCAAAATTGCACGATAGAATGATCTATCGTGGGGAATTGCACGGTAGGTTGTTCGATCGTGCAGAATTGCGCGATCGTGCTTGTATGAAATCTACATTTGATTTTGGTGCGTGCAAATACTTCTTCGGTGTGTGCAAATTTTTTTTGGTGCGTGCAAATTATAGTGGCAGATAGAAACCACCGTTGATATATACTCATTTCCAATGCTTCTTGAAAATTGTTTTTTCGTACTTCTTCTTCTTCTTCTTTTATATTTTAAGTTACCATTTTTCTTGACGACGGGCAATACCGCTACACCGCTCCCGACCGGTCGTCAAGAGCGCTAAGCCAATCAGAATGCCTAAAACCCGTATTGCCCGCTTGCAAAATACAGACGGTCAACAAATTATCTTATTAAAAGAACACTAAACTGAACTTCTTATTTTTAAATTTTATCTAACTTAGACGGTTAACAAGTACAAAAATAACCGATTACTAACTGTTATTATTGTGTTAGTATTCCATCACAAAGTTAATGATTTGAAATTATTTTTTAGATTTTTTGCTGTCTTCTCTGTTTGTTTTCTTGAGAATGAAATACAGAAATGAAATGCAGCAGCACCCAAATTTTATTTATTTACCATTACTGCAATGTAAAATGTTATTGTTGATCCTGTTTTGCCAACAATTAACTTTATCAGACCCACCCGCTCTGCGGAAGGTCGGGAAATACTGACACATACGAAACACCCACCAGGCGTGTGGTCGGGATTGAAAAGGTCAATTCGTCAACCTTATTAATAACTCTTATGTTGCACATTTATGATACTTACTGATTTTTCATATTAACTATTAGACAACTACATACCAAATATTTAGGTCCTATAACTCTCATGGCCTTAGATATTAGCCATTACTCGAAAGTACCCCTTAAATTTTTATGAAATCCTTATAATTGGGAAAATATAATAACTTTAGTTAGAATTATCCTTAGAACTTGAAATTCACAACACATCTTTATTTCATCAAGGGAAATCATTCTATAAATGTTGGAAACGTGATTAATCCGATTTCCCAATGTTTTTCGGATTTTACCCAAAAATCGATGAAAATCGGATTTTTGGGCAATTATTTGGCCTTATTTCATTCGAATAATGTAAAAACCAGGAAATATGTTAAATAACTTTTTTTGGCTGTCAAGGAGCGTTTAACAGAATTAATTTTGGGGGAATTTCAAGTCTGTTGTACCAGGGCCTCGTACCCGTTTTATTCTCATATCAAAAAACGCTACAGGCCCTGGGACCGAGGTGAGATCAGTGAGAATGCTTAGCTTTTCTTTTTCTCTTTTCTTTTATATTAGCGCCAATTTTAAATAATTTAAGCCCCTTTTAGATAGCTAATTTAAATTGTGCTAAAATTATATTCTTGTTTCGTTTTTACAAACGTTTTTTCTTATTCAGATGAGCCATTATCAAAACAGCCACCATCAGCAATCCTAACAAAAACTTGAGGGTAGCTTGTTCCAACTTACTAAAACAGAAAACGAGCAGAAACAACCAAAAAATTACAAAAATAACAACGAGAACACAGTGTCAAATATTAAGCACGAGTTTTAACCGACTGATAGCGTAGAGCGTTCGCTTCCAGTGCGGGAGGTCTTGGGTTCAAACCCAATGCTAAAATTTTAATTTCTGAACTAATGGAATATTGAACTACTTAGTTCATTGAAGTTGTTATTGTTTCATATTGATTTGTATTATGGAATTTTCTACACCGATTTCAAAGACTTTTTTTTAAAATACTGAATCTGATTTTTTATTTATTCAGTTTGTATGTGATTTAAAAATGTTACATACCATTGAGATTTAAATTTTTAAATTTAAGGTTATTCAATGATCCCTTCATATTCCTTGCTTTTCAAGGTCTACCTGAAATTTCAGGATTTTCCAGGTTATTTGAAATCCTGGCTTGCTTATATATGCTAATGGCGGAAACTTCAAACCTCCTGGACTTCTTGTTTCTTTATTTATTAAATATAAAGATTGAAAAGGAGAACAATAGGCAAATTTTGAACTAGCTATTACAAAGATATAGCTACATTTAAAAAATCGGACACATAAAATTCCACACAATTAATTCTCGGACACATATTTCTTGCGATTAATGTATTACAAATTGGTTGTATAGAAATAATACAGCACCACTATTGTCTTATTTAGAAGCAGGATACTCTTTAAGTTCGAGTAAATTCACACACATATTGCTTTACCTCAAGTGAAAAAAATTCTACGTTCAACAGATAGGTAATGCTGATTTTATTGACTGCAAGACATAAACAAGTGTAGTGCGCCCTCGACAACATTTCATTAAATAATCTAGTATGATGGATATGGGCTATATTTGTTTTCCATTACGACAACCACATTGCGTGTAGGTTCTGTTGGCGAGTTAGTTTCAGTTCTTTTTTTTGTAATATTTACGACATTTATAGCAGCCTATGATGGTTGCTATAATAATAATAATTATTGTACAAATAATTACATGAATCATATCACCATCAGACAAACTACCACTGCTGCTCCCTCCACCACGACCTCGTCCGCCTGAACGTCTTCCTCCTCTTGGCTGCGGGTCCGGAAAATTTTCGGTCGTTTCTGATTCAGATTCATCTTTTAAATCAGGACCATATTTTTCTTTATTCAAAGCGTCTTTTACATGATGCAGTTTGAATGCTTGAAGTCCTTGATAAAAACTTCATGTTACCAGGCGGGCAGGGTCGCCTGGTAACATGAAGTAATGAGGTGCGATTATAATTACGTTTACGTTTACAAAACCCACGGTTTTTAAATTGGCTCACTAACAGACATAAGCGAGTATTATAATATAGACTAGTCCGTGAAAATCCACGGATATTCGCCGTCGTTAAAACTATATCGCAATATTTTTTTGTAGTTTGAAGATTTCGTGAAACCAATATATAAAGCATGCTTTGGTTATTCATACGACTTTAAATACATGGGGCGTAAAATAACTTGTGGACGCCCTTTCGAACCATCGTAATATAGGATGTTATCACGTTGTCTTAAAATGGCCGTATATAATGCTGGCTTCGCAGTGAGTTGTGTAACGTTGTTCCCAAATGCATCAATCTGAAATAGCATATAATGTATGTCAGTGTTTTTTAAAGTAGGTTTAATGTTTAAAGCACCTTAAAAAGAGAATATTCCATTGAAATTCCAGTACTGATAGGTACAACTAAACAATATGCAAACATAACTTGATTCAACCAAATCATAATTCAGTAAAAAAGTAACTTTACCGTTGTCCATTAAGTAGAAGTATCTCTTTTGGTAATTTTTCTGCTTGAGAGAACTCAATATTTTCAACTGAGATAGCAAATAATCTTGGCAAACCAAACTTGAATTGCTTCTGATTATAGGTTCGCGTTCCAGTACAGTATGCCACCTCGTTCAGCCTAAAAATCAAGCAGAAATACGGGTTGCTGGTTTGTGGAACTTGTACTTGGTCACAAAATTTGTAGTGTACTGTAAAACAAATACAAAAATGCTCAAAATATAAGAACAAAATAAGAACAATTTAAGATTGAATATGCTGAAGATAAATTTGCTGGTTTTTATAAAAAGAAGATGCATTAATATTTAAGTTAATGAATTTTTGTCCCACCATAGGTAATCAGCAGGTGGTAGGGGTTCCTCTAGTTTTCTGTTACATGGCAAAGACCATGATGCACAAGTCCAATCCTTGATTACATTTTTGATCATTGCTTAATTTTCAAAATCACGTTAACAGCTGGTACCACGTTCAGAGTCTGAAGCTGATGTTTATTCCGACAGTATTCACTGGAACACGAAGATAACATTGTATATTCTATAAAAAATCTCATGTGTTTTGTAAAAACACTTTCATCGCCCCAAAAGTTGTAGTTTTCGTTTAATTGTTCCAAATTATTTATTTCCGCTGATATGTTTTTGCGTCGTCGAACTTACTTTCCTGAACCTGAGTCAGTAACGATGAGATGATGCTTATCGTACTTGCTTCGTGAATGAGTTCGGAAAACGTTTTCGGTTACTCGCCTCGAGCAATACATAACATTGCCAACCAGTTGTCAATTGGGCATGTATTTGAAAAGTGTATGTCATTGTACATTCCACCATAACAAGGAAATGATGCAGCAACACACACTGTTCTTCCTTGTTTTTGCAAGCTAGTCCTGTATGACATCGCGTTGTACAAAGAACGTTTAGTTTTAAACATGGACATCGCTTGCAAATGCATGTTTTCTTATCCAAAACGGAGTGCTTTTTAGCAGCTTCACGCAACGAGATAAGGTAATTTTCATTAGCAATTGAAACCTTGCCAGGGTAGGGTAATAAATCTGAGGCAGTATAGTACCCATCAATCGTACCAAACATGCACGCAAGCTTATACGTGCAGGCTGCCCCACGTTGTCTAATTTTAACCACCACTGCTGGAATACGTCTGGCATCAATCTTCTTCCGATCTATTTTCGGAACTTTCCCTGCTCTCCAACAGCATACATTTTGACTGTTTGTCTCTTTCTTTTGCCACCACGAGGTCTGCGACACAACTCGCAACAAAAAAACTTGCCGTACGAACCAAGTAGGCATTTAAGAGCTAGTTTAACCAAAGTACACCATTTGACCTACTTGGATCAAAATCACAATCGGGTTACAACTATCTTAAAAACCGTCGTATTTTGTTTAATTTTTAATTACTGACATTGACGTGGATACCATTTATAAATAATTTATTTTTAAGCAGATGTGGTATATTAGACAAATTTCAATCTTCCGATGACGTCACCAAAAATTGGTGACATAAGCAAAAATGTATTGCTGCCATTTCTTTATTTTATGACGTACTAGTTGTTGCTTATCTATCTAGACATTCTTCTATATTTAAATGATTATTCATCATTTTTATTTTTAGTTTCTTCATGATTTTTTCCCTTTCCTTTTAATATTTATACTATTATACTATTATTTATTTTTATTTTTTATTTGTAAAAATAGCGTGACTTTTTTGAAATTATCGTGTGTTTTCAGACTCAAAAAATCTCGCTCAAGTAAAAATGTCAAATTAGTCAATGCATGGAGTTCCTGTTAAAATATGAAAACATGTCACACAAAAAATTACAACCACTATTTAATAACAGGCAAAAAAGACTTTGCCTCAGACTACATGTCGAAAAGTATGTGGAAAAGACGTGGTTGATTCTGAATGTAGTAAAACTCTGAAGATAAGCCTTGGGTTTTTCAAATATTAAAGGCCCTTTTAGCGTGGGCTTATATGCGAATAGGCTTATCTTCGCGTGGGTTTATGTGCGGGTTTAAAATAAGTTTGCAAAATGAAGACCGACAGCAAATAAAAATACCTTGAGAGATCACTAAATCATTTTAATCTATTAACTGTATTCAGTTTAGAGAACGTGGAGAATGTATTAAACCATAAACTATTCAGAATCTGACAACGACGGATAATCCCTCTCGTTTTAAGATTCTTCATCGTCTTCTTCATCACTACTGTCAACTAAGTGAAATTCACTTTGAATGTTGACTAAATGATCTTTGGTACTGTCTAGCTTGTTGGACACGCCATATGTCAAAAAAGATCGTCAAATATTTTCCTTATCTGCTGTAATCGCGGCCGAAGCATTTGGAACTCATTTTGACGTTAGCATAACGAACTTTGAGATGTAATTGGACATACTCCGGATGTATTAGAGGAAGTAATTCAACAACTGATGAGCGACTGAAAAAGGTTAAAAGTAACTTGCACTTTTAACATAAAACATTGCGCCGCGCCAGAAGCATCATGTGTTCTCTGGTGATGAAATTAAGGTTCTAAGATCAAAAAAGACACTTTGAAAACAAATGAAAGAGTATGAAAAAAAATTGGTTGTGTAAAAAGCATGTTAACAAACCCTTATCACGACAAAATTAAAAGTAATTATTAATATGATTGCGACATAAAAGGTATTAGAACATAAATTTTGTTGTATGTGTGTGAATGTGTGTGGGTACGGCTAAAGTCGTTATTACTATTTCATAATCTGGTTACAAACTCCTTGACATGACATTATGAGTGAAATGAAAGCAGGATTAAAAATAGCATTGCCTTAACCTACAACTATTATTTTTTTCGTACTGTTCTATTATATAAATTAAGTTTGAACAAAACTTAATGTTAGAGCTATTTTGCGGAGGAAGACTTTACTATGCACCTCCGACATAATTGCTTTCTTTCAGAGATTATCTTTACCCAGTGGCAGAGAAGTTCCTTGTTGTGCTTTTACATAAAAGATTAACTTCATTTGACACTATTTAAGACGATGGGAATTGATTGATCTTGCATGTTATTTCGGTAGACAGTGCAAAGTGACAATGTTGTTGTTACTTCTTCTAATTTCAGTTGCAGTTTCAGCCAAACAGATAGGTAGGATGTATTTCTCTTTTTCTTTAGATCTGGTTATTTCATCGTTCTTTTTTGTTAAAACTTTGTTTTTTTTCACCATAAAAAAGTATTATTGTAATTATACGTTTGATCTGACACTTGGATAATGCCATTATCTCAACGAATGTGACACAATTTAAGTAAGTACTTTTAATTTTAAGGTGTTTACAAGGGTCTCGAAATTCTAGCCTTAATATTCGTTTTTAGAGAGTACAACCATTCCGTATCTCTTTAGATAAACTAAAGGACGATTCGTTAAATAAAATAGAATATGGGCTAGATAAGCTAACGAAACAAATTCAATCTCTGCAAGGTATTAGCCAGTTTTTTTTCTTTTGTCGTAACGTGAATTCAAATAGTAAATGCAGTAATAGTAAGTTCTTTATTATTTCTTTGTAACTTCCTCAGATCAGGTCACTGACACCAAACAGCAAAATGATGACGGTGAAGTCATGTCGAAAATTGCTGAAGTCAATGAACTTGCTGACCTTGACGGTAAGAATGCTGCCTATTTCATCTACTGTTAAATCGTCCAATATATCATTTTGTAGTCTTCCATGCAGATATCGTATTTACGTGAATGAGCGCCCTTCTTTCATATAGCAGACATATTCACCAAACAAAGTTTGCAAAAATTTAAGCGCTTCTTTACAATAGTTCTACGAGGGTAGGGAGGGGGCAATTCTAAGAGCTACTCTGATTATAGTTTAAGCCATAAAAACTGCTTTACGAATCTTAGAAAATCGACATTTTGAGCCTTAAGAAATTGTTAAAAAAGACCAACTACCTTATCGGTAAAAAAAAAGTCGGCAAAAAGTGACTAAATTTTGGCTAGGCGAATAATATTTTTTGCCGACTAAAATTTTTGCCGACTTTTTTATTACCGACCAAACTTTTTCGCCGACTTTTTTTTTCTGACCTAACTTTTTTGCCGATTTCTTTTTTTTATTATTCCTTTGCGAAACCACTTTTTGCCAATTTTAACGGACGAAAATTTTTTGCTGACCACCTTTTTTGCCGTTCTTTCCTCCTTTTTGCTAATTTTTATCAGTTTTATGCAATTATTCTTTATTTTCATAGTATTTTACCAAAATTTCCAGTAACTTCAAAATCTAAACTTTCTTGATCATTTTTATCTGGAAATTGGTCGGCAAAAAGTGACTAAATACAAAAATTTAGTAGACAAAAAGTGACTAAATTTTGTCCAAGTGGCTAATATTTTTGCCGACTTTTTATTTTTGCCGACTAATTGTTTTGCCGACCTTTTTTTACAGATAAGGTATGCCTTAACTGAAACTTTTAAAAATACGTGGCTAATTGAAAAACAATTTTAATACCCAACCACAAAACCAGTGAGTGTAAAAACTATTATCACATATTGCTCGAATTTCGCAAATAAACTTAAGAGATCTAATGAGCAAGCTTTGATATTTTTCTTATAATATTAATTAAATTTCAGAAATCGAGCCTTGATGATTCTTAAAAAGGGATTCTTACAAGAAACGCGTAAAAATTGACTAAGGCAGTGTTTTAAATAACGACATGTTTTAAATTAATCCGGATTATGAGCTATAGCAATGGTATTAACTTCTAGTGTTAATCGATATGTCGCTTTCATTCAATTCTCACATTATGTTCACTCAGCGTAGGACGCATTCAAAGATAAGATAAATATAGTGCATTATTTGCAAAATCTAAATGGTACCGGAATAGCGATAGCTACTTTCATCTTTTCGCTAGTCCTTATATTAATAATACCCGTATTTTGGTTGTCTCCGTGACCCCCGTCCCCACGAAGTAATTTAATTACTTAATGCTAACAGACGGACAAAAATGCACGAAAAAACGATGCGGGAGATATGTACAATAGGTGAGAATCTAAAGACCAGCGAACCCTTAAACTATTCCACGGGGTAACAACTGGTCTGTATTATAATAACCGTTACGGTAAGAGCCATTTGTGATCCAAAGGCAAGTAGCAACAGGCAAATTCCCATGTATTTTATTATCAAAATGGCGACTCAATCTTGCTGAAGTTACACTTAGTGAATTCACAATTTCATTTTATTTATTTTAAAAAGCGTCTTAAAATAAATTAATCTAAGATCTCAGTTAATCATAGTGTGCTGATATTATTGAAGCCTGTGTTTTACTTTCCCAATGACAATAATGTGAAATTAAATGAATAATGTTCATGATTAGGATTGCAACAATACCATGTAACTAAAACTTTGAACCTTCCTAAAACTTGCAGTAAATTAGTTTAGTAATAAAAAGATTAAAATTTCGGTGTCTTGTTTTGTGATACCGTTTTTGTGCAAAATTTGTTAAAAATTTAAACTGCTTCGTGAATTGCTAGAGAAAACAACGCGTGCTAACAATGACATTGAAATAAAAATATCTTTGAATACCCACTACTGTTTTAAAGCTAATTAAAAGTTCACATTGTCCTGTTTTTTCAATAAAAAATGGTGCAAGTAAGCGAAGCCGATAATGATTTTTTATGCGTTTGTAGTATTTCATATTTTTTTATGAATTGGACCAGAAATAGAACTTACGGACTTTATATTGCTGCGTACGTATTTAGATTTTACTGAATTTGCATGAGTTATTATATTTTGTTTCACTTTGATCCATTATTTGTAGGAATGGAGGAAGTTGACATGAGAATAGACGACCAAAATAATGACGCAGACGACAAACGAAACGCATTAAATGATAGGAGATACTTATGGTACACGAAAGATATTGCATATGTCATAGATGGCTCATGTAAGTAAATGTATTTCTCATACTTGTTAGAAGAAATGTCTACCAGAATTCACGAAATATAAAAGCGTATATGCTGTAAAAATCCTTCAGTTGTTCCTGTGTTTTCAACAGCGATCCTGTTCTATAACTATATTCTCAGTGGATTGTAGAGCTTTTAGTGAAATTACACACACGTATCATGTCGGACTATAAAGTTTTCGTTCATACCTGTTTCAAATCAAACCTAATGTTGAAATCATTTCCTATGGATAAGAACGTAGGAAAAATTATAAAACATTAGAACTAGACAATTAATATGATTTTAGAACAGCATTATTTGAACATTTTTCATGATTTTTTCATGATTAGTTATGTTTTTCTGCGCATAGTTATTCCATGTCTTTTGTAATTAGCACTCTTCTCACCGTGCTCGGTCTTTCTGTGCATATTCTATTCCATATATGTTCCATCTCAGTTGTGATTATCCTTATATGTTTTCAATTTATATAATATTAATTTTTACTACTTTAATCTGTATTTATTCAACAGGACGGTCACTGATAGCAGTTCGTTGTATATATGTACATATAAACTGACAATCTTATCGTATAAACATTCAAAAAAAATAATTAAAGGATAAGTGTTGCTCATTAGGAAATCCATCTTAAGGTGTACGTTTTTATAGCGTGCTCAATGATAAAAGAATTGGTTCATGTTAGGTTAGGAACTAAACTTTTCTTGTAGCTTATTATAATCATATTTTAAACTTAATTTAGTGGATGCTAAATCCAACCAAGCAATAAAAGATGGTCATGCTGAAATTTCTGCAAAATCATGCATAAAATTCCATCTAAAAACGCCAGCAGACACATATTACTTGAATTACACTAAAAGTTCTGGGTAAGCATAGTTACCATTACATCTTTTCGAAAAAATGTCCCGCTTTTTATTATAGATTTAATGTTAATAATTTATTTCCTTTATTAACGCCCATTTTCTGTGTGTTCGGCGCGAAATACATATTAAAGTCGGAAAAACCTGTTTTCATGGCAAAAATGCGGTTTGGGGCCGTGCGTGTTACCCCCTTGGTCAATTTTGTATAAAAAGGGGTTATAAAGTGTTGCTATGGAAATGTACAGGTTCTGCAAATAAAATATAAACCAGATTTAAAGGGAATAATAATCTACTGAAATGAGGTCGTTTCTGATTCCGATGATGTTATATTATAAATATATCATATTCAAATGTTGTATTGCACAGAACAAATTTAATGACATAATAATAATAATTATAGCGATAAAAATAATAATAATAATAATAATAATAATGATAAACATCTGGAAAGATGGGTCCTCATAACTTAATCATTCACTTAGAATCTCTTTTGTTGGTATGTTTTCTCTTTCCTTCACTTTCTTTAATTTTGTCGACAGATCTACCAAGAATTAAGGCAATGCTATTAGTAACATGTGAGGAATAAAGTACATTGAGTAGCAGAGAATATTATTGTCGATAATATAGTGCGCAGGGTATATTAAAATAGTTCAGATAATAGTGTATAAAATCATGACCAGTTTTAGTGTTTGTAACGCACTTCCTGCATGGAGTAAATATGACGATTTTTTTCTCTATCAGGTGTTGGTCCTATGTTGGTTTAATCAGAGGTCGGGCTACAACTGGACAACCAATCTCACTTGGTCAAGGATGTGGAACTAAAGGAATAGCAATTCACGAAACACTACATGCCTTGGGCTTCTATCATGAGCAATCTCGTTTTGATAGAGACCAATATGTAGAAATTTTTTGGGAGAATATACAAACAGGTTGGTAGCAAAGCCGATATAAAATGAAGATTTAGGACAGTGTTTAAATGTGCAAGTGGAATGGTCAGAATGTGCTAGGTCGTTGCTGTCCACAACGTGCTTGTTCTGAAGACACCGTTCCCACTTTTCTCATGGCGTTTCATAAAACAGCTGTACAAAGTGTTCTTACAGACCGCTCTTAGTACTATGACAAATTTTGAGACGCCGATCGTTTTATCTACTACAGGTTCCCCCGGTTAATTGCAGATAGCTGATTGGTTTTAACTCATTATTTCTATACTCAACTAACGTTGTCTACGCGGTAACTGCCTATATTTTGCAAAATCTTTTTTCACAGGCAAGGAAAATAACTTTAAGAAACGAACTCGACAAAATTCGGACAACCTTGGGACAGATTACGACTACAGTGGTATTATGCACTATGGGAAAACAGCATTTTCTAAAAATGGAAGACCAACTATCCTATCTCTTAAAGACCCTTCTCAACAGCTTGGTCAACGTAACGGGTTAACTCAGGTAGATGCTGACCAGTTATACCGTCTTTACGAGTGTACAAATACAAAACAGGGATGGTCAAACTGGTCAGGATGGCATCCATGCTCACCTTCATGTAGTACATCAAGAACCAGATTTTGCTATTCAAATAACATCGGTGACTGCACTGGTGACAGCAGAGAGGTCAGACAATGCACAGATACAGAATGCAAAAGTTTGTAGTCTTTTTTTTTTAATATTGTCAAAATAGTAATGCGATTTGAATTTATATTCACCATCACAGATGCCGTGTTTTTTGCTACATGTCTATAAAGTAAATTGTAGCTTATAGCTAGTGGTAAACACAGTCAACTTACAATAATACGAGTGAGGTTCTAAATGCAAAGTGCACATTTGTTTTTACTCGACATACTACTGAACCAAGTTTTTCTTACTGAAAAATAAAAATCATTCTTACGCGTTTTAGCTGACGGTCACTGGGGTAAATGGACACCATGGACGAATTGCGATGCTTCTTTTTGCAACTATGGAAAGAGGACTAGAAGCAGGCAATGCAACGATCCTGTACCTCATCATGGTGGAAAAACATGTCAAGGACAGGCTAACGTCGTAGGAACGTGTTTCAACGACTGCCCAACACACTGTAAATTTGAAGAAAGTAACCTTTGTCAGTACTCTGCGACGGGACGCTGGTTACTAAGAACTGGCGAAACACCTTCAAGAAGTACGGGACCAGAAAGTGGTGCTAATGGTGAGATGTAACTTTGAATGTCAGCGATTTCCTTTCCGTTATCGATCCTTTCAATTTTTATTTAACTGATATACTCATTTTTCAGGCTCAGACATGTATGTGTATCTTGAGGCAAGTCATACGTCGCCAGGTTCAACCCACACTTTAACGAGCCCTGTATTTAAAAGCTCTTCCGAGGCTTGTATTTCGTTTAATTATCACATGTATGGTGCGTTTATGGGAAGTCTTGAATTAAATTTAATTCAGGGAAATCTTAAGACACAACTCTTCTCCGAATGGGGCAATAAGGGTAACCAATGGAAAAGTACGAGCAAAACCTTTCGTACATCACGTGATTACCAATTGGAATTTAAAGGAATTGTTGGCGAGAGTTTCACTAGTGACATTGCTCTGGATAATTTACATGTATACGATGGGCCTTGTAACGGTAAGGAAAATTAATTTAACCTGTAAGAGGGGGAAAAAAGAGGCTGGAAGGGGAATTGCAATAATCCTACAAATTTATAATTGCGAACTTACGTCTAATATATCATGAAATGAAACTTTAAGTTGTTCAACTCCAATGTAAACGAGTTTTTTTATTTATTTTTTTGTTGTTGCTGTTGTTGTTGTTGTTTTTTCATAATCTTTATGGTCTTATATATTTATTCCCCTTTGCATACAGGAAATGGAAAAACTACCACTGTTGCAAAGACAACCACAAAGATATCGACAACAACTACAAAGGGACCGACAACGACCACGAAAATTACGACAATCCCACTCAGCAAAATAAAATTCAGTAAGATTTGATTCATTCCTTCCTAGACGCCTTTCTTATTTTTTTATTTATTAAGCCTTCTTTTTCTTCGAAAAATATAACACTTTTGTTTATATAGATTGTAGTTTTGGCAAAGACCTTTGTGGATTGCAACAGAGCAAGGCAGACAAACTTGATTGGATTTTGCAAACCGGAAGAACAAGAAGTTCGCGAACAGGTCCCAATGGAGATCGTACTTCAGAGGGTGGAAAATACATTTACTTGGAAGCATCCGGCAAAAGAAGAAGGGGTGATGATGCAATACTTTCAACGTCTTTTATGCAATTCTCTAACCAATCACAATGTCTAGAGTTATTTTATCACATGTATGGTTCACATATGGGTAACCTGGTCGTCTTCCTAGAAGATAAGAATGGAAAGAGGGAAACTTTGTTTCAAGTGGCTGGAAATAAGGGCAATAAATGGCATCAAAAGCTCGTTAACTTAGCTGGTGATTACGGAGTATGGAAGAAGGTAATTTAGTAGCGACATTGCAAAATTAACTCTTAAAATGTTGTTTGACCACTTGTCTATTAAAAAAAACATATTTTGTAGATTGTGTTTAGAGGAATAAGGGGTTCAGGATACGCATCTGACATTGTTATTGACGATCTTTACATTCACCAATCACCATGCCCTGATTTACCATCTCCAAGTAAGTGCACATGACGCACAGCGTTCTTGCGCTTTGCTCCAACCTCCGCATTTGTTTTCAGATTATTTGTGTCATTATATCTTTTAATATTTTTTTAACCAGCTGTGTTGTCGTGCAGTTTCGAACACACATTTTGTGAGTGGAAAAACGGTGGCGACTTCAAGTGGCAACGTTTACGAGGTTCGACTAGAACAATAGGCAGTGGACCAAGTTTTAGTGCAACTGGAATTAGGGGTAACCTTTTCAATAATTATTTCTTATTTTTACCGAAGGGAGGTGCAATATATCTTTTTGATATAACATATAAAAAATAATGTATTAAACACGTCAGGAGGGTATAGTTATGATGCTTCTGATCAGGGCGTAGTTCAGGGCAATCAAATCTTTGAATATAACATCTTTTTATTTAGCATTTTTAATGCAAAATAATATTATTTGATTTGAAGGACTCACTCAAGGCATCTTTAATATCTTCATGTTTTTATTAACATCACCAACAGGATACTACATATACACTGAAGCATCTAATCCACGTGTTATGTTTGATAAAGCCTCGTTGACATCTCCATTTGTTTATACGTCAAGTCCTATGTGTATGAATATGTTTGTTCAAATGATGGGTGATGGAATCGGATCTCTATCGGTGTCTGCTGACACAAAAGATGGAAAAACCATAAAATTATTCTATGCTGAAGGCCAAATGTCAAAACATTGGACCAATGTTGCTGTAGATTTACCAGTTCATGCTGCAATGACTGTAAGCTATGTATTTTGTGTACTAGATGCAGGATTGTAAAAGTGCGACAAATTGCTAGACGCACATTAATCGCTAAATTGATTAAGGCAACATGTTTAATCCAATAGAAGTATTGCGGCACCCGTTAAGAAAAGTAAATAATTCCAGTGGAGCCTTTTTTTAAGAAACATTTTACGTGATACTCCTTCTAAAACCTTTTTATCTATCGCATGTCCAATAATGTAATATAAAATTCTCAATCGGCAACGTTAGTTTTGTTCAACACCTTGTTGTAGTTGTTTGTTGTTATTTTTAGTTGCAAATTAAAGCTGCAGTTGGCAAAAACTATCGAGGAGATATTGCTGTTGATAATATTCTTGTGCAACCTGGCCGGTGCCCAAGAAAGCAGAAGATGGAAATGTCCTGTAGTTTTGAACAAAACTGCCAACTCCAATATAAAACTCCTTCTTCTTCTCACTGTGCACCAGTTAAAACAACAACTACTACTAATGGAGCCAACAGTAAGTTAAAATTTCCATTGGCTATTTATAAAACTATATATGAAAGCAATGTTTATTTTTCCTATCACTGTGTTTACATGAGCCAGTCAATGCACGTTGTTTTTAGTGCAAATAAAATATATAGTAAAAACCACGTAAAACGTGCACATTTTTGCTTAAAGGCTTACTATACTGAAATTAAAAGACTAACAAGTCAGAATGCATTTCTTAGTTGAGAAAAAATATATCTGTTTCTTTTATAAAAAAAAAAATACAATAAATTTTTTTTTAGGTATACTAGCACGATTCTTCGTTTAAGTCAAGGTTTTTTAACCTAAAAACCCCGAAAATACACGCAGTTTGTGTTGCAGAAATTATTCTTACAACTCAATGTGTTTAGAATAAAATACGGTCCAAAATCTTATCAAAACAGGGAAGGAGGAGAGCACTTGGTGTCCAACCTTCTGTCCAAGGTCTACCTATACAAAATATTTCTTGTATCTCAAGCGAATACCTGCACCAAACAATATACAAATAATCAAGATAGAATTCAACAGGTTAATGAGTGTATTTATTATAGACACATTCCTTTCGTGGAGTGATACATCATGCGGTCGCAAAGCTGCTGAAGTTGAGATTGCCATTCCAAAAGTGTCTCCTCGTGGCTCCTGTATGAGCTTTAACTACACTATCCGTAATAAAGGAACTTGCCGAATCAGCATTAATCACGTGTTTAAAGACGAAACACGAACGTACACCACTTGGCAGCCTTACTTTTATGATCGTGCTGAAGGAGTATGGGTACACCACAGTGTTTCTTTGACAAATTCGCCCAATCAAAGTGGGCATAAGGTATGTATTGGAAGTTATTATAGATATGAGTACGTATAATTCATTTCATAAGGCTTTCTTGAAAACTTTCGCCTCTTAGGAAGCGTCAATGGGCGAAATATCAAAACAGTGTTTTGGAAACTTTTAAGAAAGTTGGTCATACCTTTTCCCTCAAAGTAAACTTAAATGACATGCTAGAAATTCTATTGACAGTTAATGTCTATAGCAATAGCCGTGGTTTGTCTGTCGCTAAAATCGAGTCATAATAAACCACAAATGAAATCTTTAGGTTAAAAATAACAAATGCGATAAAAAAAATTTATCGATTTTGCAGCAATGTGCGAATTTCCGTGGATTTTCCACGGGATAACGCCTAGTTTTGTTAAATTTTGTCCGCTTTGCCTTGCTTTTTTTGTATTGTATCCTACTTCTCGTTATTAGCAACAAATGTGACGTGTATTTTAGGTTCGTCTCACTACAAATCCTATGTCATCATGCAAATATGTTGGTATTGACGACATTGTAGTAAAGGATGGTTTATGCGTTTAACTAACGGTTCAAGTGGTCCTAAAAGGCTTACCCATTATGTAAAACTCGCACACTTTAAGTAGTATTTTGTGCATCTTATAATTATTTAAAAATTATTGCAATCTTACATTACTTCTCGATTTTTTTTCTGTTTTTAAGCATTCGAGTCTGTTTTTTTATTTCAGAAGTTAAAAGTCAATATATAGTAAACATACAAAATCTTCTAATTTTTTTTCTAATTTTTTGTATAAAATATAGAAATGTTATATAACATTAAAATATCTTCTTACGTAACCACCTTTGCATCAAAAATGAAACAAATGGAAGAGTTACTTCTGTTATATTTTGCAATTTATGACCTCGCGAGTTTTGGGAAGTTTTTTTGTATCTGTGTCACAACCATTCACCAAACTCTCTCTAGAGCATGGATCGTTCCCTCTCTTCAATTACTTATATTAGAGGAGCTGAATATAAAAATATTGATTCTCATCTTTTTAAGATAAAAAGAAAGTTTTTCTAGATGTGTTGGCAAAAATGTTTAGAAGAGCAATTTTTACTATTAACCTTTATGCTGTTCAATCTAAAGTAGTTTTTTGATTGTCACCCGGGAGAAATGTTGATTGATACAGTTGTAGTGTGTGATAAAAGGAACAAAATGATGAAAATTAATTTTAATAATTTCAGCAACTCATCTGTGGCACCATCACCATCTTAAAATTTATCCAAATTACCAAAGCATGCTGAACATCAATCTACTTAAGTTCTGGTTCGAATTTTAACATTCTCTTGGGAGCTCAACGTATCTTCCGGTTTTTACATATTTCGTATGAGAAAACAATGACAAAATTGCCCGAAAAATCATTTTTCCCCAATTTACGGGTAAAATAGAAAAACATTTGACAAATAGGCTTAATTACGTGTCACAACTGTTGAGAAAGATTTCTATTAAATTATGTTATACATTTCAAATTCTAAGTGTAATTCTAACGAGGTATTTCAAGGTATTTCACGGATTATGAGGACTTTATAGAACGGGTAATGTCGGGTAATAGCCAATATCTAATACTCTAGTAGGTATGAATGGAAAACAGGAAGGCATCACGTTATCAACGGGATATAACTTACGGATATATCGAAATATTTTGGTAAGTAGCTACCAGCAATTTTTAACGTAGTACTTATGAAGGGTAGCGCGGGACTGTTTCCCACGCTGAAGTGGCTAAACCCTGTAAAGAACTCTTTAATAACAGCCGTGTTTATGCGCGTGAAAAAAGTCGTGTTACGTAAACTCGAAATGCGACATATAAAGGACAGACGGATCCGTGGACCGACTGGTCTATATTATATTACCCGTATACGTCTGTCTGAATGTGCGGCAAAGTATACCGAATTTCTTCCCCAAAACCTAAAGATTTTTACAGCTATCATCACATAAATAGCCCCCGTCCAGGACATGCTTGCGAGATCGAAAATATACCAAGTTTCTTCTAAATTAAAAGTATGAAATTGCATCTATCTGGACAATCAGTGTAGCGGTAAGCATTTTAAAAGTCCCTTTTTGAGCCTTTTTTGTTCTGCATACTGTGTATTTGAGAATATTTGTTTTCTAAATGTTTCTACAGTTTAGAGAATGTCTCATAGTATTTTTAGACATGTAACAAACAAACCAATTTTAGAATTTTGCCTATCAACGTACATTGTGATCTGGAGCTAGTATTAGGAATAATAATAATAAAACATGTTTAGTATCATTTGAGTTGCATTGATACAGAAAGTTATACTAATTATAAATTTAATTTACTTATGATTAAATAAAAAGTTATATGGGGGTCCGTTACACGTATAATTTTCACCTGAAGCAAAACTCAACCCGGGGTAAAATTCAGCTCGCATTTCACCCCGGTATAATTTCACTCCGGTTTACCTCGGGGTGAATTGCGCATGACTTTTACATGATTTATTGGCTTTTTATTAGAAAAATACATTACAACTGTACACAAATTTTTTACTGACTGTGTTATTTATCCGTTTATTATTTTTTACAAACTTGATGGCTAATGATGGCCAGTATATTTTTAAAAAATTCCAAAGAGTTTGGTAAAACTTAACATGGTCTAACCGAAATTGTAAATTTAAGTTTCAAACCAAAAGCATTACACTTTTATGTTTTTACATTATGAGAATACAATTACTGGCAAAGCTTTATAAGGCATTTCAGCACATGTAATGTGTCTCTTTGTCAGTGACATTTATCTAGGTTTAAAAAGTGATTCTGAAGTAACTGAAAACTCTAATGTTTTACATGAAGTCGATATCATATCAGACAGAGGAATTTCTATTTCTATTCTATTCAATAATCTGTGCACCAAATGTATTTTCCCAAAAGTCCGTCTATTGAAAAGAAAATGACTCTATTTATTCTAGAATTTTTTTCAAACAAACATCCTGAGAAAGGTAGGGGTACGAGGCGGATTTATTCACTTTTGAATGATTTTAGCTGTGTTAATAAAACTCGCCAGGAATATAGTATAGCGGGTTAGAAATTGAATTGATTTGCACGTTAATTTCGTTTCCTAGATGTCTTTCTGTTATTAGCCTTTATAATATTACCTTTTGGACAGGAGAGAAGGTACGCAAAAACAATGTTTGAAAAATTAGGAACTTTTTTCTGCACTTGCCATAGCAACTTCTAAAGCGATATTTCAAATTTGTTTCTATAAATAGCTGCCAAATAGGTAAATATTAAAAATCACCAAGTTTTTTTCGTATTGGGGCAGTACTTTAAGAGTTATAACAAAAAAAGTGAGTTGCTGGTTAACCTAACCCACCACCCTTAGCATAAACAGGGTTTAATCACATTTAGCCTTTAACTCGAACGGATAATTCATCTTCAGTTCGACATCCTATATAATAGACGAAGTGTCTGTGACAGGCATAGTGGATATGTTCATTTTTGATTTGATGTCGTCGAATTATTCTTTGAAGTCGCCGAAAAAGCATGTCTTATTTGTTACCAGCCTAGACGTTACGACACGACGCCAATGCATTTAGACTGACGTCGATTCATTAAATAAGAATAGTGAAACCATTGCATTGCGCTTTTAAGTTCAGGGCTAAATAACTTGCAAACTATTGGAAATAACTGACGTCATCTTCTGCGTGGGTAAGTAGTAACCACCTTGGACCATAATGGGACCAATTTCCTAATGCTGGGTCAACCCACCTGTTTCGGAACAAACGTCAAAAGTACATTATCCTATACATTTTCTTGACCAGCGTTTTAGGATCTATACGACGAAAGCAACAGGTATACAAATTTAAAAAAAATATTTTGTTGTATTTTAGCGGGTCCTTGCTGACTTCAGCAGAATTTTTAAACGTATTTATCTCCTTAACTTTTTGTTAAATGTAGCTACATTATTTTGATCCGAGTTTCAAGCTCTTCACAATAGATGCTATGGGTTAACAAAATTCTTTGAATAACTCTTAGGTATATAAACTGCTGACGTCATCAAAATTTAAATGACGGCTATTTTTCCACAGGTCTTATCGACTAGTCTATATGTATAATACGGAAACTCTGTGTGTGTTTGTCTGTCTGTAACAGGCAAAGTGGATGTGTACATTTTCATTTGATGTCGCCGAAAATTTTATGTGTCATTGGAAAACAGAAGTTTGTATATATATTTGTAAATATTGTACTTAATTTTGAATGGTTATCCTCTGTAAATATTCGTAAATAATAATAAAAATAATAATGATAATAATGTTAAATTTTCTGATGTTACGGCACGACCGTAATAACATTGGAAAGAAACATGCACATTGCCTATGGACCGAGACGTATGGCAGAAATATATATATAAAAAAAATAAAAATACATATTGATTTTATGCACGCATTATGCAAATTTATTTTACGGAACAATGCTTTATGATGATGATTAATAACATTAATGTAACGTCAATATCTTAAGGTAAATTAATGCAGCCATTGCAATGCACTCAAAACTTTGAGGCCAAATGACTTGGAAACGAGGTGGTGACGTCATCATTTTCACTGCGTGGGTAACTACGGACAACCTGGGACCAATTTGGGGCAGTTTTCCAAACTTGGGTCTCCGAATCCGTTTCGGAATGAAAGGGTTGATGACGTCATTAAAAAACCTTTAAACACCTATATTTCTGCAACTGTTCGTCAACAGTACATGATCCAATACATTTTCTTGATCGGTGCTATACGATAAAGGCAGCGGGTATATAATGTTCTAAAAAATATTTTGTATTTTGACGGGTCTTTGCTGATGTCAGCAAAATTATAAAAAACCTTCTGAGGCGTTCGTCAAAAGCACATGATCATGTTTAGTTTTTTAAACAGCGCTTCAAGCTCTACACAATAGGAACAACGGGTTAAGGAATTTCTGAGAAAATACATTTGCTTTTATTGATGGGTCCCTACTGACGTCAGCAAAATTTTTAAACCTTTATATCTCCTTAACCGTTTGTTGAAAACTTGTACATTATTCTGCTTGACGTTGCAGGTTGTATTTTAATCATTGCTGACGTCATCATAAATTAAACGAAGTATCTTTTTCGTTGTTTCTCTGCTTAAATGGACTTTTCCACGGGCTTGAACGACTCGATTGTATATATTACTATGCCACCTGTTGGACGGAAAATTTGTAAAAAAGAACTTTACTATATCGTATGAACACATAAGTGTGGCATGAAACTTTTTTGTGCAATAATAATTTGTATACAATGTAGAATTTACAGGTAATTAATTAAGGGAATTAATTTTTGCTAGAACTTATTTTTGCTGAAAAATTTTCCACACAAAAAATTTAAATTTTTACGGAAACTAATTATCGGGAAATTGACAAAAATTCTTAAACTTTGCGAAAATGAAAGTATTTTTGATCTGTTTACATTTCGCATATTATATATTTTATTCTCTGTCATTCTTTTATTATTCTTAAATTGTGATTTTTCAACAATTTCATTGTTGAAATCCTTTGAGATTTTAAACATCAATTATTTTTCCAATTAGGCCACTATTTTTTTCACATGTAGAAAATAACAGATAAAAATTGAGGGATTTAACATTAATGAATTTGAGCAGTATTGACTTAGGAAATTATAGTACGTTGTCGCTATTCAGTCACTGTTTAACAGGAAAAACATTGGAATTGTGTATTGTGCTATTTTAGTTACAACTGAAAATATATACTACAATAGATTTTTGTTCTTACTATGCAAGTTATCAGCCTTCATTGAACACCACACATTTTGTATCTTGGCTTTCGTTTGTTGCTGTAGTTTTATTTCCTGTGCTGGGATCGCTTGACAGTTTCATAACTTTGTGCTTACTTTGTTCTGAAAAATACGAACAATGGTTGAGTTGACAATTTTGATTTTGTCCTTTTTTCTCAAACCAAACACAACCGTCATGAATATTTCAAAGCAAAGCAAATACAGATTGAACATGTGAATTATTGAGAATAATTTTAAGTTCTTTTGAAACAGATTCGCCATACAGGAGCACTAAACAGCTGTTACTGGTTCACATATTTTTTGTTAAGATCATGTTAAGAAAGTGTAATGCTATTGTTAATCCTAAGAAGTACTGAAGTGCTTTTAGGCTTCCTTCAAATTGAGTATTCTTGAAAAATGTGCATTAGCGATTGTCAGCATGCAAATCTAGAAATGGTGTATACACATCACAATGGTTATTTTTTTTCTTTAATTAATAGTAATTACAATGGATACTAATTGGCGGTGGCTGTGACTTACAAAAATCTTTCATCACGACAATAGTGAGATCTGCAAAACTTAATTTTACCCCTAGCTGTATTTAGAGTGCGCAAAACCATTTTCAGCTTTGCCCCATACCCCGCTCTGGACGGTTACAGACCTTGTCAAGACTTCCAACTGCTTTTTCTATTTTTTTAATCTCCTGACGTAATAAAATAATTTGCTATAATAATGGGCAAAATTGAAGCAGTTTTTGTGAATTTTCACACAAAACACAAACAAAAGGGTAAAATTGTCACTACTCCGTAGCCAGCAGGCTGCAAAGTCGCCACTCTTGCGCAAACGTAGGTGAGGTATGTAGGATGTCAAGGTTGCTAGTAGAATTCTTTAAAGCGCCCTTACAACGAAATAACCCACGTCGTGGCTCACGAAATTTGCAAAATTCATAAAAAAATGTTTATGCGGACGTCAGCAACAATTAAGGTGTTTCAAGAGTATGAATTTAACTAAATACCCTAAGATGAGAAGTCCTCTGTAAATAGTGAATCAAAGCGCGCGAATTATGAAACAAGCAGTGTGATCACTTGTGGCGGTTAAATTCGAAATTAGCCGTTTTATTGCATTCTATTTATTTATATTTTTTAAAAGAAAAACTAAGTTGCTAGTATCCAGCATACTGGCAAAGCAGCAAGTAGCCAGTTAAGCTAGCTAGTTACAACCATAAAAAATATATCGGATATTTCATTTATGCTCTCCCTTCCCAACAAATTGATTTTTAAGATGGAATATGCTTAGCTTTTAAGTGTAGCTACTCCAGGAACCTTAGAGGCAAGTTAACACTCTCAGTAAAAAGAGAATTAAGAATAATGAATATATTTCCAGTTTTGTATGTATAGCTTAGTTGCATGAGTAATTAACAAAGCATTTTCAACATTTTTTGTGTGCAATAATATTTCAAATCATTATTTTTATACCATTAGCTGTTGCGACTATGCAGCTATCACAGTCCTTCTATCACTGCTCTCTCACTCTTTCTCTCTGTCTCTCTCAGATCCATGACTTTCTCCCCCTAAAAAAAATTATTGTTTATTTCTATTAGTGCGGATTAGTGAAAATATGAACCAAAAATTCGTTGTTGACCTCACAACAAAATTTTCACATTGTTTTACTTTAAATGAGGTTAAAATGTGATATTAGGGGAGGATTTACACATTGTCGAACTCGGCGCTGGCCTAAGGAGAAATTTGGACTCACAACGCGCTTTCTTGAATCTTTACAAATGGGCTCCATCTTCACTTCGCCATAAGTTTTGTTGTTATCTCTCCTTCTGAGTGCTTTGCTGAGTCTGTTTATTATTCAGTCATGCACCTATCGGCGTCCATCCGGTTCCGTTTAATCTGGTAAACTCGGCGAGAAGCACCTCTCGACGCTTTTTGCCGACTTTTACTAAATTTAAGGCAGTTTTCTAAGACCCAATACCAGTCACATTTACCACGATCATTGTTTTTTACCACCGTTGACCGTAGCATCTCACATTCTCGGCGAAAAAACCCAGCTATGGCATTCCAAAGTCACATTTATACAGTTATCTTAAGATAACTTATGCTATGCAGTTATCTTAAGATACTATCTTAAGATAACTGCATTAATGTTATATTTGAATGTCATATCTGGTTCTTTAGTTTCTTTACGTTCATTATGGCTTCAGCTATAGACAAGGAAACAAATAGCTAGCTAGCTAGCTACATGTTTGTTTATGGTGCAGTTTGAACATCAAGATTTATCAGGTAAGAACTATTTTTGCCAGCTCGAAATAAAAAACGTGTGCTACATTAGCTGGCTAATTACTAAAAAATAAAGAGGCATAAAATTTTGGCATAAAAGAAGCCTAAAAGTAATGATTAGCCAACTTAGTCAACTCTTCGATAGTGTAGGAGTATAATCTTCAGTAGGGTTAAAAGTTTTCCAAGTGTTTTGATTAGCTGCATACAGTTCGTAAGTTTGAGCAAGACTTTGAACAAAAGGCACTTTCTAACGTCTGGAGTTCAGGAAATATATATATTTTTAGCCTTAAGAACTACCTAGATGGCTACGTAGTTACATTTTTAAAATCTTTTTCTTAAAAGTTGTAAAAGAATTGTTTACCTATAACTTTTTCAGAATTTTTAATTTTCTTTAAAAACGTCTTTTTGCCCTCTTTTAAAATACCTAAATTCTGAAACTTAAAAAGTATACTTAATGAAAAATTACTTTTTGTGCTAATTTTATCAGACAAGTCTAAAAACACCCCATAGTAATTTTTAAATCAATATCTTTCCGTTTACCACAGTTATTTTATTCCACTTTTTACTTCTACGAAATGGACCTGAGAAAGTGCATTTATGGCTAATTTGTTGAATAGTACAATTCAAGGTAGCAATAGCAATCCTCCTGACAATTCAAGCTCACTTAACAAAATCTCAGTACAAAAAAGGGTTATGCCTGCACTCACTTGCTTTCTTGTGCTATAAGTGAAAAAATAAATATTTATATATCAGTTGATGAAAATAATGAAGGGTATTTAGCTTTTATGTAACTTGAAATGTCATATCGAATGTCATATCGACTTGTCTAAGTATTCAAGTATTTTAAGCACCAGTTTAAAGCTTGTCCCGATGTATATAAATGTAGTTTTTATTTATTAATTGTATGTAGTTTAGCTATGGTTCAAAAGTATATCTTATTTACAGTAATAATTTTAAATTTAGTTTTAAATGTTCTTGATGTTTAAAGATTTCCCCATATTCTTTGATTTCAAGGTCTACTTCAAATAGTGCACTGAAATTTATTTTATAATAGCCCATCTGTTTTAATTTTTTTCAATTGTTGTTATAATTGGTTAGCATGCATTAGGCAATTTGATCAATTTGACTGTGAGGTTCAGTTTGTCCACTACTACTACTAAGATTCATAGATGTTAATTTAAGGATACTGTAATGGTATAAATAAAAAAAATTTACCAAAATTTTTTTTTTCAAAAATATGTGGAGTTTGATATTTTCTACCAACTTATAAATATTTAATGAGTTATCGGTAGTTCGCTTAACACCTTCTGCACATCTTTGAATAGGCTATTGTTGTAAAGGTCAGGTTGCGAAAAACTCTTTTACGAGGAATTTTAGAAGTTCGTTTTTCACAATGTATATATGACTTAAAATGTCCAAAACTCCCCTCCACGATGGAGAAACTCAACAAAACTTTGCACACGTGCTCATCGATACCTGCTGCAAATTACTTTGTCACATTTTATGTATATTTTGATTATTTAAAGAAAAAGACAGGTTAAAACACAAAAGAGCGAGCAAAAATTCATTTTTTCACAAATTTTTAAATAAAAAACGAATGACGCGCTTTTTCGAAAAAATGTGACAAAGTATTGTTGCTATGGTAATGCTAAAGTGATTGATAAATATGACGCAGAAAAAAAAGTAAAACGGAGGGGAGTTTCGGACGTTTTAGTGAAAAACAAAGATGTGGATTTATGGCTACCTGGAAAAAAAAATTAAATTTCATATTTATATTATCCTATAGACAATTTAATTTGCTTTTATATTCAATAAATAATTTTAAAGAAAAAAACATAATTTTTGAGAAATAATGAATATACTGAATATGTGTCTATACCCTTACAGTATCCTTAATCCTCAAAGTTTTAAAAACATACGCAGAAAAAAAGTTGCTTGCTTCGTAAAATAAGATTCAATTTATAAATAGTTTTTGTTTTTAACTCTAGATTTTAGAGGTTTTAACCTAATTTGACAAAAACATCTACTGTCCTCTATCCGCCACTGTGATATGGATAAAATTTTACAGTTGTTTCCTGCGCAGTATGTCAAAACCGCTCGAGTAAGTAATCTTTTTCAAAAACAATCTTTAAATAGAATGTTAGAAAGCAAGCATGCTTTGTGAAGTCAGCTTTCCCACCAAAAATTGTATAAGTAATATCACTATTTGCTCAAAAAAATACTGAAATTGTAACTTTGCCAATACATAATTTCAAGGATTCTATTAAGTGGGTTATTCTGAACAGGCTCAAAAGTTTTAAAATCACTTATACATGTTGAAATGTGAAAAAAATGTAGGAGGAGTTTATCTACTCGATTTTTCACGAAATAAGTATGGGTCTTTGGAAATATATAGAAGTGAAGATATATGCAACGTTATAACAAACGTGCATGTACGTATAAATATTTTCTAATTTACAACACGGCTCACAAACTTAGAATTTACTACGTGTTCTGTATGAATTTGTAAAATAAATCATCAATATAATTGAGTATGAATTATATTTACTTCGCATGAGTAACACTAAAAAAATTGATAAACAGGGACCTAAAAAAACAGTAGAAAAAGTTTGTTTTCTTATTCTTTCTTTTTTCGGGGTCATTACTATTTAACAATATATTGTAGGTTGTTTTCACATTATATTAATCTATTGTTGCGATTTTCTGCAGTTATTACTTATCGGCAATATATTGCTGTTGAGGGAAGCAGCTTTGTAACCATAGGTACTGCCTTTAATTCATGTATGAAAAATCGCTTATCTCTCTGCCTGTATTAAATTGAGAAAAACAAATATGCTATACATATAAGAAGGTCAAGTGACTTTAGGACTCAGTAAAATACCCATGGAAACCTTCAAAAGTTTGAAGAACAGCTAAATTTTATATTTAGTCACATTTGAGTGAAGCATGATTTTTCCTTGCAAATTTATGAATTCAAGTTGGAACTGTCATTAACTAAGATCGTGTGTGTGGTTGTGGGTGGAGGGGGGAGTGGTGGCAGTGGAATGATGAACTTTCTGTGGTGGAAGTGAATTTTTTGCTTATTATTTTCTAATGATCTAAGCAGTTATTTTTAATTGTTCTGACAGTTTAGAATGGTTGCGCCGAAGCATTATTTTTAACATAGAAAATTGATGCTAACAGGCGGAAAAAATGAACCGGGTGCGCCGTAGAGTAAATGATTTACTGATTGGTAGAACAGTGGATTTCTGTATTGGCTAATGAATAATGTCGAGAATAGCTATCTATGGGACAAAGATGGTAGCAGCGGGCTAATTGTCGTGGATTTTTCGACGAGCTAAAAACTAGTTTCTTTTGATTCTTAATGCATGCCTATTGTTTTTTAAGAACAATTTCATAAGAGCACGGGTTATTTGCCTTAAAATAAGAACATTCTAAGGCGATGTTTGATTTATCAAACTAAGAAAAATCCGAGTCTAAATTTTCTCAAAAAAAAAATATTAGAAAATTTTGCTTGTTGTTGTATTTTTTTAGAATTTTAAGAAATACAATATATTTTAGGCTACGAAATAAACTTTATTCTTTAAGAGTTAAATCATGAAGAACCGCAATGAACTCCTGTTTATCATCGTCATCTTTTCTTTGCAGAATGGTTTGGTAAGAGGTGATTCTGCAGAAAACGTACTTCAACACATATATGACACTTTCGCACCTCTTGCAACTGAAGGAAATAAAATACGACAGTTTGCTGTGTTTTACTTGTCCGTTTCCTTCGCTCTGGATCCACCTCCCACAGCATTTTCTTCAGAGCAAACAATTGATGGCAAAAATTATTTAGCAGCTGTACGCAAAACAGGCGCACCGGATCCCACCGAAGCAATGATATTACCAAAAATGCCAACATTGATGAAAGATTTTAATGACAAAAATGTAAATAAGTCTAATTTGTATTTGTATTCGTTTTATGCACCGCGTTGTGTTAACAATACATTTGGTGATCCAAATCTATGTGTGATGAATCCTGTTCACGCAAAATCTACGATTTCACTGTACATAATAGAAGTGACTTGAACAAGATATATATCGGTTGAACCCGATTCCTCAAGAACAGTATGACACCATATGCTAAACAATATATGCATATCTTAAATACCTTATTGCAACCGAATACGGAAGGAGATAAAGTTGAACTCGTTGTTCGCCCAGGAAGATATGCAGGCGGCACAGCAAAAATGTACAAACAAGATCTATCATTAATTGTTTGAAAAACAATTTGAATGCAGATCAAGAAATTTTTATAGATCCATCGAAGTTTACGGAGAACATCATAAAAATCGTTAATGCCATCGGTAAATGCCAATCAGTTATTAAATCGACGAACTTTCATGGCCTCCCAAAAGATCCTGTTAGTCAAAGACAAAGTAATAACCAAGCAGATGTTCGAGGACTTTATCCTGCGTTTCCTATTTTTGTAAAAGAGAAATGCATAAAAGAGAAAAAGGAATAAATTAACCTATTGAGACAGAAAAAAGTAAAATACTTTCTTGGTAATAAATGTTGTAGTAGCAAACGTCTTGCACGACTTTATTTCAAACTAGTTATTTAAACCCGTGGAATAATCCATTAATTTTCTTTTTAAAATTTATTGTGCTTCTTATCACAAAAATGTTTGTTAATTTCATTAAGAAGGCTGAAAAAACGTTTGAAACAAAAAACTCTGGAGGAATCCACTCAAGAACATTTAAAATATATTTATGTTTTATATCACAAAGTGCTTTGTTGTCAATTTCAATAAAAAAGTACGAACAATGAATTAAAACTTTTGAACAAAATAACAATAATAACAACGTTATTGCCTGTGACTTTATTTGCACAATAATTTATAACAAAGCACTCGTCACGGTAAATTTATATTAGCATGCAATGAAATTCTTAACTAATGAAATCATTTTGTTTTATCACATGATTTGTTCTAGACAATTACAATTGTAAACAAAACGTTTATAAAATACGGAACATTTTTTATCGGGGATATATTATAGATGCTTTTAAAGAAAATTGTAAACAATATAATCCACTTTGCCTGTTACAGGCAGACACAGTCTCTGTATTATTATAGAGACTAGTTATTTAAACCCGTGGAATATCCACTTATTTTTTTAAAAAATTTATTGTGCTTCTTATTACAAAAAAGTTTGTTGTTAATTTCATTAAGAAGGCTGAAAAAACGTTTGAAACCCCTGGAGGAATCCACTGAAGAACTTTTAAAATCTATTTATGTTTTATATCAAAAAGTGATTTGTTGTCAATTTCATTAAAAAATTACGAACAATGAATTAAAACTTTTGAACGAAATTGTCAACTATAATAACAACGTTAATTGCATGTGACTTTACTCGTATAACAATTTATAACAAAGCTCCCGTCACGGTAAATTTAAATTCGCATGCAATAAAATTTCCAACTAATGAAATCACTTTATTTTATCACATGATTTGTTTCAGCCAATCAAAATCGTCAACAAAACGTTTATAAAATACAGAACATTTTTATAGGGGATATATTATAGATGCTTTTAAAGAAAATTGTAAACAATATAATCCACTTTGCCTGTTACAGACAGACACAGTCTCTGTATTATTATATAGACTAGTATTTAGTCCCGTGGAAAAATCCACTATAGATACCAAATAAAAAAACAGCGCAATAGTGAGCGAAATCAACCATAAAATTCATTGTTCTTTTCATCAAAACGTTTTGTTGTTAATTTCATTCAAGCGGGAATAAATAAAACCAATATGTTTTTCATATAACAATAGACACGTGCTTAAGGAAATAATAAAAATTAATTACCCGTGACTTTTGTGTAATAAAGTTTACATCATTACACAAAGGTTTTTATATAAGAACAATAAAATTAATTAACCGTGACTTTTTTAAAACAAAAATTTTGCACACAAAAGACAGAATAAAAATAAAAGTTTAGCAAAAGTGACATGTTATCGCGGCTGTTTCTTTAGAAAAAACAACACATCCACTTTGCCTGTTACAGACACACGGAACTGGCGTATTATTATATAGACTAGTCGATTAGGCCCGTGGAGAATTCCACTTAGGCAGGACAATAGGAAAATAGGTTGTTTCGATTTTTTGCTGACGTCAGCAGTGTATATAAAAAAAATTGACGAAATCTGTTTATCTGTTTCCTGTAATGTGCAGAGCTTAAAACGCTGATCAAGAAAATGTATAGGATCATATGTTTTCGGCGAACGCCTAAGGAGATATAAGGGTTTAAAAATCAGCAAAGACCCGCAAAAACACATAAAAAAATTTTTTTTTCAGAATTTTATATACCTAATGCCTCCATCGTATAGATCTTGAAACGCTGATCAAGAAAGTGTATAAGACCATGTATTTTTGACAAACGGTTGCAGAGATATTGGGGTTTAAAGCTTTTTTGATGACGTCACCAACCCATCCATTCCGAAACGGATTCGGGGACCCAGGGTTGGGAAAATTACCCAAATTGTTCCCAGGTGGTCCCTAGTTATCCACACGGTGAAAAATAACTGATGTCACCACCTCGTTTCCAAGTTATTTGGCCTCAAAGTTTTAAGTGCACTGCAATGGCTTCATTAATGTTAATATACTTTCCTTTGACGTTCATATTTTTTTAACGTCAAAGTTTGGTAAATTACAGAACAATTTTATAGGTGATGTTTTATAGACTTTATCAAAGAAAGTAGTGAAGATAATAATCCACTTTGCAAAAGTGACAGACAGACAGAACTGGCGTATTATTATAGAGATTATTCAAAGTTTAAAAAACGTGAAATAAATATATGTTATAAATTTATTGTTTATTTTTTAATTCCCTGCACGTATTGTTCTAGTTATGTAATCTATTAACAAATACACGCCCCTGCCGAAAAAGTGTTCAGACATGGTAAATCTAATTTTTTTTTGAAAGAAAGAAGAAATCTTACCCAATCTAATAACAAACAAAAAATTCTTTTTCGTAAAAAGAGTTCTAAATAATAGCCACAGAAGCAACAAACAATAGAACAAAGCTAATTATTATATTATAACTAGTCGATAAGTGAAAGCAGAAATTAAATCGTAAAAGAATCCACTTAGCTAGGTCTGTCTTTAAATTTTGATGACGCCAGCAATAACCCGTCGATGCGCAAAGAAATTTGTTCCACTTTATACGGCTGTTTTCTGCCTTGTATTATGTGAAGTTAAAATACGGCGATCAAAATAATGCACCTTGCGGTTTTAATTAGCTAGGGTTAGGGAGAAATGACAGTTCAAAAGATTTTGTTCACGTCTGCTGAGATCCCACTATAGTACAAGTTTTTGTTTTCAGAAATTTCTATACCCGTTGTCTCTATTGTGAAGAGCTTGAAACGCTAATTAACAAAATTTACATGATCGTGTGCTTTTAAAGAACGGTTAAAGAGATATTTGTTTTTAAATGTTTTTGACGACGGCATCAACCTGTTTGTTTCGACACAGGTTGGTTGACCCAACTTTAGGAAATGGTCAAATTTTGGCTCAGGTGGTCCCTAGTTACCCACGCAAGAGATGACGTCGATTATTGCAATGCGTTCAAGTTATTCGGCTTTAAAGTTAGAACCGCAATGCAATGGCTTCAATCTTTCAAATAAAAACATCGGCGTCAATTTGATAAGGACGTTGTGACGTTACGCCAAAATAAGTAGTTTGTCGTTTACCATATAGGATAACTTTTTCGCTTACTTTTAAGGACAAAAGGTGAATGTCAGAATTGCCTGTTACAAACACAGTCTTCGTATTATATATAACTAGTCGGTGGCCCGTGGATTATAATACCCGTATACGTCTGTCTGTCTGTCTGTCACGCAAAATGGTACCTCATTGCGTGCGTTTTGCTACTTGCGGTACCATTTTGCGTGACAGACAGACAGACAGACAGACGTATACGGGTATTATAATATAGATAGATTTAAATTTTGATGACGTCGACAATGACCCGTTAATACACAAATCCTCTATCTATTCTCTATTGTGTAAAGCCTAAAAAGCTGATCAAAGTAATGTATATTTTAATTTTGTAATTTTGTCGTTTTCAACAAATTGAAATTGAAATTGAAATTTGAAATTATTTACCCAGGATAGCCTCTTCAGTTCCTATTCGTACTGCTCTCAACGAGGGTCCTGCGAAGGGGGTTCTAGCGCATTTAAAGCTCCCATTTGAGCTACGAAAGTCGTGCAAGCACAGCAATCGCTCAACTAGACAACCGCCTAAGATATCAATCCTATTCTCATGCTGAACGCTAAGCAGAAAGGATAGATTCACACTTTTATAGTCTCTGGCATGACTCGGCCGGGGTTTGAACCCAAGACCTCCCGCACTGGAAGCGAACGCTCTACCACAAGGCTATCAACGGTGAAGGGTTTAAGGGGATCCTTAATCTAAAATTAAAATACATCTGAAATATATCCTAACATCCTGTATAAAAAGAGAACAATTTTTTTTATAGAAAATTATAATTTAAGACAGACATTTTAGCATAGTATAATACTTTAGTGCAAATCACCCAGACAAAATGGAAGGAATTTTCGGATCATGAGGTGAGTTTTACCATTTGCAAATGTACTCTTCTGGATTCTTCCAACTTTTATTTCAAGCTTTGTCACCTGTGATTCTTTTTTTTATCAGACATAATCAACTAACCAGTTTGTGCGGGTATTACAGTGGCAATACATTTCAAACTTTTATTTATATTCACTAAGTCTCGGTTACAACTGTGATATCGTTCCACAACCATTCAACCTGCTAAAAATTGTTTAAATTTATTGTTAGAAAATTTGCTGTAACAAAATTTCGGAGATGAAATAAAACTAATTTCGTCGGAACGAATTTTTGTTGATGGTTAAAAAAACTAACCGTTGTTACTGGGCGATATCCAAGTCTTGAAATGGGCGGCTAACTCTCAAACTCGAGAATGAAATACTTAAAGAAAACATGCGATTATATATGGGCTACGCAAAGAATGATTTAGCTGTTTTTCCGAGGAATGTTTACAGAACTTCTTTACAAGACAATGCGTGTTACCGCCAGAACAATAAACATCAAAGTAAAAGTGACAAAAAATCTTCCGATACCCAAAAAATTTCTATGTAACAAACAAGATTCCGATGAACATTCTTTGCCTAACTTTTCTTTGTAAGCCCTTTATATCTGTGTCTTGATGTGAATTAAACTGGATTCGCATATCCATCTACAGCTGCATTTTAAAAAGTTTGACGTCTTTCAATTCCATAAGCTTTTTTTCTGATTGATGTACTTAGGTAGAAAATCCCCTTAAGCCTAGAATGTTTTTTACCAGTTCGCAATTTTTGATCAATGAAAGTAAGTTCTTGGTTTGTTTTCACTACAAAAGCGTGTGTGTTTTTCTTCGAGATCAAGACATTAGGGCTATGACACAGTTGACATTGCGAAAACTCCCTCCATCGGTCAACCTCTATTCTGAAAGGACGGCCAGCCATTTTGTCTCTATTTCTATCCCCCAGGCTTTAACGAAATCTTGATCTCCTGGTGCTTTTCCATTCTTTAATTACTTCCTCACCCTTTTAGCATACCATTCATTGAACTTGCCAGAAACATATATAGGATGAAGATCATGAAAGTGAAACATATTCTGACAAGTTTAACGATTCAAGCAGTGACAACGAGCACGAGGAGGAAAGCGAACGTTTATCAGGAGAACTACCTGTAGTTGTAAGAGTTTATGACCTGATAGCAAATAAAATACAAGATGCAGGGACATCTCGCATGTCAATCTCAATTACACATCACTGCAACAATATGCTTTAAATATATTAACGGGGTCATTTCACAAAACCTAGAAATTGTTTTACATCTGTTCCTGGTGTGATGGATATGATGCATGGCTATGATACTTACTGACTTTTTATATTTATTTATTAGAAACCTGCATGTGAATTTTTCAGGTCCCATACCTCTGAGACCCTTTTTTGAAAATACCGCTTAAAAATTCTTATGAAACCTTATAATGGGAAAATTAATTAGGATTATTCTTAGACCTTGAAAGTCACAACACAACTTTATTTCGTTGAGAGGAATCATTTCGCAAAAAAAATTCTAAAAAACGTTTGTATTTCGCATTAATATCTTATTCCATGAAATTAACGAGTCAAGAAATTAACGCGAATTAAATTAACGGTCAAAAAATTAACGCGGTTCAATGATATTATTTTTAAAAAGACATTTAATTAACGCGGTTGTGCAAAGTTGTTTTTGAAAATGCATTTAATTAACGCGAATTTGAGAATATGCGATATCACACGAAGCAAAAATTACGGCAACAGTCGAATCCACGGTAGTGAAGCTGTCTCCTCTATTACAAGGAGGTTCGGAAATCTTGGAAGAAATTTTGAATGAAGTGCTTTTAGTTAACTTTCCACTTGGATCAGAATATGAAGATGATACAAAAGCTATTTTAAAAAAAAGATCGCTGAAAAAGAGAACACCGTTGAACTATCGTCCTGATGAGGAGGAAATAGTAGAAAATTTGTATTTTTATGTTTTTTAGGCTTTAGAAAATTGTATTTTATGTTTTTTAGGCTTTTATACATTGTAAAAAAGTCACTAAATTAACAGTATTTTAATTAGCGAGTCTCGAAATTAACAGTCTTTAAATTAACGCTGCATTTAATTAACGGTCATTAAATTAACACGAATCTTGAAAAACCGCGTTAATTTCATGACTCGTTATTTTCATGGAATAAGGTAAATCATTTTGCGTTAATTCGCCAACCGTTGAACTGGTTTCACAAATAACAAGAAGCCACTCGGCTTTAAAACTGGGAGAAATAGTTGATAGTTTCTGCAAAGTTTCGATATCCTGCTCCATTTGTTTTTCACATTGCGCATGTTTATTTCATGTCTTGAAACGGGTTCCCGTAGAGGTTCGACAATTAGTTATCTAATAAAGTCCTCACCTCCTTCATAGCCTTCCCAAATACCAGGAACATATAGATAAGCCAGTGAGTGTTTGATCTTCCTCATGAGGTAAGAAGGGATAAGTAACCCTAAAATCCGTATCATCCTTTTGTTTTTTAATAAGCGCCCTTTCTTGTCGTAGAGGGGGGGTGGGCGCATTAAATATTTTTGGTGTTTCAAGTGGCACCTATTCGAGGGGGCACTTAATCGAGCCTTTACGGTAATAATGATCAATTCAGTTAATTCGCAAATTTGAATGCCTGTAAACTGGTGGCAATGGTATACAAATAGAACACAGATGGATTTCCTATATTTTTTTCCTAAAAACCAACGCTTTATTAAAATAATACAATGTAGAACAAAAAGAGTCCCTCGAATGAGAGCTCCAAAAAGAGTGATGAAAGGATGAGTGTTCTGAAGGTGACGTCTTGATTTGAATAGTGTTCAATAGTGTTAAAAATACAATTCGGGAAACCCGGCGTCGCCGGGGTAAGCCACAAGTCAAGGTGTGGCCCGGCGTGGAACACCTGTGGAGCGCTTAAGAAGAGTCGTAAACTGTGCCACACGATCAGGTGCAGCGCTTTAGTATTGGTATACAGTATGTCGTAAATCAAGTGAAGCGCAAACACCATTATAGTGTTGCGACTGTAACATAATTTTCAAAAAATAATTTTCCCGCAACGATAGCTGAAATAAAAATAGTGTTTACAAGCCGTTGTTACCCTGTCATAGCAAAAACAATGGGTCAATATTATTTTATTTTGTGGAATAAGTTTTTATTAAAATCACAATTCTTAATTCTCATGTTAAGCATTTGTATTTTCAGGTTTCAGTAAAGTATTTCTCTACACTAATTCTATCTGTCTGCCTGTCAGTTGAATTGGGCTGCCGAAACAACAGCACTCAGATCTTGCAATTTAAACTGCGCTTAGAATATGCTAAGACTAAATCAGAACGTTTTTTTTTAGAAAAACCATGTTGAACCGTAAACACGTTATTCATATAAAAAGACGTGTATAGGTCTTGTGGATAGCGGAAAAACTAGAAATGTACTATTGTGTATGGCAACATTTTTTTCCCTTTTTATACTGCTTCAGTCTTTTTGCATAACAGGGTATATTCCGCCATTTGTAAGCACCTGGTAGCCATTTTAAATCAGTACGTCAATTAGGCAAAACAATTTGACGTCAAATATTGTCTCGCACTTTGCGTAAATACTCAGTGACAAAAGTGATACTACTTGCTAGAATGGAAATTCAAAATAATAAAAATATTGATGACATGGAACCTATAAGAAAGGTGAAGAAATATTACAAAGTGTATTTTTCCACCATGTTGTCTTAGACCCTAACCTTTTCGTCAGTTTGTGCAATACATAGTAAAATATAAAAAATCAAGTCGCAAATAAAAGACACACAAAAGAATTTCTTGTGTCTCCCTACAACTTGTTATTATTACTTTCACTCTTGTTTTTCAGGAAATAAACGAAGTTTACGAAGATAAGTTAACATCTTTAACTCGAGCTCTCGAAGGAGAGAAGAAATGTAGAAAGGAGAACGAAGACATGAATTGGAAGCATCTGCAGCAGATCCAACACCTAGAGGAAATAATCAAAGGTTGTAACAAAGAATGTGATACAATATTCGACCAATTAAGCACAAAAGTAAATGCGATTCCAGAGATCATTCAGCAAGCATTAAAACCTGTCGCAAAGATGGCTACAGAAGCTGTCAAAGACTGTGAAAAAGAAAAGGGAGAAAGAATCAGAGTTGAAGAACTACTCGAGAAGGTGAAAGGTGAACGTAATGTTTTAGCAAAGGAAAACGATGGATTGAATCACGGCATGTTCAATATGGAATGTAAAATGAAAGAGCTGGAGGTAATTGGTGGATACCAAAAGGACGCCATTGAAGATCTTAAGAGAAAACTTGCTGAGCAAGATGAGCGATATAAGCAATTTCAACAACAAACAAAAAGCTTCGTCACCATGCTTCGCAAAAAGTGTGATGGTATTACAAAGGTTTTGCGTAACAATTTCTTTTGCAAAATCTTTCCAAGAAAGGTTTCAAAAAAGAAATTGAAAGATGTGGCTGCAATTGAGGAAGTTGAAGAACTTCTTCAATTGCATGCTGCAGAAACACAAAATTTTTAATTCTTCCCTCATCCTATCCTACCTTTATCCATTTTTTCTGAATTTTGTTTTAAATTTCTTTTTATGGATTTTTTTCTGATCTTTTTTTCTGAATTTTTCTTTTTCTGAATTTTTCTTTTTCTGAGTTTTGTTTTCAATTTCTTGTGATAATGTTTTTTCCTTATTTTTTCTTGTTTTTTTTCCGAATTTTTTTTTCTGAGTGGCACTTTTAAAGGCCATACTACGGTCAGGCAAGCATCAAAAAATACTTACAACAAGTATTTTAGACGGATGCGTTTTATTTCTTTGTGTGATCACTTTTAAGTTTCTGTGAATAGGCGGCAACAGAAGCTTGAGTTGTCTTGCTGAATAAAAGACCAATCCTGATAGCATACTTGTCCTGATAAAGTAGCCCTTTTTTATTTTTTATTTTTGGATTTGCTTTTAAAATTTTCTTTGATTTTTGTGAGGTTTTACCGGCCACTTTTTTTTACTCATAAAAGATGTAAGGATTTAATGAAGGCATCTGTAAGACGTCGTCATGAAACGGCGGCAAATACACGACGACGTCTTATTTTGTTTCTTATAATTCTAGTATTTAATTCTCATTTTGTTAATAGGGTTTTTAAAGGTCTTTTTGTGATAAAGGTAGGGTGGGATATACGTCTATTATTTTTTGTAAATTATGTTTTGTAAATATATTCCAATAATACATTTTATTACTATATTTTTATGACTTTCCTGACAGTTTTGTCTGCAGTCCGTGCCTATATCAGCGTGCAAATGAGATTTTTTTTAACTGAATTTGAGTCGCAAACCATGACAAAATTTAACAAGATTTTAGAGCTTAATTGTGATATACCCATGTCTGACCTATGATAAAACGCCAGTGACAATCCCGTACCCAGCTCTCAGAAACGTTTGCTACTTCAGATTTATTTTGATATCATACGCAAATACGCAAAGTCTAGAATACTGCCGGACATTGACCTTGGATTTACCAATTTACGATGTCCATGACTCTGCTCGGGACGAGTGATAAAACCAAATGGGTTTTTCTGGTTATCATTGCTGGAGCATCAACTTGATTATGTCATTCTAACCTCCTCAAAATTCGACTTAAAGTCGGCATAGTCACGCATGTTTGTCGGCGCACTGAACGGTTTCTCAAGATGATTTATAAAAACAATTCTGTGAAAACAATAAGACTGGGAATGGTTGAAATAGAAGATAAAAAATAAAGGATGCTCTCCTGGTAGTAAAGACACCAAAAATGTCTACTTTCAGGGAATATCAGTCTATAATGTTATTTCTTCATATAGTAAGTCTTTTAAGTAAAAAAAAACTATACCAAATGGGTAGTAAATCTTGAAGACTAAAGCCTGTTTGATAAGCCTTAATTTGTGTAAGTATGTAAATAGGTGAGTCAGCTAGGTACTGCTTACATGTGTCACACCTTAGAGTTTTCTTGGATTTTCTCAATATTGTGATTTCTTCTTGAATCAGGTACTATTCGCGTACGCATTTGTTGCTTAAGCACCATGCAATGCTGTTGTTTTGTTTCATTGTAGCTGACCATTTTTCCTGATAGTCCTAAAGAAGTAAAAACAGATGCGGCAGCAAGAAATATTTGAATTTGAGAACAAATGTCGTTGAGTGATGTAGGAATTATTAATCTCCCTTATCCAAATGCCACAGGAGGCAAACCCTTGCTACAGTTCAAAAGAAGAATAAGGATGAAAAGAAGAAACAATATATATAATGGAGAATTTATTCAAGTTTTGGTTCACTTGTCTTTTTTATGTTTAGGTAGAATGTCTGACAAATGTAGCAGATTTTATTCTTGCGCTTTAAAGCAGTTAGACAGAAAAAGAAAATTACTTACATTAGTTGTTGAATGAAGATAGGTACGTAAGTTCTGTCCCGCGTGTGGGCTTAGACGAAGTAGGTATTGAGCTAGTATCAACGTACTCAAAAGCCGACAGGGATTGAATTTTCATGTTTTACTTTACCCTTGTTTGGAGCCTCCGGTCAACCTGAATTCAAAGCACCACGAAATCGTTTTGACTATCCTTCCCTATCGGTGTAAACACACGTAAAGCAGACACGGATATTTGGTTTAGTCAAATTTCAACTTTAGTGTTTTTTATTACTTTTACGGAACACGCTGCTGTGTCGTCAGAAGAAAATCATATTCGCATTGGAGCATTCTTGTCCCCAGAACTCTTAAAACCTCGAAACTTTCGAGTTTATCTCAAAGAGTTCTGGGGTCGAGAATGGCACTGGGAGAGCCCTTCTCTGTCGCGAAACTAAATATTACTTCACTGGATGTAAATAAATCAGCCAATATGGTACCGCAACAGCGCTGTGAATTAAACGGAACCCCAGGAAAGGAAGGTGGGGAGGAATAAGAGGTAGCTAAGCTAGTTACATCGATTATGAAAGCTGGAAGCTCTTCTTAAAAAACAGACATCACAGGAGACATGATGTCTTATGTGTGCCAGACAATAATTCATGCGTGCGTGGAATCTCGCTAAAAGCTAGCTAGGCCACCCAGACAGCTAGCTAGCTAATTCAGTTAAAGGTTTGTTTTGTAGCTAGCTATTATAGCTAGCTATGTTGTGGCCAGTTATGTTGTGGAATAATGAGAAATCAAATGTGACATGTGACTTTCCATGTCAACAATCATGGGAATTTTGTTTTGCCAATAGATGAATTCCATTGTTTACATGGCTGCTCTTTCGACTTTGGCGCATTTGCCTGGCAGGAAAAAAGATGGGGGCACTAGGTAAAGCAAAGTAATTATCCAGTGCATTTCTTCACATGAAGGCATTCTTGCGGTCGGGTGCGCGTCATAATACTGGTTGAACCAATAACGGGCCAGTATTCAGATTAAGGAGCCATTATGAAATGATAGACAAATGCCGTAATCATAATGTTTTTGGGGTGAAACCTTCATAAATACAATACTGGATTTTTCAAGGAATTCTTCTTTTTTTTTAGTCAAATTTTTAATATGTTTTAGATATTGCTTAATCTTTGCCATTTTGCGACATTTTAACGCTGTTTTGCTTGTAAATTCTGTTTAATTAAGATTTCTACTGTGAAGGTTTGACCGTGAAAAGCCCACTTGTACCCTCATTGGAGAGCAACGAAGGAGAACATTCCGACCGCAAGAATTCTTAGAACTTTTAATGAATTTAAATATAAATGAGATGGCATCACTCGATAATAGTTTATTATAACATCAACAATGTTTCTGTGACAAAGAAATCCACAGTAAAAGACCTCTCTTTACCAAATTCTAGCTTCTTTTTTCCTGCCATGCAAATACCAGAGCCAAAGAGCTTACCACTGAAAAGTAAACAAATAACGTCACGCTGGAAATCCATCTATATATAGCGTATATACCGTCCTAATTATGTAATTATCTAAACAAACAGCTCTAGTGACGATCTGGCAACCCGCTCGCCACATAACTTCATGGTTTTGACTATTAGCCATTCCTAGAAACAACTTTGCAAAAATGCCGATGAACAAAGTGGACGTTTGCGCAGGGTCAAGCGAAAAAGAAATCAACTAAAACATCCTATTTCCATGATTTATTCCGTGATGTGTTTTCTTCAATGCAAGATCCATTGGAATTATTAATTCTAATTTAGTCTAATTTATGATTAAAATGGTTGAAATACTTGGCAACTTGTCTCAGATGGAGCTAGTAGCTGCTTCAAACATCTGCATGTACCTTTTTCTGATGCTCAAAAAACAGACGTGACATTAGGAAAATTGGTGAAGTGAATTACCAAAGGGGATCTGTAGAGGAGAGCACATGTGGTGATAAAATATTTTTCTTTCTCCAGCCTGTCTAGTTCCATAATAATATAGGTTTGTTCGGTATTGCCAAACCTCTCAATATTTTTTGGAAAAAGTGTCTTGATGATGGAGATGTACCACAGACTCCTAAAAATTCATTAATTACTCCCGTTTTCAAAGGTGGAATGAAAACAGTAGCATCAAATTACCGTCCTATAGCTTTGACCTCTCATGTGATAAAAATATTTGAGAAAGTTCTTCGCAATAATCTTGTAACCTTTCTTGAGAGTAATGATCTTCTTAACCCAAACCAACATGGATTTCAGGCTGGTCGTTCTTGTGTGAGCCAATTGCTTGACCACTTTGAATTTGTCTTGACAGTATTCGAATCTGGTAAAAATGCAGATGTAATTTATCTGGACTTTGCCAAAGCTTTTGACAAAGTTGATTTTGACATTGTGCTTAATAAAATAAAAAGCCTTGGTACTCTGGTAAACTGTTCCAGTGGTTAAAAAGCTTCTTGATCGGTCTCACTCAATTGATAGCAGTGGACGGCGAAAAATCAGTAACAGTTGATGTTCCCTTCTGGTGTACCACAAGGAAGTGTATTGGGACCACTGATATTCCTGATCCTGTCCTGCAAGTAACACTTCTTCCAACACCCCCTTCACTACTCAACATATCACCTAAGTAACAGAAGTTCTCAACTATCACTAACAAGTCACTGCTGTACATCATAAAGCTGGAAATACCTCATTGTCTGTAATCTCACCTTTGCAACACTTGCATACAAACTGAATGTCGGCTCTTAACCTTCCTCCAATATCAGTGCACTTCTTATATATACCCAATGCTTACAAGCCTGACAAAAAATTGAGTTACTACCAGCCCCTTTCCTGCAAACTCCACAAGGTCACTTTCTCACTACAAGGTCATACTTGGCTTCAATGCTACTAGTCATGACTTTGGAGTTTGCTGCATTCACTCTTAATCCTTTCTCTTCCAGTCCTTTCTTCCACTTCTCAAACTTTTCACCAACTTTCACCATCGACTCCGCTATGAGAACCAAATCATCTGCATACAATAACTCCCATGGACAACCTGTTCTGAACTCCATCAACAGCACTTCTAAGACTAAAACAACAAAGAACTAAGTACATAACCCTGATGTACACCAACATTTACACTAACTTCATCACTAAGTGAATTGTTAATCATGACACGACTTTTAGCATTGCTGTACATAGACTGTATATACCATCTTAACTAGTCACTTAACCACACCTAATTTTCTCATAGCCCATCAAATAACTTTATGTGGCACTCTATCAAAAGCTTTCTCTAAATCTACAAAGGCAAAATAGAGATGTTTCTCTTTCCTAAATACTTAAACTGTTAACCTTATCCCTATGTTTTTTGGCTTTTTTATTAGCTATCTAATTTTAGTTTGTGAATTATATATTGTATGTTTTGTGTTCGATCTGTTCCTATCCCAGATTATAATTATAATGAGTTCTATTTATACTCTTGATTCAAAAAAAAAAAAAATTGGATTAAGTCAGAGTTATTGTGTAATATTTTAATGTCATTGTAATTTTTACCTGTTATGATACATCCTATGCGTAACAAAAACTGCAAAATGTTCCCAAAGGTATTCATTTTGGAATTTATTCTTATGTCCTTGTGAAGAACCTATGCCAATTTTTTTAGATATCATTATAATGTGTGAGTGATATAAATATTGAGCACAGAAAAGTTGATGCAAAAATGAGTACTACCATAGATGATACAGTGCTGAAAAGTCTTGAAGATCGAGTGAACAGCCTTCATAAACTTGTATTTTCACAGGAAGAAAACGAAAAGACTGTAAAAAAGGTAAAGTTGACACCAGAGAGATAATAAAATATAGAAAGCTATATTGATAATTTTTATGTTATATATAATATATAATGTTTTTAATTTAGCCTATTGAAATATTGGAACAAACACGATGCACCTTGAAAGAGTTGGAAACGAGACACTCAGTCATTCTTCAGTTGTGGAAGAAATGTAAGGTTTAGCTAAACAACATTAGATGTATAAGAAAAAAAATGATATCTGCACACTGAAATGTTTACAAAATACAAAATATTTTTATGATGGAATAAATATTTTGAAATATGATAAATATCAAATTACACTTAAATCACACTAACTATACACACGTCTAACCTCAAATATTTCCAAAAGACTGATTAATATGTTTTTTTTCAAAGTACCTGATCTGGATGAGTATTTAACAACCGACTTCCTACAGAAGGTTCGTCTCAATGAAGAAGTTAAAACTACGTTAATCTTAGCAAGTAAGTCCATCAACGATTTGTTTTGATAAAAAGGTTTTCACATGGCACCCATTTAGGTTGGTGGTGGTACTCTGACACATTGATAAAACCTGTATGAAGGTCAAAAGTTGCAGCAGGAAGAAGAAAAAATAATATTTGTTTCATTTATTGTTAAATTATTGTTGCGTTAAATTCACCTTTTTCACAAAAATATAAAGATATATCTACTACTTAGAATCTAAAACTTCCACAGATATATATATATACTTGTTAATGTTAAAATCCTCAAATATTCAGGGTTTATACGTATACTTACAACATGCATCTAGGCACAATTTTAAAATAAATATCATTTAACATCTAACATCCACCATGCTATTGGTGCTATTGCCATTGATTTAGCTGACCACTGTGTATTATTGTTTTGCAAAATATGATAGTAGTTTGTACATAATTATGGTAGAGTCGAAAATTATTTTTGATTGCTGGTTATTTCCATCTCACCATACAAGGGTATTCTGGTATATCGTTTGTGGAGAAAAGTATGAACAAACTGTAGAATAAAATAGCAATAATGATAAAGGCTGTAATACGGCGTTTTAGAGCATAATAAGGGCCCTACACGTAAGTCACGTAGTTACATGCGGCCAGACGGTGGCCATCGCTGTAGTACTTCCAGTCTCAATGGAGTAAGATGTCCGAAGTCGTTTTCCTTAGCGCCAGACCTTTAGAACACGGCTCACGGTCATTCAGTTTCGCCTGTACACGGGAAATTCAGTCTGCGCATGCGCTAACTTTTGAAATCTCAAAACGCAAAAATTCCGTGGCGATGATGACGTCATAATCTCGACATATCTGACTTAACATGCTAAATTACAAGGCATGGTGCTAAAATATTGTTTACTTTGTATTTTATTATAATAAGTGTGGCCAAGGCTCCGTATAAACACTGAAAACGACGGGTTTGCTTTTGTTGTGGCAACGTAAACGAAAGGGTTTTTTTATCCGACAAATTTACAGAATTCCTATATTCTACCAAAATTTGAGAGAGAACTAAAGTTTTTTACCCAGTAAAGTATATATATTTTGAAAAGCTACGGGATTTGTCTTTCCGCTGCAAAAAACCTTATTTTGCTTACATTTTTTTACTAAAAGTTTTTAAGCATTTTCCACGGTAAGGGTGTTTGGCTAGCTAGCCTCCTTGAATATCAACAAACATGGCCGACAGATCAACATGCAAAAAGTTATTTCTATTAACAGTTCTTTTGATTTCACTCTGATTTGCAAAATCTAAGTATGAAAGTGTGGTAGATCAAGACCACCTAGATACAGTGTAGCAGGCCATTGGGTAGCTAGCCATAAATGCTAGGACAGGGAAAAAAATGCAGCAAAACCTTAAGATATAGCAGATTGATATAGGTGGCCACACAATTGCATTATCTTCAATTTAATAGCACATGGGTTAATTTTTGGCCAAAGAATACAAGTCTTAAATTTGGATGAAATAATAGCATGTTTTAAGAGCACTCCAAGAGCCTAAGTGGCAGTTTCGGTTTTATATTTAGCTAGCTGGCTGTTAATTAAACTGTGAAAAAATAAACCAAATAAAGCCTTATGAATGCTTTAAACAATAATTACTGCCACGCTTTTGCTGTTAAAGGGGAAGTAACCTCTAATTTTTTATTTAAAAAAACAGTAGCCGCAACAAAAAAAACTTGAAATACCTATTTCTTTTCATATAAAAGTTTCACTAACTTAGTAAAAAGTTGTGTTTACTACGCGTGAAATCGCTTCGTTATTCTGACCCCTTTGCGATTTTAAAGGATTGGGTCGAGTTGAAATTATGACGTTTTTTAGTTCAGAAAGTGTAGTGTGCTGGCGGTGGTAGTAGTATTAGTTGTTAATTTACTTAAACATTCGAGTTTGAAACTGCTTGAAAACATGCCAAATTGCGCCGCCATCAACTGCACTAACAGAACTGGTAATAATTAATCAAAAGAAAATGTTGACGATGTTGTAGTTTTTTTCAAAATTCCAAGCGCAGAGAAAAAAAACGAGCTTCGAAAAAGATGGTTACATAACATCAGAAGAACTGGTCCCTTGCCTAAGGATTCAGGATTGTATATATGTTCCACGCACTTTGAGCCAGAAATCATTTGATTTTGTATGTATCAACCAAACACATGCTTCTTTCGTATTTGTTTATCAAAATAAAAAGATACAAGCTCGGTATAAACTTCGTGTTCGTAACCAACAATTACATACCAAGCAAACAAAAATTATATTTTACACAATGATAATTCTTTCTTTTAACATTAATGATTTCCTACTAATAACTTCGTCTCATTGATTCATTTTTTTGCAAACTTACTTTGACTTTCAAGTTCAAAAATTATGCACCTCACAACAAGTAAATGTTTTCTTCGTCGCATGCATGCCTAGACAGACGGGGGTAATGACAACAATTCGGAAATATCTATCGGCTTTAGAGTATTTATTGCGGATTGCCCATAAAGCACACGATGGTATGTCTTTTTGAACATCTTTTTCTAATCGATTATGTACCCATCAAATCTGTAATACATGTTTTTCCTAAAATGGGAAATTTAAAATTTACCCCCTGTTCACGTACACTCATTCAGAGCACATCTCACTATTGTATTTCTTTATTAGAACGCATCTTCGGTATTCTATTTTTTTTAATCCCTTCATCATTGTTGCTTTCCGGGCCTTCTTCATTGAATTTCAAAGATGCAGTTGCATAAAATATTTCGGATGGAGAGCAAGATGTTTTTTTTTCACAAAAGATTTTGTTGAAAAGTTTATTCTTGGTGAGAAACTTTTTATCATGTTGTGCGTATGGAGAATGTATTTCCTTTTATATCGGACTTTTTATTTTTAACACGATTCAATTTAACAATTTCAATTATTTGAAGACAGAAGGATGTTAAAGATATAAAATGGATATCACTTCAGTCATGATTATAAATATGAAAGACTTTATATTTGGCGAAATTATTTGTACTTTCGAAGCAGTCGTCAGGAATTTCATTATTATCTTTGCAGCACAAACTTTCAGAGAATGAACTCATAGGTCTACAGTGACCACCTCATTTACACCAATTATTGTTTCCAATTCGATTGCCTTCTTTTTGTATAACTTCGTCTTCATGGTTTGAACTTAAAAATTTATCTTGATCTTCCAACGACATTTCAGGCTCAAAACTAAATGACTTTAGAGCCGAAATGTCTGGAACAGTGTTTTCTTCGTCACTGGACAAGAAACTATGATGCATTTTTTTGTTTCTTATTCGAAAGTCTTGCATTATAAGCATCAACATAGGGCCTCGTCTAGCTAGCGCAATGTTTTGAACTATAAAACGTCATATTAAAATTAGAACCCAGTCTTTTTTATTTTGACGCGCTTTTTTCAAAAACGAAGTTTTTGCGGAGATATGAACAGGGAATATAGGTATTTAGAGATAAATTCTTGTGTTTATGTGTTATTTTTCGGATTTTATAAGTTCAAATACAAATACGTAGTCGAAAAAAAAAAATTCACATTTTTGAGGTTACTTCCCCTTTAAGTGCAAAATGTCATATTTAGGGACTGTTCATATCAAATATTTCCTCTGATAGCAGGGAAATATTTCAGCATGATATAATTTTTACTTTCTGTTCATATGGCATGGGTGAGAAAACTTTTCCTCGGGTGAGAAAATACCATGTGATAAGTTTCTATTGTTTATTATGATAAGAATCTATTGTTTATTTTTAAAAATTATGCCCAATCGACATAAATTTATCTCGCCTACTGAGGAAACTTCTGTTTTTTGGGAAAATGCATTACCCGCTTACCGAGATCTCGATCATGCGCACCCGAGATCTTGGTAGGCGGGTAAATGTTTTTTCTCATATGAACGCAACTAAATTTTGTTAAGAGTTTGTTAACAACCCGAGATCTTGACCTGATATCATGCTGAAACATTTACCCGGTTCCCGAGGAAATATTTTCCATATGAACATGCCCCTTAGAACTCATGAAGAAAAGTCTCAAACAAAGATAAAATAATCTAAGTTACAATATAATTTGTGTATTTCATTTAGCAAACATAAAAATAAAAACTGTACATTAACATATATAATTCTTTAAATAAGTCTTCCAATAAGAACCATATAATGTGCATAGTTGTGTTTGCAACAAAAAGTATCCCAAACGATTGAAACCATACAAGGAGTAATCCATAAACACTTTAACAGGTTGTTGACGCCACATGGAAACTAAAAAAAATATGACAGTGGATTTTTAATATTTACATTACCTTAACAGGATAAATTTTGAAATAAATTTTTTGCCTTGGATTTTCTTTTAATGTATTTCATAGACATTTCATAATGACTGGAATTTTAAGCTTGTGCAGGTAAAAAAGACGTGCATATAAATTGTATAGGAGCAAATATAAAAGTAAAATTAAGTTATTTTAAGCGAAATATATTTAATCACTTATTCGCGAATGTAAATCCTCATTATTTCGCTATTTTTTTCCTCGCGGAACTTTTCCCCCGTGAAACTTTCTCCCTGTAAAGAGTATATACACATTTTTTTTTGTAAGAAATAGTTTTCCAGTCAAATAAACAAGGCCTTATCCTAAAAATAACAAAAGGATAAAATAGAGAAATAAAAATTAAGAAAATCTCAGCCTATATTCAGTCACCTTGCTAAGAACATTTAGGCTTAAGTCAAAAATGGGTTTTCTTATACAAAAAGGTGTATGCATATATACTTTTTTTGTAAAATTCACTGTTACAATCCTAACATATTTTTACACAAAACTCTCTGACAATAAGTATTTTTAATGTGTACGTTTCATTTGAATTTTTAAGTTCTTGTTCAAGGGGTTTTGGCAAAAAACAAATTAATTTTTCAATGATGCTCTAAGGAATATTTTCTGTGAAAATCATTAGCTTTTGTATAAAATATACTTATTATATATACTTATTATAATAATACTTATTAATGAAATGCAATAATTTTTTGCCACAAAAGAGGTCAAGAGGTTCCACAAAATCATTTTTTCCACAATACACCTCTTCACAGTTTAAGTCGTTCACTTATGTTCTGTATTAAAAAAAGGAAGTAGACAGAGAGACAGAGTGAATTTAATAGTTATTTATTTATTTATTTATTTTCCATCAGACAGTATGAATACAATAATAATAATAAAAATTATTCATGCAAACTCATTAAAATCACCTAATGGAGGGATAACCACCACGAATAAGGCTTTGACCATAGGCATTATGAATATTTCTCATTTTCTGAAGAAATAATTAGTTTTTCTTTTTAATTCTCAATAAGACGTGATAACAAAAGAAAGACTGTGAAACTGTGAACTCGTGTATTAGCATCTTTTCAACACTAAAAGAATGGGGGAGAGGTTTTAGCAATTCCTAGGAATCGTAAATCCGAAATTTAGGTAAGAATAGAATAACACCTCATAATTGGTGATAAACAATTGTAAACGCAATAAAATAGTTCTATTCACACTATATTTTTTAAACAACACAGTGTAATACACTCCTTATTGACTACCCTTAGGTATTTTACTTTAAGGCTACCATGTTTATGCACAAAGTTGTAAAGCTATACACAGTACTTTAGTCATAATCAACAATGCGTTGCTAGGAGAGCAGGGGCCAGCGTTGAAAAGATAAAAAAAAAACACAAAATATAGTTTACTAAGAAAAAACATTCATATCAGTAATCTTTGTTAGTCAGTAATAACAAAATTCTACTTACAATTCATTATACTACTCATAACATCATCATTCAAGTGCCATTCATAGCTAGCTACAGGTCACCAAAATATCTTGACTTTGAAGGCAAATTTTTCAGAGCAAAAAAATGTAAGCACCAGGACGTTGATTTCTTCTGGTAATACAATGTTTGAAATTAATAAAAATAACTATGAATAGGCTTGGAAAACTTTAGAATGTTAGTTTTAGGCATTTTTATATGCTCCTTTTGCCCCTGTCGGAAAAAAATACGTTCTTGACAATGAAATGTTCTACTTTCGTTTTCTTGCTTTTCGCAATAGCCACCAACAATTTTTTTGTCTTCGCCAACATGTTATCAAACATTATAAAATTAAAACAAACGCTTTGTAGTCACGAAAGTCAGCTTTTGTTCAAAATCAGTAGAGCATCCAATTTGTAAAACAATGTTTGTCAGGCATGCGACGACGTCTACCATCTTGAAAAAAATACAAAATATTTCGCGAATTTTGCGCACGCGCATTCTGAATTTCACATTCTGAATGAACGTGGGCTAACTACTGCACAGGCCTCCGAAAGCTGTAATATTGCCTTTAAGAAATTAATAAGGGCGGAACACGTATAAATCACGTGGTTCAATGCGCCCAGACAGGTGGCCATCGGAATAGTCCTTCCAGTCTCAATGGATTACGCCGTTCCAAGTTGTTTTCTTTAGCGCCAGGCCTTAAGAACACGGCTAACTACGTGCACAGGCATTAAGTATCTTACAGTAAAATCTGTGTTACTTCACATGTTTATGAGATTCAGTGCAATTATTTTAACTTTTTAATTATTTTAACTTTTCCTTTTTTTAGATGAAGAAAATGTTAGAAATTTAGCAAAATATCTTGATGAATTAAAATCACTACAAAATGTTAATAATGATTCACTAAAAGGTAAAATATGCACATTTTTGTTAATACCATGGACGTTATCAAATTAAAGTAATTTTACATGACCAGAAGGGGTGACTAAATTGGTGGAGGGGGTGGGGGAGGTGGTGGGAGGATTAAGTAAATAATAGAAATTTAGACACGCTATCTATTTTTGATATCGATGGATATCATTGGCATGACATTGTTGTGTTACAATACAATTATTTTAATTAAGTCTTTCATTTTTAGACATTCCAGAGCATTCGTCAAAATTGGAACCAATTATTCAGCTTCATATGCAACAAGCGGTACTTGTTATGACTTCTTTTTTTTACTACACTGTTAGTACTAAGTTGGAAATCTTTTGTTAACATTGTCCAGAGTTCTGTTGTTTAGGATGGTTTGTCAAAAAATGGTTTTCCTTTGTCCTAACTTTTCTTTTCTTAATTTTATAGTTTGAAAGCTGTTTGTCATTGTAATATATATATGATTTTGTTTCAGGAAGAGGCACACGATGTTAACGAGAGATTAAACAAGCTGTTAACTGCTTACAATAACATTGTATCCTTTCACAAACATCGACATTTACAAGCACCTTCTGTTATTTGTTATTCAGTCGAAAATTTAAATCCATCTTTTCTTCTTTTTGTCGGAATTTTGTTTACCTTTATTGAAATACCGAGAATAAATTCCAGTGAGATTGAAAATCCTTTTTTCTTAACTTTATGCCCCAGATCAATACGATGTCCAAGCAGTTTATGCTGTGGAATAACTTCGTCACACAATGTGAGCTTGCAGTTGACATGGAAAGGGAGTCGATCGATTGAAAAGTTTGTTTCGTTTTTAAGCACTATGAAAAAGGTCTCGTGACAGTCGAACATTTGTCTTTGGTTGTATTGTTACAAGAGCAAGAGAAATTATGATATGCTTATGAAGTAGAAACTTATTTATTTGATTTTATACATGTAAAAAGAACTTATCACCAGCGAAAATTTGAGTCTATCTAAAATTTCTTAAAGAACAGGAAAGTATTAATTGATAACTACATCTCAATCTCCAGTTTTATCATATTTTTAATAGAAACACTGAACTTTGAAGCCTAAAATATAAACCTATAACTTGTTCTGAATCTTGCACCAAAATTATTTTGCAAATATTGGTTATTACTCGAAACTACCCCTTAAATTTCTAAAAGTTTCTTATGGTCGAAGAAATGTAATAACTACAGAACTTTATTTCAAAGGTAAATCTTTCATTTTGACACGTGATTAACTCGGTTTCACGACTTTTCCGGATTTCATTCGGCCGAGATAATATGTTTGAAATTCCCCAGAAAGATTAGAGTTAAGGGCTTTCAACGTATTTCAGATATGTTAAATTATAAAAATGATGACTGACTTCACACCTATTGTAAATTGTTGGCAGTGATAAAGACGATTTTGTTGATGTATTGTAGAATTTATTTGTGATAAATTAATGATAAAAATATGGGTATGGGTGTAATGTATATTCAATTTTTTAAATAAATGTCCAGTCTCTTTAACGTCCGTCTCCAATAAACGCCCCTCCTAAAATCTCAACCATTAAATAAACTCCCGAGGCTTTTATTGGAGCATTTACGATAAGTCCCACCCTAAAAACTCCAAATTTGGAAGAATGTTACCTAGCCCTTTCTCAACAACTTCCTAAAAATTTTTCGCACTTTTACGACATATGCCTTATTTTCGTACCGTAAATTATGCGTCAGCTGTCTAGAAGATGACGCAACCTTTACAAAAACTGTCCCTTAAAACTCGCGAATTTTGAGAACGAAAACCCGCGAGAGAGCATTTGGAATTGGATCCGTTCTTTAGTCCATTTTTATGGAAAACAGTTTCATTCCGTTTAACAACGGGTAATTATGGAAACCAATCAAATAAAGCTTTTACTCAATTTTGCAGTAACGCCGTATATCGTAGAAAATGTTGGGACAAAACAGCCATTCTCGATACAATTCAAAGGAGGTTTTCTTAAATGGCCAATTAAAAGATTAGTTCCGGTTGAGTTGCGTGTTGAAAAAGGTCAGGTTTAGGCGATATTTGAAATTATCAACGAGTATCAATTTCACTATATCATAATTCGGGCAGCAAAGGTTTAAACAACAATGAGTAGTGAAAAAATCAATGACGGACTTCGATCTAACATTAATGTTGTGAAGAAAAATACATTTGTTTTACGTTGGTATGTTTTAATGAGGATTTACGCACGTGCTTCCGTTAACTATATAACAGCAATTGATTGAAGTTTCCTTTGTATTTAAGATGGAGTGTGGGTTAAAAGGTCAGAGAACTTGACACTAATTATTCAATGTAAATGATTTAGGCATTTTTAAACAGTAACAGAACGAGAAGAGACGTGTTTTGTAAACAAAAATACATTTTAAAAATGGATGAAGCCAGTTATACTTGCGCCATATGTTTAGACATTGCAGACGAAGCTGTGGAAAGTAATTGCTGTCATCATATTTTTTGTGAGCAGTGTTCGAGTAGTATGCTTGGAAAGCCTTGTCCTCACTGTCGAAATAATTTAAAAGTTGAGGTAGCACATTTTGCTCGAAGAATAATCGGTAATATGGTGACAGAATGTAAAAATTCAGGATGCGACTACAAAATATGCAGGTCTGAAATGAAACAACACGAGAAGAAGTGTCAACACCGTACTTATACGTGCCCAAAATGTTCGTTCAGCGGAAGTAAAATGTTTTTTGCTCAACATTTATTTCAAGAACATCTAACAGAAGTTGTAAACAATGCTGAGAAATGTTTTTCACCAAATGAACCAAAAACTTCAATAAATATAAATCGAATTGGTGAAATGATAAATAAATATGGCCGTGCAGCTCGTTTAGGAGAGTCAGGAAAATATTATTGTGCTGGAAAGCTTGCTGAAAGTTGTGGGTACGGCGGCTGCTGCGATGGCCATTGTGGACCGGAAAATGGATGTAACTGTAGCGGTTGTATGGAACTGGATATTGCTGCAAGACAACTTCCGCAACATTGGTATGTTAACAGACAAGGTGCGACTGCAAGAAGAAGTAAAGAAAATGGAAGAATGTACTGTGGTAGATGCGTTTTAGAATGTGACGACTACTGTGGCCCAAACGATGGTCGAAACTGTGCATCATGTGCCTTACTGGATACTCAAGTTGGTACTCGGTACGACGGAGAGAGAAGCTCTACACCCTTTCCTTTCTTTTGAAAGCGAGATACAGCGAGAAGGAAAAAGACCCTGGTACGAGTTGGTGGTGTTATAAAGGTCGTCTTAAAAGCTGTGGCGAGTGATACTTGTGGCGAGTGTGCATTGCAAAATACAAAATGACGGGGAGTTATACAGTTTTTAAGGTTACAGACGTGAAATTTGATAAAATTAGTATATTTTTAAAAAAACACATTTTGGATTATTTTTTTTTCATAAAGAAATTTTTGGATGACAAGTTATAAACTTCTTCAATCTCATAAATGAATTTTTGTCTTGCTTTTGTTATTAAATTAAACAATCACGTGCAAAATAAATGAGACTAGTGCACACTTTTCAAAAATTAAGCCCTATAATAGCCCCCCTGCCCTTCTACACCCCTATAATCATCCCGGCCCTCGGAGACGATGCCGAATAGGGTGCATTCTTATTTTTGTTGTTGGGGGAAGGGTTGTTTCTGTATAGTCCCACTATATTTTGTACATGATTGTTTATAATATAAAAAAAATTGTCAAGTTTTTTTCCCTAGCTCCATACCTTATACCTTGGAGGAATCCGTATTCTTTCCTCCAAGCTTATATGTTGCTTAAACAAACTGTGTAGGGTATTCCAGTTAGACCACGTTTCAGTTTCTGCGTTGTGGATGATAGTAATTGATAGTTTGTTGATGGATTCTTCAAACATTCCTGCATCTTTGGCATCTTTGTCACAACCACTAGCGGCAAGTTATGTACCTGACACGGTGATTGAACAGGAAAATGAATCCACAACTCAATCAGCTTGTCATGAAAATTCTTCAGATGTTGGTGGCTAAAAAATATTGGTGTTGATCCAGTGTGAGACATACATGAAGGTAATGTGAGACAACTTAACACACCAAGGTCGGTGTATTTGGTTACACATTCTTAAGAAGACGTGCTGAAGTTTCGTGACCGATATAGTTTTGGAAAAATGACTGAGAACGAATTTCATACAAACAATACTAGAATTGGTGTTCACTGTGTGAGTGCAGAGCTCGTCAAAAGTACACCATCCTATACATTATCTTGATCAGTGTTTCAAGCTATACACATGGAAAGCAACAGTCAAATAAATGTCTGAAAAAATAATTGTGCATCGGCGGATCATTGCTTACGCCATCAAAATTAAAATGACGAATCTTTTTTTTTTTTTTTTTTCTGCCTAAGTGGATTTTTCTACGGGCTTAATCGACTAGTTATAAATAATTCAGCACTTACAAATAAATTATCTTTTGGGTCTACTGTGTGTTGTCATTCTGCAAAATTCACCGGTTTATACGTAAAAACATCAAAATTTCGATATTATATTACTGTCACTATTTTTCGTATTATTTTTTCTTATCGCGATAGCTGTTACAAGTAAAATTGAATAACAATAAGGACAATTTTTTGTAGCAGACCAGGCCAGTCGGTCTGGTCTTTAAAGTCAACATATTGGCATTATAAACTTTTTTTCAGCCGTGCCGCAGCGCAGTTCGCCTCTCCTTTAACATCTTAATTCATTCAAAGTTATGCTATCAATCGAACCGAGGGAGGGGGGTTGGGGGGAGGATCTACGATACTTCAGGTCCTTTGCGACAAATGAAAGGTCTCCTCTTCAGTCGCAAATTTGCGAAGTTAGATATAATTCCAGGTAAGCAATTAAATTTTCTTGCGCCCTGGCACTTACACCCGTTTTCACGTACCTTTTTGTTATTTGTTATTTAGTCCAAAATTTAATTCCATCTTTTCTTCTTTTTGTCGGAATTTTGTTTACCTTTATTGAAGAAACGAGAATAGATTCCAGTGACATAAAAAATCCATTTTTCTTAACTTTATACCCCAGATCAATACCATGTCCAAGCAGTTTATGTTGTGGAATAACTTCGTCACACAATGCGAGCCTGCAGTTGACACGGAAAGAGAGTCGATCGATTGAAAAGTTTGTTTCTATTTCAAGCACTATGAAACATGTCTCGTGACAGTCGAACGTTTGTCTTTGGTTGTCTTGTTGCAAAAACAAGAGAAAATTTGATCTGCTTATGAAGTAGAAACTTATTTATTTGATTTTATACATGAAAAAGAACTTATCACCAGCGAAAATTTGAGTCCGTCTAAAATTTCTTAAAGAAAAGGAAAGTATTAATTGATACTTAGATCTTAATCTCCAGTTTTATCATATTTTTAATAGAAACACTGAACTTTGAAGCATAAAATATGAACCTATAACTTGTTCTGAATCTTGCACCAGAATTATTTATTTAAAGCGTTCTTTATATATCAAAAGTGTACACCTAAAACATTCATTAAGAATCTCGGTATCAAAATATAATTTTACTTTAATTTCTTTTATTCTTTAACCAACAATTGAAAAATTACAAAACCACGTCTAATATATCTGCCATATATGAACGTTAACAGGCATATTCTTATTGCTCTATCTAACAGCTAGGCATGTGTGACCACGCATCATCACTATTAATCAGTCTACAATAGGACTGTTCCAACATTGATCTGCAAATCAAACCACCATACAATATAGGCGCAAACGGCGACAAAGCTTCAAGCAAGGCAAACTTAACGTATTTTGTTTGTTGCTTCGTTATCTGTTGTGGTGCATAATATTTAAAGAAAAAAAACCTCTTTTTGTTACACCTGCATAGCTAAGAGACTTATGTTTATTAGACGCCCGCCTACCAAACTTCCAGGGTCCTATACCTCTTGAGGCTTAAATATTGGTTATTACTCGAAAGTACCCCTTGAAAGTTTCTTCTTTAAGTTTCTTTATGGTGGAAGAAATGTAATGACTACAGAACTTCATTTCATTAAAGGTAAATATTTCATTTTGCCACGTGATTAACTCGGTTTCACGACTTTTCCAAATTTTCACTCGGCAGAAATAATATGTTTGAAATTCCCCAGAAAGATTAGAGTGAAAGGGGTTTCAACGTATTTCAGATATGTTAAATTATAAAAATGATGTCTGACGTCACACTGATTTTAAATTGTTGACAGTGATGAAGACGATTTTGTTGATGTACTGTAGATTTTGTTTGTGATAAATTAATGATAAAAATATAGGTATGGTAATGCATATTCGAATTTTTTAATAAATGCCCAATCTCTATTTAACGTCCGTCTCCAATAAACGCCCCTTCTAAAATCTCAAAAATTAAATAAACTCCCGAGGCTTTTATTGGGGGCATTTACGATAAGTCCCTTGCCTAAAACTCTTAATAGAAAGTGCTTATTTGGAATCCCACCCTAAAAACTTCAAATTTTGAAGAATGTTTCGAATGCCGTACGTAGCCCTTTCTCGGCAACACTTGCAACAAAACTGCCCTTTTCGCACTTTTACGACATATGCTTTATTTTCGTACCGTAAATTATGCCTCAGCTGTCTAGAAGATGACGCCACCTTTACAAAAGCTGTGCTTCAAAACTCGCGAACTTTGAGAACGAAAACCCGCGAGAGAGCATTTGGAATTGCATTCGTTCTTTAGTCTATTTTTTGTGAAAAACAGTTTCATTCCGTCTAAAAACAGGTAACTATGGAAACCAATCAAATAAAACTTTTACTCAATTTTGCAGTAACGCCGTATATCGTAGAAAATGTTGGGACAAAACAGCCATTGTTGGGACAAAACAGCCATTCTCGCAATTCAAAGGAGGTTTTTTTAAATGGCCAATTAAAAGATTAGTTCCGGTTGAGTTGAGTGTTGAAAAGGTCAGGTTTAGGCGATATTAGAATTTATCAACGAGAATCAATCAAATAATGTTAAATGTTCTTTAAACAACAATAGATAGTGGGAAATCAATGACGGACTTCGATGTAACATTAATGTTGTGAAGAAAAAAAATTTGTTTTATGTTAGTATGCTTTAATGACGTTTTATCCGCGTGCAATACACCGAACTCCGGTGTCATATTCGGCGATTTTCGTTCTGCAAATTATGCAACATTTTATCTCCGAAATATCGACGGTAGGTAAACTTTGAGAACAGTTGATTCGACGTGGTGAAAAATGGCTGAAAATTTTTTATCTCGCTCTCGAAAACGACGTCGATCACGTTGTTGTGCAGTGAAAGGTTGTTCTAGTAGTGACTATTCATTAAGTAAATGGCACGAAAGCATTTGTGAAGTCCATGGAGAACGTCAGGAATCATGTTCATGCACACCACCATTCAAGTGAGTTTCCTTATTTTAGCTATAGCTAGGAAAGGTTCACATGACTAACATTTTTATCATTTTAGATTATTCACTTTTCCTACAAAGTTAGCTGCGACAGCAAAAAACGAATGAAATGGAGGCAACTCATAAACCGTCAAGAACCTGCTGGGTCTGGAAAGTTGTGGTCTCCAAGAAAACAATCCCGTGTGTGTCTTCTGCATTTTGATGGAGGTGAGCCTTCTGGTCAAAATGGTTATCCAACTGTTGGCCAAGGGTATGATGCAGGAGCTAAAATTCGTAATGTGTTGGATGTATCGTGTATTTTTTCATTATTGATTTTGGAACCGTTATCACTTTTTTGTTAACCCTATTAAGTGGTTTTTCTTCCATAAACTCTGCGAATCTGCTTTTTTCGATATCGGGTTTAATTACGTCATAAAATTTTTTTTTTAAAGTTTCCGTGTCATCAATCTCGTTTTTTTGAGTTGGATGAAGAGTGGCGGAAAATGATAAAAAATTTTCTTTCTCCTTTTTTAAATCTCTATCGCTTACTTTTGAATAGTAATCTTTCGTAAATATCATGTCACGGGCCTTTTGTGCTTGTAAATTCACCTTACTTCCTGATGGAACATTCCACTGACATAACACACTAGTTTTCGATGGATTTGTCATACCAGACGAAAATGCTATGTCCACTCGAAATAACATGGCAGTTACATGGTTACATGATGAGCCACTTAGTCAAGCTGTATATTTTACCTCCTGGAGTCTCTCCATTTGATTTGGCAATAATAGCCCACACTTGATGGGGTTTAGCCGATGTACGTTGCGACGGAATAACTCTCGTCATTAAAATGCAATACTGCGATTCTGCGTTAATTGGATTTATAAAAAATCTCCCGAACAAAATCACATGCTTGATATCGGTACGCTTTGTGCAGTGTATACTCCCGATCTAAGCGGGATATAAAATCGGAACACAACAAACTTAAAAAGTCGGCGATGTCTTTATAAATTACGGAAGGCCACTCTACGATCCCATTCTTTTCACCTATCCATCCAGTCTTGAGAGTAAGAGGGTCAGGTATTTCGGAACCATCTACGACCAACTTGTCACGATATTCTTGCAAAACTGTTATTTCGTCTCGTTAGTAGTATGTAAAGGGCGAGATGAGTAGGTTTTGACCTCCTTTCACACCTCTACCCCCAAAAACACCGCCTACCCGACCTCCCCCCTCCCTCACCAAAACCAACCTGCTCGCTGACCACCTCACCATCAAAAACCCCTAAAAACCCCGCCTCTTCCACCTTCCACCCCTCTTTTTACCAACTTGCCCACCTCACGATCGACAAAACCCCGCTTCCACCCCCTCCACCCCCACCCCGAAGCCGATAAATCTAACGCATGCGCACAAGCCATTAGTAATAATGCTGACCTCAACAAAAACCAGCGCATGCGCAGTTGAGTAGGGGGAAGTCCCTTACTCAAGGACCGGTGGTTGAGACCGGACTCACAATAAAATGTCTTCCAATGCACGGGAAATGTGTAACAGGATGGTGGAGAGGTATCCCTGGCTGTTCAAATATGTTCCGGATTGGTTCGTTGACCGGGACATGTGTAACAGGATGGTGGAGAGGTATCCCCGACTGCTCGAGTTTGTTCCGGACTCTTTCAAGACACAAGAAATGTGTACCAGGGCGCTTCAAGAGGACCTCGTGATGCTCCTATATATTCCAGAAATTTCCAAGACCCGGGAATTGTGCACCAGGGCGGTTCAAAGCTATTCCTGGGCGTTCCCGCATGTTCCGGAACATATCAAGACACATGATATGTGTAACATGGCAGTTCAAGACGACCCCGAGTTGCTGCAGTTTGTTCCAGATCGCTTCAAGACACAGGATATGTGCATTAGGGCAGTTCAAGAGCTGCCGGGGATGCTCGAGTTTGTTCCGGACTCTTTCAAGACACGGGAAATGTGCGCGATGGCGGTTCAAGCAGAGCCCTGGATGCTCGAGGATGTTCCGGACCATTTAAAGACCTGGGAAATGTGCACCAGGGCAGCTCAAGCGGCGCCCTTGGTGCTTGGGTCCGTTCCGGACCATTTCAAGACTCAGGAAATGTGCACTGGGGCAGTTCAAGAATACCTCTGGATGCTCGAGTTTGTTCCGGATTGGTTCGTTTACCAGGACATGTGCAACAGGGCGGTTCCGGAGAATCCCCGGCTGCTCGAGGACTATCGTCAGCGGAAAGCGACAAAGGCTAGAATTAAGGAGGAGTTGCTTCCAATGGCATGGCATCCCAATAGAGTTATAGACTGTTGTTTCTCCGAGGATGAAAAGGCCAGTCTTGAGATCTTGTGGAGGGGGTCAAATAAACGATGAAGGAACGATGTGACGAGTGTGAAGTGACCCTGGATGAGTACGACCGATGCCTGCAATGCCAACGGAGGCTCCTTATACAGGGCAAAATGTTGTGCTGGTCCTGCTATTACTTATACATTACGTACGATGGCGGCTACTGTCCATGTACCAAACTCTAGTTGAACCCCAATATTAACATAATAAAGGATGTTTAAATTTGGTACCGAGAATGTTAATACGCGAGACTTTTATGCCACGGCGGCTCCATTAAATATCAAAGATGTCAACATTGATAATATCGTGCTAAGCGATCCCGTTCCGGCCAACAGAGGCAAAGATGAACGCACCGTACTTGGTTATAAAAATGGTGGCAAGATCCGGTCTTTAACAATCACAACACCCAAGAAGCTCTATTCAAAAGGTGCCTCGCGCTATAACGAGACATCATCGCTCACCATGTCATTCGATATCTCTAATCACACCGAATGCTTGGAGAAATTTAATAGCATCATGACCACGGAACAAGCTTTGAAATTACAAACCTTTGCCACCCCGCCTGTGAAAAGAGGCAGGTACATCACGGCAAAGGTGAAGGAATGGGATGGTAAAGTCAAAACGGACTTTCATTCCGGAAAAGTCCCGTTAGGGGAAAGCTGCGAATGCCAAGCCATTCTCAAACTATCCGGCATCTACAAACAAGGCTCAAATCATCATATGCAGATCAATCTGGATGAGTGCAAGTACCAAGCCGTAACATTACGTACTACCCGCTACCTTTGCGACTCGGATGACGAGAGTGACAACAAGGACTCCTATTTTGGAATAGGTGGGACTACTTTTTTGGAATAGATCCATAAAAATGCGTTATATAGTTGGTCTCCAACTATATAAAAACATGTTCGTTACCGACTTAAAAAGGGAAGCCAAGGCGCTAAAGATCCGTAATATTTCAGCCATGAACAAGGCCGCCCTTATTGAAGCGATCCGAAAGGTGAAGTATAAGGACGCTTCCACCCAAGCTGATGGCCCCTACTGCGAAACATGTGTTACCATAGCTTGGAAGAAGAACCTAGAGCAGTATGCGCGAGAGCTATCCGAGAGGAAGAAACGTGTATGGTATGATAGATTCTATACAGTCGATCCAGATACCGGGGAAGTACTCGTCTAGTATGTTGATCAACATATTAGACTACGAATATGCGGGTGGCTCATCTAAATACCGCTTACATGCTGTACAGAGTGAAGTTTTTCATAAGCTCCTCCTTCTCTTCCTCACGTCCTTTCGCGATAAGCTGCTGTCGCTCCCGCTCATTAATGGCATTCACGGCTTGTTTCGTTCTTTGACGGACTTGTTCCTTCAGCAGCATGTATTTTTGCTTCTCCTGGATAATCAAGCTGAACTCATAGTCGCTGATCACCCCACTCTCCACAGCTTTGCTTATGAGGTCAACAACAGAGTTGAGTTTAGTCCCCGCGAGTAGCCTGATGCTCTCGTGTTTCTTCGACTTGACATCTAGCTTCTTCCCCGCATTCCGCAGACCTGCTTGCCCTAGTCCTACGGCGATCGTGATACCACCCATGGCGACAGCCAGCGGTACACCAATCCCTGACAGCATGCTACCAATACCAACACCCGATGTGATTACCGACACAGCTAACAAACCATGGTCAGTGAATCTAACCCACGTACCATGCAGTTTGAACTTTTTAGCGAGCCTACCCCGCTCTTTTGATTCATTGCGTAGGTACTGGTCCACATCCTCGATTTTGCGCAGTCTGTACACCTGGCTTTCATCAAGCTCATCGGGTGCACTCGGTAAACTCGGATAAAGCTTTGCGATTTCACTCATATTTATTCTATAAGCAGCTGCATCGTTAGTCCCATGAAGGCTACATTATTATCATGATGATGCTCGTCTGTCAGCATGAACTCCAAACGATCTGTGGAACCTTTCAAAGGAAGGTAAACAGGGGTGTCAAAACTCCAGGTTATCATGTCCCCCCAAGCGTCAATCTCCTTAGTGGGTAGCAAGGCGAGAATCTTAGATTTGTCCCCATCTAGCAGGCAGTCGCCTTCATCCAACTGGGGGCAAACGAGTCGGAGTCGCTGGTAGACATTGGTCTTGTAGAAGCTGTCATGATCGCCCGCTGTAAACTCTACCTTGTTATCAAAGGCCCGCCCCATAAGGTCCTGCAGTGGTTGACCTATTATCACAACGTACCTCTTGTTAACTCTAATCCTACAGCGTCCGTTCGTGAGTACGAATAGCTTTATCCTGCCCCCTGATTGGTTGTTGATAATAGCCGTGAGATCCTCGATTCGATATAAACCCGGCTCAATGGGGATGACGACTTAATCTGCTTAATTGTATCCTCTGTCATACTTTATTTAGGGGTGTTCTGAACGAGGGCGATATTCTATAAATCTTATATATTGAAATCACTTCAAAATGCTCCAGCTCCTTGGATGCTCCAGCCTCATATATAAGCAAGCATGTTTCGATCTTTTCAACCCTGCTTTGATAGTCTCCCAGTCGTTGATCATGTTCGTCTCTTCATCCACCAGCTTCAGGTCTGAACGCTCATCGGGATACCACATGAACAACTGTTTCTTTTGACGTCTGAGATTCTTTGGCAAGGCCGTATAACTCTGCGTTAATAACCACAAACTGTGCTTCTTGTGCCTTCCACTAATGGCGAGCTCGAGCAGGGGTTGACGCTTCTTATCCAAGCTCTCGTCAGCGATCATGTCATCAACGATGAACAAACTCTCTTCACCCGCTAGAAGCTTTGATAATTGCTCGATCCAGTCGAAGAGTTGACCTTTGGGATCCACGAGGAACACGTAATCATCTTTCCATAGTGAAGCTCTATCGAGGTAGGTCCTATTCCACTGTATTGTAGGACATAGAATGAAATGTTGTTGAAATGGTGCTTGTACTCGCTCTCGAACAAATCCAGGACTAGCTGGGTCTTACCGCACGAGGTGGGCCCTGTAAAGATCGCCGTATGAGGCTCTTTCACTATGCCAAGAACCATTTAATCTAGAACCTTGTACATTGAGCCGGGTTTATATCGAAGGCCTCATGACTATTTTGACCTGGCCTGGTGTACCCGGTGGGTACATCTCCTCTATTTTGGTTTTGGGACTATCGATGCTGGAAGCCACCCCTTGCCGACGGCCATCTCCCTTGAACCTCTACCTGCTGTAAAATAGGCCACCATTTTGAGGGCATCGCTCGTATCCATCTTGGTGGAGGGGCGCGTGATGCCAAGGAACTTTTTGCCGGCCATCGCGTAGGCAAATGTGAACCCAATGTCCACGACTGTTTCATAGAGCATATCGATAATCTCTTTCTGCTGAGGTGATACGTTTGTAGACATGTTTATTAAGGGGCTAAGACATCTTGAAAATATCGATATCAGGTTGACGCTCTTGCTTTTGTTTTTGCTTGGTTAGGGGCGCATGTGGCTCAGGGATTTCGACAGGCTGGCGAGCCGGCTGTTTATGGAAAATATAGAACCCAACCCCCATACAGGTGAGTATGACTGCGAGACCGCCTGCGCTATAGATGTATACACTGCCTGTCGACTTAGGAGGACCTGCGGTAAGTTCCTGACTCTCTTGGGAAGTACTTTTGCCCAAGTTTTTCTTCTTCTCCAGCTTATCCTTGCGATTCCATTGCACAAGTCTCTTGCCCGCAGCAACACGTCCCTCGTTCTTCTTGGTTATAACTTGATTAGGTTCTTCAATCATTTTCTTATAGGTCTAAGACGTATAAGAATCACTTCTCTCTAGCCGGCTTTCACACCGCATCTGCCAGACGTTCTTATAGCGTTCTTAAAAGGTCTCGTCTCTAGAATACATACGTGAGTTGGGAAGCGATCCGCTGCCGGAGTTAAAATTTCACGATCATGTATACCAAGATCCCCCGTGAGGCTGCACCAATCCGAATAGCGCAAGGTAGAGGTTTTGGTTAGAGATAGAGCCTTGCTGCTTGCTCTTTCAAACACTTCATAATTATCCAATCGTATCTTTGACAGACTATTACTCATTATTCTCTTGATCTTCATCCTCTTGCCCCTCACCCACCTTGAACGCGGGTATTTGACAGTGATTTATAGTATGCGCCGCTACTAGAAGAGGCGTTTGGAATTTGCCAAAAGCGGAGTAGACGAGGAGGCCCAAATCTGCCATGGAGTCCTTGATGATGGGATCATCTTCAATATCTCTCGACAGAGCCTCGGCGCTATCGAGCTGAACTACCCGCCCTAAGACTTTGACATACATGCTGATGACTTGTGATGATAGGGCTTTGGCAGTTTTTCCCCTTTCTCCTCGAGTTCACGCTGAACGAACTCGTTGTGAATACCTTCTATAACCCCGGGTGAGGCTTTATCGAGGGATGCTTCCGTGTACTTTTTCGATCCTTCAAGGCTTGGCGCTTATCAATGGGTTTGTCTTGATGTTCTTGTTGGGCGGGGGTATCAACTACATTAAATATTTCTGCGAGATCTGACATTCTCTTTATTAATCGTCGATACCGGAAGAAACAAGCAAGGATCAAGATATAGGGTAGTAGCACGGCAATATATAGAAATAGCATTTGTCTTGTGTGCTGGACCAAGCACACAAAACTCGGGACGGGGCTTACAACATAAGCGGGGATGTATGTACACCATCGTCATGTACAACTCTTTTGTCAAAAAAAGCCGAGAGCCCTAGCTTGTTTTGCTCATAAGTGATCATGCCCTGGTTGTGAACCCGGAAACCTACATTTTTCGCAATATCTAGCTCACCCTTCAAAACCCCCATATACCTTGCCCAAGTCACTTCATTCTGTCTCTTTGACATTCCTTTGTAAGAGAATTTTGTACCTTCTAACCCTTCTACAAAGTAACACTTCGCCGTCAATGCAATCATCCTAGACCCGATGAATTCGGGTTTGAACAACCCTCCCGTCCGGCTTGAGTGCTTATCGGTGACGAGCCAGTTTTTCACGTCTATGTCGTACTCCTCAAGCATTTCCAGAGGGACCACATCTCGCAGCTCGCCCCCGGAGATGGCAAAGTACGCTGAGTCTGTATCTGTATACACATACTCAAAATCTCGACGATCCACGTACTTGTCCAGGAAATCATAATAGAACTCCAGCATGCACAACTTTGCCAATTGGTAGACGGCGATGCCGGACTGATAGGATCGATCGATGCTGACCCCCTGTTTACCCCTTCTTAATTCGTACGCATCTCCGATCTCTTCAAGGTCCTCGAGATAGGGGCTCCTCATTGCCGCATCTACCACCTTCTCGTCCCTGGTAAAGCTGGTGTTGGCATGCCTTGCCAAGTCCTCGATCATCTTTCCATAGAAGCTATTACCCTTCAACTTGGCAGTATCACCAGCAATGCGCTTATCGGGGTCTTTATCTGCTTGACGTCGCGCATCCGCAATCTCTTCAGGAAACCACGCGAATGGCTTGCCTCTAGAGTACTTCAGGAACTGATAAAAAGCTGTGACTTTTAGCCCATGCTCTAGCTACCATTTGAGTACGGGAGTGTATAACAGGATCCTCTCTGCTTTCATCAACCCCAAGAGTTTCTTGGTTCCTGGAACACGTTTTCGCCCCGTCCTCCGTAAGTACTCATGCATGTGTTGAGGGATTTGGTTATCGGGTATCTCCTTGACCACGAATAGAGGAGACATTTCGCTGAACTTGTTGTGCAGCTCCGGAGGCACTTCAATATCAACTTGCGCAAAACCAAAGAGCGAGCCGTCTAGAACGCCTTGCTCGAGAGCTTCCAATTCCTCAACAGGGTCGGCTATTTTGATAAGTTTCTCCTTCCCGCAGGGGAAGTCTTGAAGCAAGGTACTTGGGTAGAGCATGTTGGCGTCATACCCTAGAATGGTCTTGCACTTACGTGGCTCGTCATAAATGTGAGATCTTACGGCTGTCACATCTCTCTCGTGGTACCTGCAAAAGACGATCGCTGGGCCGCCAACCATGCCGGTCTGCAAAAGCTCGTAGGTCTCGTTCCTCGTGCACTCGCCGCAGGTTTTTCGGACTTCGATGCAAGCCTTGCATCGGGCTTTAAAGCAGTCCTCGCTGCACTTGTGCCTGCAGGGTTCTCCTGGCGCATATAGTTCGAGATCTGGGTCCAGGCGCAGGGACTTGTTCAGGACATAGCGCATCGATACACCTGGTATACTCACGGCGTCTTTCAAAATGTCAATCTCATCCTCATAGTATGTGCTGCGAGTCTTGTTGACGGCTTCGACAAAGGGTACTACGTCTGCCCAGTTGTACTCAACCAACCAATCCATCATTGTGACGCAACCTCGCTTGTAGAACTCATCTCGGAACGCCTGGTAATCTTCGAGCGAGAGGGTGTTTTTAGCATTGAGGGTGCTATAGAAGGCCTCATGTTCGACGGGGCCGGCATGATTCAGCTTTTCATAGCTTGACAGCCACTCGTAAGGGAATGCGAGCTTTTCAAGATTGCAATCCAATGACTTGCACCATCCGGCATAACTCATTCCGGGGGCTAGAAAGTTTTTAATATCTATGAATTTGAACTTTGATGTCGTGAGGAACATGTAGTCATTATCCTTCTTTGCTACTTTGATCTTATCCTCATCGTCATCCACAATTCGTTCGACAAAATACCGCTTGATTAGGTTAATGTCGTACTTTCCGCTATTGAAACCGATCACTGTCACTTGGTTCACCCACTCATTCCAAGCTTCTTGCTTTTTGATAGGGAGCATGTCAAAATCATCGGGCTTGGGGTGCAGCCTTTCGACCTCTTTGACGATGCGGGCTTGCCTCTGCTCGAGCTGCTCAACGAATTTCCGCACCAAGGTTTTGGGACATTCATGCATGATGAACGTGGGATGTTCTTGGAGACTATCGTGAATGGCCACACTTACGGGGATATGCTCCGAAAGGTATGTTAAATCGGCTGTTTGCTGGTAATTTAAAGGTGCCAGGAGAGCCTCAAAGTCAAAGACGATGAAGTGGGGATAGGGCCGAAATCCTTTCTTGAATTGCCTCTTAACATTTGGGGGGTTATCGCACTCCCAAGTGGTGAGTAGGTTGTACCCAAGTTTTTGGATGTGATCCTCCCTGAATTTAGTGAGATAGTACTGATTTCTATCCGCATTGCTTCTGTTGGGTTGACAGGGGCATCCATGCCACTTGCAGCCGTGGTATTCATAGACTGTCTTGGTCTGCGGTTCATAACCATCTACTCTATATACCTCCTTATCACCCTCACGTATAACGCGCTCCCCTTCATGCCCGCAGAGCGCGTGATGTATGTGCATTTCAGCCTGCTCCGACAGTGCCTCAATCCATCGGCATGCCGCATAGCTGGATGCGTATTGCTCATAGAAGACCTTTTCCGACTTGCTAGGCATGCGCTGGACTTTTTCACCCTTGCAAATGATTGTCGTCTTGACACCTTCGCACTCGTTCTGCTTATGCCGCGTGAGGTGGCAGGATTTTGTGAACATTCGGGTGCAAGCCTCGCATTCCCAACTCTGCGTCAAAACATCCATCTTCTTGATGTAAAAGCAGTGACCATCCAGCATGCCGAGATCGATTGTGTCTAACCCCTTCTTGTACTGATTCTGCCCGTAAACTAGCCGCCATGGCGCTTTGTCAGAGTTCTTCTTCGGTTCGAAAACTCGGACGTTAGTATTGAAGTGCTTGGCGATCCCCTCAAGGTCCACCAGCTTCGTGGCACGTACATCTTGTCGCTTTAGCTCGGGGTCCTCGTATTACTCGCGTGCTAGTTTGAGGGCTGGCCTTGTTAGGAACTCTGTCCCCCTTTTTACGTCGGCCCTCTCCCTTACAGCCAAGCATCTCCACAAGCACAGGTTGTCGGTTCTGGCATCTTCACCGTCCATTGCGTAGATGCACCTCCTATTTCACAGCCAATCTGGAAGTGGTCCACATCCAAGTAGAGGCTCGCTCGTGGAGATGATCTTGACCCGCATATGCTTAAAGACTATCTTACCTTCGTACGCTCCGGGGGTCTCGATGGTTCTGTCGGGTGGTAGGTAGGCTTTGGTCCAGAACTCCGCATCTTCCAGATCGAGGCGCTTCATCTCGCATTCTTCCATGAAGGCCTCGATTTCCGCCAGGCTTGATAACGAGTTTGAGCTCTTGCTCTTGTGGTAAGCCGACACGTCACCACCGCCTCGGTAAATATCACAGCTGAAACTGTAGACTACCTTGACGCGCATGTCTACGTGAGGAGTGATTTTTTGCATGATGGCCTCTGTCAGAGGTTGGTTAAGGTTCCTGTTGAACTTCCACGTCTTGATGCGCCTTCCCTCTTCCAAGAATTGGGTGTCATTCTCGTCGAATATATGCTGGTTATCCTCAATCCCCTCCTGGTTCGTGGCTTGCTCCTTCTCCCCTCCGAACATGTGTTTGAGGTCGGCGATTCCCTGGTATTCGTCCTGGATAGTGATCTGTTGGACCTCATCGTGAAGCGTTGTCGCTCTCGAGATTTGCTCCTTCGCCTTGTTATAGTAGAAAGTAACGGTATCCCGCACGCTCCGTACTCGATCGGCGAGAGCGTCTCGTGTTGCTGCTACTGGTGCCGACACGGTGCTATATAGTTTGCTGATTGCTTTCCTGAACCAACTCATCTTTATTATATACAGATTTCAACTTCAAATAGCGCGGTCGGCTTTGAGTAAGGGACTTTCCCCCTACTCAAGTGTGCATGCGCTGGTTTTTGTTGAGGTCAGCATTGTTACTATCGGAGTGTGCGCATGCGTTAGATTTATCGATTTCGGATTGGTTTCGAATGCCGTCAGGTCTTGGACAGGTGTGGAGGAATCGGGGTGGGGGTGGAAGCGGGGTTTTGTCGATCGGGAGGTGGGCAAGTTGGTAAAAAGCGGGGGTGAAGGTGGAAGAGGCGGGGCTTTTAGGGGTTTTTGGTGGTGAGGTGGTTGGCGAGCAGGTTGGTTTTGGTGAGGGAGGGGGGAGGTCGGGTAGGCTGTGTTTTGGGGGGTAGAGGTGTGAAAGGAGGGAAATCCTGTACATCCAGCCCTTTACATACTACTTCGTTCTTTAGAAGGGTCGACGTTAGAACCATCAGCAGACGCAACAAAGACGTTTATTTTTCGAACTAAAAACCACAAAAAAAAACCGTCTTTACCAGAATTATCTTTTTCTGTAGTTGAAGGATCGTTTGAGGATGATGATTCTTGAGTTTCTTTCACTTTTTCATCGTTTTTCTTCTTTTTCATATCTGCTCTTAAAAACGACATACTTCCACCAACTTTTTTTGTTTGTATGAACCCTTTTTTTTCTTTTGGCACGAAGAAAAGGTAAGAAAAAAGGAATACCCATTCATGTTATTTATATCATAAAATCGAATCTTTTTTCCTTCTTTTGTATTTGTTCAATATCTTCATCTTAGAGGCTTAAAAAAATAGCCTATTGGAAACATTTAAATTCTTTTATAATTTTTCACTTTTTCTTTTTGACCCAAGGTGGAGTGGCATATTTTGTTTACATTTTTTTTGTCTGGTATTGAATTGATGAATATATTTTAAAAGAGCTCTTTGGTCTACAAGCGGAAAGAATGACAAGCAAGAAAAATGGCTTACACGAAAACCTTTGAGTTCGCCGCTGCAGTGCATGGGTACCACTACTATAGAAGATTTTGGATACCACAACCTGCACAACATCTCAACTGTTCACACGAATCAGATAACCCGTTCGATCGGTTTGCAATAAAAATATGCGAAACAGGTTGTGAAACTCCGATTGGTCACTTACCAAGAGAGATATCGAGGGCCACTAATTTTTTTAGTGACAGGGGAGCTGTTGTAAATGCAATTCTTACTGGAGAACATTACCGACGATCTCCGCTCGTACAGGGGGGTCTTGAAATACCCTGTGTAATATAGGTTTCAATCCCTGGAACTTGTTTAAACTTATTGCTTACGGAGCGTTACAAGGAACTAATAGCAAAATGTTACACTGAACCGAAAAAGGAAGAAATAATTGGTTCTTATTTACGACAAGAACCTTTATTACAAACCCCGGATCTAGAAAAAGAACCAAGGAGAGCGAACAAAAAACAAACTACGGAAAACAAGAGCGAAGCGAAAAGCAAAGACATACGAATGTTTATTGTCCCAGTTACTGCCAATAACAGTAAATCATATGACTCATCTACCAACTCCGAATATTGCGAAGACATTATAATCATAGACTAAGAATATTATATAGTATTTTTTTTTGTGATAAAATAATTACAACATTCATATCCTTTGTTTTATATTGTTTTTTAATACTTCATTATTCATTATTCATTATTTTCGCGGTTATTCCGAACCGCGAAACTTTCTTCCAGAGAAAGTTTCTTCCTAAAGGAGAGGCGAACAAAAAACTATTTTGTGGCAGTCAGAAAATAAATTTTAAGCGAGAGAAAAATATTTATTGATTTCTAAATCCTAAAATCTACTAAGATAGCTACTATAATAACAAATAAATAACTATATTTCACAACTAAGTATCCATATATCTTCCTGGCAATGTTTTTACAGAATTTTCATGGCTGCTGGGGTGAAAATAAGTAGGTTTTGGACGTGCTTACCAGTAAAAATCAAAAATAAGATCTTTGACTTGAGATAACCAAGAATATTTTACGTACTATAGTACTCACAGCATTTTATAACCTTCTTTTAAACTTCTTTGAGCTAAAGAAATATCTGTCATGACCAACAACGACATTTTTTTTCATGTTTTGAGTCCCTTTTCTACACCATACTATCAACTTCGAACGATAAAGTTTGTTATGATGAGATGGCGCCAAATTTGAATTAATATACACACCGGAAACATTGAATAACAAATCGAACGAATATGGCGGCTTCATCTTTATTACTTGAATTTTTACTTTCTTTATCTTTACTCGCAATTTTTTTTAGCAAGTTCAGTAGTATAAAATAATAAAAATAACTTGTTCAACATTTTGTTATTTTGATCTTCAACTTCTTCTAATCACTTTGTGTACATCATAGTCTACTTTTTCTCTATAGACTATGTGTACATTGACCCGTGACCATCACAATAAAGAGAAATATATCCCATTGTTTTTTAATTTAGCCACCCGTTTGGCAAATGTGTAAAAATACTCAATTAAAATTTCGCGGCTAAAGGTTTCTCTGCTAGTTTTTGACCAATCAGAACGCGGTTAACTAATGTAAACAATGAATTTGGCGCCTAATTTATTTTGTCGTGAAAATTAAAAAGCGAATTCGCCGTCGAATTCGAATTCGATTCGCGAAAAAGTAGGAACTGTTTCTACTTTTCAGCGAAGCAAATATTTCGATGCAAATTCAAAACAAACAAAACTGCGCATGCTCAGATACAATTCGCCGTCGAATTCGCCGTTCAATTCGCTTCGTGAAAATCCCCCTTTAAGTACCACGTTCGCCTCTGCCGTGTTTCTTAAGCATGCGCAGTTGACACTGGAGATCCGTGTATTGATTGAAGTTTCATTTTGCATTTAATTTAAGATGGAATGTGGATTAAAAGGTCAGAGAGCTTGACACTAATTATTCAATGTAAATGATTTAAGCATTTTTAAACAGTAACAGAACGAGAAGAGACGTGTTTTGTAAACAAAAATACATTTTAAAAATGGATGAAGCCAGTTATACTTGCGCCATATGTTTAGACATTGCAGACGAAGCTGTGGAAACTAATTGCTGTCATCATATTTTTTGTGAGCAGTGTTCGAGTAGTATGCTTGGAAAGCCTTGTCCTCACTGTCGAAATAATTTAAAAGTTGAGGTAGCACATTTTGCTCGAAGAATAATCGGTAATATGGTGACAGAATGTAAAAATTCAGGATGCGACTACAAAATATGCAGGTCTGAAATGAAACAACACGAGAAGAAGTGCCAACACCGTACTTATACGTGCCCAAAATGTTCGTTCAGCGGAAGTAAAATGTTTTTTGCTCAACATTTATTTCAAGAACATCTAACAGAAGTCATAAACAATGCTGAGAAATGTTTTTCACCAAATGAACCAAAAACTTCAGTAAATATAAATCGAATTGGTGAAATGACAAATAAATATGGCCGTGCAGCTCGTTTAGGAGAGTCAGGAAAATATTATTGTGCTGGAAAGCTTGATGAAAATATTAGGTGCTGCGGCTGCTGCAATGGTCATTGCGGACCGAAAAATGGATGCAACTGTAAGGGTTGTATGGAACTGGATATTGCTGCAAGACAACTTCCGCAACATTGGTATGTTAACAGACAAGGTGCAACTGCAAGAAGAAGTAAAGAAAATGGAAGAATGTACTGTGGTAGATGCGTTTTAATGAGAACTTTAGAATGCGACGGCTATTGTGGCCCAGACGATGGTCCAAACTGTGAATCATGTGCCATACTTGAGTTACATCTTACTACTCGGTACGACGGACAGAGAAATTCAAACTCTGCACCCTTTAATTTCTTTTGAAAGCGAGATACAACGAGAAGGAAAAAGACCCTGATACGAGTTGGTGGTGTTGTAAAGGTCGTCTTAAAAGCTGTGGCGAGTGATACTTGTGGCGAGTGTGCATTGCAAAATACAAAATGATGGTGCGTAATGCAGTTTTTAGGGATACGGACAGTGGAATTTGATAAAGTTAGTATATTGTTTAAAAAACATATTTTGGATTATTAATTTGATAAAGAAATCTTTGGATGACAGGTTATAAACTTGTTCAATCTCATAAATGAATTTTTGTCTTGCTTTTGTTATTAAATTCTCTCTATAGCTACAATTACGTGCGAAATAAATGAGACCAGTGCACACTTTTTACAAATTAAGCCCTATAATACCCCCCCAGGTCCCTTCCAAACCCTATAGTCATCTCCGGCCCCCGAATAGGGTACAATCTCAGCTTTGTTGTTGGGGGAAGGAATTTTTTTGTATGGTCCCACTATATTTTGCACATGATAATAATAATAATAATAATAATAAATATTTAAAGTGGCTAGCCCAGAAAATCACAAAAACCTATAATTAGTGGATTGTTTCCACTGGGGGCCACTATTGATTGGCCATGATTGTATAAAAAATAAAAAAATTTGCCAGGGTTTCTTCTATTCTAGTTCTGAAAGAGTGACTGTTTTTATTTTCAGCAAAATTTAATTTTGGATCTGCAAAAATAAATTCCGGCTGGATAGCAATAAACTTTTATTAACCGCGAAAATGTAAAAAAAGTTGTATTTTCATGTAACTCTTTCCTGCAAAGAAATCTGTCAATACTATCTGACATTTCGAGAAGGAAAACTCACATGCTCATAAAAGCTAGACGTTCAGTAACATTTGTAGTGTGACGAACATCAAGGACAATGGAGAGTGTATATAGAAAGTGATGGTAGTATGTTAAGGAAGAGATATAAATGTATATGGCTAGAGAACACACGTGTTATGATTAGGTTCTTATAAAAATTAGCGAAGTTAAAGATACTAAAACATTGATATTATAGCATTTAACACACGTTTTTTAACACCTATAGGTATACACCTATACCTATAAAATAGCTGTACTGGTTAGAAGGTAGAGTTATTTATAAGAACATCAGGCCGGAATTTCAGGTTAAAATTAAATGCTCAATTATTTAAAACAATAGAGAAAAAAAAGAATAATGACCACCCAGGGCGCAACCTCGTGCGTTCCCAGTGCATTTTGCCTTGTTGATGAACTCCGTAATAACGGCTCAGGGGCCACAAGACCCTGGGGACGAGGTTGCCCAGGGCGGATATAGGATATTTTCCTCCTTAGGCGAATTGTTGAGCAGAGGGAATCATACACCAAATTTTTGCAAAACTCACACTAGAACTAGAAACCCACACAAAGCCATTTGTTCTCCATATGCGGGATGGTATCAGTGCATTAGACTCAGCATACCAGCTCCTGCTGCTTTTTTTTTACTTATTTCATTTTCAGTGGAAACTCTCCGCACCCCCAACAACATGACCAATTCCGTGCACACCTGAGGCACGAGAGCACAATACACAGAGAGTTAGGACAACGCGAACCTCGCTGACCCCACAGACTCACAGCCCGTCACTGTAATAATTTACCTAGTTAACTTTACGTTCCGATTTTATGTGTTAAGTTCGAGTTATAGGAATATCAAATTGCTAACCCGGATGGCCATTTTTACACATTTAAATTAATAGATAAAGCCATTGCAATGCACTTAAAACTGTGAGCCTAAATAACTTGGAAACGGGATGGTGACGTCAGTCATTTTTTACTGCATGGGTAACTAGGGGCCACCGAAGACCAAATTAGGTAAGTTCCCCAAAGCTTGGTCATACCATCCGTTTCGGAACAGACTTGTCATCGAAATACCTTTAACTGTAATATCTCTTCAACCGTTCGTCAAAAGTACACCATCCTATACATTATCTTGATCAGCTTTTCAAGCTATACACATTGAAAGCAACGGTCAAATAAATTTGTAAAAAAAATTTGTGCATCAGCCGGTCATTGCTTACGTCATCAAAATACAAATGACGGAAATTTTTATTTTTATTTTTATTCTGCCTAAGTGGATTTTTCCACGGGCGTCAGTTATAAATAATTCAGCACTCACAAAGATGTAAACAATACTGGTATTTATAATAGATTGACTAAATTATTTTTTGGGTCTACTGTGTTGTCATTCTGCAAAGTTTTTAGGTGAAAATTCACCGGTTTCTTATGTGGAAACATCAAAATTTTGAGCGATAGCTCTAGCATGTAAAATTGAATAACAGTAAGGACATTTTTATGTAGCAGACCAAGCCAGTCGGTGTGGTCTTCGAAGTCAACATTGGCATCATAAACGTTTTTTCAGCAGCCGTGCCGCGGCGCAGTTCACCTCTCCTCAAACAACTCAATTTATCCAAAGTTATGCGAGCAATCGAACCAAGGGAGAGGGGGGGGGGATATACGATACTTTCAGGTCCCTCACGACAACTGAAAGCTCTCCTCCTCTAGCAACTGAATTTTCTTACGCCCTGACACTTACCCTTTTTCACTTCCCATGAATAATGTTTCTACTTATTGGCGCGTTTTAACTAACCAAGAAACTGTGCAATATTTTGACTGTTATTTCCTTGGAATTAAAACCAGCTTGAACTAGTACATAGGGACATATGGACACTGCAAATTGTGCCAGTTGCTAAAAATAGCGTTTGTTTTACATGCCAAGAGGTCTAGCAACTTGTTGTGCGGCGACTCTCGCAAGGTAGAGTCGTAATAGAATTTAAAGAAAATTTAGATTCAATTTTAGAAGATTTTTGTAAAGAAAGCGTTTTCACAAACCCTCAGATGTACGGCTTGTTTGTACCAAGCGCACAATTTGTAGTACGATTTCGGCTAATCACTTATATTAATACGCGTTTTTTGTGTATGTGTACAAAATAACGATGAATATGCATAATTAGTGAAATTCCTTACACTTTTTCAACATTTTCAACTAATTAATGGTCTCCATTATTATCGATAAGGAATTTGGAAAAAGTAAAAAAAACTGTCAGAAAATTATATTACTTTGCCAACATTCGCAAATCATTCGAAAAATAGAGTACAGTGAAACCTCCTTATAGCGGACATCCTTTATAGCGGACACCTCTCTACAACGGACACTTTTCTTGGGAACGGATGAAACGACGGTCAAACTCTCATAACAAAACCTCCATGTAGCGGACACTTTATACCGGACACCTCTATATAACGGACATCATTTCAAGGTCCCGATTGACATTGCCCCCTGGAACTGACCTCTTTACAGTGGACAGGCTTAATAATGGTCATACAAAACAAATTTTTGTAAAGAATTTGTTTATATTTACTTAAGACAATGTTTTACATTATTATTTAATAATTCTTCAATCTTTTGTATGATATCTTTCAGCCAGTTTATGGCTTTTTCAGGGCCATAAAAACGAAAATTTCCAGGGATTGCCAGGCCGTATCCACCTCCGCGGTTAACGCGTTTCCCAGTCACTATAATTTCCATAGAGGTCGATTTCAATACACCCTAATAGCCCCGGGATGGTTTTTGAAGAAATTTGAGCTAATTTTGGGAAGAACCTCTATGTAGCGGACACCTCTCTATAGCGGACACTTTTTTGAGGTCCCGATGGTGTCCGCTACATAGAGGTTTCACTGTACTTGTATTTTTTAAAAGGAAATAAATTTTTTTGAATTTGAAAATTATTTCAATTTTTATTCAATTTCATTCAAACTTTCGTGGCGCTTGTCATTATTTTAGCCAGCCTCTAATCATGGAAGACATCATAAAACATCCTGAGAATTATATTTTGTCAATAATTGCTAGTATTTCTCCTGCATTTTCCCTCCCCCCTCTTCAAACCAATGTTGAATTCAAGCAGCGTTGCCCAGTCGAAGTGAAATCTTTCAGCTAATCCCTACACAACAACAACAAAATGGGGGAAAAGGTTATTTTAGCAGCAACTTTATTAACTGTGTATTAGAGGTTTTCTAGGCGGTTTAGAATCAATTTAAATTTAGTTAACTACGTTAATCAAATGAATTTTTGTAAAGCTTGTTTCCTTTTTCGTGTGTCTGTAGCACGACTATGAAATCACGTGACAAAGGATGGGAATCAGGCTTAAGTTTGAAGAATTTTGTCAAACAGATTATATAACCTCTCTCCTGCGGAAGTAAAATTTTCAAAAAAGTTTTATTGCAAAAGCTACTGGCATCACTGCATAGAGTTTAAAGAGAGGAGGAAAAGAATGGTATTTATTTTTGCGTATGTACAGAGTTCATTGACTCAAGGTACATCCGCTGAAACTGCGTGTGTGATTGCAAATTGACAGCGGTTTCTTGGTGTTATGATTTGCACTTACGGTAGACACGATCAGAATCGCAGAAAAGTTTCCGCTTTAGAGAGACGTTCGCTATATATAGAACTTTCTCAAATTGCCATATAATGCTTAGGAAACCTACTCCGAGTGTTATAAATCGTATATATGCAATATGTCACTTAAAAAGTGAAACAAATTTAAGACTTCACAACAAAAAACTTCGAGACCTTGCTTTTAGCACACACAATTTAACATTTCGAACTTGTCTTCGGTAAAATGCTGGCAAATTTCTTTCAAAATCTGTTTTATTTAAGCCATTGTTAAGCGCGTCCGCTATAGAGAGGTCAGTTCAATAGATAACGTAAACTGGGACCTTGAAATAACATACGATATAAAGATGTGTCCGGTGTAAAATTTCCGCTATATTGGTGTTTTTTTTATACGAGTTTGACCTTCATTTCATCCGTTTCTGAGAAAGTTCTCCGCTATAAGTAGGTTTCACTTTAGTTGCAATCAAAAAGTCAAAATTGCAATTTGCAAAAAAGTACTATCCATGGATAATTAATGTCAATGTCCCAAGAGATGCAACAGAACTCTCACACAGGATATCAAAACCGTCAATTTATATCTACAAATTTGTTGCTGGGAGTAAACCCTTTCCACACCGTCCCCCCACCCCTGCAAGTGACTAGTGACTGGCTGCATGAACATTATGTACAGTTCAACAGTGTACCCAAGCCAACAACTCACTGTTGATGTCGTTACTTAAAAGAATCCATCTGAAAATGTAAACTTCGGATTTATTATCTTGGGCAAAATTTTCTACATTTTAACAGTATTATGAAAGTAAATTTGTGGTTTTACTTCACAAGTGTTTACACAAACGACACAAGGTACAAACGACACGGTACAAACGACGTCAACGGTACAAACGACGTCGACGGTATGTTTGTTTACCGTATTATGGATGTACCGCATTTTTATTTTTATATTACTTACTTTTATAAGGAACCGGATTGTAAGCTTCTTAGGGCACCAAAATGTATGAAACATTTCGGACCAGAAATGCATTATTAATTTTAGTATAAAAAGAAGATCATTTTTTCTCATAATTATCTGTAAATTATCTTTTATAACTAGAAAAATTCGCAAATGACGTCATCAGCACCAGTAATCTCGTCATACACATGACCAACAAAATAAAAAACTCTGGTCTGCATTATATACACTGGTATGTATCTTTGATAACACAGCAACATTTACCAGCATATATATAGAATAACATCAGAAATATAACAAAACAACAACAGTGTTGTCCCAGATCACTTTTATTTAGGTTTAGTTCCCAGCGTTTGGTTTCTAGTCATTTTCACTAGAATTGTTTTCTTGTGTTTTGGCAGCTTCTGAAGTTGAGATAAATCAATCAGACAAAAAACGTTTTTAACAACGAATAAAAATTACGAAAACGCTACCATCGTTACTGTAAAGAAAATTGATGATATCGGCCGCCAACTTTCTAACTCTGAGAAGTGAGCTGTGGACGCTTCAATCGAAAGCGGCCTAATACTATTTTTTATTTTTTAAATAACCAATGAGTAAAAAATTGGCGGGAAATTCGAGGAAATAGAAAAACTTTCCCCAAAGTCACAATATGTCAACATCAAAATGTCATAGAGAGAGAGTGGATACACAGATATGCCATAATAAACCTTAATCTACATATATGCGACATCTGCATAATGTACTGTGTGTGTCGTTAATGTGTTGTGAGTTCATCTGCAGTTCCAAGTTTTGGGACCGTGGATCGAATCCCATTCGCTGTTAGGCAGAATGTTAGCGATGCATCTCGAACCCAGAAGGTTAAATATATGGATTTGAAGCATTTGACATCGCTTTTTTCTTTACTCAAACAATTAATTGGTCAGCGTTGAATCCGACACCATTTTCGTGTCTCACTTGAAAACGCAATCATATACTTACCCATTGACGAAATTCAGATGATCATTGAGTTCTTCAGACACTCGTATAAGTGAAATATTAGACAGCTGCTGTTGTTAAAATTTGGAATTTAATTTGAGCCAACCTTTGCGAACAAACAAACAAAAACAACAAAGAAAAGTAAATAAAACTAAATTTATAAAAAGGGATTCTTAAATCTCAAGTGGAGTTAATTACGCTTTCATTATATTCGCCCACAATTTTTATTTACCCGCTTCATACAGAAGCTGTTGCTTAGCATTTTGTTTAAAAACATTGAGCCTCATATTGCCTATAAAAAAAGCCTGGATGGAGAATTCAAACCGCAATGAAATTTCGTCGTGCCTGAATAAAGTTTTTTATATCGGGTCCCGGCGAACTATGTACAATAAATTCATTTTGAGCATACCGTGGAGTGAAAATAAACTTGCGCCTCATTCTGACTAACAATTAACAGTGATATCTTATTAAAAATAAATAGTCAATCGGTCTTAAAAAAAGTTGGCAAAAATTTAGTCACTACCAAAGAAATTTATAAATCTTTTTTTACTGACTTAATCCGTGATGACGAAGAAATTTACTGTTTAAACAAATGATACCTTAATTCTATTCTTATTTCTATCTACCTTGAAGGGTAGAAATTTTCACAACTGAAAGATTCGAGAGTTGAGGACAGAAAATTCGCGGAAGAATTTTTCACGAATTATACCTGCAAAGCATATTTCGCGGGGAAAAATTGCGAAATCTCCCGAAAAAAATATATGAGAATTTCCAAAAATCAGAGGACATTTTTCGTATTTTTAGGTCTTTTCATTTTCAAAAATAGACCTAGAAGCTGTTTTGGTGATCAGAATGTTTCCAATAGATAATGTTGTTTCAAAATTTTGTCTTAAAAATAAGTTAGTCTTGTGCTAGCTACATTTTTTCTTCATCATCAAAATTATCAAAACTATTTCTGTCTGCAATCAAGGAATCTTCGATGACCTGTTCATCTTCACCGTCGCTGTTAAAATTAGTGAAGATTCTTTTGCAGCATGTCTTCTTTGTGAGAATTCGTTTAAGATTCGCGAAAATCATTTTTTTTACGCAAAAACAGGTTTTACTCGAAGAGTTCGCTGTCTGCTTTTTTGTTGACCTAACACTGTCTAAAAAGGCTAAATCAGGAAAGAATAACTTTGTGGGCAGGGGAAGATAAATACAAAACGTACTAACGTCATGAAATCATGGGTGGCAAAGTATGCCTCCCTGAGCTATTTTTAGATGACATGCTTAAGTATATTTGACAGACAAAGCTAGTTGGTAATTATGCTCACATCAGCGTGGTTTAGTGGTGCGGGACCTTTTTGTATTTATATAACACCGTGCACCTTGCAATTGCTGGGAATTATTTCAGACATTAAGCGTTTTTTTTCCTTGTTTATCAAGTTTTTGATGCTGGAATTTGATCAAGTATCTTTGGAATTTACAAATGTGTAACTACGTCAGCTCTTCAGTAACACTCAAGTGAGATGCAACGACAAAAATAGCAACACTTAAGAAATAATATTGAAAGTATTACCACATCTACACAAATAAATATGCCTTTCCTTCGCTCTGTCTTTCATACAACGAATGTGTCACGATTTTCAATGGGGTTGAACTTTGACCAACAATAAACAAAACACTGTCAACTTGAAACAAAATTAGAAGTTATGCTTTTAAAATTCACTCAATATTTTGTACAGATTTGCTCACGTAGAGCAACCCTGTTATTTGAGTGTTGTGATTACGTTTGTAAAAGCTTAGATTTATTATTTTAGCATGAGAATTTGTATTATACTGTCATAGTTTCTTGGTTTTTATGAATATAGTGAAAAAGATAATAAGATAAAGATAAGTAAAAATAGACCGAATTTAAGTACAGAAGGTTATCTTTGTTTGAAATGGTTTTTTCGTTTCCTTAAATAATTATTTTTTAACTCCGTTATCTAAAAACATCGTTCGAGAAATATCAAATAATCAACCACGGTATTATGTGCGTGCGATATTATCTTGTACAATTGGAGCTAAAATCATAATATCTGGATAATTAAACGGGATTATTTCACATTATTCACGTGTAAATTTCAAATTATCTCATTTTTAATGTAATCTACGTTTTTGAATCAAATTATTATCAAACATATTAAACAGAATATAATAAAAATCTAGCTTCTTATGTAATGATCTATTTCTCTGGCCTATAAGTTTGATGTTCACATACCGCATTTTGAACTTTTTTATTAATTTTGTCGCGATGTCTAAAAAGTTTTAAAAATCTTGGCTAGTTCACATCAATGCAGACGTAAGTAGCTAACATACGCATGCATAAGATTTCAATCCAATACCTTCAATATATGAGAATAATAAAATGCAAGAAAAACACATGTCGCGTCTGCGTTTACGTCATGTTTTTACAAGCATTTTTCTTGCCCTTCCGTCACAAATTTGACCACCCATTTCGTTTTTCCTTTACATCGAAATTTGAACCGTATACAGTAAAATGTTTAAAAGAACACAATTAGGAACAAAAGTAAACAGGTTTGAATACAAACAGGCCAAAACAGAATAACGTTGTAACCAGGATCAAACATTCTCACCTGCCTCGTTTTTACGTTTTCATGTTTTTAGACCAACCCATCTATTTAAATGAGTACTCCTGCTTAATAGAGAAAATCTACACCTTTAATTTTTAATGTGAAATATTCACCGAGTGTCTCCCTCAAATGGGTGTCCCTCTATTCCTATAATAGAGCTCATTTACTAATATAGTGCTTAGAGGGTGTTCTTTTGGGAATTATTAAAAAAAGCTAAAATAGTAGAATCAAATAAACGCCCGGGCGTTTTTTAACTTTTTCTCGATTTTCAGGGGCGTCTAATCGAAGAGGGAGGGGGCGGTTAAAAGAGCAAGGCATTTAATATGTTTTTGTTTTATGTATAATGTCCACATCATCATCCATATCGTGGTGCTGCAGCGACAATATTTTCTTCTTTCATTCAACCTTTCCTCCTGGATTCAAAATTTTCTTTAAACTGCGTAACATTCAACATTTGCATTATGTTTTGAATAAGTGCTCCTCTAAAGGGTACGTTTACTAGAGGATACGTTTAATGAAAAGAATCTTTGAAAAAAGGGGCGTCTAATCAAACAAGGGCGTTAATTCGAAACATTGCGATATAATTAATTTTTAACGGCCATATACATTTCGTGCGTTGTTTTCATGATTGTGCTTGGTATTTTTAATAACTCTTTCCATGGAGGTAAGTGTAAGATGGTAAAACTGAAACCACAAGCCCCCGAGACGAGATTCGGTGTGATGTAAATGATTTGATTTCGTGTGGAGTACATTGCATATGCCCCCATATAGCAGGAGAGGAAGTAGAAATGATTTAATTGTGTGTAGAGAAAAAATGGATATACGCGCATATATCGGGGCAGCAAGTAGAAACAACAGGCCGACTCGGTTGTAAAAATCCAATTAACAAAGAAACTTATAGTGAAATTTGTGAAATCTGTTTTTGAAAAGATAAGAGGAATAGCGGAGTATATACTGTCTGTGGGGGATCTTATAGCTTTTCTTGAAAAATCTGTATCTGAGGGAGATTTTTGTTTTTCTGCGCTAATGCATTCAGGTGCGTATCAGAATTTTGGAAAAAAGCACTTGTGGAATTATTATTCGTTTTTTTTTTTATGTAAAAAGACAGCTTAAGAGAGAAGTAAAAAGGTCAGAACGTCTAATATTAAATCTGCGGAGGAAAGAAGCTTCGTTACTATGGAGAGCAACGTTATGGAAAGCATCTTTATGGAGATCAACTTTATAGAGAGCAACTTTAATGGAGCCATCGAAAGTACCTCCATGGTGGAGCGTAGTCGAGGCGTTGAAAGTTCGCCTTGAAATCAAAAGAATGGTGGTTTGGTCCAGAGCTTAGGCATGTTGGTAAGTGGTTTTGCCATAGCTCCAGGTAGGTCATAAGAGGGACAGTTTATATCTAGCTTCTAAATCAAGATCACAGAACCGTGTTTACAATGGCTGATAAATCGCTGTTCGCGAAATATGTGTGAAATTACAACTTTCCCTAGATGCATGAGCGGTGCACATAATATGTACGACGACCAAAACTTTCTGTGTTTTTTCTACATTCTAGTCTTCTCTATGGTAAAAGCCGTCGTCTGTCTGTTTGTCTGTCTGTTACGAAAACACGAAATGCGATATATAAAGGACGGGCGACCCCGTGAATTTTTTCACGGGTGACCGACTAGTCTTTTTAATAACAGCACTATGGTCAAAATGGCTTCTTTATCGCTACTTCCAGCAGTAGTGTCTTAAACACTGCATAAATATTAAGAAGCAATAAAATAGTGAACGATAAAAAAGAATGTTTTATCTTCTCATTATTAATTCTATTGTTGTCCGTGTACCTGGAAGTCTTAATTTTTAAATCTATCTAAACTTCATGTAAAAATCGTTAGTTGTAAGATTCTTGGGCGTTATTTTATTTAACTTAGGTTGGTTTCCATTTTTATAAATCCGTGTCTGTTGTTGTGCAATATCTCTTGTCTCGCTTTGTACAACACGTGTTTCAATAAAGTTGTTGGTGACTGTTGCTCAACATTTTAAGGTAATGAAAACCGACCTTTATTGTGTAAAGGGTCAAAAATTCTCATTTTAAGGTACTGAACACTTAGACAGAAGAAATAACAAAGAATAGCTTTTTTTAACGATATTAATATTATTATATTAACTATTTCACAAATATGGAGGTTCAATAAATATTTTTTTTTAAAAAATGGCATTAGGAAAAAAATAAGTTGGGACAACATGAATGATGTGGTAGGGCTGTCTTAGGAGCGTATGGGGTGGGGATATTCATGAAAAAAAAGTTAAAAGTTAATATAACTTAAGGATTGTCTTTTTTGTTCATCGACCAGCGATGCTTGTATTGTTGACATCATGAAATCATCCACGTTTCCATGGTAACGACATACTTCTCCTTGTTTGATCAACAAGTTCTAAACGTTTTGAAACTCTAGCGGTCGCAAAGTTAGCACGGTTGATTTTGGAGGTTGCTTTTTCACGCTAGGCTTTTTCTTAGTTGCATAGCAACACAAACCAACAACAATCACCACTAACAACAAAACCAAACACGCTAAAATTCCGGCAAGCAATACCACCACGGTACTTTCTGAATGCAGAACAAATTTCGGAAGGAGGGTATCAACTTTGTTCTCCTCCTCTTGACTCAAAGCCATAAAAGCGCTGTGACTATGGTTTACTCTACGAAATTGATTCACTGTCGATGGCCTGTGTGTTGCGCCTTTGATTAAGGCTTTATCTGCAGGCCACGTAATGAATTTGTCGCATCCCGAGGTGCATCTTGGATCAACTTTAGCTTTCCCATAACAATAAGAACATGACATGTAAATCGTCACCATCTTTTGTGTTGACACAGTGACAGTAGGCTTCGGCGTAGTATCACCATTTGCTAAAAATAAAAAATTCATGACACTAAATAATTGCGTGGAAGAAGGAACGGCAATTCGTTGATTGTTGTTATCGTTACGGCAGTGGAAGGTTCTCAATATCTCGAATACTCGAACTTTCAAATAAACTTGTGGGTTTTTAGTTTATTACCCTAAGGAAACTAAACAATCTATATTTTGAACAATTGACTTGATATGGAAAAGACTGTAAATATGATGTTGTAAATAAATAAAAAAGAAATAAAAAAGAAATAAAAAAGAAATCAAAAAAGAGAAAAATTACTTGTGCTTTTTTCCCACGTGCTTTTTGCTTGAATAAGAAGCGAGCAGTACACAACCAACAACATTGATATCTTTTGCATTTCCATCTTTGCTTTTTTTCTCTGCTTTAACTATTTCAGTCTTTTTCTTTCAGCGTAAATCGTCTGAATGATTTCTTGATCCTACTACCCTTTTTATATCTTTTCTACTATAAAATTTGGCACATGTCCAAAATCACTCCATGAATGAACGATCAAAGGAGGTTATTTAGCTTGTCCATCAAATATTAACTTTGTTTTTGTTTCTGGTAATATGTTTTTTATACAAACAATATTAGCTAAATGCAATGCGTCAAAACAACTTCATGTTTTCCTGAATAGAACTTGGAATTTCGAAACACTCCGGGAAAAAGTTTTATTAGGTGCCAAACCCAACTCTAATCTTGAACAAAGATTCCTTTTATAATAACATACTGTTTTCATTGTTGGCCAAGTCAACGAATAGTGGGCGTAAAACCTCTGTGGCTTAGGGCCATTAAATTTCTCCATGAATAAATTGTGATTATTAAGAGTTGTATTGTGGCGTTACAATAGATTTTACAGGGCGGGAAGACAGATGTTTTGTTTTTCTTTTTACCCCATCCCCTTTTTGCTAGAAGCCCTTTTCGCAATATTCGCTGTGAAACGACGACAACAACAACAACAACAACAGCGGCGATCTGGGACTTTATTTCAAATTCCGCCCCTAAGTTTAAGAAGCGATTTGCCAGGTCAATTTGACAAAACAAAACATAAACAAGGGCGTGCTAAATAGGCTTTTAAGCTACTTTGAAAACCTCTTATGTGTATGAAAATATGAACATAATATTTTTCGCCTGTCAACAAGTGTTTGTCGTGCTAATGCACTCAGTAATAACCAACCTAAATATTCTGAGCTAAATCAAACAAACAAAAAACAGAGAAAGATAAAAGATTTAAAATTGAGCGAAGTTCATCCATCACACAGTTGAGAAAGGAATTCTTGAGAACCAAGAAGGTGCTGTAGCCATGGATAGGTAAGACATTAGGCGTTGTTATTTCTCGATGACACATCTGTCATTAATTTAGCCCTGTAGACCACCCAAATGCTACTAATCCCGCAGAAATACAAATCAAAATACAATATTGACGGGTGAAAGACAAATATTGGCTAAACAAACTATATATGGCAAGATCTTATGAACAACTTTATGAATTACATGACAAATAAATACGATGTTTGTATGTGTGCTTTCTGATACTTCTTGTCAAGTCTTATTACTGACTGTCATATGATTTTTGTTTAGGGAATTCAATTTGAAGCTTTGCTAACTTTCATATAATGAAATCTAGCCATCTTGTTTCTTATTGGGTTTCGAACAAATTAAGTTTTGGCAAGAAAAAAAGGTCGCAGTCTCTTGAATTAAACGTATACTTAAAGGTCTGAATAAAAGCAGCGTGAATTCTTTTATAAAAATCATCAAAGCTCAAATTCCGAAATGGTGCATATTTTGAAACGTTGTAAATTGATTGTTTTCCTGATCTATTCTAACATGTCTCAAATGTCATCGCATTTTTAAGTTTTAACGTTAGTCAATTTTTTCAACAATTAATAATCAATAATTATTTTTTATCTGCACATTTTCTTAATCTACTGATAATTATATCATTGTTTTTCTGACTCTAATTTTTGTTAAAAAATTTAAGGTGATCTTGTGGATTATAAACCGGTTTCTCAGATAAATTGCTGTGATTTTTAAAAGGCAATTTGGGTGGTCCAGTATAAATCATTTCTTTTTTATAAAACAAAGATAAGTGCACATGTGTTAAATTTTAGGTTTAAAAGAGAATTGATAAGTATAGCTACTGCTGAACATCGAATTTTTAATTTAACATTTTTTCATGAATCAAAACGGTGAAAAAAAAGATACAAAAAAAAGTGACCAAATTTCGGATTGGTGTCTAATATTTTGCACCAGCTAAAATCTGTTACCGACTTTTTCGGCAACTCAGTTTTATTCGATTTCTCCTTTTCTTTTTTAAGACTCATATGGCATAAAAATAAGGATACAAAAGCTGAATTTATTTTAAATTATTTTTCTTTAGTTGAAATAATTATTGTTAAAGTAAAGAAGTCGTAATAAATTCCTTTGTGCATACTTTATAAACTCAACAAGTCTTTAAAAAGGCAGAATTTGTTGGTAAAATTTAGTCGGTAAAAAGTCACAACATTTTGTGCAGCTGACTAATATATTCAGTGATTAAAAAATATTAACGACTCTTTTATACCAACGTTTTACTAACCAAGCATTTACTCATCAAAAAAATTGTTTTTTAAGTTCTTAAACTCTAAATGGATATATGTTATGGGAATCATTGGCACTCTATTTCGAACGGGTTATCAACTTCCAATTTAATTTTTAGCGTTTCTCACTTTTTTCGTTAAATTGACTTTTTATTGAAAAAATAGGCCAGCCTAATTTGCAGTTGTATAAAAAAACTGTACTACATAAATATATATATACGATGCTACTTCATGGTTACCAGTTATTAATTTTTTAAGCGCAGGATCAAACGTTTCTGTAAACATGATTTTGAATCACCTCCAACAACAACCAAGAAAATTTATATAACAACAAGGAACATGTCATAGAAAGCCATCATTTCTATATTTCCTTCCAATCTTACCACAGTAGCACGAAAAAAGGAAAAAAATGGTTAGTATGCTAAAAAATGGAATGTAAAATAAAATCTTAAATTACAGAAATGACGAGGAAATTTTCTTATTCATATAACCTAACTAAAATAGCACAATGTCTTTATAACCAAAATATTCTTCCAGAAAATTATATCAATATCAAGGCACAAAATTAACGGTCACGAAATTAACACGAACAACTTATAAAATAATAATGAACAACTTAATTAACGCGGTTTAGCTTAACTAACTTCCAAAAAAGCATTTAAAAAACGCGCGATCGGGAATTATGTGTATTTTGAGAATGGGATCATTAACAACCAATTTATCTTGTTTTCTTAAAAACGGGTGAGCGAACCATAGCAGGACAATACTAACTTTTCTTGCGTCAGTCAATGAAAGTGAAGACGTATGCGTGTGTGCGAGAGAGAGCTTTGTATTACGCTTTTGCTAAAAAATGTATTTTTAAACCTAATCACAGGTTGTGAATTAACTAGTAATTTTTTTAACGTTCGGTATATTTACGTTACACTTTAATAAGGGCATTTAATTAACACGAATTTATTTTTGTATCTTGTTAATTTCCTTTAATAAGGTATTTAGGCGAGGCAGCTTCTATTTATCAGAATTTTTCCTTTATTTAAACCGTTTATCGTTTCATGATCAATCAAACTAATTGGAGTCCAAACACAATATCATCATAGTAACCGAATAAAATAGTTTTATCATCATAGTAACCGAATAAAAATGTACAAATATTTCACATTTATAATACTCTAGCGGTAATTGTGTCTTATCCGTTCCAAAACGTTTGAGAAAAAACTTACACAAAGAAGGTTTTCCGTGCATTAACCACAGTGTTTCCTCTGCTTCAAATAATTTGACAAAACAGTGAATGAGGATACTCACAAGGATTTTGAGACTTTCGTTCGTTACGTGACGAGTTCTTAAAACTACAAAAATATGCTTTGTTTTTCTCCAACAGAATCTCAAACGCCGAATTCAAATCAATCAATGAACACAAAGAGGCCATTTTTTTAGTGCGTGGTCACATTTACCTCTTGCAAGAACAACCAATATGATCACGACCACAGATGACCACGATTATTGTTTACGTCAGAGTAGCCGTTTACCTTTATGATTTAAAAGTGACATACCTCATTGAGCCAAAGTTGCAGGCTTTAAGTTATAAACTTCAAGGTGACAAAATAAGGGCCGAAAAAAGGGTGAATGTCGACAAACTTAATCTCAACTGAAAAAAAGTTAAACAAAATTCTCCAACGTTTGTGTTCTAATTTTGAAGGCATTTCGACTCTTAATGTAGTAAAAAAGTTAAAGTAAAAAGCAGCAAAAAAATTAGGCACCAAAGCAAAAAGTTGGTGAACCTGATTGGTTGATAGAAAATAATCACTGCGTCAAAATTGGGTCACTGTTTCACATAAGGTATTTTCAAATAAACACTGTTTATTCTGGTACAAGTATCGCGCAATGACACTCTCCCTCACTGACACCCCTGTTCCACAACACCATCTTGCATTCCTCAAATCACATATTATGTAATCATATTATAGAATATGAGTGGGCGAAATTTCAGAGAAGTGTTGACATATAAAAAGTTCTGTTGATATGTAGCAACCAAAACATCCTCGTATTGCTGAGAGCTATCAAGTGAAACCGACACGAAATATACATTACTTGAGAGGTCCTCGTGCGCCTACGTAGACTGACGTTATCACAGTTAGTATTTATATTTTAAGTAAATAGTCCATTGAAGACAGCGCTGTATGCGTATGTAAAAGTGAAGTGTTTCCAAGCTAAACTTATTGCAGAAACGAACCAACTCCATTTCATCAGAAGGGCGGTTAAGCACATATTTAAGTTTAATTTGAAATTTTGTCTTCGTAGGAAGGGGGAGCATGATATTTCGCGAAATTCTGAACATTTGATACATGAACATTTTCATCAATGGAAAGATAAAGGAAGAGAGTATTTACTTTCGGATTCTATTGACAAATTATATTCTTTGTTTCTCACGTTCCGCAAGGAATATCTCGCGTTCTGAAGAACGATCTTACGTGACTGGAGTTAAACGTGACTATTAATTCTTTGGTGATATTTGCTTTGCGTGACAGCAAACAGACTTCCGCGCATTTGAAAACGGTGCACGCAAGCCTAAGATCTTTTAATCTGGCAACGTAATATGTTGCTAAAACCCTGATAAAAGTAGTAAAAACCAGTCAAATTTGTTGGTTTTGGAACGTAAATTAATATTTGCTTATGAATGTGTGCCTCCCTTTTTCTCAACGTTTCATCAGCGCAACAACGAAAGCTTAACACACTTTACACAACTTTCTTAGCAGAAAACCATTCCAAAGTTTACCGGATATAAGAGATGTTGTCGTAGGTTTAAGTTAAAGATGTTTTTGTCTTGAAGCCGTAATTGGTTAAAAAGGAACACATATTTTACATTTGTAATCGTATAGCGGTGTTTCTCTATCTGTTCCAAAACGTTTGTAGCCTAGTTAAATAATCTTTCTTCAAAGATAACCAATTCAGTTTCTCTCAAACGAAAGCTTAGACGCAAACAAATGTCAAAGCAAATCCCTAAAATTCAAATTTTCCCACCTTAACTGTTCCAATTTTCTGGTGGTAAGAGAAATTATGCTAGCTCTCCTGGCTAAAACGTTTGAGAAAAAGTTACACGACAGTAAGTTTTTTGTCGCCACCATACTTTCTTTGTTTTAAATTCCTTAGTAAAAAAGTGAAAAAAGTAAGTGTTGTATCAATAGTACATAACAGTAAGAAAGTAAATCATAGAAAAATCTTGGAGAAAAAAGTCGAAAAAATTAAGGGACAGAATACATTCGCACTGTGAAATTCTAGAAAAAATATTAGGCTATTATTACTGGGGTAAGCTGATCTACATTGGTTCCTCTAGCTGGGATAAAGTATATCTTGGCTCGAATACAATTTTCATCAGAGATTGATTATGTCGCGTGACATGCCGTATATGCTCATTAAGCATGTGCACTATGTGAAAATTATCTCAGTTATTCAAATGAGTGAAATCCTCTGATATAAACTCGCTCGTATTATGAAAAAGGGATGAATGTAAGTTAAAGGACTTGTAATTCTTTATTCATCACTCACTGCTGACCTCTCTAGTGTCCAGTTTCCGTCATCTTCATTTGACTCTGACATTCAACATAACTTTTAAAAAGATAAATGAATTTATTTTTGTTTCTTTGGCGCGCCTTTATCACGTGTCCTAGTCTTTTTACGGCTGTATCATCTTACGACTCATCACAAGTCGATAGAATTGACCCTCCCACCCACCCTTAGATTAGAATGATATTCGTAGGACATATATTGAGGAAAGAAATATATACACGGTATATTTGTGTGTTAGATATTGTATGACACTCGCTGTACCTTTCTAGACTGACTCTACTGTCCTTTTTAGACTGACTCTACTGATAAAGAAGTAAAGATAATAATAAATAAAGTTATTTTTGTTTGAGGTATTAATTATTTGTTACTAGTTGGTGATACACAAAGCAACCATCTGGACCTTAAAAAATTCAAAAGTATTTATAAGACAATATAAAATTTGGATCAATTGCTGGAATTTGATATTCATGTCTTACAAGTCACAAAGTTTTTGCTTCCTGACAAAATTTCCAATGAACTTTTTGTATAACTGCAAGATAGTTTTTTTAATTATTTATATTATTTATTTATATATTCCAAAATATGCTATTTTTATTCGATTCGTATTGATTGTGGAAAGATTATTCAGGGAAGTATTTGACAAAAATTGGGGCGGTAAACGAATGAAGAATGCTGAGGATGACTGTGCATTTATTCTTTTTAACATCTACAGTTTGGCCAAAATAGAAAATATCTCAACAAAAATATAAACAATAATGGCGTTTCCAGTATGATCACAAAAAAATTTCTTCTTGTATTTTTGTTGGGTGCAAGTTTGTCTAAAATTAAAAACATAAGAAACCAAATAAGCATGCTGGGCAAGACATGATGACATCAGAATGTGGTATTGTGAACAGGGCCAGGCAGAAACTGGAAAGTCGATGAATTCCGCAGAAAAAATCAGTATCAAAATTAGGGATTCCAAACTGCAATTGAACTTTCATGGGTGATAAGGTGAATTTATCGCCTTGTTTAAATGTCAATATTCCAGTGTGCGATGACGCACCCGTAATTTTAAGATGAATAATAAAGTTTCAGGTAAGTGCTGTCAAAAGGCCAAAATATTCTAATATTGTTGGCACGACTGGCATGCCAAACTTAAACGTGAATCAGCGCAGCAAAAACATATTTTAAGATGGTTGGTAGACCGCCGCGCATGTCAAAGCCGCTAGCGGTTACTTGAAAGCTAACAAGGCTGCTTTTCATAATCAGTATATTGGTTACTATGAATAATTAATGATTTGTCTTGCTTTTACAATTTCTTCGGCTAGTAAAAGCAACTTGATTGACTCCTCGTTCTTAACTTGCCCATGGCGAGGACGATGGATCTTGGTTGCTGATTTTTTTTACTGCTTCAACACTGTGAATTTGAAGCTAAATAACTTGGAAACGAGTGAAAATGACGTTATCTTTTTATCCATTCGTAAAAAGCACATAATCTTATACATTTTCTTTATCAGCGTTTCAAGCGCTACAAAATACAGATTTTAAATTTAAAAATATTTTCTCCAGCGCGTCGGATCCAACCATAGTGTTCTCCTACGTCACTTTTATTACTGTTTCGAAGATCCTAAAAAGACACATGAATTTTGATAACGAGTCGTTAACGTCGCCGGTTTGTTAAAAATTTTACAACAACCATGGTCCATTAAAAAAATGATTGCAAGAAATGGATATGGCAAAGGAAGATTTATTGAAACGTAAAAATATTTAGGAAATTTCTTCTCTGTTCAAATAGTCAAATGATCAAGCGATCAATGCAGCCACCTGTCATTACCGATGCAACAAAGTGCTGAGCACATTGGTCGAGAACAAGACTAAAGTCAAGACATCATGAAAGTCTATCCAAGAGAACTTCCTTGGCGATAAATTTAAAAAACAACAGTCTAAAACATCAAAAGCACAGCATAAAGTAAACAGATGGCGAGGCAGCAACAGTACCCTCTCAAATTTTTCATTTCTTCATTTCCGAAGGGCCCTCTGCCGACAGAAATACGTGGTGCAAAGAAAACGAACTTATAATTAATCTGAAGAAAGGAAAAACTGAGGCTCTATTATTTGGAACATCAAAGAAAGTAAAAAATCAGCTGGTCAACTTTAACATCACAGTTGACCATCAGAACGTTTTGATAGCAAACGAATATAAGTATCTTGGTGTCCTTATCGAAAGTTCGCTCTCGATGAATACTTTCTTTGAAAAATGTTATAAGAAAGCCTCATCCCGTTTAAACCTTCTGTCGAAAATCAGATACGAAGTCGAATTTGCAATACATTCAAATGGTAAAATGTCCCTCCCAAATACTTTAAGATTTCTCGGAATGAGTCGAACACGAAATTCAAAAAATGCTTCAAAGGAATGCAAAGTACCATGTCAAGGGCAATTTGTAATAGTAATAACATGGTTTCGAGGGCTATTTGGGAAAATTAAGCCCGAGTTTCAATTTTAATGTTTGTAATGTTTTTAATGTTGTCAACATTACAGAATTTGCTCGCCAAAACAAATTTTTCTTTGGGAGGATCATTGAAAAAAAACACAAAATGGTTACTCGTTGGTTACTCGGTTCTGAGGTTCCGCATAGAAAGAAAAAAAATTCGCAGCTGTGAAATTTTGTCGACAAAATGCTTAGTTTTTAAACACATTAGGACCGAGACTTTGCCAAAAATTAAGCACGTTTACAGCTGAAATTCAGACATTCAAAAAATATTTATATATATTGTTCTATTTTCCTTTTTACTGGATAAAAACCTAAAAAATAGAGTGCCATTTAAAAAAATACTTTCTACTTTTTCATATATATATGGAGATTTATGATAAGCTATATGCTCTATCAATTCATATTACTTACAAACTGTAAGTATTATGGTAAACCATCACAATGCTTAAAACAAATGTATGATTATTGATAGTCAGTAAGACAGAGAGTAGTGACAGATGGAGTGTGACAGTTACATAATCACAACAGCCAATAGCTATATAATTTTGAATATCATTGGTCGCAACAAATATCAAAAATGCTTTGTTGATTACTCATTCCGCTAAGCTATATCGACAACCCTGGAAAAAATAATTTGAGAAAAGTGTGATAAGAAAATCTTTCCTTTTCATTATTCTTGATGTTGATATTTCTTTAATGCCCCTCCCCTTCCCCCCTTACTTTTCTCTGGCTAAGGTTCGTGGAATTCTCTACTAGTGAAATTCCCAATAAATTTTTCCAGGGTTGTAGCTTAGCTGGCTACTTGCAGTTTTGCCTGGTAGATGTACTGGCTGGCTACTAGCAAGCTAATTTTTTATTTTTTTGGACTGATCAGAGAAATATAAAGTGCCTCTGAGCGTTAGTAAACTATACATTAAGTTTTAGTTCTAAATTTACTGGGAAAGAGTAAAATGTGGCTAGGTGTCCAAAAGATACGCACTTAAAATCTACAATATTCACACTACTCTCTTGTCATACTCTCTCTATAACTGTATTAACTACAATTTTTTTTTGTGAAACTGCCAGTTGAAAGCTTTAAAAGACAACTATTCGTTGATACATTCATCGAACTTACATGCAGATAACTAGCATCCCACCCCAGGGTTTTTTGATTTTTTAATATGAGAGATGACGGCGAAAAATATCCTTGGTATCATTGGCGGATATTAAAATATTACTGGCTCTTTATTTTCGCATAATTATGACGAATTTTTTCCTTAGTCAGCACTTTTTCAGGTCAAGATTAAAATGGCGCATGGAGCCGTGGTCGATTATATTTGTAAACAAAACTTTATAAAGCTAGCCAAATTTATAAAAATGTATTGGCGGTGCTTTGTAGTACCGCCCTCAGTGCAAGCTTTATTAAAATATGACCGACTCAGTCTTGGTGCTGCGTTGTCCAAAAGAAAGAAGATAGCGGCATAAAAATAAAAAAAATAGATAAATAACTGGTAAAATAAAAACAACAACAATTGTCTTTTAAAACGTCCATCATGTAGCTAAGCACCAAAAGGTTTTTAATATGCGTAGCACGTAGCAAGCGATGAAAAATCTACTGTAGACGTGTTAATATCAGCTAGCTTTATGTATTTAGCTTATGTATTGCGGAGATGGTGTAGTAGTAGTGCTTTCGGCTTAAAATCATAAGGTTTCCAGTTCGAGTCCCCACTCCGGCGCACTTTAAATGTAGTGTTGTCAGCCCATTTGGTGCCATCTACTAACCGCTAACCGGCTTGTGTGCTATTTAGCTAGCTACACCTTTTCAAAGTAAAATTTGCAAATTTAGATGACACTGTTCCAGCTAGAAGATTAATTGAAAAGTTGGATTAAATTTTGCAAGAACAATCTATGCAGGGCTTATTTAGATAAATCTGGCAAAATAAAAACAACAAGAAGACATGCGTCTTTAACATCTGCGCTTCGAGAGAAATCAAATGGTCATACGTACGCAATTCACTGCGTCGAGAGCGTGCGGCATGTAATATAAAATTTATTATGTATTGCATATAAAGCATTCATGATACATAAAGACCGTTTTACATTTAGGGTGCACATTATTTTATGAACGTACGTAAATAGTTCAAATCAGTCTTCTTGGCTAAGCCAAGAGTAATTTTTGAGAATGACGGCTGGATAAGGATAAAGAAGCGCGGCCATACTCGCCTCCCCCGGCCTTGTTAGGTTTTTTCATTGGGACGGAACCTGAAGCGCCACCAGTAGGTCAAAAAGAAGAAGAAGCTCTAGAAACGAGGCTGGAAATGCGGCCACAAGTATTATTTTGATCACCATGAAAAAAACGACATTTGAATATCACAACACACTCTAGCCTACTCATAGACTGTGCACTTCGCCTTAGTCGTTTAACTTTGATAAAAAGAGGGGACTGGGAACTATAACATCGTTAGCATCTTTTGGGAGGCAAGTCGTTAATACGCATGCGTACTATTTTCAGAAAATCTAAAACACCAGTGTATGAAAATCGACCAAAGATGCGAAGCGCATTTGATCCACAGTTAGGCTAAAAAAGAAATACACTATTCCATCGCGCCCCTGCTACCCTATCTGTGTGAACCGCAGAAAGGGACCGCGAACGATGTTACACCATCGATAGATTCAGTGCGACCTGCAAAAAAACTCAAAAACCGTTTAACGCTCAATTATTTTCGCTCAAAAGGGATGCCGCGCTATTGGATATATCAACAGAGATAACCAAGAAAAGTCACAAGACCCAGTACAACTAACTTCAGTTATGAACAGTAACAAAATATAAAAGGAGCTTCACATGAAGTCAACATTGTCGTGCAAGTCTAATTCACAGTTTGGCGTTTAATACTCTAATAAGAACCGCAAACAGCGTCACACATTCAGGCAGTATGTCGTAAATCTAGTAAAGCAGCCACAACATTTAAGTGTTTCGGTTGATATGTATTTTTTAATATAACTTTAGCTGAAATAAAAACACAATTTACAACTCGTTGCTACCCCGTAATTGCAGAAACAGTCCGCCAACCTTTTTTATTTTTCGGAGAATGTTCCCGGTGAAAGTTCAAAAATGAATTTTACTTCAGGCTGAGAGCTTAGTACAAGTAAACAATGTTGCACATCTATATAGGTGTAATATATACCCTTTCCTGTAAAAAAAACTTTTTAGCACAATTTACAACACGTTGTTACAATGGCAAAAACAATTAATCAATATTATCTTATTTTGCAGAATAAGTTTCAGTAAATGTTAATAAATTAATCGTGACTCTGGACTGAGCTCTTAGTACAGGTAAACTGTGTCACACATGCCTATAGGCGTAATAGCCTTTTCCAAAAAAATCACAGCTTCAAATTAAATAAAAACACACAAAACAGCCCATTGTTAACACCAGGTTGAACGTTTATTACAGGTAAACCGTGTCACACATGGGTAATAGGCGTAAACCATTTTTCAAAAAAACTTTATCACAACGGTTTAAATCAAAACAAGGACACAGCCCAACATTACCCTGTCCAGTTAATTGTGGAATATGTTTTGATGTACAGTAATAAAATGTGTAGTTATATACCTAATTACATTTAACATCATAAAAATTGTTGTAGCTAGCTAAAATCTGTATTTGGCTACTTTCACTTTTTAGCCAGAGGTAACTCAAGAGCTATAGCTGGATAGTCACAACCCCAACATAAAAATAAATATTGATATACCAAACTGAATAAAAACTTTAAAAGAATGGGAATAAATATGGCTAGATAGTTGCTAGCCATCTTCAGGAGAATGCTGTCTCGAAATCTACGTTCCTAGCTAAAATCTTAAAATTGGTTTCTTTAAGATTTATACATTATAGATAATATATTTAGCATACTCCTAATAGATATGTGATGAACAGCTATCATGAGAATGTGTTGACCCTTGCATTCTTTTGCAAGGATTTAAAAAATATAAAGGGGTGAAACGTTAAGGTGTAGGTAAGTGCTTTAAAGAAAATGGGAAAAGAACGGAAAAAGATTAAGTGTGTAAAAGCAATATAAAACCAATCCGTCCTCGTGGCCTTGTGGTTGCGTATTTATATTCTGGTGAGATCTCGTGGACGCCCCGGCCTAAAATTAAACGCCAGGTTGCGTAAACACGTGAAACGAATAAGGTTTCTGATTGGTTAATGAAATTAAAGTTCGGCGCAAAAGACTTGGCAGGCTTAATACTCCGGAACTTTGCTAATTTCAAAATGGTAGCTTAAAACGTAACTTTCATAGGATAGGACGACCAATTCAAACATACGCATTCAAACACGCAGATGAAAAACTTCGTTTTTTTATTCCTCAATGAAATTTCTCCCGAAGACATCCAATCACAAAATATTTCTAAAAAGGGTAAATCCCACAAATATTTCTGGTCACCCTATTTGCAAAAATTAATCAAATATTTACTTAAAATTGAAGATCATCTCTGAGAAATCTATGAATTTCATTAATACCCTAACCGTATTCATGCAGGACGAGTTAAAACAAACCGCTCGCAGCTTAAAAAGCTGTATGTTGAAAATTGGCTAGTTCAAACTGAAATTTGATGACTTTTCTGTTATGGGTATCCTGCAACAGAACTCTAGTTTCTCGCGTTTTAAATATTAGAAAATAGGAAAATGGGTTATACCATGAGAATTGCTCCTAATGTTTTTATACATATATCCAGATATTATCCTGCCCTTCTCTTTACTCCCTTACATTTTCCCACAGGATTCAGAATGCCACAAAAATAAAACTTTTTCTGCAAACGGGATTTGAAATCTAACAATGAACCAACTCTGTTCGGCAAACAAAATTTCTATTCAAAAAGTACCTAGCTAGCTAAATTATATCAAAGTATCATATAAGCTGCTAATAAAACAGCACAGCATTTTTTTCCAACTTTAAAGACGTTTATTTTAGTTGCGAAGATAATTTTTCTTGTATATTTAGTTGTGAGACAATACATTATGTTAGTACGTTTTGTTGCTGGAATATAAAATTTCTTGCCGCTAAAGTTCCACCATTGTTGGTCGCATAAATTACCATAATGCGTATGACGTGTTTGCATAATCTGGCCTCTCAACGATACTAGAGTACTTTCCTTTTCTTCCCTCATATCGAAAAGGCAAAAAGCCTGCGGACGAGGGTTAATAAGCATCCTAAAATTCATAACTAATTTCGTTTTAATGTTATTCTGTATTTTTGCATGCGTATTTCGGATAATGGATATAGAAATAGGTCTATTTTCTTTAATTTTTGTAGAACTCAGGATATTGCCATGTGGTCAATCTGAAACAATTAGATAAATGCATACTTACAATTATTTCAAGACGATGAAATTTGGTTTTACTGAAGGAGACAGTAAAAAGTGAGTTAGTTACATGTGCAAACTATATCTTTTAGATCTAAAAAAATGCATACTTTTTGATTCCTCTAGCTCAAAAATTTCAAAAGTACAATAAAATCCAAATAGAAAAGAAAATAGAAAGCCTATTTTCACCATTTGTTTGTCTTTATTTCGATCTAGCCACTGCTTCGAGGGTTTTAACGAAGTTAAGACTCCATTCGCACTTTCGCGGAGATTAAATGTTGTGTTATAGATTTCAATAGCATCTTTTAAGCTTGGTTTCTCATATTGAGTTTTTGGCGTGAGGACGTTTCCATTACAAGCAAAATTACCTGCTTAACCCGAATTAACGCCAGATGGAAACCAAGCTTAAGGGTCGTTCTGTTGATAGCCATTCTTATTTATCTGATGCAGAATCTAAGATTGTTAGACAATGCACAAAATTATTCGGTTTTGATAGGTCCTTAGGAAAAGAAAGAAAAATATGTCAAGCAACGTAAGTAATTACTGGAAAAACCTGTAGGGAAATGAAACAAGTATTGGGAAAATTGGCCAGCTAAGTAGAAGCAAATTTGCAGGCACTTTTTTATAAGGACCTACAAAGGCAATATATTTTAGAACTACGGACAAAATGAATATACAATTCAATTATTAAATTAAAGGTGAAAGAGAAAAAAGTAGAACTAGAATGGTGAATAGGAAATCTATTCAGAGCAATTTCTTGATTTCCTGACATAGTAAAAATTGGGGTACACACAATAAAGTAATATTGGTTTTTACCAAAGAGGTGTGGGAATACCTCATAGAATGCAGGATAATAATTACAGCAGAGTATCTTCCTGATACGGTGAATATCCAAGCAGATCACAAGTCTAAATCAGTAAGTAGGCAAGAACTGTTCAGTGACAAAAATAAGTTCAACATATTTTCTTAAGAACTACCAATTTCGCAAAAATGTTTAAAAATCCATGCTGGCAATGACTAAGATTCCAGATCAGGGAAACTGTTCCAAATATATGCAAAGCGAGGGGCACACCCCTGAAATAGGTTTATTTGCCTTCCACCTGTCTCCACAAGTGAATCCATTGTGAACTTGCATAAAATGTTATGCATTTCTACCCTTTGCAGTGATCAGTCCAGTCCTTAAAAAAGTACAGACCAACAGAACAACAGTTGTACAGCAGCAATCTCAATTATGATTCTTTCAACTTCTACAATTGTCAGTGCAAAAACGTATTTTATTTCCCAAACAAATAGATTTGTTAAAGGAACCTAAAGGCAACTACATTCACTTTTGTTAAACTGCTCACGTCAACTTTAAAGTTTCAGGAAACGCCTGGCAGACAGAACGGGTATCAATCAAAACTCCAAACTTTATCTCGCGTCCCAGAGAGGAACAAATATCCAAACTCATTACAAATCGAGCTGGAGAAAGTGGCTTAGCTGGTGTATATAGGAACAATTGATCCCGTTTGAAGTCATCTGAACTCACCATTGCAGGGTACTGATTATGTACATGTAATTTTATTGATTTGTATTTAACAGATTTCAAAATTATTGTTCCGTTATATTAAACCTACGGCCTCTATTTCAAGATGATTAATGAAGTCTTGATTTTATCTGGCATTAGATCAACATTCATGGCTCGTTTTACCAAGTCTTCTTCCATATCTAAGGCTATTAAGACAGGCGCATCTATTTCAGAAATTTTAAGAAATTATGGAAAGCACCATACACTCCAAACCTTACACTCCAAAAAAAATTGAAAAATCAGTATGCAATACATTTTTATAAAAAGAAGTTAAACTGAGCAAATCTTAAAATCTTCTAGAAAAAGAAGAAAATCATTCTTCAATTCTTCTTCAATTTTTAATATTTGCATCGATTCAATAATTTCCGGGGTTTTAATAACACTATTTTATGCAACTTTCTACTTGTATTTTAAGTTAGCTTTTATCACCTTCAGCTATTTAATTTATAATTTTGATGAGAATATACTTGGTTCGGATGGGTGCAGTAAATTTTGTCAACGTTTCCACAGCAAGCGCGATTGACAAGGACATACCATGTCACTCACAGTAGTGTATACAGTGACACACAATTCAATTAATTTGAGTCTGTCCGTCCGTCTATTAAATTATGTCAAAGTAAAAACTGATTTAAAATTTTAAAAGAACTATTTTAAGTACATTTTTACAAAAATTACTCCTTATATAAAAAATCTTAGCACAATGTTACCTTTAGATAATCGTTATTGACACGCTTAAACTTTGTTCTTATTGGCGAGCGGTTGCTTTCAGTCCTCTCAATCACGTTCTCGATATTACTGTTTGGGAAGTATTTATCTCGTCTTTTAAAAGATTCACGTCGAAGGGCGTCAGCAAAACTGATTCGCTCCTCCACATACTGTTCCTCTACTTCAGGATTTGACTTTTTAATTGCAAGTTCTCTTTTTCTGTCTCTGAAAAACTCTGGGCCTGATATAAAGACGTCTGATTTATCGGGTGAATAAATACTAAATATGTTTGATGGAGTTGGCAAAAAACTTTGTCTGCTTAGTGGATGACGATGGTTAACGTCGACAGTGACTTCAACTAAGTTTGAACACCTTCTAACGGTGCTATCCCTTTTATTACCATTATCACGCCGACTTTGCACATCTTTATCACTTTCCTCTTCAGGATTACGGAAAACATCATCTACGTCAGTATCATTGTCAACATCACCAATGATATCTTCAATATCAACAGCGTTCTGTTTCCCCTCTTTAACAAATTTTTGTTTCTTGCGCAGTGAATTTTCTTTTGGTTCAACATGATCAGTTTTTTTCAACCAGATACCAATTTTTGATTCGTACAACCTATTAGTGGAAGCAACAGATTTTAACGAGGCCGATGAACTACTAGACGCTGTTGAATTGTCTTCATCAGGGTCTGCATTATTATCGTCTTCAATGTGAAAGTCTGTGTCAAAAGATATGTAATTATTTTCAATTGTAATGGATGGAAGTTCAGGAGCTCCTAGCTGACCGTCATGCAGTATCGTTTCTGCACGATTTCTCATTACTGTTTGCACAAGAGCTGAAAACTTGTTAATTGTTTTAGGACTGTTATTGTTATTATTGCTACCATTACCCTCTTCTGCGTCATTTGATACACTTGAACGTTGCAGAAAAGTTTCTGGACTATTCAAAGGATTATTTTGGATCTGCTCCAGTTTAATCCGCTCAATAGCGCCTTGCCATAGATTCTTTCCTTTACTTGATCTGAATAAATCGGGTGTTTTTGCAAGGGGCAAGCCCATGGCTGCTTGAACAAGTTGGAAAGGACTGGCTTCTTTGGTTTGTCGTTTTACCTCTGCCAGTTCTTTATGACTTCTTATACACAGAAACCCTACAAAGAGGAACATGATGAAGACACAGGAAAGTGGAATTGTGATATGCATGATCAGATACAGCTGAGAGTTGTCTTCTATGATTGTCGGTCCTGAAATGGTGAGAAAGAAAAATAAACAGCTACAAGCAACAACAGTAAAGACAAACCTTGCTCAAAAACATCTATAAACCACAAATTATATTGCATCTACAGAGATTTAATACACCTTTTCTAAACTCCGTGTTTTATTTTACACTTTTATTATGCAGTTCGAAAACCGAAATTGGAAATGGTCTATCGATGCAAAATGGCATTACATTACAAAGGTACAACTATAAAAAGTCTCTTCTTGCGATGATCGTTTACAAGGTTTAAGGTGAAACAATTGGATGAACTTCAATTCGTTGAAAGTCCCTTACCTTTTTGACATACGAATTGCATGCGACTGTAGCACAAAATGTTAGACCATTTTCCACCAGGTGTCATTTCTGTACAGTCTCCTCTCCCTCCTGGACGACCAAACATCCAGTTGGTGTACCTCACAATATCTCCCCTAACCCACAAAAAATTGATATTATTTCTTTTCATTCCTATCCACGCCTCTTGGTACAATGTTTCGTTGGCAATAAGGTTTTTGACAAAAAGGTTTTCCTCTTCATTGAGCACGGAAGCTAGATCACCATGGTATCTTTGACATGTCTCTTGAGCTGTATTAAAGTATTCAAAATTTTTGAAAACTTGGTAGCAGTGAGAACCATATGCTTTCCAAGTGTCACAGTCTAAAAAAATACAATCTTATGATAGACAAAAAAGCCATTTTAAGTATTTTAAGCAGAAGTAGCTATCCTCTATGGCGATAAAGGTGTGAACTCAAAAAGTACTGAATTTTTTAAAGCAAGAGGAAGATTCGCAACAATGTATTTTTTCAAACGGACAGGTACTTCACAAATTACACAATAAATTACTGTCTGACAATTACCAGTTGCTTTACTGATGTCAAAAACGCTTTTAATTCACACTCATAATCGTGACTAGTTTTGGCAAAAAATATATTTTACTATAGAATTTTTTGAACACTGTGAGTACACGTCTCAGAGAAAAAGTTAGTAGAAACATAATGTACTTAATTATCAGAGGACAGAGAAATAATTCACTCAAATAATACTTTCTATGAATATGCATTTATTCATATTGAAATAAATGGATGGTTGTTCATGATGACAAAGAAAATTTGGAAAACCATAAAGTTGTTTGGGCTTGCGTTTGTCAATAAGTATGTTTCATTAGAACTTAAAGAATAACAGACTTACCAATATGTGACGATGGTGGTGATTCTGACGAAGAAGATGTTGCATGTATTGAGTTCACTAACAACTTCCAGCAGAATACCAGTAACTGAAAATTTCGCTTCTTCATGGGAACACTTTGTTTTTCAATCAGTTATGTGACTGAAATAAAAGTAGAAAAGTTATTGAAAGAATAACAGAGGAGTAGTGCATTTTTGTTACACGTATAAAACATGCAGCGTAGACTATTTTTCCTTTGAAGCGAAATCAACATACGTCAGTAATTCAATAATTTAAAAAAATCCATGAAACGAAAGATAAACAAACTGGACTTTGTATGAAATGAGCATTTGAAATCATCTAAATATGTAAATATATACCAATATTACATCATTCTTTAAACTACAAGGCTATGTTTTTTTCTTGCTAACAACATAATATTTTCTAATGTAGCGAAATTGCATTCAAAACATTATAACGATGTGATAAACGAGTCCATAAAATCATAAAATACAATATTCCACACAATATTGTTGATAAAGAAAATCATAACATTATCTTCGTCTATACTTTCGCAATTTTTATTCTATAAATTTCCGCATGGGTTGCTAAAATCGTGTAGAGAAAAAATGTTATACGAAGACGAATAATTTTTTCCACATTAATTATTTAAAAATATTCTAAATAATTTTTTCTTATCTTTTCCTCTAAACATAAAAATGCAAATTTTGTTTTTCATTAAAAACTCTACGTGTTTTTGTTTTGTTTTGTTTGTTTTTTTACTTAGCTATTTTCATCCCTTTTTTCATTTCATTTATCAAACTTGAAGAAAAATTAGCTATATAGGTTACCGTACCTCCTTAATTATAATTTATTCTATTTTTTATTCAAGCGCTGTAACGTTCAATCGAACTATTAACTAGTAAATCTTCGTAAATAAAATCAAACTTTTTCTATTGCTGTGTTGATATCCTCTCGATAAGAAAGTTTAGGAATAAAATTCGTGCATATCCATATCTATTTTTAAGTAAATATTTATTTAATACAACATCCACCTACATAAAATACGCTTAAAAACTGTTTCGAAGAAAGAAAAGGAAAAGAATCCCTACCGCATCTGTGGGTGAAGAAGGAAGAAAGTGAAAACTGGGTTCCAAACGAAAAAGTTAATACATTGTCACATCTGTTGGTGTGCTGTGGTCAGTTGTTCCACCAACTGCAATCAAACCTGGTATAGCGACCACCCGAATAAGACGGCCACCTGTATGAGATGGCCACCTGTCCTAGACGGCCATATTTGGGAACCCCCCCCCCCCCCTTAAATGTGTTTTATGGTCATTTTGTTACTCTATAAGACGACCACCTGTCTAACGCGACACGACGATATTTTTAAGTCCCCAGAGTTGCTGTTTGATACAGGTCTGACTGTACATTCTACATCAGAATCCGACAGTCTATCGCTAGGTCATCGGTCAGTGATGGTAATACATAGGTTTCCGTACGGGTTAAATGTTTCCACCAAAGTAACTTTTCAGAACATCACGTTTAATTAATTATTAACATGATCAGTATTGATGTTGACTATAAATTTTCAATGATGCGATTTTTCAACCAGGCATTAACATATAGTTCTTGCAACGGCGTAAATTATCCTACTGTGATGGAATATTATTTGTCGAAAAGTGCGATAGTCAAAAGTTGATTAAGCCCATTTACATCAATAGTTAGATCCAAAAAAATTATTACAATTTCAATTTCTGTTATTTATTTCTCTTGTAAAATATTTGTTACTTTCTTTGTGACTGTCTTGTTTTGACTTTGTACTTAGCTAACTTATGCAGCAAAACTGAAAGCACTATTGAAGTGACTTACCATTTGAAAAAGAGTATGACAACATAGAGGTTGCAAACATCAATTGGTTTATTAATGATACAAGTACTGCTTTAAAAGCACATCGTTAATAAACAAGAAAGTATTTTTATCAGTTAACTTTTTTCTTCAACACTGTTATTTTGTGAGATGGTAAAAAAATGTTTATTTTTACGTGGAATTAATTGGTTTAATAAATAAGATCGCAGCTGTTTCATAAGGTTTTTTATGTGTTATTCTATTTTATGCAGAAGAGGATTTTAAAGAATTAAAGTCAAATGTGAACTTTCTTTACTTCTTTGAACTGCAGTTTAGGAATGGTAAACACAATATTAACTAGAGCTGAATTGAGCTATGGACTTTGACTTCAGCTATTCATTTAAATCTACTAATACTGAAATTTTCCAATTGAAAACATATAAAATGGATGTTCTACATATACAGTTCAATTTCTGAGAAATAAAATTAGTACTGAGTTTATATCATAAAAGAATCGAGATATGGATGACTATATATGAAATAAAAAATGTCATCAAAAAGTAAGGCATGACATTTTTTTAACACAAAATGTTACATATTTACATATAATTATTTCTTTACACCTTTTTTTATTTAATGTAGTATTAATTTAAGTTTATCTTTAGAATATAAGATTTTACATCATAAACTTTAATAATAGGAATGTCTAAATTTTAACTGAGGCTACATGCGCTTATTTTTTTGAAGGAACTGAGATAAAATTGGATCTAAATACGCTCGAATCTGCATGTGCTAAATTTTTCCCGTCAAACCTCAACCAAAATATTCCTGTAACGAAGTTGCTACTAAGAAAATATATAAATACAACTTCTGACTGAACAATAAAGTTGGTTTGTTTTATTGTCATAATTGTGTGAAAAAAAATAAACAAAACCTGACTTACGATTTTTAACATCACATGTAGCTATATTTTCTAACAAATTGCACTAGTTGCAAATTGTTTTAGCAATTCACAAAACGACAACACAAAATGGCTATTGTTTGCAAACTAATTTGAAACAAGATGTTATATTACAAGCTTAATTTTCAAACGGGAGTTCAACAATTTAGTTCACTGACGCAATGCAACTGAAGCAATTTCGTCTGTTCGCTTAGAAATTGAAAGCTATTCTTAATTCTACATATGTTTATTGTAACGTCGTCTATAACTATATTTTTTGTATAATTTTATATAATAATATTAATAATATTCTTTATTATTTTATTATGGTTAAAAACTTACAATGAGGAATATGGCTTTTTATCTTCCCCAAAAGAGTAAAGAAATTAATTTTCATCAAGTTTTTACAGTTTGTTTAATTCGTTTTCACAAGCTTACTCAAAACAGGTGTAATTTTCACATGTCATTGTTAGAATGACACTTATGATATGGCAAAGCAAACAAGAATGAAGAAAGCAACATATTATATATTTTAATGTGTTAAGAAAAACTACCTTGTTGTTTGAAATTGGTTCCTCTACCTCCTTCAGTTACCTAAGAGGAGGTTATACTAACTTTGTGTTGTATGAGGATAAATTGGTACATACACGCTTTTGATATGAGTAGTAAGTTTGGAGCTAAGACTGACGGCATTTATTTTTTGAGGCATTTAGAGGGCTCAGAGGTTTTATTTTGTTTTCAACAACTATTAAAAAGATGATTTTGTATTTATTATACATATATAGGTTACACTTTAAGAGGAATGCTCTGGATTTGCTGACTATCAATTGTTTTTTCTAAAATTTATTCGATATTATTATAGGAACTGCACGCATATCGCCGTGGTCAATAATTCGTTCTGAGGACAACCGAAGAACGTCCCAAGAGATTTATGCAGTGTCTTTTTATCCTTTCTTTTTGGGACGACAAAATTAGGACATCAGCTGGACCTCCAATACGGTTGCTCGCCGACTTCTTAAATTGTAGTCCTACAAACGGCGAGTTATAAAGTACTTTGGAAGCTGGGTTTCACAATACTGTATTAATTTAAAAATAAAACTTTCGCGAGTCAAAAGAATCGCGAAATTGAGAGAATAAACTTTCGTGATAGGCATAGATGTTCCATTCAAATTCCAGCAAAAAAACATGACTTTAGATCAATTTAAAGAATGGGATAACGAGTACTGCGAAAAACTTAGAAGGATAAAAATGATAGAAAGAAACTTTTTATCTCACAAAACAAGTAACAAAGAAGAGGAAAAGGGTCCGCGAGTATTAACTTTCGAACCTATTTTAACATATTCTGCAGAAACAAACTTTTGCGATTAATTTTGACCAAATATCGCTTAATCGCGAAAGTTTTTTTCAATATAATCTGAATGATTATTTCTTTTATCAACAGAATAAGTTGCTTTATGTTTAGTGACTCTTCTATTAAACAATCTACTCTAATTTTAACTTAGATAAATACGTCACAATTTTCTGAATTATACTGCCTCCAACACAATCTACTGCAATTCTTGTACATTTGACCATGGAGTCTACCTCCATGATTTGACACAGGTTTTATTTTTGCGCATCTAAAATTGATACGACAATTTTAACTTAGATCATGTTAGCTACTAACGGCGTTGAGCAAAGTTAAATACGTCAAAATTTTCTGAATTACCGTCTCCAATCTTTCCGTCTTTTTATAAAGTAATGCGGATACAATGACATCCTTTTCAATATCACCCCTCTCTCCTCCAGCATTCAAAAAGCATGAAATTTATGGAACAAAATGCAGCACTAACGCTTATCACGTTTCTTGTGTGTTCTTAGCAATTATCTTCGCAATCAAGCTACCTACAGATGCCAAAAAAGCAACTACTGCGTAGCGCTGATTTGGGATGCAAGAAAATGAAACCAAATCTTAAAGATGATGCTTATTTTGCGATGATATCCCACGTAGCTATAGAGAAATGTGGTGGTTTAATTTTTACATTGTAATGCTAACAACAATTAATCGTTCAGTGCTAAACCGGTAACGGACAAAAAAACATTCGTTCACTTTCAAAACCCTTATCCACCACACCATAAATAGATAATGGCACACATACTGCTATACACCAATTCGACATAACGGCTACCATTTTTATCTGGAGAACTGGGCCGAGTTTAGGGTAAATGTCAAAGTTATTTGTGGTATTTGGCTTTTGTGGTCTTAGATATGGACTTTGCTAATTGTGCTTACGAATAACACAAAAGTATTTGCACAGAGCATAATAACCAACTTTAAGGCAAAGAAAGTTTTGCTTTCTGTCAACCACCACCATTTCGCCTGTTTTGTGTTTCTTGTAGCAATCGTTCCTTAGCTAATCGTTTGGAATGCATAAAGAGAGTTAAACGTTAGAGAGACAATAAAGCTTTGTGACATCTCATTGACAGGATTTGTAGTGAGCACTTTGTGGATGGAGAACCAATCTGTAGTAATTCATCTTCATCATTTAAGCTTGGATATGATTTTAAGCAACCTGTTTCTCGAAGGGAATTGTTTGGACAGGAGATTTATGTTGAACGAGCAATTAATTCACAACGTTTCGCATTCTTAAGTATGTTTTACCTATCATCAAGCTTCAACATACAGTTCATATTATCCGAGCTTGTGCCTGCTCTATGCAGTTTGACGTCATGCCTCTTACAAGCGAAATAATGACAAAGGAAAATAACATATTTGTTAAAAACATTATTGGCAAACACAATGTTTTGTGTCATTTTTTATTTTGTATTGTTTTTTCCCTTTTTATTTAATTTCATCCAATAAGCTAGCCAGGAGTCCCAGCATAGTTTTCTTACCAACACGAAATCGAAATAGTTAAGGTGGGAAACCGCGCTTTTTGATTGGTTAATTCCATTGTTCCTTGTTCACATGGTCAATATCGGGAAATCCTTTGTTTTGAGCGCAAATGGCTTAATTCATCCAAACAAATATAATTAACTCTTGTATTATTTAAGAGAGTAACATGTGACCACGTCGACTTTGTGCGCGTTGGTTGATTGTAATCCGGGGTTTGCTGTGAGGTGGATTTGAATTTTAGGGATTTGCTCTGGCATTTGTTTGCGTCTAAGCTTTCGTTTGAGAGAAACTAAATTTGAAATCCTCGAAGAAAGCTTAGTTAACTAGGCTACCAATAAGCATGAAAGTTTTAAAATTACAGATTTGTGAAAAAAAGCTGTTTTACCTCACTATTGTTTTCACCAAATAAAATGTAAATATTATTTATAATAATACACGTTTACTTACTTCCTTATCTATTTATGTAAAATTTATGTAAAATAGCCAATGATTTTATCTATACCATTCATTATGAGAATGTGTGCACTAGATAATGCACATAGGAAGTTGAATACTCAGGAACAAACTGAACTTTTTCTATAAAAAAAACAACCAAAATGTAACAAACCAGTAAGACATGTCTGTCTGTCTGTCTGTCTGTCTGTCTGGGCTACCACCTATGAGTGGAAACACCCTGTTTAAAATAACCCACACTCCTTGACTTAAACCTTTCTATATGATTTTTAAAATAATACACACAAAAATTGATTTACTGCATTAACTTTCATTGATCATCCATACTTAATGCTGGAATATTTAGACTGAAAACAAAGAACAGAAATCTTTTGAAACAACTACCAAAACTTTATTTCACTTCATGATGCAGATACAACACCTTTTTGCGCAGAGCCACTCAGAAGAGAGATATTTTTCTTCAGGAAGTTCAATACCAGATTTACTGACTGTAAGCCTAGCCTGGTAATATTCATGTGAAGCTATAGCTATGTACCTTCTCTGTTGTTTTGATAACTGGGCCGCTTTGCTAGCTGCAAACACCCTGGCTAGTGCTTTAACTCATCTCCCTTCATCCCCTCCATCATTTTAAACTTCATGGCTACCTAACAACAATAACTACGCACTCAAAAAAACTTTAATTGCAACTTTATTTCCTTCTTCCCTCTTGTCACAAGAAACTTCGCTTCGTTTTGTTAAACGTTACCTTAAACTCGTTCCAGTCTTCTTTGTTTACACCGTCCGCGTTATGTCGAGTTAGTGTATCCTGTTCAAGAAAAACGTTTTTGGAAACAATAATCCCAGTTAAACGATTTGATAATTCTAATTTGGTTTGATAAGGGGATGATGACCTGTTCTCAAACTTGGATGACTAAACATAAGCTGCCACCACCTTTTTCATGGACATATTAGGGAACGCCAATTGGTTGGTGGCAGGGAGGACTATTCATTACTCCTGAGAATGTCTTAAAATTAAAATATATTTCATCATAGCAAGATAGTGACTAAGGAAGTAGCTTTTTCCACCACTGCGTGAAATCAAAAAGGATTATTATAAAAATTGGATGTTGGATAGCTTTTAAATTGTGCATATGTCCTTATTATATAGATATATATATAATATATAATATATATATATATAATTTGACAATAATTATCAATCCATCCCTGATTATATTTTTTTATAATAGGAACGAGTGCAACCTCTCCATGCAACAGACACTCTTCTCAGGAATAGATCAAATTACGGTAACATACTCTATATCAGACAGATCTTTCAATAATAGGAATCATTTTAAAGTCCTAATGCCTTTACCTCCCTAGAAGCAGAGGTATATTTTATACCTCCATGCTATTTTTGAATGAAATATCCCAAAACCAACCCACACACTTTGCGGTCAATTTCACTATATCCTTACACCCCAGAGCAGGTTTTGAAGCAATACAAGCCAACTTGCGAAGAACCTCTACTCTCTATATCGAGTACTTTGTGAGGTTCAGTTGTTCTCTATGAAGAGGTTTTACTGTGTTACAAAATGGTATAATTCCAACTTTTCGATTAAGATTTAATAGTGAAGTTATTCTTGGCGATAAAAGTGTTTGTGATGAGATAGTGAACTGCTTACATGAAGAAATGGTCATCTTCCTGGTATCATACAAAACATAATAATGCACATTTTACGAAACTTTTTGAATCAAGAGTGACATTTTCCAATGGTTTTACTAATATAAAGCAGGCGATAAAATATACTCTCTAACGAAATAAACATATATAATTTATATAATTTATTTTATGCCATGGGTTGAACAAGCATTTCCAGTATTTTTTGTACCTATTCGCACAAATAAACACACAAAATGACTTGTGCAGCTTTTAATGAAACGTAGAAACTATGTTATTGTGACCATCAGTTCAGCTTCGATTTTGTTTTCAAGTTGGAATTGCGTTCTGACTTGCGAGGAAGATGTATGGTGCTGCACCATACACCTTCCTCGCAGTGCAGCACCGGTTACTTCTCCCTACTTACATCAATTACTCTAGTAAACTATTGAGTGTCGAAGTTCTGTTATATATTAATATGTGAGTGCTTAAACCAAAAGTTTGAACAGAGTTGGATTCAAACTCACATATCAATCTTTGGTTGTTTATTTTTTGTTGTTTAACAACAGCAAAGATGCAAAAAAATTATCACTGCACTAACCTGTACTTTCTTTGCATGTTTATGAAGAAAAGAAAAGTTGACAAATTCACAGGTGCAATACATACAATCATATAAATATCATTTTGTTTTATTTAGGACGCTCTTTTATAAAAAAAAACCTACCAATATTAAATGGGTGGCAAATATTATTTAGCTTTTAACATCATTTTGATATACCACAGAATACCAGATCTGTTGTTGTACATCAAGGAGAAAATATACCAGCTATAGATACTTAGATTGAAACAATTTTTAAGTAGAAAGACATGAATTAATCAAATATTGAGAATGTTATTAGTAACGAAATATAAAATATATCACGAAACTTTTATAAAAGGAATTGTTAATACTTCATAGAATATTTTCATTGTGATGTAACATATGTAAAATTGTACAATAATTCTCACAATGAACGGTTAAGTTACTTGGATACTAAATTACAAATTTGATATTCTTTTTTTAAACCGGTTCTTCCCCAAAATTATTTTATAGCTGCTAGAGATGAGTAATAAGATATTACAAATTTATACATGCTGGGAAAAAAATGCCTAAACTTTTTGTACAAAAAAAATTGGAGATTGGACCTGTTAGCGAGAAAAAGCGATAGATTCCGCAGAACTTATTTCAAATCTCTGTGTCGGTTGATTTAAGATTTCACAGCTCCATAGCTACCTTATTTTTATTTGAACTCCGAAAATTCACGCATAAAAATCAAAGATTGAAAAACTTCTTGCCCTAAAAGGATTTATGAAAATGCTTGCATGCATTGAATCTCTTAAGTAAGCAAAGAATCCCTCCTACCTTGAATATGGAAATCCCCTCGTGAATTCACTTAATCCACATTAAGATATCAACGTAACTTTTAAAACCTTTTAACAGTTTCAAAGCAAAATGCCAAGAATTCCATATCATAATATCAACCTATTGAAACCTTTTTTAAATTGACGTCAATTAAATAAAAATCGATTCTTCGCAAAAATAAAAGAAATCACGAAAGAAATTAAAACCTATTAAAAACTTACTTAAAAGGGTAACCAAATCGCATCCTATTAAAGAAAATAACTTTTAAAAATAATAAAAAGCCCCCATTGATTTATGGGGGCTTTTTATTATTAAGGAAGGAACACACGAACACACACTATGATGTGCTTCGGCAAAACATCATATTTGTATAACCGTAAAGAAAAAATAGAAACAAATATAAATGCAAAAGAAACGCACGAAACAAACTCGTGAGAAAAACTAAAACGCTATGTTTCAACAAAAATGATAAGTTGATAAGAGAGAAAAAACAAAGCGCTGCTATAACGTGCAAATCATATCAACCTTACTAAAGGCTATTTTCCACTTCAAGAAAATTTTCCTACGAACGGAACGGACAGGAACAGAAAAGCTTCTGAGCATGCGTACACCACGTGATTGGAAAATTAGAATCGATTTAAATATTTTCTTTGCGTTCTGTGCGGAAACTTGCTTTAAAGGCCATATTACAGTGTTTGAAGGCCTGTGCACGCAGTTAGTGGCGTTGTTAGGGCCTGACGCCAAAGAAAACGACTTGGTACGTCGTAGTCCATTAAGCCTGAAAGACAACACCGATGGCCACCATGGCGTTGAAACACTTGATTAAGGTGTACCGCCCTTATAAGGCTGTAACAGGCCATATTACAACCTTTGGAAGCCTGTACACGCAAGTGGCTGTGTTGTAAGGGCCTGGAGCAAAGGAACGACATGGGACGCCGTAGTCGACTAAGACTGGAAGGACAACACCGATGGCAATCTACCTGAGCTCGTGGAACCACGTGATTTAGGTGTAAGACCCCCAGTCCTATTCCGTCGAAGGGAGAGGGGGAGTGAGGGGTTGCATAGCTCTGACACTTACTGAATTTTCATATGTATCAGTTGGACACCTGCCTCCCAAATTTTCTGCCTCTCAGAGCCTTAGATATTGGCTACTATTCAAAACTACCCCTTAAATTTCTATGAGATCCTCATAATCGATTAAATATAATAACTTCTCATAGGATCACCGTTAGAACTTTAAACTTACATTGTAAGTTTTATTGAGAGGAATCGTTCTAGAAAATTTTAAGCAGAATTTTAAGCAGTTATTTGGACAATTTTTAGGCTTCTGATGGCGTCACAGAAACGTGATCCCATTTGGGAAAGGCATTTGACTGTATAAATAATATTATTATTATTTTTCGCTGAAGTTTAACCGTATGGCTTAGTATAAATCGGCCAATGGATATAAAAACAAAAATCAAGATAATTGATAATCAAGATAATGCATGGTCGCAAACTTCAATATCAGAACCACTTCTTTTTTTCTTTTCTTTTTAAATGACTTTTAAACAGCACTGTTTTCAATTTTGGAAAGACCACTGAAATAATTTTCTCTGAGCTTGACAAGAACAGGAATATCTCTTTTTAGCTCGTTGCAAATAAGTTTAAGTTAATACTATTCAGGTACTGAAAAGCCTTAGGGAGGTGAGGAATGGATTAACCAGAAAAACTTGGCACATTTCTTTACTCGAGTCGCAATTTGAAAAAAAGTAGCTACAATCCTGAACATAAACTGTGTTTGACTATTTCTCAGAATGGTCAAACGGCATCACTTGGCCAGCACTCAACAGCCGGTAGACTGCACATGTTTTACTTTGGCAGAGGTGTAGGCTGAGTGACCAACGGCGAAAATGCTCTAGGTACACTTTCCACAATGTCTGCATTATGGAACAACCCGCTTAACCACCCGGAAGAATCAGTGTTAAGTAGCTAGTTGTATAAATGTTAAAAATATATAAAACTTGAGAAAAAGTTTAGTCTTTTAAATTCGGCGGACTTTTGGGACGATCTAATATTGTGTTATTTGCGTACTCAGAATGGGTGCAAAACATTAATGAGAATTCAAAAAGATTTGGAAAATTAATTCAAAATGTTATTCCTTGGTTGATGTGAGAGATCAGGTCTGACCGCGGTCCAAACTATTCTCTGGCGTATATTTTTGTAGGCCAAAAGTTTTCGTCACCCTCTAACAATTTCGTCACTTGGGACTGACAACGTTTGGGTCAATAAGGTATGTTCGCCGCTCTGTTAAGACGACCCTAAGCAAGAGGCTCTGGGATGGAGGGTGGATTATTATAAAAGTCATCCTTCAAAGTTTTACAAGATCCTGACTTTGTAAAAAATGGACTGGATCCAAAAAAACGGATTTTAGTCAATAAGTCAAAAACAAAGGGGGTGGAGTGGTGGTGCGAGGGTGTGACGGTCACTAAGCAACATAGGTAATTAAAGTAACTTTTCACTTTTATTAACTAATCTTTCTATTTTCAGCAATTTAAACATCAAATTTACATATTTCTAAATAACTCAACTAGCTACCAGCATGGATATACTTTTAGTGTATCTACGCTACCAGTCAAGTAACAGAAAAATATTTTTTTCTTTACAAGAATAAAATAACACGTGATTCCCCTAAAAACAAACAAGACACGTTTGCTTGCTGGTGCAATGATGGGTAAAGTAAGGGGGGTTGAAAGAAATTCGTCAATGTGTAAAAATTGTATAGGGACATCCATAAACCATGAGTACACAGTTTTTATGCTTTCTAGGGCTTTTGCTCTTTACTCCATCTCCTTTACGTTTTATGGATGTCTCTCAATGTCGAAGTAAATCCGACAAGAATCACTAGCCTAAAATAAATAGAATAAAAACGGGAACTCTATTCTAAAAAATAAATTGTGCACCGAATCTACAATTAAACAACAGCAACAAAAATAGCTAAATAGCTAAAAAAATAGTTTTTTTGGTAACCAACAAAGTTTTTAGCATAGTACTTTTCCAAACCAATCTTTATTACCGCTAAACTTCTGTCATAATCTTTAACATTGAGATGCGAGGAAAACTTCTGTTTTGACTTTTCCCATAAATAATCTTTCTTTAAAATATATATATATATATTTATATATGTACACAATTAATTCAGCTTATTAGATAAACGAATTCATTAAATGAGGCATCAATTGAAATTGACTTGTTGTCGGCGGCGTAGACGACGTGTCGTTGGTTACTGACGGTAAATGAAACCCGTTGCCATACGACGTATGAGTGTTATTAACATTACTGCTGCTGTCCAACAAACTTGTTTGCAGTCGTGTGTACGGGTTGTAAGGCGGTCGTATTGAATATTCGTTATTATGCTGACTCAGCATATTATTGTGATTATTATTAAGTGTTTCTGTTTCATAATATGGAGCTGTGTTGGTGAAGTTGCCAAAAGAGAACGGAAAAGACGATGTTATACTTGACGAAACAGGCAGAGTAAAATTATTGGAACCTTCCGATGATTTTGTGGATCCAGTCGCTATAAAAAAAAATGTTAATGATTATTTTTTGTTTTAACAAAAATAAGAGAGGTTTGTAAGAAAATGTTACCCACATTTTGATCTTTTTTTCTTTCCTATTTTCCCTTGACTGTTTGCCTTCCTTATTTTATCTGTATCACCACCTTCTTCGCTCCTTTTCTGTATTTTTTTTAGCTAAACGAAATTAATTTCACTTTAGAGAGGTTTGTTCGGTTTTTATGAAGCTTAGACGACATGTAAAAATTTATGTCACCTTTGCTCTCTGATTTTGAAACCACACTTGCACCACCCGCACGCTTAGTCCGGTTTCATTTGAAAGTTGCTCCCTCACCTAAATCAAAAAGTTGAGAATATATATCTATAAATAAATTCGATTAGCTACGATTGTTATAAGCGAGGCATTTTTGACTTGTTTACCTTTCTGCATGGTTTCGGAGTTATTTCAAAAGCTGCTTTAAAATCTTCTCTTTGCTGTGCTGTGAGAATCGTTCTTGGTCGTTTACAACCGTTCGCTGTGTCTGAATTTTTGTCGTCATATTTCGGACTTTTAGGACTTGTTGTCGACATGCTGTCAATTTCGTCACTGCTAAATACTTCAACTAAAACGAAAGGGATTAAAATCAAGTATATTTTTTAGACATGGAGGAATTTTGTCGTCCGATCTATTAATCAGAAAAAAAATTCAAGATGTATACCTCTTTTCAATGTATTTGATTAAGAGGCTTACCGTTGCCATAGAGATGAATCCTGACTTTTTAGCAAAACAATATATTTGCTTTCATACAAACAACGAAATCACAGCTTTATCAGCTTGTAATAGGTTCCGTCACAGTGGTTGATTTTTCTTAAAAAGTAGATCATATTTTTTAGACATGCTGTCTGAAACATGTCATTGAATACGAACATAAGAGACATTTGCCTTGATAATTACACTGTGTGGTACCATTTATTTGCTAGCATTGTAAAAATACCAGTTAAGATTTTTATAGTCTTATCACTGGTCTCTACTTTAATATTAAGTGGGTACACAACGCATATTAACTCTTATTATTATCGAGGCGTCCTATGGTGTTGATCGTCTCGTCCAATCGCATTGTGTCGTCTTATCGGGTTAATCGTTTCATCCTATCGTACTTATCGTTTTTTTTTGTCGTGTTTGTCGTAAGGCAAATTCAGGAATTTCATTTTGTAAATACATGTCTTTTATGAGAAACTAGGAAAACTAACTGTTTTATTATTTGTATTGTAAAATTTTATTGAAAGAAAAGAAGAGCTTTTGGAATTGATGGCAAGTCATTTGTTAACAACGTAGCAAGTTTTAAAACAATCAAAAGCAATATTCGAAACTGCTTTTACCACTTCGACTTACTCAAACCTGAATTTAGAAACATTTCTTCCCTTATAGGAATTAATCAATCAATTAATTATTCAATTAATCAAGGCGATGCTTAATCGCAGGCTTTCTTACATCGAATCCTTTATTAAAAACCCGACTCTTGGGCGGGGTAGGGAGGATTATTAAGTGAGGGCGCTAATAGTAGGTTATACAATTTTAAAGGATGTTTTTGGCGTTAGAATGAAAACAAAAACAAAAACGAAAATAAGAAATGATTGCGTTTCTTCTATTACAGAAAGCGGAAATAAGAATTTTTTTAATTGTACACATAATGATAGTGAACGTGGAAAACTTGCCAAACACCGGATTTCCAAAAACCTTATTTGCTTTGAAAATGTATACGACCGATTTTTAATCAGTTTAGTTCGATGAATTTCAGTCCGATATGCTATCATATGGGGTATATATTCAAGTAAGTACTTTGGAATATAATTTTCTTGTAAAAAAAGTCGAACGTAGAAGACGGTTAACAAACAACGAAAACAAGTAAATATATGCAAAACAAACAAACCATTGAAGAAGCAAATAAAAAATAAAAAATAAATAAGAAAATAAGAAAATAAATACGAAAATAGATAAACATTTGTCGTAGAAGTGGAGCCAACTTACCGTCAGATTTTTGCTCAGCAACATTGAAATCCGCGCTACAGTATAATTTGTCTTCTTTTAAAATAAATTCGTCGCCTCTCTCTAAACGATCACCACATTCGTCGCATTTGAAACAGTTAACATGATAGACGTTCTCAAGAGCTTTCATAACAAGCTCGTTCGGTGAAATAAGCTCTTGACAACCGCTGCATTTGCAACCATACAACCTAAATAAATGTAAACGTGGTGAACGAACACATCTTGTCAACAACAACAACATTAACAACAACAGCGGCAATGAGAACAAAAACAACAACAACAAATAAACAACAGCGACAACGAAAACAACGACAACAACAACAACGACGACGACAAAAACAACAACAACGAATATACAACAGCGGCAACGAAAACAACGAAAACAACGAAAACAACGAAAACAACGAAAACAACGAAAACAACGAAAACAACGAAAACAACGAAAACAACAACAGCAACAACAATGACAATGAAGACAACAACAAACTAACAGCGACAATAAAAAAAAAAAAAAAAAAGAACAACAACAACGACGAAGACGACAACAACAAAAACAACGACGACGACGAAGACGACAACAACAACAGCAAATTTTACACTCCAACTTCTTACTCTTCAGATGAGCAGTCAGACAAATGCATCTTCATCACACTCTACTAACAAATACAGTCTGGTTTTTCTTGAAACAGCTCAAACAAACTGATTTACACTTAGTCAATCTGTAAACATTTCTTCTTAAGTCTTAGTTCACACCTAAGTGATAATTTTCTTCGTTTTTTAACTTCTTAATGTGCAAAAAAAACAAGCTACATATAGCATATCTCAATCTTGTATTATCCAAAAACAAATAAACGTCGAGTTTTATTTGACAACACAAAAACAAAAAACGGCGGACGGATATGATGACGGAAGTGATTACCTGCCGTGTTCCGAAGAAGCGCCCTTCATGAAACGTATCAAGTTTATTCCTGTACTTAAAACTGATGTCTGGCTAAATAGATGTTCTATCCTCCTGGGTTTGATTCATAATAAAAATGGTTTTGTGTCCCTTGCAACCCACAAATAAATTTGTATCTATATACAACTTCTTTCTCTATCTGTTTCTTTTTGTTTTCTTTCTCTTACTTGCAAACTTCCATTTTTGAAAAAGAAGTTCTTACATTCAGCAAAAAAAAATTAAATTGTTTTTTATTTTATTTTATCGTTTTTTAAAAAAAGAATTAAAATTTCTGTGAAAAACAAACTGACTGATGAAAGTTAAGGAAGCCCTGTTCAAATGTCAAATGTTATAACATGATTACAGAATATTTCATCAACTGATTTAAAAATGAAAAAAATGGAAACTGACGAATTAAAGATTTGAAAACAATAATAACATAACATTCTTTTTGTATGGAATCGGAACATGCTTGCATTTCATTACCCAAAAGTAATCTTGTGAAACCAGGAAAAAGTGAATACTTTGATGATGAAAAAACTTTAAAGAAAAAAAGAGAGAATATCCTTAATTGCTGACTCGTATTATTATTATAATTATTTCTCTTTTTCATAAACTGATTTAAAAATGAAAACCAAAATGGAAACTGACAAATTAAAGATTTTAAAACAATAACACAGTAACATTTTTTTCGTATAAAGTTTTTTCATCATCAAAGTGTTAACTTTTTCCTGCTTTGAAAATATTACTTTTGGGTAATCTAATGCAAGCAGATTTCATATAAACTGATTTCATACACGAAAGCATAAAATAAAACAAAGTGCTTGATGCAGCGTTTACTTAGGACTTTCAATACATGCCCAATCAGACAGACATACCTATTGTCTTAGCAGAACTTAATTTAGTTCGGGATCCAATTAGGAAATTTTTTGAAATAAAGTAGGTGGGAGTTAAAACACTTTTGGCGGCAAATGGCATAATTAGAATGAATTCCAAGTTTCGCTTCCTCTTAATTAAGATATGTTATGACATTGCTTTTTATAGGCACATAAAAATTTGGAAACAGTTAAGACATGCTAAACATACTTTTCCTAAACAACTTGTCATAACCTTCGTGGTTATGTAATAAATATCATGTACTTCTGACAAAAGAAAAAAGCCCCGCACGTTGTTGGTATACTAACTTTTTTTAACGATCGCTCAGAAAATAATTCTTTTGAAAAGTAAAGGAATATAATCTGACATGATGTCAAAAAAATTACGGTTTTTCTAGGAAGAAAATTGAACTAAAAAAAGTTATCCGCATAATGTAATGATAAAAATCGGTACTCAGTCCTTGCAAGATTGTATCAATACCTGGACTCACGATCCATTTCCTAACACCCACGATTCTTTTGTTAACGCGACTGATTTATCCAAGAAAATATGAGCGAATGGCATATCGTGACTCAAAATATCTATCCAGTGAGCTGAGACAGCTGTGATTGGTTAGTTTTTGTGTATTTAGGGCAACCGAAATTCTTTGTATATAAACAATTTAAGAGGCACATTAGGTATTTGCCCAGATTGACAATTTGTGTGTATTTTTATTGAACTGCGAATAAAAAGTTTTAGACCTTGAAAGTGTTTAGAAAAGTTCTTACCAGCGAAAAGCTCTCTGACTTGCTTGATTGATTGAATTAAAGAATTTTATATAGATTTTCTTCTTTTTTTTTCTCTTTTTCTTTTTATACATTAAAACAAAAAGTGCAAAAAATAGATGAAAAGAAGTAAAAAGCTGTCAAATGAACATGCTAGAGCAGTTGAGGAACACTAAAAACAAACTCGATCTTCTCTGCTTAGATAAACAGCGGTGTCTAACAAAAGCTGCAGTTGAAAAGAAAAACGAATAAATATTATACACTTCTCTACAGCTGAATTAATTGTTGGGAAGATTTTCTTTCAAGCTAGTTTTTAAATATAGGTAAATAAAAGATCTTTGAAGCGTTGTTCGCTACCGATGTTTGTGTCTGTCTGTTGACACAGAAGCAGATCGTAGGTCAACCAACTCGAACTGTTCAATAGCGGTGCATCAAATACATAGCCAGATACTCGTATCTCTCTGTTGCTTAGCAATGACAAACTAACCAAATAGATTTAAGCAAGAAAAATCGAGTTTGCTGTACTATTTATCAGTGTAAACATACTTCCCATCAGGGGTCAAAATAAAAGAATGAAAAACGGAATTTTGTTCAAAGATATTTTTTGGCAATATTTACGAGTTTCAAACTAAGTTCAATATATCTGTTTTATCTATAGCATAGATCCTATATTTTTTTCCTCCTTGATCAATCCTTCTACAACTATATTTGGAACAAATTCGAAATTTTTCGCTAGAAAGAAGGAGTAATGAAATGCCGTCGTAGAAATGTATATCCCGGTATGGATCTAGACAAGTGAAATAGATTTGTTTTTCAAACATCCTTACTGCGACAATAGAAAAACAAATTTGTTTACGGAAACACAAACAAGATGTTAACGGTCACTGGTTGTTGTTTTTCAAGTGGCGAGAAACATTTCCGATTTCGTCGGAATAATTGTGACTACGGCATTTATTAATTCCGTTGCTAATCGATTGCGGTCACGGCAAATTGATGCGGTGTTGTCCGGAAAAATAACATCGTTATGCTCATTAGGCGTAAGAGAACCAACGTAGAGAAACTTTATCTCGTAGAAACTTCGATAACTTACTCGTGTAAACACTAACTTTCTCAGGATCAATTAGTATTCCATACAAAAACAATTACACTCTTTTTAATTCGTTTTATATTGACAAACTTCATTATACAGTTCACAAACGTGAAGAATTCTCAAAGCAGTTATCAGCGCGCACAGACAATACAGCCTCGTAATTGTGGTTTATCTTTTAGACAAGCGCGCGACGATGACTAATGCTGACGTCGGCAAAAATAATTATGGAGAAATATTAACTAGTGGTTGGTCATAAATAGGAGCCTTTGCTTGCTTTAAAAGTTTTAGCGTAGCATGTAACCCTAAAAGTATTTAAGTACAGGCTCGTTCAAGTAAAGTGTGTGTTTAAACTAGAGATAGGTCTCTTTTGTATCATGCCAAAACTGTCTGAAGATAAAATGATAAAACTGGATTTCTTATTTCCAAGCTAATCTGATATAGAACTAGAATAAACGACCTCTGCTGATTAGGGTCTAATAAAATTATATGCAAGTTTTCATTTAACAAAAGAGTTGATCGAATTAAGTCAACAAAACTCAAACATAAAATGTTGTTGTTGTTGTTTTTTTCTCATCAATATTTTTTCGTTAATTTTTCTATAAACTTCTAGTAGGTCATAAGGAAACCAATTAAACGATTTTTAAATGTTCATAACAACACATAAAATACCAAGTAATTTATTAAAATAAGTATGTAGGATTTAACCAGAGTTGATAATTACTGAAGTCAATCCAAATTATGTCGCCACTTTTAGCAGTCAGGCCACATGCAAACAACAGATTGCACCTAACCCACCGTAGAGTTTCACCGACAACTCAGTTATTCCATCAGTTGGTTGAATTTTAGTTTATTTTGGTATTTTTTAATCCGTGATAATATCTTTTTGTGAACTTAATTAGAAATGCGGTTTTAAACTTTTTTTTGATTCCCACACTGTATAAACAGGAAAATTCTGCGTTATTTTTGTGACCCAAAGCAAAACGTACATATTTTTCAAGTTAAAGTTTTATCCTTATATTCAGATCGTTTTTTTTGTTTGTTTTTCACTAGTTGTTTTAGTTCATATTACGTGTTTAGAACATACAATGTGTTCTTCACATCTTCTCGTGATCTGTCCCTCTGTTCGTGTTTTGCTTGGCTGTACATTTCTTTTCATACTTGGCTTTCCACCTGATTAAATAGACGAGTAGCAATTTTGCATTCAACATTAATTCGGTTTATTAACCGTTCTTACAAAAACTCTGAAAGTTTAGTTTGTTCAAAATAAGTATTGTTAGCTTCGAGTTGATTTTACAGTCGTATAATATTTACTTGATATTTAAATGTCCCATGTAAACAAAACATGAATATTTACTCAAAATAAAGTGATCGAGAAAGTCACACATGAAAAAGTTTGTTTTTTGTCTTTTATACAAATATTGTGTTGCTATTGCATGTCTGGTAAAACTGCCCGCTCTCTTTTAAAGAATATACATCTCCATGATAGATTCTTTTTTTAAACACGCACTTCTTCAAAGTTAGGACCAAAACATATATAGTCCTCATACGCAGTAAACAAACACCACATATTAGCAATGGGGATCAATTGGAACCAATAAGAACCACAAACAGCCCCGCCCATTTATCACGTGATTGCTGTGTTTATTATTGGAATAACGCTTTTCAAAACAAGCCCTGTGAAAATAAAATCGTTCAACTTCCACCTGGGAGAAGATAGCTATAAAATGACGGCTTGATTGTTGAAGGATCCTGTTCTTGCGTAGCATATGTTATTGTTATCATTTGAACATAGGCTTATGATATCAACATGTGAAAGAAAACATAATCTACTTAGGCCTTAAAAATAGATGATAAGTAATCTAACTTTTTGACTATTCTTTGAAGATTTTGTTTTTGATGAAAATTTGTTTAATCAGACAGCTTATCTGCATATTGTTCATTTATACTTTTGTTTGTTTGAAAGAAAAAACTGTGTTTTATTTTCCGACTGTAGAAATCGTTAAACAGCAAGCTTCTCAAACCTTTAACCGCAAAACATCTGGTACTCTATCTGATTCAAAATCTCTCATCATGCACTGCTGTAAGATTTTTGATCTAACATCCTATCAAAACATGCCTATCTAATTATTGTTTTTCCCACACTGCGAAGCGCGAAATAACTTACCGCCTGTAATCATCTTTACAGTAAAATTTCTTGTCTTTGGTAAAGCAACCACCTATCAGTTTTATGGCGCAGATGCAACATTTTAGACAATCCTCATGCCAATACTGCTCTCTGATTTTCAACAAGAACTTTTCAGTGATGTGTTTTTCGCATGCGTTGCATATCCGTGGCTTCACGTCCCCATAACCTTTTGAACTTGAATTCTCTTGATTCCCTTTAAGATGTAAGGTGAATTAAAAACGGTAAATAGAAAAGAAAGAGTAAAGGACTTATTTGCGTTACTTTATATATACTTCATATAAACTTTATATATACCTTATATATACTTTTATATACTTTATATATACTTTTTATAATTTTTTTTATATACTTTATATATATTTTGCGCTGAAATGGTGAGCAAACCTTACTTAGGGAACAGAAATAACAAGGAGTGCAAAATAACACTTGTAATGAGCAGATATCAATAAACACAAGTCAATCAATAATATAGCAAATAATAAAAACAAACAAAGCATGACGTCAGCATTTTACCTGATGGTTCCATCAAATTTAAAGCAGTTTCTTCTCTTTCCACAACCACTTCACCATTCATAATGACCTGGCTCTTTCCTGATGGTGATTTTGTCTTCAAATTAAAACGTTAGAGGTTAAACAGTTTCTTTTATTTCTAATTACAAGTGTATTCATTTCTTGTTCGTTTTTTTTTTGGTACTAATATAAAAATAATTGTAAAGTTTGTTTTGTTTTAAACAATACTACAAAGTGATATACCAGGTAGAGTTTCAAGATTCTGCTCAAATTAGGTGTTGCAACAAAAATTATACAAATTGCGTTTTATTTATAATAATATTTAACATAGAGTCAACTTTAGAAACTCGAATTTGTCGAAGCTGAGATAGATATAAAGCAAAAATCTAATTTCTTTGTGCTGTGAAAAATATTACAGAAAATTGTTTCGTGTGTGTTTTCACCAACTAAATATAGATCCTTTGTTTTCATCAATTTTCAAAAAAAAAAGTTTTCATAATTATAATAAAAAAAGAAGAAACGAAAAGATAGATTATGCAATGAACAGTTCAACTCTGTAACGTTTGTTTGCTAACAACATTAATGTCTATATCATAACTTGAAGATCAAACAATAATATAAATAGCTAACAGACACCACATCATATAACAATTTCTAAACACATTTTCTGCTTCTTGTTTTTCTCCTTGCGGGATGTTAAGCTTCACCATTGGACTAAACACTATAGGTGGTAACAACATTGCTGACATCATAGCCTGATTAAAAAGGGTTGCAGGTAAAAATGTAAGATGCCTGACATAGCTTTGTACTTCGGCATCTCTGCAACTCGTCGCTGGATAAAGTATGCAGCACGAGGCTACACGTGGAAAACTATTAATAGCAATAAGGTTAATACAACATAATTAAAAGAATAAACAGATAAATATATATCATTATAAAATAATTACAACAAAAAAGTCATTATTCAATAATAAAATAAATGCTTAGAATTGAACTTAAACAATAGTTGCATAAGAAGCCACCCATAGCTGACCCACTATGTCCCACCCCTAATAAGAAAAACATCGTTTCATATTTTGGTATTAGATTATAAATATCCAGCATTGTATGCATTTTTTTCATGTATTTTTCTTTAAACGGTCCTTCAACAAACAGTTTCATGCAGTGCTTCTCTCCAGTGTGCACTTCTCAAATGACTTTGCACAGACTAAATTGTTCAATGACATACCACATTGTTTACGTCGATTCACTCTTTATGGAGATAAATAACCTAACATCACATACCGTTTTTAATTGGATCGATATTTTAATCGCCAGATTAAGAAGTGCATTGTTTCCTGATTCCTGATCGATTAGGCTCGTTATAGACGAGTGCGCTCAATTTAAATAATAAGGATGTGTATTTATGTTTACTTATTTAAGCGACTGCAAACAAGATGGTACCTGAAGTAATGTAGTTATGTGAACGGCTGAACATCATACAAACGTTCTTCCAATGACATTTGTTTTCGCATACGCCAATCAAAAAGAAGCAAAATTATCACCATGGTGAGGAAAATAAACAAAAGAATATAATTCACATTCGGATGTCTATCGCTTTGTTCTATTGTCTGAAAACTACAATGTATGATTAACACAAAGTGTTGCCGAAGTAACCTGATACTTTGGTGTATGACTTTTAATCAGATCATGTTACGTGCGAAAAGGCATATAACAATCTTGGCAAACGTTATTTTTTCGACGAGAAAAAGAAATCGAAAAACGCTAATTAAGAAAATAAAAACATTTTAATACTTGCATTATTCGTTTTATTAGAGATGCACTGCAACCTTTACGAAGTAATACACAAATAAAAATGCTACTTCGTAAGGAAATATCAACATTCCGTGACTTCACGATGGCACCCTTCTTTGCAGAGAATTAAAAAAATTAATCTTAGACAGACGGTAAGTAAAACGAAAAAAAGTAGCTATCAAAAGCAGGAAAATGAACGAATAATTTATGGATAACATTTTATGCAAGCTATCAGCGGGTGATTGATGCGTGATATTTCGTAACATCATAATTAAGAGATCATGATCACGATTAAGTAGGCGTTCTAATGCACAGTAATCGTCATGAAGGGTTTTATTTTACGCTTCGTATGATAACGGTGATTGATTGCGTAGGATTGTCTGACCTCGTCTGTTTCTTTGTCTCACATCAAAACAAATTAAATCAGATTTGTTTATTCGTGAGGAATCTGCGTTGATGTTCTTTAGTGAAAATAAAACATGTTTAGCGAGACTTGAGTAATTTAAATTTTTGGATAAAACTCAATTAAGTCTTTGTCAATAGAAATTTTCGCGACGTATAAAACTCTCCACGACCGATGGGCACCTTTCCCTAACAAGGCGTTCTAAATCTCTTTTTTCTTCTCTTTCTTTTTTAACTCTCGCGCCTGACCCACACACGAAACTCTACAGTTTTTTTTATTTAAATAAGTGATTATAGAATGTTGCTAAAGCTACCAGTCATAAAAACAAATGATCTTTTTTTTAGAAACTATTCTTTATTTTTTTTCCCCGTGAGATCCAAATGCTGTGTTGCCAGGTCATTGGGAGTCGTTGACTAACTGCTTAATAATCTGGGCATAAACAGTCTAAATAAGTGCTATACCCATTACAAGTAGTGAGGGAGGGATCCTCCCTTCCTCACTACTTGTACCATATAATTGAAAAAGGCTCTGGGAGCGAGTTTAAAGCGCTTTTGTAATTTGAAAAACTGATATGCATAAAAATTATTATTTATTAAAAAAAGAAAGAAAAAGAAAAAGAAATATTTAGAAATGAAAAACCCACAAAATACAGTTTTTTTGTTGAATTGAAATTGACGATCTTGAAGGCTCGTACGTCTTTTAAACGGCAACCAAATATTATTGAAGGCAGCCAAGTTAAAGCTTACCTCCCTCCAACAAGTTCATTTCATATGAAAGAGCTTGGAAAGTTGTCTAGGAACATTTTTTTTTTTGAAAAACCTTTTATTGGTTTTTAAGATTTTAAACTTAAAAGTTTCACTACTTATGCAAAATTATGACATCATCTTCCTGATGCTGAAAACATATATACATCATCATATCTTGGTAAAACCTTTAAATACAACACCTCACTTAGATCTGGGAGATGTCATATGTCATGCATAAAGAATATTCGTTTTCGTTTTTAAATCATTTCTTTATTTCGAATTTAATAACTGCATCTTGAAGGAAGGCGCTTATTGACAGGGGAGCTAAAGAATACATTTTAACCTATTTTCCAATACTTATAATATTAAAATGTATGGGCTACTGTATTTATTTTAAAAAGTGTGGGCTAATAATATTTTTTTTCCTGTAAAATAATTTAAGAACGATTAATTAACTACAACTTTTAAAGGAACTGAGAACACACTAAACTTTATTGTAAACTAAAATCTTACATATTTGGGCAGGCACCGAACTTTCGTATTGTCCCAACAAATTTAGAAGAAATCTTTTGATTTGCTCTAAATTAAAAGAACAAAGAGCTCACGTTTTTTCGACCACATCCCACCTCTTGTACCTTGTTGAACGTTTTCACGTGTCCACATGATTTCGCTGTCAATCTCTCAAAACGCTGAACCTCGAATAAACGCCCTGCCTAAAGTTGAAATTTGGGTAACCTCCCGGGCGCTTATTTCGGTTTTGGAATACTAAACAGTTTTAAGATTTATATTATTGTATCGAATATTGTTTTAATTCTTTGTAGTACGATTTTTATTGTTTACAAAAAGCGCATCTCTTGACCCCAACTCTTTATTTCATTTTCATTCCTCCATTTATAAATTTATTGAGATGATCAACAAAGTATTTCATTCATTTAAAACATCCAGTGAAACAACCTTTGCTTGTAATTAAATTGTTCCACCCCCCTCCTACATTTCCTAACCACCAACACCCCCGCCCGTTTTTCCACCACTGTTTATACCCCAGAATACACGCCGGCTGTAACGCACAAGTATGCGGATACTTTTGAAGAAAATTAAATTTGATCGATAAACGACGTAGTAGGGAAAATCGATGCGAACTATATAAAAAGCCTAACAAATCCTGGGGACGAGGTTGCTATTTGTGGTAAATGCATGAAACTTTGCATACTTTTTAATAATACTAAACTAAACATGTAAAGCTTTAATCCCACTTCAGACCTGCCCCGGGGGAGTCCCTATAGCAACCGTGCCCGTTTCTATAACCAGGCCCGTTTCAAAAAATATTTATACCATCCCAAAAAAATGGAGCAAAAATACTATAACATAGTAAAAATAAATTGGTACACAGTTACAAGGCTTTAAAATAAGCAATCCGGGGGGTAGAAATATTATAAGAATCTTTAGCAAATGTAAACATAATGAAAAATTAAACATGAAACAACAAACACAAATTGGATCTTCACTTTCTGAAACTGAGAAACATTTCAATATCTGTGTTGACTATGGAACAGATCAACCTCGATCCCAGGACCTGTTGTCTCTTTTTGCATATCGAACGGCGAGACCTATCAATAAGCGCAGCGCCGATGAGAGACAAAAAAGTCCTTGGGACGAGGTTTAGAACAGACTTGATGTAAACATACACTTGTTTTAAAGTTACCCCCGGAAATTATAAAAAATAGCAAAAAAGTTGTAACATTATGCTATTTTGTTATTTTTTGTACTCTTTTCAAAAATGAAACGAAATTATTCACTAAATCGTTAAAATTTTGACGCAAATTAAGAGATTGCCAGCAAAATATAATCATGAAACTCGTCATTTACAACTCCAAATGCATTTATTAGCACTTTACCTTCAACCTTATCAACAGCAACAACGATTTTAGTTCATTGCACATTTACTTCTGGCATCGCTGTTCACTATATTTATCTTCTTTTTCAAAATTCCAGTCTCGTGGATCGGGTAAAGAAGGATCTTTGTACAATGATTGATCTAGGAATATAAAGCCTGATAGCTCCGCCAGTTGCAGAACGTGTATTGAATAGGCCGTATCTCAACAGACTTTCGACCTTTTTTTGCAAAAACAAGAAAATTCATCTTAATGAAGAGAATATTCTCTATATTTATTAAAAATCGAACGAAATTATTAAAATAATCAATTTCACAATTAATGCTTTCGAAAAATCCTTGCAAATCTGCGTTAACATTTTAAAATTAATCCGGATATTTTTATACATTATTTTATATCTTGCGGAGTGTTTTTGAACTAGTTTTGTCATCTCATAAGCGTTTTTATTGCTTGTGGCTCAATAGTTTTTAGGTTTCCTAGAATCTATTAAAAAAAAATTATGTTTACCCCCCTGGATTGATGAAACTTTGAAGCCTTGTAGCTCTGTACCAATTTATATTTATTATATGATGTAGTAGTATTCTAACCTCCACCCCTTATCTTTCTCGCCGACCCTTATCAAAAATAGAAAAAAAGCCCTGGGATCGAGGTTGGTAGTATTCTTCATTTTTGATGCTCTTTCGGATGGTAGAAAAAAATATGTGATTTTGATTACGGAAAAAATGTTTGTTGCTATGGAAACGGACCTAGTTGCTATCGGGGGCCCCCATTGGATAGATCTGAAGTGGGTATGAGGCTTAAAATGCTTAGTATAGTATTATTAGTAATTATGCTAACATTTTTGTCACTGATTTTACCCACTGTAATGTGAGCGTGACAGAATATATTTAAGTGAGAATAAAAGAAAATTGCTTGGCATTCAGATTTTACATCATTCATTTATTAGTTATGTTATATCATTTAATACGCATCAGATGTCATTGTATGGATCGTAGTGACTAAGCTGTTGGATTTCACAATATTTCAGTCATTCAAAAAATTCAGAAGAAAAAAAAAGGATCACAAAAAAACAATAAAAGCAAACTTGGGGATAGAAATCAATAGTTATCTCTCACAATAATTTATCTAGTAAATGCCTATCTATTTTTTGTTTTCGCATCCTGTTTTCCGCCAGCTCAGAAAAAGGTCTGGGATCGAGGTTAAGATTTCCGCTTGTGATTTGCAAGTTTCTGTTTACCTGAAAACCAGCATTTTCTGTCGAAACTAACTTTTCCTGTTAAGCTTGGTTTCCATTTGGCGTTAAATCGCGTTAATTTTCCCACCCTAATGTTGGACCTTAGAGTTAATCATATTGAGTACTTAGTAGCGCGAGGACGTTTCCATTACAAGTAAAATTAACGCTGATTTAATTCATTTCGTTGATAAAATACGTCTAACACTATCGAGGAGGACATTTTATTATGAATTTTTATGAAGCGAAATAAAAGAAAAACAAAAAAGAAAACGGTCGAGATTTTAGGACCGTGAATTTCTTGTAAAACCAGGGCAATATGGAGCATATAACCATCTTCTATAAAGTATGTAATCTTTTAAATATAAACTTTTTTTGTCCGCCATCATTGTGAAAAAAATGTTTGTAGAAATGGCTTTCGCACACATAATATGTTCATTTTTCATTTTTTATACAAAAGTATGTTCGCGCAAATTCGTGTTAAAAAAGTAACTCCAATTAGCATTCTCGTCCCCAGAGCTCTTTCAGATAAACTCGAGGTTTCAATCTCAAAGAGCTCTAGGGACGAGAATGTCCAATTAGCGCACCTGTTTAAACGCGAATTAACGTCAGATGAAAACCAAGCTTTGATAAGCCATGACATACACGTTTGGAACGTAAGATATAAACAAAAAACCTAACCCTCCTATATTTAACGTTTGACCTTTTGTCTCCTCTGACATAGCTGACTATTTCAAATCAGCTGGAAGTGAGAAAACAATTACAGTATATTACTCATCACAAGTCGATGTAAACAAAAAGATGGTATCATCGATATAAGTGAGACAATTTTTGGATTAGCAAGAGCAAATCTTAGTAATTTCAGAAATATCGAACAGTATGTGGTCTCATTAAATTTACTCATCTGATTCTTTTACTTCAAGAGCGTTAATTTTTTTGTGGGGGAGGGGGTGAATGTTAAATTAATATTTGCGTAAGTGTCCCACAGAAATAGTTAAGTTAAATAATTAAGTCGCAAAAATAAACTCCGCAAAAGTAAGAATATATAGTGATAGCATTGAAAGTTGAAACTTTTTAGCGGCATACAGGTGTTTTTTATAAGAACCTCAGCCTGTCGTTTTAATACGAAAAATCCAACCATTTTTCCAAAAAAAAACATACTCAAAATGAAATATCTTACAAACCAAAAAATGGGAAAAGCAAAAAAAAGTATCCATAAAAAAATGATTGCACACGATACCTACCTTCCAGTTCATGTCTGGTATTTTGTAAATCATACTAGCACTGTCTTTTAGGGTGATTTTGTATTGACGTCAATCATTGTCGTTACCAATAGTAACCGTAATTGTAATAATCATGGGGTATTTTGTTGTCATGGTAACATGTAATCGTGTCAACAAAGACGATGGTATTACAGAGAAAAAACAAACGCAGCGGGATAGTCACGTGGTCATATAACGAGTTCCATTAGGAAACCACAGATTGAGAATATGGAGGTCGTGACAACCCAACTATGAAAAGAATACTCGTTAGTCTGAAAAAAACAAACGAAAACTAGCCCGTTACACCATTGGCTACACGCATAAGATCCGCACCATGTTAGCTTAAAGTATTCAATTGCTCTGGGGGGAGGGGGTGCGAAAGGGAACTGCGCGGAGCAATTTTAAGCACGCAGACCACAAGTATTAACATAGAGAAGGTCAAAACAGTGACATTTTGCAAACAAGGGGTCATAGCAAACATAAAACAGCCTGCATATAGTGTGAGTGATATCTGGACTACAAAATAAAGAATAAAAACCCTATATAGGATATGTACAAAGGATCATATGAACAAAGGTTCTAAACTAAATTAAAATTAAATATATTGCATCATTTTCTAAGTAAGAAATATTTGATTAAAGTAATGAGACTCTCATGTCAAACTGGTGTCGATTACTTTTGCAATCATTCAAGAGTTATTTTCACCTAAGATACATTTTTTTAGTCAGGTTGGCATCTTGGCAAGAATTTCTAGATTTTTAAACCGAGAGTCCTGTACTTTCTACCAACTCCTAAATTATATTTAAATGCAATAAAAAAAAATTATCCTCAACATTCATTACAAAAAAAATTCTTTATGAAAAAAATTATCATTATTATTTTCCTCTACTGAGCAGTAGTTAAAATTTACATCAGCCAATGAGATTCTACAAACAGGATCCGTCAACCAATGAGATTCGAAGGATTGACAGTATTTCTCAAATTTACTATCGTCTTATTAACACGGATGGTAAAGTAGGGAAAAAGATTCACATTTTTTTGCAGTGCCATGCTCTTTAAAAAAACAGTGTCCGCTTAAAAGTGGACCTTGAGTCGAATTTTCTTCCCTTTTCCTATATGGCTGATGACAATTTCTGACATTTCCCTGAGATTTTTTAAAAAGACCATATTTTCCTGATATTTTGCTTATATTTTCAAAATTCATGACAAGTCCTGACATTTCTGACAGAGCGTGGACATCCTGAAAATCGTGTTTTGTTTTGGACGGATCCCATCCAATCAAATCAACTCTATACATTACATGTTAACATTGTAGCAACGTTGAAAAAAATCTGAAAAAAACAGAGGTGAAAGGTGAACGAATTAAAAAAGGGAAGTGAAAGATGAACGAATTATAGAAAGAAGAGTAAATGAACAGTAGAAAAAACAGATTTCTGTCTATGATATTAACTTTTTAGTCTGATTGGCAAAACACAGATGAAACGAAAATACATGGAAAGTAAAAAAATTGGAGAAGTTCTCTCAAAAATATTACAAAGAGATAAGCCGGAAAAATAATTATCTTTGTTATGACAAAATATCGATTCTATAACCATCCAACGTAATAAAATTTCAGTGGTTTTTACACCATTATCCATAAAAAAAACGGGCGTTAAAATTTCTTCTGTAGGGAGTGTTGACTTCCATGTGCCTATACATTCAATGTCGAATTTATAACTAAAAGAAATTGAAAATATTTAATAAAACCACAGCAGACGATTTTTGGATTTTCGCGCGGCGATTTCTCTGCGAAACAATTTAATTTTCACCAGGTGAAAAAAGTTCGTCACAACAGGAGTACAATGAAAAATATAAAATATTTTGCAGTGTCTGCGATTGAAACGTAAAAAGAGTGATTTCGTTGGTTTGTTGGAATTTTTTTATAAGCAGAGCTGCATCTGGTCGAAAACACAACATTTTTTGTAAATTCGACCGATAAAGCGTAAAATTCTTTCGTAAAAAAGTAGAAAGGTTGTGTTATTTTTTTGCGAATCGAATATTTTGAGAAAAAAACAAATTCGGCATTAACTCGCATCGTGGAACAAAACTTGGAAGTAGAAAGAAAAACGTGCATGATAAAACAGATAAATCGAAAATATATACACAATTTTCAAAAAATCGGACATAACGGAAAATTACAAATTAAAACAAGCTTCCTGCAAATAAATTTCTCCGAAGTTTACCAAACGCTTCTTATGAAAAACGTAATGAGTTGCACAGATGTTTTCAAACATAAAATCACAAGTACAGATCTGTGAAAAAGTTAGATATATAAAAAAATAATTATAAAGAAAAATATGAAAGTAGAGAAGAAAGATGAGAAACTTACGTTCATTACTTGGCTTTATTCTACATAATTATTTGGAAAGAAACCCTCCTATAAAAATAAAAATGAATGAACAAACAACACGACTAAATAAATGAGCAGACCAAACTCACAAATGAGTGATAATTACACACCTTTCCTCGACATTCACCAAGCCACCAATTCCCTTCATCATTTAGCACGCTAACTCTGTCACCCATCTACGCGAAAACAAAGAGTTGTCACATATACGGAAAACAAATTACGATAATAACTTCTCTTAGGCCTAGAACGCCAACTGGGTACGACATAGGAATAACATTCGAAAACTGGGTACGGCATATGAATAACATTCGAAAACTGGGTACGACATAGGAATAACATTCGAATATGCTATGGAAACTGAACTACCAGAAACGTATGGAACAAATAATTTTACGACCATGCAGAGTAAAAAGCAGGTATTTGTTAAACATTCAGGCTTGGCAACGTAATCTTCCATTAAATTGACAATGAAATGAGTATCCTAATATTTCAAAATACTTCTAATATTCAAGATGCCAATGTCTAAGCTATTTTTCCCCAAATTTTTGCCTGTTTAAATTCGATGTTCTTACATGTATCGTTTGTTTTTATAAAAAAAAGTTTAAAATAATAAAAACATACCTGAAACGAGAGTTCTTGAGGGTTACGTGCCGCCCAGTTAAACTTTGCTATCATGACACGCTTCACAGCTCCTAAAAAAAGTCAAGCAAGAAATTCGCCTATGAAACATCGTTATCACGATGATATAAAACTAATACTCAGGCCACTTACTTGCCACTCCTCTAGTTAGTTTAGTCGGTAAAGATGGAAAGCTGGTACCCAGGGAGTTGCTTTTGTAATACATCACCAAATCTGCTATAGATGGGAATTGTTTGGGATCAGTAAGAAAGACACGATTGTTCGCATGTCCTATTTTGATGTGTTTTGTATCCGCTTTGTATCGAATGCTTATTGCAAGTCCCGGTTGATTCGGACTTTCTCGGATTAAAAATGCTCCGTCACCATAATTCACAAGAATTTGTGCCGCTTCATCACGTGATAAAACACCAGCATACCTAGAAATCATAAGATTAAAATAGTCGCACTGGAGGACCATTTTTGTGCAGTTTATTTCAAGTCACACAATGATTTATATAAAAAAATAAACCTTTTTTTTAGACATAATATCATAATGCTTCGAACAGACTTCGGGGCGCTTATTAATCTTTTTATTTTTTCTATTCGTAAGGGGGGGGGGGGGGGGGGGGGGGGGTGAAGGCGGGGGCGTTCAATAAACTTTTGTACATTTTCTTTTTTTCTTGTCCATGGAATAATATTTTTCACAATATCTTCATCAATTTCGTCATCGTCAATTATATGAAAAAGCTGGTGCAGCATCAACCATATCTTCTTCCAATATTTCAAATTGATTTAAAGATGCTTAGCGGTGAAAATCAACATTTGCATTCAACGCCCGTGAAGGGGCGTTTACTGAAGGAGGAGTCTATTAGAGGGGACGTTTAGTGAAAGTATTAACGTAATCGTGGCATACTATCACTTCTAGGTGTAAAAGTTTGAGTTGGCCATCACACCGTAAAACTACTTACCACGGGTATTTCTTTAAATCAAGAGAGTTAGATGATGGAAGATGGTCATTCGTTGGAAGTTTGCTTAAATCACTGGCAAAAAAGAAAAGAAAATGTTTTTGACAATAACAATAAGTAAACAACATATTTGTGGTCACACGGATATTTGTTTACTCTACGCCAAATTTCAAACGGAAACCTATAAATATGATCAGTCTAGACGCTTGTTTCCTTGTCAGCAATTCGAGACGATTTTCTGACGTTAGCTGCAGTAGGTTAACCTCGTAATTTGTGTGTGGTGAAAAACTCACGGGTAAATTTACAGTACATACATCTGTTAATTAGAAAACGAAATTTCTTCAAAATAAAGAACGTTCGAATTCAGCGGCATTCGAATTAACGGATGTGTACTATAATGTTATTATCGATCTTAAGAGTAAGGGAAAGTATAGTAGGTAAAATACTTTTATTGAAATAAGATAAATTCTTGGTCCGTTTAAAGACATTTACTATAAACAGCCCTAATCGTTGACTAACTACATTCTGTTTTAATGTTGTACTTATAAGTAACGTATCAGTGTCTCCTTAACTTACGCACATTCTATCAATTTTAAAATAAGCATAAATAAAACACAATTATATTTTGTTTTTATCATAAAATTATTTGACAGTGAGGATATTTCCAAAAAATGATGCGCCTATTTTATTTTTCTGGGGAAAAGGTGTGACTCCTAGAGAAACAAATAGAAGTAAAGAAAGGTGTCTTTGTCACTGCAGCCAATGAGAGAAACGTAATTAAATTGCGCTAAAAACAGGCCTGTAGTTGATCAGTGGGCTACAGATAACAAGGAACAAAAAACACAAGTGCAGGTGAGTTTGCAACATCTAACAACTTACTGTCTCTTCGGTTTGTCAATTGACGATTCATGAACTATGACATAAATATAACTTATTACTGCTACATACACAACAATTCACGAGCATAAAGAACACACAATATAGACAGCCTCTGTAAAAGAAATTATCCAGAGGAATTATAGTACTATATTGTGTTTTCTTTGTAGGTGCGTTACAATACAACCCCACGCCACGAGACAGTGCGAGATAGACGGCACACGATCTCACCTCTTCAACTTGCTTTGTTCATACTCATCTCTGCCAGCACGGCGTGTGGCTTAAGATTGAAAAATATTTAAAAGAAAGAAAACAGATCCGTATTTAGAAACATTACGTCATTATGTTTTTTTTTTAATTTAAACACTGGCGTGGTTTTACTTACTAAAAAAATAACAACAAAGAAGAACATCTTACTTGTGGGATCTCTTGTTGGACGCTTGATGCCACACTTCGGACATTTAATTAAACACTCTTTGTGTATGAGGAATCTGCAAACTAAAAGTGAAAAAATAAAATAACGGTTTGTCTGAAACATCTAATGTGTTTACAAATTAAAAACAATCTCACTTACTGCTGCATTTATATCCTTGGCTTATTTGCCCCCTAAAAATATAATATTTATATATGTTATAATGTATATATATGAAATATTTGTTTATATGCAAAACCAAATCAGCGAAGAAACGAAGAGACCTACCTCAACAATTTTTTACACACGTGACAACATTGCGGAGATTCAAATGTTGTCAGTTCGAAATTATGATGATCTAAACGAGAACAGTGAAAGCGAGTTGAAAAAATGCAGGAGCTGCATTGTAAATTGTTGTCTGAGCCAGTGAGAACAATAAACTCCAACATGTAGATTCCATAATGCAACGAAGTTCAAACTTACCCATCTTTCCTTGCCATTCCGTTAAAGAAACTGCTTCTCTAAATTTAAACACGTTACATATGTGTAAAAAATATTGCATCTAATGCCAGTGTGGCCAGTCTTGTAAGATCTTAAACTTCTAACAAATTGACAACGTATAAACATTGCTCTAAGAGCATTTAAAATAATAAAATGCGAAAATCCGCGAATTTTGCCAACATTTGCGTTTTCTATTCGTAAAAGTAAATTACACACAAAAACTTTAGTAGACCCGAATAACATTGAGTAAAAAATATCTGGCTTATTAATACCCATATTTTGTTTAAAATGATAACCGAAATTTTAGTAGACCCGAATAACGTCGAGTAAAAAATATCTGGCTTATTAATACCCATATTTTGTTTAAAATGATAACCGAAATTTTAGTAGACCCGAATAACGTCGAGTAAAAAATATCTGGCTTATTAATACCCATATTTTGTTTAAAATGATAACCGAAATTTTAGTAGACCCGAATAACGTCGAGTAAAAAATATCTGGCTTATTAATACCCATATTTTTTCAAAATGATAACCGAAATTTTAGTAGGCCCGAATAACATCGAGTAAAATATATCTGGCTTATTAATACCCATATTTTTTTCAAAATGATAACTGAAATTTTAGTAGACCCGAATAACATCGAGTAAAATATATATGGCTTATTAATACCCATATTTTGTTCAAAATGATAACCGAATCTTTGTGCTAAGTCTGTACGGAATAGCGTACATGCAAAACGAACAACCAGCGATAATTTGAAGCTCGGAATATGTTGACGAGTGAAATCGTGGATTTCTCACACGCTAACGACTAGTAATAGTATAAAATAATATATCACAAAAAATAAGCATTATTACTTACATGCACTTGGATAATTCTGACACCCAAGTTATTTTATCTTGTTGCGTTTTCGCATACATCGTGCAATTTTTGGCCTCACATACTACAAAATAGAAAAATATGCAAGACTTGTTAAAACAAGTACAGCTTTATATATATTACAAACAACTGACAGTAGAGAAGATCAGTACATAATTTTAGCATACCTCCGTCATTTGTGTGAGCCTGGACAAACCAACCTTGACTAAACTGAAAATACAAAAAATAAATTTTTAGTATAACAATATTTTTTCCCCTTGGGTTTCCGTTACTCGCTTAGGCTAAAAATAAATACCCTCCTAAACGGCAATCCTACAAAAGCGATTGTTCCAATTCGAAATTCTAGTATTTTAGTATTTTAGTATCTAGTATTCTAATATTTTATTGAGTTTTTAAGCCATTATAGTTTAAATAGTGAAAGTCTAACCCTAATTGAGAACTCACAGAGCCTGCCAATACCTTCAACTGCAGAAAAAATTTTTTCAGTTCTCAACTCCTCAATTCTAACTAACACCCTGATCGACTAAGGACTAATCTTCATTAGGCGATTATTCATCGCTGGCATTGCTGGTGATCCGAATGAACAAAAACAATTTGGTGTTACAATCCTGATTGTAACACCAAAATTGTAAATTTCCAGAACAAACCATGGGTAGAAATACTCCCTGAATAAGAAGCATCGACACTAATCAACAAAAAAAGAAAATATCAGTGAAAATGACTTGGTGCTTTTGAAGTTAAATTAAAATTTACTTTCATATTGTTAACGATATGCCATATTACATCAATTTACTTTTTAGCTTGTTAACGAGATGCCACATCGTATCAATTTACTTTCATATTGCTGACAAGATGTCACATCTTATCAATTTACTTTCAGATTGTTAACGAGATGCCACATCTTATCAATTTACTTTCAGATTGGTGAAGAGATGCCACATCTTTTTATCAATTTAATTTCAGATTGTTAACGAGATGCCACATCTTATCAATTTACTTTCAGATTGCTGACGAGATTTCACATCTTATCAATTTACTTTCAGATTGTTGACGAGATGCCATATCTTATCAATTTACATTCAGATTGGTAACGAGATGCCACATCTTATCAATTTACTTTCAGATTGGCGACGAGATGTCACATCTTATCAATTTACTTTCAGATTGTTAACGAGATGCCATATCTTATCAATTTACTTTCAGATTGGTAACGAGATGCCACATCTTATCAATTTACTTTCAGATTGGCGACGAGATGTCACATCTGATCAATTTACTTTCAGATTGTTAACGAGATGCCATATCTTATCAATTTACTTTCAGATTGGTGAAGAGATGCCACATCTTATCAATTTACTTTCAGATTGCTGACGAGATGTCACATCTTATCAATTTACTTTCGGATTGTAACGAGATGCCATATCTTATCAATTAACTTTCAGATTGGAGACGAGATGCTACATCTTATCAATTTACTTTCAGATTGGCGACGAGATGTCACATCTTATCAATTTACTTTCAGATTGTTAACGAGATGTCACATCTTATCAATTTACCTTCAGATTGGTAACGAGATGCCACATCTTAACAATTTACTTTCAGATTGTTGACGAGATGCCACATCTTATCAATTTACTTTCAGATTGTTGACGAGATGTCACATCTTATCAATTTACTTTCATATTCTTAACGAGATGCCACATCTTATCAATTTACTTTCAGATTGGTGACGAGATGCCACATCTTATCAATTTACTTTCAGATTGGTGACGAGATGCCACATCTTATCAATTTACTTTCAGATTGTTAACGAGATACCACATGTTATCAATTTACTTTCAGATTGTAACGAGATGCCACATCTTATCAATTTACTTTCAGATTGTTAACGAGATGTCACATCTTATCAATTTACTTTCAGATTGGCGACGAGATGTCACATCTTATCAATTTACTTTCAGATTGTTAACGAGATGTCACATCTTATCAATTTACTTTCAGATTGGTAATGAGATGCCACATCTTATCAATTTACTTTCAGATTGCTGACGAGATGCCACATCTTATCAATTTACTTTCAGATTGGCGACGAGATGTCACATCTTATCAATTTACTTTCAGATTGGTAACGAGATGCCACATCTTATCAATTTACTTTTAGATTGTTAACGAGATGCCACATCTTATCAATTTACTTTTAGATTGTTAACGAGATGCCACATCTTATCAATTTACTTTCAGATTGTCAGGAAATATTATAACTGGTGGAAGTATTGGCGCAACTTACTTTTCCTCTTCCCGCTGGTGGAATGTCACCTATTTTAAATTTCTGGAGATCGAACACCTCTTTAACATCATATGTGTCTCCTCTACTCTTACAGAGCAGCATAGTGTGTTCAAATAAAAACACGAAGCGCCTAAAAAACAACAAAATGGTATAGTCTTGAGGAGAGAAATTACGTCATCAAATAATAAAAAAATCACATATAAAAGTCTAGACAGTTTCACGGAACGATACATAGTAATGTTATTTCAAGAAAATGATATAATGACGTCGCAATATACTCATTAAAGCTTGCTTTTAATTAACATAAAAATTGTTCAACAACTGTTTTACAACAAGTCACCAATACGACTTTATTTGAAACACATGTTGTACATAACTAGGCGACGTAAAAGATGTTGCACAATGAGCACAGATTTTATTGAAAACTAAGCTTAAAATTTACAACTTGTGTGCAGACAAAAAAAGCAATCTATAATAAACATGTAGATATGATAAACTTTTATCTATACATGTACACAACATTCAAATAAACTATCTGCGTGCGTCGCTAATATTTGTCCGCAGTTCCTAGTTCTGATGAACGCGGATCGAACCCCTCTCGCTGCCAGGAAGTATGTGGCAGAGCACAAAGTAGATCTTACTTCAATTCAATTAACAATATTTCAAGTATGGTATAATTAGCTGAAAAATAAACGTACTTTAAAATTTTTTTATCGCTTGTATCAAACTTTACTTGTAATTCGCCATTCTTCACATGATGACCATATTGAATCGGCTTTTTCTAAACGAAAAGAGACAGCACATAAGACGAAAAGGGAGATATTTTACATATTATGCTGATTGGGAGCATAGCACCGGGCTTTTTAAGATGTTTTTTTAGGACGACGTTCTTTCGGTAAATTGATATCCTTAAATCTGGCCTGTATTTTATCCACAGCACCTAAAAAGGCCGCAGACATTCCCTCCTTCACCCGCGTTCTTCAAGGGTCAGTTTTGCATCGGACAAGCAGATTATACTGTTGGAAGGTTTGCCCAATGATGTTAAGGATATTGTAGTTGTATCTGGATGCTTTAAAATGTTCGTTTGTGAGTGTGCAACCATGAAAAGATAGATTAGTAAAAGTTTAAACTTACTGCAAGATCGTATTTGACACTATAACAAAAATAAAAATTGAGAAAGTATAATAAAAAACAATGAGAGGAAAGATGTGTGAAAATATTGCCGAATACACTTTTACTAAATTAATGTTTGAAAAAATTTTCTGGCATCATTAAATTGGTGACATTTGTGGCCTATTGTTAAGCCTAACACTTAAATTTGTTCATATGAACTCCTTATAACAAGACTGATAAGACACATAAAAAATCTGTAAAGAACTATAAAATCAGCTGTTTCTCAAAAAACATGAGATGTGACTGACCTGCTTTCTATTTGAGATATCAGTTTAACATTTTCTGCATCTCGTTTATATTCGTTAATATATCGTGCAACATCCTATAACAATACAAGAAGCATGCATAAAGTACTGGTGAAAAACTGCCCAAAATACTGGCTACAAAGTAATATCTTACATCCATTGCCTCAAATGCTTTTTCTACAGACTTCTTTTCTTCGTGGGTGGCAGGTGTTTGTTTATTTAGATCCTGAAAATTAAGAACATTTTGTCACTAGACTACCAAGTAAGGATTAACTTTAAATGAATTTCAATATAAACTCACCCTTAGTAGTAGTGGATATTTCAATATTCTTTGGAAAGGAACAACCAGTTGTTCTTGCAAGGGGAATTTTCGACTTGCTTTCGAATTGCAACTCTAAATGAGACAACACATCAGGTTATAAATAAATTTTTACTGATGGATTTACATTTTTTTGGATGACGTCGTCAACCCATTAAATTTAAATTAGATAAATATACAAGCTAAGAACCTATTTACTTCACATATCACAAGTACAACCATTGATACCTACTGTCTTATATAATAGACGTCTGTAAGTATTGTTATAAAATTTCTTTGGGACCTCTTTCAATTTATTTTTTCATTTTTTAATAACTTGTATTGGTCCTTTTTCTTTTCTTATCTTATTCTCTGATTAGTTTTTACAGCACGAATGAATAAATCACCAACTTACTTCAACTTTATCTCGAAAAGTGGGTTCTTTAAATAATTCTATAGTCTAAAGGAACAAAATTTATTAAAAAGGATTATAACTGAAGATATATCATGTCTAAAAATAGCACAATGTTTCCAAAACAAAATGAATAAACTCAGTGAAAACTTACATGTTGTTGTGCATCAGGTAGATCTGTACAGTAAACTGCATATTGTAGAAATTGTTCTTTCTAAAAATATTTATTATTGAATCACAGGCTTTCGGATAAAAACTTCACAATGTTAACCTATGTGTTGGTCTTAGACGTTTGGCACCAGACCAGGAAATGCAAGGGTAACGATTGTTCTGTTACTGCATCATTACCCTAACTTTAAAATAGTAAGAACAATTTCTCGTTAGCCAAGAGTATTAATAATTCATAAAAATATGTTTAGGATTTACTTTAGTTGCCTTCAGTAATCGTTTCCTTATTTGTAGACTGTTACTCCCATTGTTAACCTAATAACAAAATGGAGGCAACGAAAAATCATTCAACGTTAGATTAGGGTGAACAAAGCTCCGTTCCCCTCAAATCACAAAATTTCTTGGCCTGGGTACAACCATTCAGCTAGATTGAAACAACTCAGTAGAATTTTTTTATATATATAATTGTTAAGCAAAACTTCCAGGATTAAAATAAGGCAAGAGTTGCTTTGCATTGTAGAAACCATATCAAATAACTGGGTGTGATATTACTTTTAAGAGTTTTTATAAAAGCACTGTTACAACACATGTGTATGTTATCCCAAACATTTGCTTGAGAAATAAAACAACCACTATAACACTGCACAAAAAAACTCACATATTGTACAAAGGATTGTAAATTTAACTTGACATTAGTACTAGTTCTTCGAGTCGTCAGATCCCGATTGAATGACTTATGAAGGATGCATATTTTCTAAAAAGTGATAAGTGACACATAAAAACAGGAAGCAAGTAGATACAGTAATAAAATTCATGTCAGTATGATGGAAGATAAAATACCTCTGTATTCATAAAAATTGTGTTTTTGTCGTGCGCAGACATGTACCCTTTTAATTGTTTCATGTACACCTAAAATATAAATTTTAATATTTGTGAGAAATATCTGGGTGATTTGATCCATCTGCAACTGGTTTAGGGTATAGATACTTTGCAAGGTGTCTAAAACGACCACTATAGCATAAAAATTTTATATAGATTCATTTTTTCTATGAAAAGCAAAAATGGCAGGGTACACACCCCAAAGGTCATTATTACAACTGCATCCCATAAAACTTTTACATTAGAAGGTCTAACTTCCAAAGGAAGATTATTATTATTATTATTATTATTATTATTATTATTATTATTATTATTATTATTATTATTATTATTATTATTATTATTATTATTATTATTATTATTATTATTATTATTATTATTATTATTATTATTATTATTATTATTATTATTATTATTATTATTATTATTATTATTATTATTATTATTATTATTATTATTATTATTATTATTATTATTATTATTATTATTATTATTATTATTATTATTATTATTATTATTATTATTATTATTATTATTATTATTATTATTATTATTATTATTATTATTATTATTATTATTATTATTATTATTATTATTATTATTATTATTATTATTATTATTATTATTATTATTATTATTATTATTATTATTATTATTATTATTATTATTATTATTATTATTATTATTATTATTATTATTATTATTATTATTATTATTATTATTATTATTATTTTGGTTGCATGCTTTTAAGGTCCAAGTTCAGATTTAATTTGGAAACAAAGTTTATATTATCAAGGCAGTTCAAGGTATTAAGTCAATAGATTTTTTCTTTGAAAAAAACTAAGAAACAAAATATTTTTTTTTCCCTGAATAAATTTTCCTGCTTTCTTCCCAGATAAATCAATAAACTAAAAAAGAGAACAAGAAATAACGAAACATCGCAAGTTAAGAATACATTCTTACATCGACCATGACATTTAATGCTTCCAAGTAGCTATCTTCTGTTTGAATAATTTCATTAATTATGTAACTTCTTTTATCAGTTACTGGTGTTAACCCAGCCTACAAAACATGCAGACAATATACAACATAATGTGTCATAAGATAAAAAAAGAATCAGTGAAATTATGAGACATAATACTATTCAAGTGCTACACATTCAACATAGGCATGTTCAAAATTAAACCCTTTTTAAGACCATGCTTAGTGGATTTTGCACTGGCATAACACGCATATTAAAGAAATAAAAATCAGGAGAATTTGTCTTGTTTATTCAATTTTTGTGTTTTTGAATTTTATTTTATTCATGTATCTATTGCATACGTTAAAAACCGACTTCGTGAAAAGTCCCCATGCAAGGACTGTTGACCATTAGTATTGTACTATGGCATGACTCTGGATAGCCTCAAATAATGTTTTAGTTTGCATTAAAGCTTCAGATCTGTAAAATAGCTTGCACAGAGTTATCCAGATAAGAAGATTGAATTGGCTGGGGCACTTGGAAAGAATGGAGGGGGATAATTGGGTAAGAAAGTGTAGAGACTTGATAGTTCCTGGGGCAAAGCCCAGAGGCAGACCGAGGAAGACTTGGCAGGAGGTTATAAGGACAGACTTGATACAGAGAAAGTTGAGTTTAGATCTAACACAGTCTAGATCAGATTGGAAGACGGTCATTAATATACCCCATCCAACCCATGCTAGCATGGAAAACGGACGTTAAGCCGAGAATGATGATGAATGATGAGAGTTTCAGATTGCTAAAATATTACATGGACAATGCATTGTGCATCTAAGTTCATCATATTTACTGATAAACACTGATAAACACATAATCAACTTAATATGGTCTAATTTAATTGAATTTAGTTAAATATTGATTCCAAGAGAAGTTTTCAAAAAAAGGTAAAAAAGATTCCAAGGTGATTTCCATGTGACGATTTTACTTGCTAGAATTTTTAAAGCCACATAATTGACATTTGATAAAAAGCTCAAACAAAACAGACAGCACAGGGACAAAAATGTAAGGTAAGACTTGACACTGTTAAAAATTGAGAGGTTGCAACACTAAATATCCTTAACTGGAATATCCTTAACACTCCTACACTTGCTGTTAAAACTAACAGATTGTTTGCAGATATAAAGCTTTCAGGATTGTATACAAGACTAACAATGCTTCCACTTAAAAAATACCAAGTTACCTTTTTAGTGCATTGGACAATATCGTCATATATTTTTTCCCCGATTTGAACATGATCATATATATTTTCTTCTTCATAATCATCATATGAATAATAGTTAGGCTCCTTTTTTTCCCTAACACAAATAAAATAAATTGACATTAAAATTAATGTTTATAACCCTGTTTCTTGGTTTTGTAGAGGAATTACTTGTACTTACAAAATTTCTGGTAATGTTCCATATATATCTTCTTCAGGAGCTGTTTTAAAGTTATCTGGAGGAAAGGGCCTGCATAGAAAGTTAATATGACCTCATCAACAACATCTAGTAAATCAAAGACTAAGATCATCCTGTTAACACCATGAAGTTTGCCTAGTTGTTGTTTTAATTAAATCATTCGAAACATACCTACGTGTTAGCACTGATTCAATTAGTTTTCTGTTAAAAAAATCTAGGAGTTCCTCAGGATGCTTTTCCAATCCACGATTCCGAGCCTCGCTTATAGCCCTTTGTATTCTACCAACGGGTTTAAGCCACTGGGACATTTGCCCCTGTGAAGAAAGCAAACTCCACCGAGACATGTCTCGTTTGGTCACATGGAAAGTATATTTTCACATACATATATTTCTACTTGAAAATCACCATTATATCAAATGAAAATATAGTATTAATGAAGTTGAACTTACTTTAATTTGCATAAGACTTTTGCTTCATATGTTTTTGACAGTAAGGATAATGTGTGAATAACCTATAGAGACACAACGCATGACACCTGCTCATTTGCTGCATAATATATGACGCTTAGCATAAATACATGATGCAATGCCACATTGGTTAAACAATGTTATTTTAATAATTGATAACAAAAGACGACAAATGCTAAGTAGCCCAAAAAATCTTTGTTGATGGTTACACTGTGGTAAGTTTGTTTCCAATTCATCTTTATTTATTTTGTGTATATATAATACTTTTCTTTTTAAAACTTAAATTTATTTCATGGCATCACAAACAAAAAGAGGAATCACAGTGTTTTTTGCTATAAATTGCTATAAATTTTATGTATAGGCATTAAGGCTGACATGCAGAGTTAATTTACACAAAATCTCATAACATTTATGCAGGCCAAAGGTGGGTGTGTGTGTGTGTGGTCAAAGAAAAAAAGTAACTTTATTCAGCCTCAAATTGTAATTTTGAGTAAATATTTATATGTGTTAAAGAAATCTTTTCGGTTTTATTTCATAAAATTAAGACAATTCCCAGATCTACAATACTTACAGCTTGAAAATTGGATACATCATATAAATCATTCGCTGTAAATAGATCATCTTGATCAAGCTTGAACTCTTCAGAACACGCTCGCAAAAAGGCGCGTATATTTCGTAGACAGAGAAACTAGAAGAGGAATTAAAATAGGGATTATTTAAAGCCAATTTAATTTGGTGATTGGTTCAAACGAGAATAATTTGAGGCCAAATAACTTGGAAACGAGGTGGTGACGTCAATGATTTTCCACCGCGTGGGTAACTAGGGACCACCTAGGACCAACTTGGGTAATTTTCACAAACCTGTGTCCCCAAATCCGTTTCGGAATGAACGAGTTGATGACGTCATCAAAAAACCTTCAAACCCTAATATCTCTGCAACCGTTTGTCAAAAGTACATGATCCTATAAATTTTCTTCATCAGCGTTTCAAGGTCTATACGATGAAGGCAACAGGTATTACGGTTTTTACAGGCCATTGCTGGCGTCAGCAAACTTTTTAAACCCTTATATCTCATTAACCACTCATCAAAAGCACATGATCATATACATTTTTTTGATCAGCAGTTTAAGCTCTACACAATAGAGAGACAACGTGAAAACAAGTTTCTAATTTTTGTTTTGTGGATGGGTTGCTGACGTCATCAAAATTCAAATAACGCTTCTTTTTCATTTTTATTCTGCCTCAGTGGATTTTTCCACGGGCTTTATCGACTAGTTTAGTCAATAGACAAATACTTCAAAGTTACGTGGATTTAACTTTAACTAATAATTTGACAAAATTCACTAATTCGGTAAATATCGAAATTGTAAAGTAATTCTGTTGTTAGAAACAAAGACACACAGCTTTTCTAATTTGAATTTGTTAGCACTTACCTTTCATGTCATTTTGCTATTTTTACTATTTTGCTATTACATGTCGTATAATAACTATTTCACAAAAATACCACGTAAACTTCATGTCTTATTAATGTGACCGAACTTGCCACCAGTTGTGAATATTTTGTGCAAGAGTAGTAGACTGAAATTGGTTCTTCTACAATCTTAATTAACTTAGCTAACAATGTCTTCTCTACATATTAGTTTGTTTCATAACAAAGGAAAATCATTAAAAAAGAGACAAATTTTCTGGTAAAATCTAATTTTTGCAAGAAATTAACATTTTCAATGGTGGCCAAGAATCTAGAAAATCTGGTGATAGTAGCCATTGTAAAGTTGATTTGTGACAGCAAAACAATATTTATGAAGGCAAATAATAATGAAGCCATTTTCTCACTATAAACAATGCAACTTTGTTTAAAGGCATGTTGAATATAACAAAAGTTGTTGGAGACAAGCTTAAAAAATTCTTGTCACGGACACAGTTCTACGGCATAATAACAGGGCCCTGAATAGGACCTTTCCTTGCAAAACTGAGGAAGGTCTTACTTGCGAGAAAGAGAACTTTGAAATAAAGTACATGACCCAGGGCCTCTTTTTTACCATATTGTTTTTCAATTTCTTTAGTTTCACTAAGTGATGTCACATACCACATATCTTCTGGGTGATAGATATTCAGACAAATTTATTGTCTTTGATTGTATTTAATTCAATGACAAAAATTGTGAAGTGCCATTTTTTCACACACTGTAAACATACTCTCTTGGTAACCTCATTGTAGACAACACCATTTTGGTAAATTTTACCCGATTATTAGAACCTTCTTCCAATTATCCAGATTGAGAAGAATTTTTAGTGAAATAAAATAAAATAAAATGCTCATATTTTAAAAAGTCTTCAAAAAACGTCATAAAGAATACAAATACACATGTAACACAAGAAATAATTCTAATTTCTGACAAAAAAGTCAGAGTCTGATAACACAATTTGAATGAAAAACTTCTCCCCCTCCCTCTATTACAGACCTGAGAATGAAAATCCACACACTTTAATTCATTAACACCTTCTCCAACTAATGATTTAAAGAAAAATTTTAACCCCTTTATAATTACTGTCGTACATGTGTTAATGGCCTCTTTATTAAGACCACCTGCTTATAATGGCCACATGAAAATACACTACTCCAATTATCACCTTTCCAACTCAACCACAGATACAAAATTTGGCTTGCTAGCTGAATCACATCATTTTTGTTTTCATAGTAATTTTATTCCTTGTTGCATCACAACCTGTTAAGGGGAAAAAAGAATACTATTGCTCCATGCTAAAGCATGTTATTTTTGTTTGTGTTAATTTTATTGTAGAACGCTTTGTGTATTGTGTAAAATGTTCAATAACGCCAACACCCTTGCTAATTACATGCTACAATATTATTACAGACCATCTATTACATCAATGTACAGAAGATTCTTTTCTAATGTTTTTCTAATATTATTATCCATTTTTAGCTCACCAATCACAAGAAAATTTTTTGTTTCTTTGTGAAAAATTACGTAAGCACTTCGGAAGTCTGTAAGGGTTTATGCACTTTCCGTCAAACATATCACATATATGTTAATATTTTGCATAACATAAGAGATTGAAACCAACCACTCCGTTATCACTTACGTAAAAAATTGTATTCATGTAAATGCGGCCTTAAGGAACAAGCACCTGTCTTTTATTGTTTGGGATTTTTAAAATTATTTTTCAGGCTTTAATTGGGAACTGTGTTAGGTTTTTTATGTGCCGAACCTTCCTAAAACACCTGCAATTTTTATGGCCTTTATTAATGACTGACTGTCTAGCCTACACCAGGGTGGTGCAACAAATCATGTAAACAAGTATGCATTTAATATTCCGTTATGAAAGAGTTTGCACATGTTTTTCAATGTACTATGATGATACATAAACGTCTTGAACAATGTTTTAGTAGCAAACATCTGGGATTATTAGTTATATTGTATTTATAAGAACTATCATGCATGTCTGTGAAAACTTGAGAACTTGAAAATACAAATACAAATCCCCCCCTTAGCCCAACCAAACTTAGCTGTGTAACCAAAACGGAGAAAGTCTTCATATTCAGAGAATTCTACAAATAAAAGACATCTCCAAATTTAGAGACATGACCTTCATTATGGAGATATGTTTCAATGTTTCATTTTTTATGTTTAATCCCTTTGGTCTTATTCACAGGGGGAAAAATAAGCATGTTATGCAAGTTTTCTTGCGATTTACTGTTTAAAATACCAAATCTACCATGGTCAAATCAACATACATGGTACATTTTTCACAGGTTGCCATGCATGTTCACAAAAAAATGAAAATGTTGGTGGTAAGGGTGAGGATTTAATTATGTTGTCATTTCTCTAAGTAACAAACTTCACAAAAATTATCCTTCATCTTTACTGGTGTTTCTGTTAGTGGCAGCCTCCATACTCAAGTTGCCACAAAAAACGTCAATTTGACCTTTATGGGTGGGTTTTTAAATTTTAACGTTTCTTCCATGACATTTGATTGTTTAAAACCATTTAAAAAAATTAATTAAATCTTGATTGGGATAAACATTTTTGTCACAGGTCAAAGATAAAATTACAATAATCCATTATGTTATCATAGTACTCTGTATATATTTTAGTGAATTTGGACAGCAGGCCAGCAATAAACGCAAATAAGAGACCAGCAACGAAGTACAGTACTGGAAAAAGGTTGTTTAACATCGCGCTTCGCGTATCGCGACGGTATTCTCGATCCGCGATAGACGTTTTTTTACTTTCAAATTGTATCGAGAGGGCTTCGCGATGCATCCGTCTCGATATCATTCTCGAAGCTATCGAGGCCATTAACACTTTTTCATAATAGAACTATTTTAAAAATAAGAGTGTATTCAACAATGATCGCGGATGTTTAAATATAATTATACTTCCTTTGTGTTATATTTTTTTAACTTTTTAGATCGCATTTTAAAAGTTTATAAACGAAAAGCGGCGATAGAAATGTTTTTTTAGATCGAATTTTCAAAGTTTATAAACGAAAAGCGGCGATAGAATTGCTTTTTTAGATCGAAGTTAAAAAGTTTATAAACGAAATGCGGCGATAGAAATGTTTTTGAAGATCGCATTTTAAAAGTTTGTAAACGAAAAGCGGCGATAGAAATGTTTTTTAGATCGAATTTTAAAAGTTTATAAACGAAAAGCGGCGATAGAAATGCTTTTTTAGATCGAAGTTAAAAAGTTTATAAACGAAATGCGGCGATAGAAATGTTTTTTAGATCGCATTTTAAAAGTTTAAAAACGAAAAGCGGCGATAGAAATGTTTTTTAAGATCGCATTTTAAAAGTTTATAAACGAAAAGCGGCGACAGAAATGTTTTTTAAGATCGAATTTTAAAAGTTTATAAACGAAATGCGGCGATAGAAATGTTTTTTAGATCGCATTTTAAAAGTTTAAAAACGAAAAGCGGCGATAGAAATGTTTTTTAAGATCGAATTTTAAAAGTTTATAAACGAAAAGCGGCGATAGAAATGCTTTTTTAGATCGAAGTTAAAAAGTTTATAAACGAAATGCGGCGATAGAAATGGTTTTTTAGATCGCATTTTAAAAGTTTATAAACGAAAAGCGGCGATAGAAATGCTTTCTTAGATCACGTTTTAAAAGTTTAAGAACGAAGAACGGCGATAGAAAAGCTTCGTTAGATCGCATTTTAAAAATTTAAGAACGAAGAACGACAATAGAATATGTAATGCGCTAGAATTACTTTAATAAATACGAAAGTTAATAATTTTCTTATAATATACACCTATTTAAAATAAAAAAAAAGATAAAGCAGAGATGTGTTTGAAATAAAAAAACTTTCTCTCTATTCTCATTAAAAAAAACTTTCTCTTTATTCTCATTATCACCTACCATCGCGACACATCGAGACGGATTTTGTCACGATACTAAATTCTCGATAGATCGCGACAATTTATTTTAATTGTTTCTTATTATTATAAACGCGGTACATCGCGTATCGAGGGAGTCCGCGCACGTTGCGCGCTCGATATGTTAAACAACCTTTTTCCAGTACTGTAGAGGTATATATAACAGCTATCGTGTCTGTACTTCCAGAACCTTAAAACTTTTTTTTGCAATTAGGCTATGCTCCAAAAATTGGTAGTGTCATTTCCAATTACAAAAGTAAGTCAGTGGGGTAAAGTAGTAAAGATTTTTTCTAACCAATTTACAAAATCATTTAAGTCACAGCCCTATTGCGTTATTCATTTTTAATGTAAGCTAATGTACTTTTAGCCTCCATTCTATGTTCCATCTCATACCGACCATTTCGTGAGAGGCGTGCGATCGCACGTGCACGCCCCCACACACGTGCATATTTGTTTAGCCGTGCGATTAATCGCACATGCAAATCTTTGTTTTCTTTATGTCTGCGATAGCTTTTTGAAATTATCAAAATTGCGAAAAAAACGAAATATGAAGTCAGAGAATGATTTAAAAAGGCTTTGCAACCGTTACCGTTAACTTAAATCTTTTTCATGATAGAAAACTGCGTAGTTAAAACGCATATTTTTATAAATTTGCTAATTCTTTTAATTTAAAGAGATCTAACAAAGTTAAAATAGAAAAATTAATAAATAAATAACAAGAAATAATAATAATTTAATCTAAATTTATTTTTACATCTTTTATACGTAACGTTTTCTTGGCATAAAAAAAATGAAATAATGAATTATTACAGATCGTCTGTAACAACGATGTACGGAAGATTCTTTTCTCATGTTTTTATAATTTTATTATCCATTTTCATCTTAACAATCATATTTTGCATAATAAAATAAGTAGTAATGGGGAGGACAAAGTTTCATGTGTCTTTTATTATTTGTATTTTTTAATTTTTTTTCACATTTTTGTGGCCACCTGTTGTTTGAAAGTAGTGAATATAAAAAAAGAAAAGAAAGAAGAATATCATACAAACTTAATTGTTACATTTTTTACTGTTTTTAACAGCATTTATCAATTTAGTCCTGGGCACTAACTTGTAAAATACATGTCAATAACACCTAAAAATGATACCTGCCATACTGCTCTATTACTAGAAGCAAATCATTTCAATATGCTCAATATGATCGCAAAGATATAAATAGATTAGAATAACATTTAACACAAAAGAAAAATTGATCTCCAGAATCGTTATTGAGAGAAAAAAATAAAGCACGTAAGTGAAGTAAGGTCATAAGTATTTTAAATGTGTGTTATTTGTGTCATTTGTTAAAGGAATACGGCAAATATTTATATGTTCCGTTCAGTAGCGTTTTTGGGATTTTATAATTCAAGCTTTATATATTTATGATAGTCTCTCGAAGAAATAAAGTTAAAAAATAACTAAAACAAAATAAGTAAAAAATAAAAAAAATCTTTGATAGTAACAGGTTATTATTTTAGTAAGGAATTTCATGATCCATCCTTAGCATTGAATGTTAAATATCGTTGTTAGCCACGCTTTAACTTTCCGTAATTTAATTTACATTAAATATTGTTGTCACACAAGTAGTTACAAAGTTTAATTAATGACTTTACTCACAATTTTTCTCAGAATTATTGAATAGTCCTGGTCCTTTTAATCCACGAGCAAGCCTATTCATAGCCAACCTGACCATCCTAGCTAATTCACCGACTCCTGACTTTTTGAAAAGAACTATGTAGACATAAATCTCTATTGCCTGGCCCCTTTGTCGTTGGTAACCAGGTCTTACACAAGAAATCCAGCCATGCGGTTCTTAACTAATGCGGGGGTGAACGCCGACGGAGCACGGATGAAGCAAGTCTGCAAAATTGCACGTACAGGCGGAACAGACATTATATCATGGATTTAATTGTATAGATAATTTCTTCATTTAAACAAAACAATTGGAAACCATTTAATTGATTTTTTTATTTATGCCGCAAGTGTTATTTTTATTCAAACAATTTTAAAAAGGAAACCCACGTGCGGTATAATTTTTTTTCTGTATAAATTTTGTTAAAATGTAGCTAAACTTTCTGAATGAATTTTAAAGTTTTATTTAAGCCACATGGATAAAGATTTTTTTTAATTTGAAAACAAAGCATATTTTTGCCTATTCGCTTGTGATGACTTTACAAATAATAATAATAATAATACAAACTTAAAAACTTATTTTACGTTTAAGTTTTATTTAGCGACGGCATTTTTTGCGATTTAATTGGCTTATTAAATGCGCAGCCTTATTTTGTTTTTTTTAACGGTGCCTAACACATTTATTAGTTGTGGTATGTGTGATCATGAGAAACTTCCATGATGGCACATGGCAGATGGAAACAAAACGAAAGAGATGCGGAACGAAGATTGATTAAAAGATACAAGATTATATTTGAATTATCTCGTTATTTTTGCATGTTTTAATTTTTAATTTTTGAAGTTATAATAGGGGAGATGTTGCTACAGAAACGTGCCAGACAAAATGACAGGCCAGAACTGATTTTCATCGGACATATTTGCGTCTGGGTCGGACAATGTCCGATGTCCGACCGTTATTTCGAGGGCTGTTATGGTTAGGATTAAAATAAAACTCTTTTAGCAGGATATTTCTGTGCTGCCCACATAACCATAATATTTTTGTGGGTGAACTTGCTTTGCATTGGTGTTTCTGGCTTTGGTGAGTGGGTTTGAGTAGAGAAAAACATTAAATTGACAACCTGGGTATGGATGCTGTAACTTAGTTAATTATCCTTCATTTTTTATATTTTTTAGCATCTTTTTTTCAACAGAGGGTTTGTTTCCACCCAATGTAATTTTTGGATGATGTAGCACAAGTCTGGTTTGTCAATCAAGCCAAATGTCAATCGTCACCATGGTGACAAACCTAGCTGAATTGTCAAATATTGTCAATCAAATTGTCAATCCCGTTGGCAGCGATCCAATATGGGTGAGTGAATGTTACCATAGCCTGGGTTAACCCAAGCCATGTGAGAGAAATTGGGGAGATGGCACACTGTGTGGACTGTTGAATGTTGCGAGATGTTGTCTGGTAGAGCGCAGACCCTAATTGGGTTTGTGTAGCTCAAAATATGATCAATAAATACTCTAGGACTCCCCATCTCAGCCATGGCTGCTCCTGGAAATAATAGATAGGGTATATCCCTCGATATTTGTGAGGCTAGCCATGTAAAATATGCAACACTGTTTCTCTTGTGCTATTGTTTCTCTTGTGCTAGGTCTATTTGGAGACATTTGGAGACATCTCCAAAATGGGAGACTGCGTGTCTGTCAAAACATATATATAGCTACAAGAGAATTATAAATTAGCTACAAGGATCTTACCATATGCATGTTAACATTATTAACTTTAGATACATCCCTTATACTGTGCATCTTTAACTGATTTGCAACTTGACACAATATAACACCATCTCGAAGAGACTGGGCAAAATCAAACAAATCAACACTTTGTTCAAATGCCTTGCCATTCACAGGTTCTATCCCAGTGGATCGTATCCATTCTTTTGCCATTTTCCATTCTAAATCGCTCATGTTGGAAATTATTGTATTATTTCTGATAATCTATCCAGCTACTAATCAAAAATCAATTCGTGTTTACTTCTGCGATTGAGAGCCTGTTTTGGCGGCCATCTTTGTGTGCAACCTTGCTCTTTTCCCCAATCTGGCGAGCCACAGTTTCAATAACAAGCATCAAGAGGGTCTGGAAATTACATTCTTACATGAAAGTTCGTACAGCGCCCTCTCCTCTCGGGGCGCCATTCTTTTAATGGCCGTAAAAGGCGGGTAACCAATGGCAAGCGGAGATTTGGGGTGGTGGAACGCAAGCGGAAATGTGGGGTGGCTTATGTAAGCACTGTTGCTGTGACGTCATATAAACCACGAAATTCGTCTCAGATTAAAATCCATTTACGTGTTCTAGATCAAAGTTCTGTTTGAAGTTCATAAATTAAAGTTATTCTCAACATATCTTCCGGTTTTTGCATATTTCGAATGGCAAGAAATCAATTTTGTCCAACAAAATTTAGTTTCAGAATAGCTTTTAGCAACAGATAGGCGTCGTGTGTCACACACAGTTTCATAGCTATCTCTTATGAAAATCCACTGTAAGGAGTAAAAAGATTTCGTTTGGATTATACAAAAGACATTAGGGCGACTTCCACTGGGAATGTTTTATAATATAAACATCTTCTTGTTCTCTGACTCCAAGTATGTTGATGAATATCTTTCTCGCTGTTGGGGACTAATAATTTCACAACGGGCCAAAGCTATTTCATTGCATCCTAAAGTCCAGCCAGTTAAGATTTTTAAGTTTTCCCCAGCTCGTCTTAAAATGTAAAAAGCTTCAAAGCAAAGACTTGATTTCTGACATTGGTTTCACTTTCTACAAATAAGCATAAGATTCTGTTAAAGAAAGCAACAGAACGAGAGTGGGAAAGGAGCAAGCGGCATTTTGTTGTTTCGAATATACTGTCAATGTACGTAATGTCAACTGCGAGATAATTTTTTGAGGGAAGGCTTGACTGTATTAAGAACTTGTTACAGCATATAATTCTTCCGCTAAAATAGATCATATTCTGAAATATGGCATCATGAGAGGTATTCTTTAGTCACGGCTGCAAAATATTAACTTTTCTGAATATATTGAGACTACAAGCATTAAATTGTGTAGTTCAAATCGGTGGAGAGACAAAACAACTTTTTGAAGGTTAAATTAATTATTCAAAAATACGAGATTGCATGGAAAATATGAATGAGAATATAATTAAAATATAATTAAAATCAATAACTTATATACAAATTAATTGGAAGCCTATTCACATGAAAAAAGTGTAAAGTGAAAGTCTAAAAGAAAGTCAAAACATAAATCTGAAATTTTTGTTTGTTACGCTAAAAACTTTCAACAATTTGTTAAGATAAGGCCTAACGACAAGGTTACGAAAAACTTTTATAAACTCAACTAAACAAGAATGTATAACACAAAATTCCGATTTTTCTTGTGAACGATGCAAAAGTTAGTACGGTCGTTGAAATGCGAGAGAAAAAAGATGGGTCATTCATTACATGTTGACCTTTCTTCAGATGGACACTGCTTCGGTCACGAAACACATGTTGAAATGTCGAAAAGGGTTATTTGGACATTTTCATGGGACTCGCAACCAATACAGTTGACTCCCTCTAATTCGAATCTCTATAATTCGAATATTTCTATAATTCGAACAAGTGCTCAGTCACGTCAATTTTCCTCAAGAAACTCTTATAGAAAACTTTCTACAATTCGAAACTTTCTATAATTCGAACAGTTTTTCAGTCCCTTCAGCACGATTCTCTCCCTAATTCGAATTTTAGAGTGTAAACAGAGCTTTGACAAATTCAAATTACACCATTTTTGGTGTCGTCCTGAGAAAAGCACTTGGTGATGCAACTCGTATTGTCGAAAGAGATCGTCTCTCCAATGTAAAGCAATCAAATATTCAACAGTTTTTCAAATAGAGTTTCTTTTTTGTGTAAACTATGAAAATAAAGATTGAATGAAATTTGAATTATATTTTCTTGATTTTTCTCTCTGTAAATTCGAATTTTCACTCTGAAGCCGAAAGTTCGAATTACAGAGACTTTCTATAATTCAAATCTCTCTATGATTCGATCAAAATTTCTTCCCCATGGGAATTCGAATTTGGGAGAGGTATTTATAAAATTGCGACGACTTGTCATACTCATATATGTTATATACAAAACAATTAAACACTTAGAACGCGTCGCTTCAGTATCGAACAAATTTCTACGATACAACCTATTAAATATAGCTTAAAATATAACACCACAATAGTGATGTCTGCTTTGTATGTACAAAAATGTCTGCAAAGTAAATGCTGTGTGTGGAAACCAGGTGTACTCGATTAAGATTTCAGTTGCATGAAAGAGTATTTTGAAAGTGTTGACTGATCAAGTCGAATTAACTTGGTATCGATGACATTGCAGTCAATGAGCAGCATCTGCTGTTTATTTGCATCGTTGATGGATGAATCTAAAAAGTTGGAAAAATTATTTCAGCTGCTTAAGATCCAAACTGCTGCTTCCACCTAGAAGGATATTTCTATTTCTATTCTCCCAGCTTTCATAAGCAACTACTCTCCGCAATAATTCACCTAGATTTAAAAATTTAGATTTTTATTTGCATGAGACTTATGTAATAATTCCGTTCTATTTTAACACAATAAAACATGAATATGACACACACAACTAAGAAAACAGCATTGCATACCATTAGAATGCGGGTGAAACGCAGGTAATATGAACGATACTTTAGGCCTTTGCGTTTGATTGTAATTGGTAGCTGGGAGTATTATGTAATCCTAAAAATAGACATGATGTATGAGCTAACTACAAAACGTTCACTAAAAGATTCTCTTTTTACGTCGAATCATAAAGAATTCATGAGATTTTAACCTTTAATAAGGATACTACATAGAACGTATCTGCTTTGCGGCTGATCGACTTTTGGATGGCTTGAACCAACCTAAAACACAGACACGTCAATGTTGTAAGGTATTGAGCATTAATATCCGATTGAATCATAGTGATCCGAACTTTTTCTTTGAGTGATGTCATCTCAAATTTCCCTATTTACGAGTCATCGAAACTTTCGCAAACAAATAACAGGCTAACTGTAAAAGCAGAACAACAAACCACTTACTGTTGCGATGTGTTGTTAATGACAGGATATCTGTTAGTTGGCATCACTTTCTTGTATTTTGCAGGCCTAAGAAAAGAAATAATCCTTCTAATACAACGGAGAAAATGCTTTTTAATTTCCTGTCTATTCCTGACTTAACATAGAAAAACTTAAACTAACACTTCTCTTAATGGGGACTGAAGATATACAGTTCAGTAAATATGTCCAGAAGCAGAGTATTCATTACAATGCACTTAAAATATTGAGGCCAAATAACTTTGGCCTTAAAATGAAACGAAACAAAAACTAGGGATTCCCTGGGATCAAAATTAGGCCAATTCTCCAATGCTGGATTAACCCACACTTTTGGGAAGAGACGGGTTGACGACGTCATAAAAGAACTTTAAACCACAATCTCCCTTCGAACTTTAATCAAAAGCACCTGATCCTATACATTTTCTTGATCAGCGTTTAAATCTCTACACTATTTGATAAGTTCCCAGATATAGTTAACTTAAAATGTCCAGAAGCAGAACCAGTATATCCCCATATGTTCAGCTTTGTTAAAAAATAACTTCTAGACATCAATTAAAAATAGTGACATCAAAATTGCACAAGATTGTTACAACCACAAAACCAAATACACCGTAATTCCAAAAAATTAGATCTAAATTAAAAAATAATCTGAACATATGAGATTTTATAAGTCGTGGTCACACTGTAAGTCACCATATAAATACGCGTTTAACTACATACCTGATGTTTTTAGTTGGTAAGAGAGGCCGTGGTGTGGGTAGATAACTACCATTACAGTTGCTTGGCTTTCGCTTAATTTTTTCATCTGTCATGTTGAGACTCTGAGAAGAAAAACAACGGTTTAAAGATATTTTACAAAAAAACTCTAATAAGTTGTACAACAAAATTTTGTTTTAACAGAAACTTATTTTTTAAGTTCAACATCAATTTGAATCTGAATATCTTCCTTTGTTTACAGATCTGACGAAAAAAAATTTATACTTACATTTCTTGGTCGAAACAGATTGTTTGTCTTTCGTTTGACATGCCTGCGTTTATTCAAACCCTTTACAAGACCTTGAAGTGCTTGATTGATTCTAAATATCAATTTTTGTAATCTGATTTCCTGTTCACTATATTACACAATCTTGAAGTTGGTGGATTCGCATTAGCAAGAAATCATTATAAAATAGACACGTTTCAAAACTTTGATACATTTTTTCTGAACTTCAATCAACTATTGACTGAGATATACCACGTTGAAAAACATTGGCTAATTTGAATACACAACGGATCAAATAATGTCTTTAAACTAGCAAATATTCGAATTACATGGAAATTTACAAAAAAAAAATCTTCGAGGAAGCTGACAATTCAGTGAGTGACAATCCGTGACAAATAACAGATTGGTATGTGTAAACTTTGTATGTTTAAATTAACAAGTGCTAATTCTGCATTGCACTGAAAGCAAGGCTTGTAATGTCTGAATAAGAAGAGTTTGAAACATTCACAGGTAATCATTAGGCAGCTTCAAAACGATTGGACTCGGAATATTAAGTGTTAAAAAAAGTAGCATTCCAGGTAATGTATAAAATGTAAATTTATATCACCTGTTTAGATCTGTTTTGTTAAACTGTTCGCCACAGTCAATATCGTTATCCGAAAAACCAACATGTCTTGATAAATCTCTGCTTAAGGCGATGTCCTTGCTACTTTTTTGTCGGATCTTGTAAACTTTAGACTTGCGTTTTTTGTTGAATACATCATTGAAATAGTATTTATTTGCGTTGTAATTGTTCTTGGAAAATGAGTAATCAAAGTTTTTGATGTTTGAGTTATCAAATTGAAGTAACGACCGACTCCTGTGGTGAGGCATCATTATATTTGTAGAGGAAATTGGAAGTTCGTTTTTATCATTTATCGTGGTAAATGGATTGAAAATAAATAACAAAACTATCGCAAACACTAGCGTTGACTTTGTAGCTTGTTTTAGATAAGTTTTCTCTGGAACCGAACGAAGTGATGAGTTCTAAATGAAATGAAATGTTATAGTTATTATGACATACTACAGAAACAGAATGTTCACGAATGGCGTAAACCATTTCTTTAAGATTTTTGAGCCCTGTCCACCCCCCACCCCCCCTGAGTAGATATGGACTTTTAAAAAGAGACCCTCCATAACAGCAACATGGAAGGATTTATACACTTCTTATCACATTCAGTGTAAACATTTTCATAAGAAACGTTTGCTTGATTAGAAAAATCAAGGATTTAAAAATTGTGAAGTTTGACATTAAAAGTGGCGTTACCTCCCTCCCTGATTGACAGGGTCAATCAGCATCAACTTTAGTAATAAATTCCTCCCCCCTCCCCCTAACGGTTGATGTCATCTGTAAACAATGCCTAAGTATAATTTTCATAATATAAAAAAACATATGGTTAAAGGTATACCTCACACTCAAGGTTTTGAATTCTTTCTTTTAACTTCTCATTTTCTTCTCGAAGCTTTTCATTTAAAGCAGCCATTTGATTCACACGGCTTTGCAACTCAGTAACATGCTAAAATATAATATATGCTGTAAACTGCTGAATTAGTAACGGTTTCAAAGATATTTCCTTAAAAATGCAGAGTTTTCACCTGTTTTTTACGTTGTCTGGATAAACAAGCTGATTCACGATTTTTCATCATTCTCATTTGTCTTTTGTATGTTTTCAACTAAACACAAGGAACGTAATAAATATTAAAAATAAACAAACACACACACACACACACACAAACAAACAAACAAACAAACAAGAAAGATAAGAAAAATCATCAAACATACTTGTGCTAAGTTTTGAGGTAATAAAGTTTCAGTTTTTACATTAGAAGGTCTTTTTGTGCCAGTCTAAAAAACGAATGAAGAATAATAGTTTTTATTGATGTGTGCTATACCTCGGAAACACTAACTAAATTTCCGGATTAAGTAAGATAGATAACAGAAGTTCAATTCCGACCTTCAACAATTCATCGGGGTTTTTTTTAATATTTGCTGAAATCTGTTATCCTTTGCCTGTCATTACAGGTCATCAGAAGAATTATACATAATAATACTTTTCTTAAATTAATAAATACTTACTACAACCACATTGCCTTGAAGATTCGCTGGAGGTTTTACAGGAACATTAGACACATAGTATTGCCCATTTTCTAAGTAAAAAATATTCTCTGATTACATCACAAACAATTTCCGTCCTTTTAGACTTATTACAAACAACTCCTTTCTTTGATTTGGAATAATGTTGTCGTAATTGTCAAATTCATTGCAATGTTTGTAGCTGTTATAGGCTACTACACACAGTTGTTTCTGCAAAAAATGCAACTAAACAATATCAAGAAAAGTTGTGTTTATTATTATCCATATTATAATACTCGTAATGTCTGTCTGTCACGCAAAATGGTACAGCAAGAAGGAACACGCATTTAATGTGGTATAAAAAGAACTGGCGAACCCGTCGATTTTTTTCACAGGCCACAGTCTAGTCAACTATATAGGACTATAAAATAAGCAATATCAAATTTGTGTACCAGACTAGTCAAACTTTTACTCTCTAATATACCCCTTCAAAAGATAGCATAAAAATCTATAAAACTTTATGACTTAGATTGGTTTTGTTTATCATTTTTTGACATACAACGTAACATACAAAACTTGCTTGACAAAAAAAAACTCACCAAGTTTAATCATGTTAGGAGAAGAGAGAACTTTAGTTTCCTGGGTAACGAGAGATGTTGGTTGATTTGTCTTTCCATTGATCAATATCTTGTTATTTATTCCCACCCTAATACTTTTTGAATGAACTGAATTTGTTGGCGTGATTGGAGAGGCAATTGGTGCGATTTTTTTTGTCATTTTTGTCGTTGGATTAGCAGTTTGTGTGTTTGTTGTTAAAATATTTATTTTTGATAAAATAATGTTTTCGTGTGTTTGAGGTGGTGGAGATAAAGGTTCCTGCTTAATGTATTTTTTCATTGTTATATCATCTTGTGTGATTATATTTTGCAGTTCAGTCTGAAACCAGCTGTCTAAATCATCAGCCTGTAGAGGAGTTGTGTTTTTCTTGCCAAAGTCAAACTAAATATGCAAAACAAAATATATAACACAATTCTTTTACAAAAATAATGAGGTGCAGTCTCAAATAAAAACATATAAAAACTGAACAGCTGTAACCTGGTCTGTGTGGAGGGAGGTCACTGGATTGATATCATAGTCTTCAAATCCATAGGGATCACCTCTCTCTAAAAAGTATACATAACCAAAATTATTAATCTATATATAAAACATGCTAGGCAATTATGTGCAGTAAACAAGAAAGAGAAACTGATTTTACTTTTCATATTGAGTATAAAAACTTTAAATTTTAAAAATTCAAGCCTACTGTTTTCGAAATTTATGCCAAACCTAAAAAAGTAGAGATTTTAAAAATCATTTTTCCACATTAAGCCACAAGGTAGATTCATCACAATCCTCTACGATGTCAGGAAAAAAAATATGACATATTGAAGGGGTTAACAACTTCATTTTGTTCAAATAAAAATACTGGATTTCAGATTGGCATTATTTCCCTAGAGTTTCATCACATTTTTAGATCATAATAAATTTCAGAACAATTGCTGTGGAGCAGGAAATTAAACTTATGCTTATCTAGATTTAAGGATGTGTTAGTTTCCAACATGGCAGTCATTATTGAGGAAACATTTCATTGACACAGTAAAATCACTTACACAATTGCACGCACTAGAAACACTGATAGATGTGTGGCAAAAGCACAGCCAGAGTATTTTTGGTGTGGTTTGGGTGTTCTACATTGGTCAACTCCTCATAAAGTTAACTAAAGTCTGGCATTCTACATATGTAATCAATAGAAAACCTAAATAATTTTGCATGTGTGTGAGCATGTGCTTGCCTCTCTTGAAAAAGTCCGATTAAAAAGAAATTCCAAGGGAGAAATTATCACATACATGGAGAAATAAACTAGGTACCTAGCTACACCCAAAGTTGGTAACAAAGGTTTGGGTCTTGTTTTCAAATCTTCAACAGTCTGATGGAAGACACAAACAGTGGTATTTCCAGGAATTGTCTTAGGATGAATTTGTGGTAGTCACTCCAATTTATGTTTTTGTATTCTTCCATAATGTCTCTGTCTATTGGTGTCACGATTTGTGAATGTTTACAAATTTCCCTATATGGGTGTGCATTCAGAGAGGCAAGAAAAGAGACCACACAAGGCAAATTGGCTACCAACTTAACTGAGCCCTCTATACACAAAAGGCCAATTTGACATTAAAAAAACGTAAATATATACAAGCAATGACTGATCTGCAGTACAACATTATTAACTATCTTTGTTTAGCTTCTTTAGCTACAGGGCCTACCATAAAATTATATCATTATAATACACATAAAAGATGATTTTACAATACTGGAATCAGGACACCTAACATCGTGAACGCGTATCATGTGCGGCACGAACAATTCCGCGGTCCAATCATGACCATCATGATAGGAAAAATGTTAAGGAAGAACTTCGGGATAGTCATGATTTATAAAAAAAAATGATGCGATGGATCATGAATAACATTAAAAATATTAAACAATAGATGTGTATAATCTTGTGTCTTTGTTTTTTTAACATTTAAAAATTCTTTTGCATCTTGTAATATGTTTTTATTAACGATAATCAAGTCAACGGCATTTTTTTTTGCAAGTTTTAAAATATATATCAAATTTTTGCAAGGAATGTTAAACAGATGAACCGCTGTATGGTAACTTCTTCTTTATTTGATAAAAATGAGGTGTTAAATACTTTTCTATTTTCAGCTTTATCGCAATAAAAATCGTTATAAATAGGTAAGTATTCAACGTTGTGGTTTTATTTTATTACTGTTGACAAAATGGCTAGAGGTCTAAATTTATATACAAAACAGAGGAATGTTAACCTTGTCAAGCTTGGAAATACACACAAATTTCTTCATTCTTACTGTCTGAGGATAATATAAAGGTTTCGAGACAAGCAATATCTTTGGTTTACGCGAAATACAAAAAAAATTGGTTCACTTTACCAGCCAAACCAGCCTGGAAGTTAAAGAATTTTGAACATACCACATTTTGATTTTATAGACAAATGCTACAAACAAAATTACGAAATTAATTTCTCAATATTCAGTTGTTTTTTTCCTTTTGTGCCACTACAGTTAATTTGTTAGCCCTTTGCTCCTCTGCAAACATTTGCATGGCTAGATTTTTAGCTAAGTTCATACCATGAGTTTTAAGCAAGAAGAAGAATATTTATAGACAGACATTAGGCCAAATCTTAAGAGCACCTTACAAATATGAATAAGCTCAACCAAAATTTCAAGCTTAGAAAATTTTATTAATTAGCGCTTTTTCGGGTCTGAGAAGTTAAAAGAAGGAAAACTTTAAGATTGTTTGGTCAAGAACATAATAAGAACAGTTTTAAACTCCAGCCTTATTTAAATTTAGACGTTCTTATATAAAACAAACGTAACTCGTGTTCTCGTAAGGACATTCTGCGGCAGATTTTTCAAAATATAGCTACTAAGTTACTAAATCTGTATTAACGAATTAAAGATTAGATTACTGCACTTTCCTCCTACCTTAAATTTTTAGAAATGTTCTTATTCGTTCAGCTCTTTAAATTTTTGAACTTCATTAACAACAAACTTTAGCTCTTTTCTTTAGAAGCAGAAGATCCAAAGTTTTCTTTGTTTACTTTTATTTGTACAGAAAATGCTTTTAATTTCATGTTATTAATAATTAGTTATTTCAATAATAATCAATAACAGAGACCTTGTGTGTAAAAAAAAAAAATATTCAAATTTGTAAACAATTTTGTTTGAATAAACTTAAATATATTTTAATAAATCATTAATCAATAGTCCTTTAAATGACGACACAAGCCCATTCTAAACTTGTGATGGCCAAAGCCACAGACCGATAAAAAATTCATACATAGTATCAACCGCTTACACGATCTTGGTTCTTATTTAAAAAATGTAACATTGAAATTCGTTTTTTATTTTTTAAATTTCTAAAACACAGACTTTACCAGAGCTCCGTTCACCATTAAGTAAAAACCTGATGTTGCCTGTTCAGCACCGAGAAGAAGAGGAGTTGGAATTTGCAGAATGGGACACAAAGTCCATTGTGCGTTTCAATAGTGTCATCATAATCATTATTCTTAAGACACACCTTTTTTCAAGTCTATAGTTGATTGTTTCTGACAAACACGTAAGATAAATTATCAGGCCATTCCTTTAGACGAGTGTGATCGCACGCGCACTCGCCCGCACACTCGTAAACAAAATTACGAGTGCTTTTTATCGCACTCGTGAATTTTTTCTTTTTCCAAAATATTATAGAGCGATGAAAAAGGCTATTAAACCTTATGGCATGTTGAATTATCTCGTCGTAGTTCTCGTCAAAAATATTGCCTCATAGATAATGAATTTTCATTTGGGGAATTTGGGGGTGCTGGGCTGCCCTGGGCAGCCACAAAGTGTAGAGATGTGCGTGTACCCCTGGAAGAGTATGGTGAATTAAGTACAGGTGCGAGGAGATGAACGACGGTGCACCACGCGAGCAGGACAGATGACTGGGGAAATAACAGCAGGGGGATGCGGCGCTGACAGTCAGAGGTGGGGCACCAAGAGGTTAATAACAGGTGTGAAATGCAAAGAAGCTAGAGCTCATAAAGAGTAGGTTCTTGTGAGGTATGATAGAGGAAATGGAATCACAGGAGAGGAGCTCCGGATGTGATTGAGAGATTAGTTAAGCCAGAAAACACTACTAGGAGAAGAGCTCCGGATGTAGTGGAGAAGAGCGAACACTACTAGGAGAAGAGCTCCTGGATGTAGTGGAGAAGAGCGAATTTATTGGGAACACGCACGTGAGCTTGAGACAATATCTTCTCTTCAGTCTAGCATCCTCACCCGATTCCGCCAAATTATCCTCAGTTTATTCTTACAAAATTGAAATAAATTTTCTACTCCAAGTTTGTGTTTTTATTGGGAACTACAGCAATTAACATAATAATTATCACGGATTGTCTGTAACAGCAATGTACGGAACATTATTTTCTAATGTTTATATAATTTGGTTATCCATTTACATCTCAGCAATCACAATGTGCATGATAAAATGAATGGCGGTAATGGGGAGGAGATAGTTGCGTGTGTCTTATTAATTGTATTTTATATTTATTTTTGATATTTTCAGTGGCCACCTGTTGCTTGAAGGTAGCGAAGATAAAAAATAAAATTATCATCTATACATTTAATTTTAACATTTTTCAATATTTTCAACAGGAATTAATAATTAAGTCCTGGGCACTAGGTTGTGAAATACATGTCAATTAAACCTAAAAATGATACCTGCTATACTGCTCTGTTACCAGAAGCAAATTATTTCAATGTGCTCAATGTGATTGCAAAGGTATAAATAGATTAGAATTACATTCAACAAAAAAGAAAAATGATCTCCAAGATTGTGTTTCAGAGAGAACTCGTAATATTGGAAAGCAAAAGAAAGTTTAAGCAATTTCACAACATTTTTTTGAATAGCAGGAAAAAAGGTGTTGTGCAATAATTGAAATGTATTTTTATACTTTCACCACCAGGTGGCTGAAGATTAAAATACCTTCTGGTGGTCCACAAATATAAAAACGAAAGAAACTTTTTTTAAACAAATAATTGTTGGTACACAACTTCATCTTTATGCCATTCAAAAATACATACTAAAAAAAGTTGTTTTATAAAAAAACATTTGTTCATACACAATGAGATTGCACAAATCAAAATTTTCCTTTTATATTTCTTTTAATCATATTTTGCTTTCAAGACTTATAGTATTCAAACATCATTTCTATACAACTTAAATAACATATTAACGTTGTGGTAAACAAAAAATAGTTAAGTGTGAATCACACGCAAATATTCCCATCTCACTTGTAAATTTTGCTTATGAGTGCGATTTTTCGCACACCACAGCACTCGTAATTTTTTTAGCAGGTGCTTTTTGTAGCTCTGGCATAGTTTTATTCAAGAAATGGCCTGAATTATCTACACAAATTTAGCTATATGTGCATATTTTGTGTGTTTTTTCCATCAGCTACCATATAGAGCATCAGTAAAAGCAAGACAAAATAGACAGCAGCTAAAGTGGATGTAATAGGTAGGATCAACCTTAAAAAAAATTGAGTTGAGGCGAATTAACAAGAAAACAAGACAAATTTAATACGTACTAAATTGGATTTTAGAAATAAACAAGAAAGAAGCTTACAACAACGAAAATATTTTTGATTTAAAAAACAAAACAATTATTTATATTTAATGGTGTTATTCTCTCATGACATTAAGGGATTATTATAATGTTTAAAAATATATCATGACGATCGCAATGTGGATCGCGAGAATTACGATGCATCTTGAAAGTCGACCCTACAGTGGATCGCGACTTTCACAATGCTAAAAATTTTTACTATTGCGACAGCATCGCGAATCATGCGAGACGCGCACCATTTGCGGTCCACTATGTTAAGTGTCCTGATTCCAGTACTGTAGCTGGTCCATGTTACCTTTTCAATAGATGAATTCCTGCATGACATAATTTTCTTAGTTTCAGCGGTCAGCTCATAGACCTTTTTAAATGTTTACATTTTCCACGGTAAGCCCTTCTGGCTCTAACCGCGAAAATGTAAATATTCCAAAAGGTCTATAGATGACTTGCTGTAAACTTTGTTTACATTTTTTTCAGCAGGCAAATAGTTTTTTAACCAATCAGATCTTCTAAAAAGAATTATTAGCCAATTGAATTGCTTTATTTTGCCTGCCAAAAAAATAAAAAAATAAAATTTATCAACATAGCAAGTCATCTGGCATCTATTGGCTCTGGCATTTGCGTTTAAAGAAAAAAGATGCTAGGATTTGATAAAAAGAAGTCTTTTTCTATGGATTGGTTCTCACAGAAACATTGTTTGAGGTTTTAAACTATTACCAAGTGTATATTGATGCCTTCTGATTTGAATTCATTTTGTAACAATACCTTCCCTATCTTTTTTCTTGCTACGCAGATGCCAGAGCTGAAAGAGCTTACAGTTGAAAGTGTAAACAAAGGAATTCATCTGATACAATTTTTTGCTTTTGTACTGTATAGCTAGCCTTAGCGAGCTCTGGTGTAGCTAGCTAAATGTTAAACTAATTTCAGCATGACATAATGCCTCACCTTGAATGATTAACATAAAGTTAAAAATCATTCAAATACTGGGTTAAACCAACTCGAATAGAAATCTCAGACCAGAACCCTAAACTAAACAAGATAAACACGTGTAAGAATCAAGGTCTAAAGGAGAAACATTTAATATACCCCAATCGTTAGCGTCGAGCAGGTTATCTTCTAAGAAGTTCTTCTCAGATTTTGAGAATGCCATCATTTCTGAAACAGAAATCATTGTGAAAAGAATCCTTTTGTTTTGCACCTCTCCTATCTTCTCTAGTCTTCTCTTTCCTCTTGTTCGGTCGGTCGGTCGGTTCTGCAGACGTAAACACTCAGCGATAAACAAGGAAGCCAAGGAAATTTCGGCCCCGGAAGAAAATTCCGGCGGGGGCTCGGGCTCACTCAGTTTTTTGTCTTCCCCAAAAGAAGAGTGCGAAGCAGGGAACGATGGACAACATAACAAATAGATTTTCCGATGACGTTGTTTTTTATACAACACATTGCTTTTCCATGTTCACACAAAAAAAATTAGAAACATGTTAAAAATGCACAAAAATGTTAAAGATTATACAACAAGTAAATAACCTGCCATTTTGTTGGCTAACTTCCGCCTCATCTTTGAAAAACATTTTTTAATCGTGTAAACATAAGCTTTGCGCAAAAAAAAGTTTAAGGAAAGCTTTTAAGTCTTTAAAGTAACTATGGAACAAATGCCTTGACAACGACATGAAAACTATTTTAACACTTAACCAATTCAAACGAAAACTAATACAAAACTATCGACTACTTACAATACAATGAACTACAGTTTTTAAAACATATAACAGTTGAATCGCACAACATTCGTACCTTTTCTAACCTTTTATAGAAGGTTTATGGGGCTTGGTGATAAGACTATACTACGGTCTTCTTCTCGTTTCTACCATTTTAAACCACTTTATAGGTAACCCTTAGGATGCCATCTCGTTCCCAGAGCTTCTTTTTCGTTTTCTGGATATGAGTGCTGGCGCAGCGCAGCCACATATCAGAAAGCGAAAAAGAAGCCCTGGGGACGAGATTGATAGCGCTAAAGATTTGTATAGACTGGGGGGATGGCTGGTGCTTTTTTATTTATCCTTATGTTGCATTAAGTTGGATTTCGAATAAACTTTTTTTGTAAGAATTTTAAGAAAACTACGCATCTTTTTAATTGATACATATGTTTCAACATATTCTACTAATGTCATCTGTAGTCTAAAATCTTTTGAATCAGATTTGTAATGGTGTGGCAAAGCCGACACTATTGACTGGGGAAGCATCCTCCATCTATTACCGACTTTCATACAGCGCAGTCTGGGCACTAGTAAAGCGCTTGTAGGGACAAATTTTAGTCTGTTTTTGTTTGACTCGATAAGCCTAATCAAGTTTCCCGGTCACTTTCTCACAAAGAATTATTTGTGGCATACGGAAAATAGGCAGAAATGTGTAACGTTCTGTTGTTTCTTTCCTAATTCTTTGCATTTTATACTAACGTTTAACTTTTAAATAACGTGTTGATATGGTGCTGCTAGTCCTCTCTGGGCTAAACTATAGAATACCCCCCATAAATTCTTAATAAAATATTAATAGCCAACGCAGCCAACGCAGCGAACACTGCCATCCAAACATACAGAATCAATGGCATTGCAGTGCCATTGCAGTGCGCAATCTAAACAACGCAAGTTTCTGTATTGACGTTACGGCATTACAATGACATCGGCAATCCGTTAGTTAATACGTTAGAAACGTTACGTAGACCAAACTTTAAATCAACGCGCGCAACGAAGTCATCATGTATAAACGCTTAATTAACCAGCAAAATGACGAGACTTGGGCTGCCCTTTATAAACGGTTGATATCAAATGATGTAGAAATCAATAGTATGCTCACTGAAGAGCTAGCAACTTTCATTTCCAACAACGCGAAAGCTAAAGGTACCAACGCCGGATACGTTCTTGCATCATTGCTTACTTAAATCACATTGCGTAATAAGAGAAGGATTCAAAATCACTTTAAATACATTATGGATATTTGTTGGTCAACCATCCACAGGTTTGTTGTTATTAATAGAAACTTCTTTTATATCTTCGTATCTGCTTCTGCTTTGCAGCCTTTATAACACCATCAAAATTATCGTTCTTTATAAGTGCGTGTATACGTCAGTTTTTGTTTTAACATTTAAATTAGCCTAAAATTTAGAAAATGTTCACAAAAAATTTTAACAAAATAAAAATGGAACGCAGATACGCACTCAATCAATCAGTCCACTCGAAAAATTTCGTTCTTTTAAAAGTGCGTATCTGCGTTGCAGCTTTTATATCATAATCAACATTTTTTTGTACTAATTCTAAAGGTGCTCCAATAATTTAAAAGGAAAAAAAGAAAAAAATATATATATAAAATACACATTCTAGCTACTTGCGTATCATTATATCTGGAACTGACAATTTTAGGTAAATCTCCGGCAATAAAATTAGCTGTCAATGATTCAATTACTAATGAATCTATCCGAAAATTAATTATCTCCTCTACAACCAGCAGTGGATTGACAAAATTTTTAACACAAAATTTTGGTGCATTTATTGTAAACCAGGAAATCACAGAATACATTATGAAAATGTTCAAACAAGATGAAAACTATACAGGTGAGATGTTTATTTTAATGTTAAATTTCTGCCATAAACTTATTGTTTTAAATGATTAAATAGAATATTTTAAAGGAAATAGTATTTAAATAAAAGGGAAATGACAGCCTCATCTTACATTTTATTGATTACACACTTCTTTAATATAGGTGACATAGAAACAATCTGCAAACCATACAGTGGCGAATCAATCACTTTGACATACGGCACACAAAATCAACGCATACTAAATAAAGACGTTTTGTATATTAGGTATTTTTTACTGTACACGTCGTTCTTTATATTTTCCTAGTTTCTTTAAAATTTCCTTCATATTTAATCGTTTATTCTTTCCCGTGTCTATATAACTTTAATTAATAGTCATTAAAATTTTCTTGTATGTCATAGATTAAAATCTTTTTGTTTTTATTGCGAAAATATTTAATATTACAATCTTTAAATGCAGGTGCTACGCAAATAAAATCTATGGCTACCTTGTTGGCTAAATTAGATAATCAAAATGGTTTTCTTGATAGATTCATAATTTCCATACCAAAGCCTTTCAGACCTTTTCCTGAAGACCAATTAACCGCCAAAAACGATCTAAAACATTACAATTTTGGAATGGAAGATTTATTAAATGATTTAACATCAATGCTTGATAGAGATAACGAAAAAATATTTTATCTCGAAAATGACGCTACTCGGTATGTTATTTCTTTTTTTTATTCACACACGAATAATTTCCAATAATTTGTTGGAAAGATTTATCGCTGATTTTAAGTTCTATTATCAACGATACTGTTTCGTTTTTGAGTCTTGAGTTTCTAAGTTAATGTTATTATATATCTTTATACAATAGCATATCATATTTAACATCGTTTCACTTCTTTTCATTCATTTAGTCTCTTTAACAGCATGGAATATGAATATTTAAATGATTTAAATGAAAACATACAATGCGGTAAACCAACAGTTACATCAAAGAAATGTGACATCATACCTAAGGTTGAAGTTGCCATTCATGTTATGGAAAATTTATTTAAAAAACAAAAAGGCGTCATTCAAACATTACCGGAAGCCATTTCATCCGAAACAATAAAAAAAAGCAATGAATTATGTTGAAAGCTTGGAAGAACAAAAACATGCTTTCCAAACAGTGAGTAACTACCAATTTTTTTATTTAGAACTACATAGTTTAACTAACATTTTAAATAATGACTGTATATAAATTAAAAATCTTTTAAATCATTATCTAGTTTGTATCAGGTTTGTTACAAGAAAAAAAAATTGCAACAAAAACTGAACCAACAAAAGACGAATACATGAAATCAATCCTGTTAACACCAGGAAGAATTATAAGCATCCGTGTTTATAAGCAGACAACATCCAGACGCTTCCGACAAATAATAGCCAATGAATATCTGGAATTATTACATAATTTGCTAGAACAATCACTTGGCACTATCATCTCATACACAAACGCTGGTACAGGAAAATCCATCAAACTTTTTGTCAAAGTAACTTTTAGTACATTGATTTTTACATTTTGTGTAAATTTTTGCAGGAGAGGATGTTATGCAACAGAAATGACTGATTTTTCTATATTTAAATTTCATATTTTCCAAACTATGGCTTTTTCATATTTTTGTATAAGCTTTTAAGGGAAAGACAATATTTAAAATGTGTAAAGAACTTATTTTTGTTGATTTGTGATAACTCTTACAGGCCTCCTTTTTGACATTTCAGAATAAAATACTTAGGGTTTTGAACATAATCACTTATAAGATGTACATATTTGAGATGCGTTATTTCTGACATTGTTATTATCCGTGTTGTGACTGTTGGTGTTCTTACTGTCGGTTTTGTGAGTATTGGTGTTGTGAGTGTTGATGTTGTGAGTGTCGTTGTTGTAACTTTATATCAACTAGATTTTGCACCTTGCAAGCTGTTCTTTTTTTATTTTGTGTAAGATTTGACATTTGACATTTTGTGTAAGATTTTAAAAACATTTTTTTTCTATATGCATTGCTTACGTCAACAAAACATCTAAAGCAACTTATTTTTTTAATGGCCTTTTGCCTAAGTGGATTTTTATTTGTGCAAAGGAACGTTGTATTTTGATTCGTATTCAGATTTTGGACATAGTGAAGTAGCAGGAAAATCATCTGGAGAGACTTTGACAAGTAAGAACAAATTACAGTTATTAACTTTTACAAAGTTCAAAGTTGGATGATGGTAAAAAGGGTATTTTTTAGCTATGTGGTGCAGAGACAGTGAGCATGGACTAAAGAACTTGTTAAAAAATACGTGACACATCTTTTTCTTATAATCAACCTTTATGGTATGGCTGAAACCACCAATGTAAAATGTATGTTTAGCTGGCTACCTCTAGAACAAGGACAACAAAACAAGAATTAGAGCTAGCTAGCTAATTTTAGCAAAAGTAGAAGAAATGGATAATCCAATATCAAACTAAAAGAATCAAGATATGGATAATCATCAAAGACCATTATCAAATTTGGACGAGGTTATCAAAAATGCCACAACTGCATATGTAGCTATAGCTTTGCTGTCTTAATTACGTGATTATCTAAAAGCGAATATTTAACTCCACAGACTACATAACTTTATAGTTTAGCATCTTGTAAAATAACTTTAAAAAATTGTGATTGAACGGGAAGTCATCGGATGAAAAGCGAATTAGTAAAAACATTCAAACATCCTTATAGCTACTATAATTCTGTTATTTCGATGCAGACGAAGACGGGGAAAAAAGACATATTTTCAGATAATGTATAAGGAAATGATCTACAGATTCATCGTCAATCCCATTTAAATTTTTATTTTAACTTTTTCTGGCTGTCTTCTTTTTTATGAGGAAAAGTTTTTTGTGGACGCAGGTAATCTTCGAAAGAAGTATTTTTAACAAAAAAAGTTTTCTTGATTTTTTTAGATTTTTCTCTTTAGTTGACAAGTTCACAACAAATTTTAGGAGTTAGTCATGTGTTTACAAATTATTCGCTGAAATAAATTCTTGTGAATAAGTATAAAGAGAACATTTCTCATCTAATTTTGCTATGATTTCTTTCCAACCTTATCCCATCTCTGTCAGAGAAGTTTGACCTACCATCCCCTTTTAATACTAGTTTCCTAACCGATTTATATAAACAATATTAAATTTTGGCTAATCTGGCAATTAGAGTTTTTTGCAAGAATTAATTTCTTTATATGTCTGGTATATATATATGATTTTTTTATTTGCTCGACTCTTGTATGTTTTACGAAAATTACTTCTCGGTATTTATACGTCATTAACTAAAAGATTATATATGTCAAATGTTGATGAAGATTTTTGCATAAAACATTTTTTCTGATGCTGAAGATTTAGTAGAAATCAGTATTGTCAAATAACGAAAACTTTATTGTGGACAAAAAATGAAAAACTTTGTGGTAGAAATTTTTGTGGATAAGAGATTTTAATTATTTTTGTAAATTTAGAGTTAAGGTAGATGAAACTAACAGCTAACATAATGATAATATAACAAAAGTAGTTACAGTGATGTTTTCCCTGTTACTGTGTACTGACTGGCCAGACTAACTAAAGCTAACTGGCTTAAATTACTACACCTACCTTTCGTCTGCTATCTAGTTAGCTAGCTAGCTAACTGCACTTGCTTACTTTTGAAATATAATGGTAGAAACTATTGAGGACAATACTTTTTAAAGACATCAATAAAAATTAGCAATGTGGTGCCACCAATAACATTTCTTTCTGGTTTAACACGTCGGACAACTTGACTTTTATTAGCTAGGCTTGTTCTGCCCAGATTGCGAAAACGGCCTGTTTACAACCGGGACAGCCGGATTATGTACGCATGGTCCGATTATGTTTTTTTTGCACTGGTTATGTCGTGGTGACCGGATTATGAACGCTGATATAAATGGCTGGCCAGGCAGGCTGTGATTGGCATTTTCTTCGAACTTTTGTGAATTAAACATTCTCTGGAAGATAGAACACCCCTAAAAACTAGACATGGCGAAAGAAAAAAGTCTCGACGTAATTCTTAGTATAAACTACTCTTGTAGTAAATACATTTCAACATAATATACTTTGAAGTAACTAAATTTCACGGAACCTAAATTATTCTTTTTGCGGGAATTAAGTTTGGTGAAAAGTTATTAAACTTGCGAATCCCAAAATTTAGTATTTGCCACGAAATTTCGTTTCATTTGAGAACAACAACAACTTTGCCACCAGGGCTATTTGCTTGTCAGAAGTGATGACGAATGATATAAAAGCGGTTGGCCCCGATTATATTTGTTCTATAAGTCTCAAATAATATTTGACTGTCATACATAAGTCGGCCTGCCCCGATTATGTTCGTTCTATAATAAGTGAGAAATAATATTAGACTGTCGTATATAAACTGGTCTGCCCTGATTATGTTCCTTTTATAAGTGCCAAATAATATTTTTTGAGTAATAAGCCGGCCTGTCCTGATTATGTTACCCTGATTATGTATTTTCTGCCCTGTTCTTAACCGGGGCAAGCTGCCGTACTTAATCAGGGCAGCGTTTATTATCCGGGCAGAACAGGCTAACCTTTACGACGGAATCAAAAGTTTTTAGTCTTTAATAACCTTGAATTCTGTGTTTTTTGGATAGCATACAGTCCATAAACCATTAACGAATACTCTTCTTTAATTTTAGTGTTATAATAGTAAAGCATTGAGGTATAAAAGTTATTTTATACCTCCATGGGTAAAGATACAAGTTAAATTTTCTGCTAATGTTGTTGTTTTCTTCTAGTTGCGCTACCATTATGAAATAATTTGTCCCTACAAGCGCTTGATAGTGCCCAGACTGCGCTGTATGAAAGTCGGTAATTGTTTTTATTATAAGAGGTGATGCTCCAACCTCGTTCCCAGGACCAGCGCCGTTGGGAGACAAAAAGCCCTGGGAACGAGATTGATAATGCTGGTTTGAAAGTCATCAACGTATTTTTTTATTATTTAACGGTAGTTTTTTAAATCTTTCAACCAATTTCTGTAACACAGTGATAATGACAACAATAATTTTTAATATATATAAGTTACTTTAGTAACTTACTTTATTAAATAAGTTACTTTCGTTTGAGACACGGATCAGAAAAACAAACATGATGTACCAACCTCGTTCCCAGCGCCTGTTGTCTCTTTTTTATAACCGAGACGGCGATGTCAGAAAAGATACAAGATGCCCTGGGGACGAGGTTGATGATATGCTACAACCTCATCCCCAGAGCATCTTGCATCTTTCTGACAGAAATGTCAGAAAAGATATACTATATATCTTATACTACATAATGGATATACTAGCTTCATATTACCTCTAAATACTAGCTTCGTTACCTCAAAAGGGACGAGAATGATAATTTTCAACCAATAAGAAGAATAAACGCACGACACTTCACTGGTGTTTTCCAGTGTATGTTGACAGTATCAAACAGATCAATTTATGAAGGAAAATTCTCCAGAAAAATGCAACTGACGACTCTGAACACATGTCTGCAAATGTTGTTATATAAAGCGCGCAGTGTAGGGAAGATTTAATTAAAAAATCCGCAGATATCATACTTTTAGAACCTGACCTAAACATCTCAACTCAAGTTCTGTACCTTTTACAACAGAAATGAAAATATGATATTTTCATGTCTTCCTGACGCTTGAAAAAGGCTATTTCCGAAAACACGTCGTCGCGAAAGAGCACAACGCATAGAAAGGATTTGGCACAGGGTGACGGGACCTGACTTTTATTTTATTTGTACTCGCCTACCCAGGGAAAACGCGATCAAATCTATAGCAGGTTTTGTTTATTATTGTGTGGAAAATTAGTTTGGTAAATCAGATCAAAAGTGGAGTGTAAACAAAACATAGAGCTGGCCATAGAGATTCCAAAAGTTCAAACATGTGGAAGCGAAGTTACTGTAGATTTGTTTTTATGAATGTTAAAAAGTCAGCAATTGTCAGATTTTCAAAATATTGCTAGCTAGCTAAATGTCAGGGAATAGACAAGAGAAATGTCATGAACTTAAACGTTTAGCTAGCCGGCTATATAGCTAGCAATGGTCAGTCAAAGAACTATTTTTCATTTTTCACCATATTGACTTATCTGACTGTAATAGCTAGCTAGCATTTAATTTATTTAATTTATTACTTTTCGTTTATGCTTGTATCCAATTTGCATTTTTGTAGATGAGGCAGAAAATTTCGAAGTTTGTCCCCACAAGTAATTATATATAGATAGCTATATTGGCCATGAATACATGGAATCACAGTCCTGATATTTACTTGCACCCGCTCTGTGTGCGCACATCGGGCACATAATGCCCGATGTGGCACAAATTTCCATTCACACAAATAAAAGATGCATTCAAAACTTGGCTTCCTTCGCAAAGTATTTTGCAGAAATGGATTACGCCAAGTAGACATCTATGGTTTGAGAGAGAGAAAAACAACCAGAAAAAAGTAGCTAGCAGGCAGACCACAAAAAGCTTACTTGAACGATGCTTTGCACAAGCACAAATGATGAAATAAACCCTTGTGAATCGAACATTCAGTTTCTCTTATTTTATCCAAGGAGTATTGGCTGTTAGTGCATCCTATAACACAGCAGTTGGTTGATCTCTTCCTCTTTTTGGCTGTACTAGCCATGTTTTTTTCTACACTGATGTTTTCGTTACCTCCATTCTTGGCACACCTACATGCATCTTTTCAGGACCACGCACGAAAAAACACGGCACTATGATTGAGTGTATTGGTTAATGAAGAATTTTATAGTGCAAACGCAGGTAGATACAGTCAATTTGCTAAGGTTTGGTAATTTATTCAATTGGCATTGGATAATTAATTAGGCGTGTGATCACCTTGTTGGCAAATTTTTTTGAGGTCCCTATTTTATTGTAAAAACTAAAAGATATCATCAGAAAACATCCTAAAAATTTTTATTGAATATTGAAAATCAGAACATGTTCAAATGTTTTACTGAAATAGAAAGTCCATCCTAATTTTTTTCTGCCTGCAGAACCCCCATTGTAATTCATTCAACCATTCACACGATCATAAACGCACAGCCAAATCGACCACTGGCTTGCTGGATACATCACCCAAAATTTAATCAATGAGGGAGAATAATATGTAGCTGCATTTCCATCATAATGCTTTTTATAAATATATCAACAATTTTCCGACTATGATTAAACAATGTGTTATTCTCTATGTATTAAATGTTTTAACTTACTCAAACCATGCTTCTTTGCAGCACCCAGCTACCTTGATGTTGTTTTCAAAGGCAGCTTTGCCTCGCTTTTGCTTACTTTTTGATGGTGGTCATTTGTTCAAGCAGTTAGTCGCTTTCTTATGGGGAAAGTATTGTCTGTACATTTTATTTTCAGAATTTTCCTTATATATAGTTATAGTTCTTTAACTATCTTTAGAGTCTCCCTTTAGGCACTCTCCTCTGTTCGAAAAATTGGCAATAATTATGCAGTAACCCTGGCCATACATTTTAATAAATGGAATAGCACGTGATAAACATTAATTATCATAATTAGTAGCCATAAGCAAAAAGATATACCTACGATTCCTTTTTGTTACTTTGTTTTGCCCCTGATTTATTGTTTTCCAAAAGCAATTCAGCCAACTCTGCCTTCGTGCTCATAAAAGGCAAAGCCTTCTGTTTACCTATACCACCGAAAACGATTATTTTGTGATGGCCCGCTTCCTTGCTGAGGGTGATCAAGGAAATCGTTAAATATGGCAAAATTTAAGAAATTAAAGTACCATTCCAGTTCTAGCAACTTTTAGATCTTCAAATTTTCAGGATGGTCATAACTCATTCTGGACTTTAAAAAAATCAAAAAATGTACATGGTAATTTTTTGCTGAGGGTATTAGAAAACCTGGGAGCCTCAGCTAAGAAATGTATGCTTAAACCACAGTCTTTATTACTCTCTGTTTTTATATTCTAAAGGACACAAATTTTAAAAATATTAAATTCCGTTAGTACCTATTATTCTGCTTTTAGCAGAACACACTTCGATCATTGTCATTTTGCGTCTTTGCTTGAGAATATTTTTTTGCAATTTTTTTCCATTTTTGATGGTACCACAAAGAGCACAGATCCCATATTGCCATGTGCATATCCTTGGATTTTTTGTTGTACCATAACCAAGGAAGCTTGCAACTGCAGTAAAGGTTGGTGCGAATGTGGCATTTGCTTGCAATATACTTCACTCTTTGTCTTGACAATAATAGGCAACAGCAAGAACTTGTCTTCTCAGACATCTCTCATCCTCATCCCCATGGTTTGTTGCCTGATGTTAAAGCCGCTTACTTGACTACTAACAAGTCTATTTGTCGCCTACCTCAAATGTTAAAAAAGCAATCAATTCATCTCACATGGAACTCAATGTTATCTTTCTATTATTTGCAGTAAAAAAACCCCAAAGTATATAAAAAGATAATATAAAATTGATAAGAAAGATTTTGTAATAAAATATGTGTTTATAAACTTATTCTATTTCTTCAGGTTGGTTGCCCAGTCTAAATTATTTTAACCTTAGGAGAGTGATTTATTGCTCGGGTTTTATTTTCATATTGATAGGCATGCAACGGCTCTATAATTTTTTTACCAGCACCCTGAGAATAGAAAAAATAAATTACTATTCTCAGCTTTTTAGCAACCCGGGTTTGCATTATGACATTAACCTGTCTCTACTAGGTTCAGGAAAACTTTACTCATCAATGGTCACAGAGTGAACTTAAGACCTAATTAAGGTCCCCCCCCCCCTCTGCCAGATAACTTTCTGCATGCCTGGGGTTAAACCGGGACTATGGAAACATTAACTCGCTCATATTAAATCACCACCGAGGGGAATCGAACCCTGGTCTCCATTAAAGACAACCAACTTAACATATATATAGAAAAGCCTTGGGAACATGGTTAAGTGGTGCTAAGTTGTTTTATGGTCCTTGCTAATTTAATTTCCCAGGGGAAATCCAGCAGACCAACCAACTCATTTTCACATTCCTGTTCGCGCCTTCATTTCTGCAGGTCTGCGAAGCTTGAATCACACTAGGGTTTTTTGTGGTAGCCTAACCCAAGCTTCATAAGAATATTTGTGAGTAACAACCCAAAATAGGTGCAAAAAGGACACCTTGTCTCTTGCCTGAACCTGTTTTTAAAATTGTCATGATTGTTCCTACTTGCAGTAACCAACAGTCACAATGGATAAAAACTTTAAATAATTGTTTTTTGTTTAATACTATATAATGAAGTATTTTACAGATGCACTTTTTGTTTCAACTTACTTAGGCATTACTGTGTAATGAATACATGTTTCCTCAAGTAAATCGTCAGATAGTTATCTGTTAATGTATGCATGTTGTAGCTAAACTAAAGTGGATTTTGGCTAAAACCATGATATAGTTGTTAGCACTCAACAACTATGCTGCTTATCTGGTTCACGCCTTAATTTATGCAGGTCTACGAAGCTTGAATCACACTGGGGTTAAGGATATGGTATATATACATTTTTGTATCAACAAATCTTTTTTTTTTGTTAGTTATTTTTACGGTATATGCTCAGTATATCACCTTCATCTTGAATTTGCCTGAAAAGGTATGATATTTAAGAATCTTCAAAATGCTTTTTTGTAGTGTTGTTGTTTTCGCCTACCATCTATTACATTTTACATCTCTTTTACAAAACTACAAAAGTGGATGTTGCAGAGAGATGTCTATTAGAGCGCGCACCCTAATTGGGTTTGCGTTGCTCAAAATGAGCATTAAATACTCTAGGACTAAGCCTTGGCCCGTATGAAAATAATAGACAGGGTATATATCACTCGATATCTCAGGCTAGCCATGTAAAATATGCACATCATCTAATATAAATAAAGTATTGGTCGGTGTCTTGACTTAGGAACCTGCTTTTAACTAAGTGCAAATCATAGAGAGATGATCTAATTGCAAATTTTGCATAAATTAGTGCAAAAGGTGTAACTTGTGCTTAAGAGAAATACCAATCTTTAGTCACCAAATTCTTTTTAGACATGCTGTAGTCAAAATTGTTAATCAGCCACTTTTTCAATGCAATCAAAGAAAACAGTGTTGAGTTCGAAGTATGATTATAAGGAGAAAACAAGAGTTTTGAACTTGATCGATATTGATTGATTTCCTTTGTGAGGGTGTGTTCATTCAAGGATCATTTATCGAAGGGGGTGTTTATTAATTTTTCACACATTTTTACCTGGTCAATTTATGCAATTGTTTTACATAGATTTTACATGGAATAAAAGAAAAAACTTAATGTATGCTTTTTCAATGCAATCTGTGCTTTCTTTTCTTCTCATATAAAAGAATAGTGTATGTATGTAAAATAAAAATGCAGGTAGACAGCTATTTTTATTACAATAAATCACAGTGATTTCAATAAATAAATCCTTTTTATTCCTTTTGCTGTATTTTTTGCAGAGATTAAATATTTACAATGTTGGAGTTGAATATATATAAACTTTTTTTCCCTGTGTATGCTTATGATTTTTTGATTACTGTTTTGTTTTTAGTCTTGTATATAGATTTGTTTTCTAGATCTTTTGCACCAAGTGAAATCTTATTATAATTTTTACACAGGTGTAAAAACAGTGAAGTATTAAAAATTATAAATCTTGTTGGGTAAAAATGAGGATGTAGATGGATGAGGATGATGTTTATGCCCAGCAGCTGAAAGAAGTGTTCAATAGCTGTGATTTTGACAGCAAAGGTTACCTAATAAGAAATGAGCTGATCGATCTTTCACAAAAATTACAACTTGGTGACCAAGTACCTGCTCTGCTTACTGAAGTTCTTGGTGATGAGTTTACGGAGGGAACAGTGAGACAGTTATTTCTAATTTCATTTTGTGTATACTCGTAATTTAGCGAATGACCATTTATTTCGAAACACTAGTCTGCACCATTATTGATCTTTATACCAAATAATGGGTTTTTTATTGTTAACTTTTAATGACAAATTAATGTTATATTAATTTTAGGTTACTTTTGAAGCTTTTCGAGAAGCATTTGTTAATGTTCTTGCAAAAGCAATTGACACATTTGACGACACCACAGAAGATGATCGATCAGACTGGTCAGAATTTGAACAAGGTGTAATTTTTTGTTTAAACTTGAGCTTTAGTTTCTAGAATCTCTATTTTCTTTTTCTTGTTGTGTCCAGTCAACTCAATCAATATTTTTTTATGGAGTTTTACAGTGAAGTTTGATTTTGGCTTAATAAGATAAGTGTCTGATATTTACTACACTGCAACAATTAATTAATCTCTTTAATCCTTCAGCTAAATTTACTTTAAAAATTTACTTTTTGGTTAAAATTGTTCAAAACCTTTGTGACCAGGAAACTTGTGTTCAAATAATGCTTTACTCTTAATATCCGTCTTCTTTTGGTTTAAAACTCAAACTTTCGTTTAAAAAATAACACACAAAACTGGTTAAAACTCAACAACTCTACAGCTTTGGAATGGGGAAATCTTAGTGCATCTTGTCATATGATGTATAAGTAGTTATTTTCATTCCAACCTAGTTTTATACTTCTTATGGTAATATATGTTTGCATTACGTTTTTTCGTTTCCTTCTCCAATAATTATTATTAGTTTCTTGTGCATAAAACTATATTTTTAACCATTCTTTATTGATTTAAAAGTTCCGTTTGTCCTTGAAAAAAAAGACTTTTATTTCCAAAACTAAAAATACTAAAAAATACTTAAAACAAAACTTTTCAAAGTGATTCATTGTCAGATCTTTTACTCGACTAAGTTTCTAATTAGGAAAGTTTCTGCTCTTAAAGCAGGCTTAATGTCAAGCAAGCTTATTAAATGTGCGGTTTATGTTGGGTCTTATAATGATATTTTTTTTGCCCAAAAGAACCTTATTTAATCTATATATCATCTATTTTTCTAAAAATTCCCATATATAAGTGACAAGTTGGAAATTCCAACTTGTCACTTATATATGAGAATTCTTAATAACCGCTTCTTAATGTAAGCTTCTTAGACTGTGCATCTTCGTCTATATTATTTTTTCTCACAAAATCAGTACTGCACCTGTGATTCTCGTTTTAAAAGGGGCTATGAATGTAAAATAATAATATCCTTGGCATGTCTGTTTTTGAAATAGCATAAAGGAATATAATTTTTGCGAGGTTTTATTGCTGTCATTCTTAATGGACACATTTAAAACCTGACACATCTAAAGCAAACTGATAAAGAAAATATTGCAGAATTAAAGTTGTTAAAAGTCAAAAATTGCTAAAGAGGTGACTGTGCACGAACATATTGAGAGTGTTGAATTCAGAAATTAGTACCTTTAGATAGGTTTCTGGGAAGGACAGAAAGACCTGGTTGAATATATTAATAATAATAAATAATTGTTATTTTTTTTAAATAATTAGTTAATTTTCCATGAGGTGCACAAAGCAAACAATATGAAAGTATGGCAAAATGCTGAATAAAATATTCAAATGCTTGCCATGACCTATTTTCTTCTTTCTGTTGTCCTGCAAACTTTTTTCTCACTTTCTTTAAAGTAAAGTTGCAGAGAAAGCATGTTGATTTATCAAATTATTAACATCTTACGCTAATCATAACATATTGATATTGTAGGTGAATCTACTTTGAAGTACTCGACGAATTTCAAAGACGAAAAATCTCATGATGAAGATTTCAGTGTCTTTTTGCGACAAAGTCCTGAGAAAACAGTAAGTGATCCTCTTATGTTTCTCTTGAAAATTTCTTCTATATCTAGTTTTATACACCACTCCTTTATAACTAGTTTTATACACCACTATTCATCGTATTTAGCCACTTAAACTCCCTACAACGAGAAAGACCAGTACCCCAAATGATCCACGCTCAAATAAACTGCGAGAGCAGTATAAGACATTGAGGTTACCATCAAAAGATGAAGTTGTAATCGAAGCAAGTGGGACCGTTGAGTCGTTAGCGTTAACATATACACAAGGTTTGGTAACATTTAATGTACTGTGGCATTCGCAAGATCACAAAATGGTTTATTATCTTTTTTCTATAGTGTGCATCGAATATTGTAGATCAGCATATGTAAAAATCTCTAAAAGTGAATGACATGAATTTATGTAAGCAAACTTTTACAGAACTGGTAGCAGGAACTGATGCGAAAGAACTTCAGAAAGTTTGGGATGATATAGCGGTGGGTGAATCTGGCTTCTTAAACCTGCTTCAGCTCTCCACTGTATGCGATCACATCGGCATGGGAAAGATGGGCGATGACGAAGTTGAACTTTTATTCTCTGAGCTAGACACCAATGGTGATGGTTTAGTAAGTTTTGACGAGTTTTTCAATGGTTTGTTTTCATCGAAGAATGGAGTCGCAACAGATGATGAAAGTGATGAGGAGGAGGGACTTGAAAGTCTCAAAAGTATTTCATCTGTGAAGAGTTTAAAAGAATTAGTAAAAGAAGATGGTAGCATACCTGTATCACCAAGAGGAAAGGTATCCTGATATTTACTTTGAGCTGGAGAGAATATTCAATTTGTCCTTATTTTGTTAATTTTTTTCATATTTTTTCATAGCAATCGAGTGAAGTCAATAAACGCATAAGCATTGGTATGACTTTGATTCTTGTGTTGCATAATATTTTCTAGCTGTATTTTACTCTTGTAAATATCTATTCTGTTTGTTTATGTTCTACTATTCTAAATAGATTTAGTTTAAAAGGTCATCAATTTATAGATCTATCAACCACATGCGTCATATTTTTTTGTTTTTCAGAGTACCCCAACTTTGACAGTCCTTCGCACTCGATACTCTCTCCGACTGTGTGTCCTCCCTACACTCGCCTATAGCGAACATACTTATATTATATACATATTTAGATATGTTTTTAACATTTTTCCTTATCTCAATACATTAATTTTTTATTATTTTTTTTGTTAAACAGGGCACCTATTGATAGCAATGTATATATACGTTGAAAGGTTTTTACCCTGTATAAATATGTTTTAATAATAATAATAATAATAACTCACTGAATTCAGTATTTCTGATTTAGTGTTACTGTTACTGTCATGTATTACTTTTAGATATATTATCTTCACTGGATCCAAATAATTCAGGGTATGTACTTCACGTGTGATATCATCAGTAGTATTTCGACGTAACTTTCAGCTTTTTTATTGTTTGTCTTGTTTTTTGCTAGGATTGTCGAACTTGCAAAAGTGAAGGAACATTTTAAGAAGAACAAAAATGTGCATGGAGTTTTGAAAGTATGATATGTTCAACCATATTTTTATTTATTTATTTATTTTTTTTGATTTCTCAAATGTTTATTATTTAATGTTATTTTATTTTTATATTATAGGAGCTCACACCAGACGCTGACGGTAGAGTTCGCACGAAACATCTTTCGCGATTGTTTGAACGAATAGTTTCAGATAGTGGAGATAGTAAGTTCTTTGAAATGTTTTATAGCGGAGATAGTAAAATTTTCAAACCTTTCATAGTGGAGATGGTAAGCTTTTCAAATCTTTTATCTTTTTACATGTTCGATTTAGCAGACATAAACTGTATTTTTTTTATTTTCAGCTATACACAAATCTCTACTTCATACATACAAACAAGAAATCATGCATTTACGGTGAGCGCTGTTTTTTATCGCTATTTTTAACAGTAACAACTTAAAATGTAAACTGAAAATATCGCACGTTTGTATACTTTTATTTTTGAGGCGTTTTGATTCCTAATGATTTAAAAAAAAATAACAAAAATTGTCAGCAATTGTAAGCAAAAACTTAGTCGGTAAAAAATAAAAGTTAGTAAAAGAAGTCAGCAATTTTTTTTGTTTGGTACAAAGATTTTTTATCATTGAGCCAAAATTTAGTCACTTTTAGCGCCTTTTTTACATGTAAAAAATACCGGTGCCGAACTATAAATAATTAATGAATTTTTAGGCGTAAAAAATGTTTTTGCCAAATCATGCCGAAAATAATTTTGAAGCAATATTTTAGTTAAGAATTAATTTTTACATCGGTAAAATTTTTTTTCACCATGATTAAAATTGATATGAAACGCTTCCTTTTTTTTACTCTTTTCTGCATAACCATCTATAAAAATGGCCAAGAAATTACATTACATATGCTTCATGAATTTTTGTAGCATTTTGTTAACAGTGAATTGAAAAGTTGAATAAAACTCGAGAGCAGCTGTACAAAACATTGCGGCGTGTAAACGGGCTGCCATTCTCACTCTTCTCGGTTGGTTTTATTCAATTTGACGGAGGCTCATTTGATTAAATAAAAGTTTCTACAGAAATGTGTTGCAAACCAAGTTTACTGATATCTAGTTGCTTTCGACAAAATGTTATTTTTCTTTTGCGGCTAACGTCGTAAATCATGTCGGTAACAACGAGTCAAAGCTTGCGCGAAAAGTTAACTTGCGAAGATAGAAGTAACCCTATTGAACGTGGATTAGCGAACAATGAGAACGAGGCTCGTACTTCAAGTCCTCTTCAGCGAGGGTTAAGTCCTGATGTTTTGAAGAGAATTATAGAGGGTCATGAGAGTACTGAAATATTTGAAGAATGTTTCGAATCTCGCGATTATGACGAAAAAGCAGATTTGTTGGTTCATGAACTGACCAAATATATTTATAGGTTTGTATCTTTTTTTTCAATACTCAATCAGCTTTCATAGGTAACTACAAAGACTAATATGCGTTATGCTTTTAACTCGAGTAGTTTACAAATGAGTAACCCGTGTGCGTTTTAGTGACCAACTGGACACATCGAATAGTGAAGTGAATGTTTTGAAAAACAACATCACAAAGTTGAGTGCTGATAACAACTCGCTTATACGCGAAGGAGAAGAACAACTTCGTGAAAAAGAAGAAACACTTAAATATGAACTAAAGTAGGTCATTTTTTGTTGTGCTTGCTGCAGAGTTCCTATCATTTAGTCGAATTATGGTGAAGCAGGGGAAACCTGGACAACTTAGGGAGCTTTGCGAGATTTTCACTCCGCTTTGGAAAACCAAGGAGATTTGTGAAATTCTCTGATAAAATGGAAACTTCCTACAGATGATGACAAGATTCTCCAAGCCCACCACCTTAGGAAGACAGGGATGTGATCTGGTAGATTAATTCTTTCCTAGCCTGATTGAGGGGGACTTCCCTCCTGGGGAGACATTGTTGTGGAACGGGCCCTGTTGTGGTGCATATGCTGTACTTACTACTGTTCTTTTATCGAAAAATTTGGTTCTGTCTTTTATATGGTATTTTCTAAATTGTCTCCGTTCTGTAAAACTGTCTTTTACTGTAGAAGTCAAGCTGATAGTTACGAGAACAAAATATTTTTACATGAAAAAGAATTGGTGCAACAGCGTGAAGCCATGCTACAGAAACACCAACAACAAAATCAACTTCTGGATGAAAAGCTGCAGGAAATGAAGAATGAAGATCTTCAAACCAAAAAGAAAATTAAAGAAGCTTCTGTGGTACGTTGACCTAAAAGATTCACTAATTCCTTCATTTCGTTGTGTGGCTATTTCTATTACATCTGGATTGAAAATGAATTGAATTTTTTCAACGTTTTTTTCTGATTGTAAACTCTTTTCGAATAAGCTAAAGTAAAAACAAAGAGTGCCTCGAGGCTAAAACACGTGAATAAAAATTGAAAAGAATTTTAGCAAAGTGGGAAAAATGTCCAAACAGCAAACTTGTTTTAAATGTCACTTTAAAACTACACTGCAACAGCACTTTCTATGGCTCCAAAAAAATACAGGATTTGAGTATTACTTTCTTATGAAAAAGGTCTTGTATTAAAATCCCAAACATTTTCTTTTTTTTGTTGCTGAAATAAGGTACTTTAGCTTCTGTATGTAACTTAAATTTGATTCGTCCATGATGGACACGGATCAATAATTTCGTGTTGTTGTTTACTCTTTCATGATGAAAAAATTAAACTTAATATATTAAATAGAAGTTGATTTAAGTTTTTTCTTTAAGTTTTTTTTGTTTTTCTTCGGATTTGGCAGGTGTTCGATTCTGCATTCAATTCGAGTGTAAAGACATCAGATAAAGTTTTTTTTATTTCTAAAGAAAACATACTTTTAACATGATGAATATTATGTCGCGCCAATTTCGTTTAGAAGTCGCGCACAGTCGTATTTTGCTTTGTAACGTAAGATTAATCGCATATTTTCAATATTATCGTGATCCTGTCGCCGATATGTCGTCATTTATTACAACTTTATTTACATTTACAGGAAATCGTACGACTCGAAGAAAACTTAAAAGAAACAATTAACCAGCTCAACTTAGAACGAAAAAAATGTACACGTTTAGAGATGGAACTTAATAACACGACAGAATATAAACAAAAAGTAAATATTTGAATAATTTAATCTAATTCGACCTGTATTTAACTGTTACGATGTTTTGACCTGTATTTAGCGGTAACGGTGTTTTTTCAACGATAGCGAAAAGCTTCACTAGCCTTATGCTTTAACGATATATATTTTTAGGTAAGCGAGTTAGAAAGAGAACGAAGGTCAATGAAAGATTCCCAAAACAGACAATCAATGAAAATAAAAGACTTAGAAAGTGTGAACAAGGTACAGCCGCAATTGCCTCGATTGCCCATGAATAAAAAAAACGACTTTTAAAATTAACCATTTTACTTCTTTCAGGATTTACGTGACCGAAATGATGAATATTTGGCGCAGTTGGAGCAACTTTCATCTGCAGGATATAAAGTGGGTCGATCTTTGAACGGTTCAAAAGGAAGCGACGACATAACTCGAAATGGCTCGTATTTGTCGGATTATCTGAAGCCCGATATCGTGAAAAGACATTTTTCTAGTACGTCACACGATGACCAAGTTTTCTCGAATTCAGGTACGAAATTTATTTTGTTTATATTGCGTGCTGGTTATGTGGTTAGCCTCACTTATTTCGAGGAATATACCCTGTCAATTGTTTTCAAGAGGGACTAGGCGGTTCTAGATTGTTTAAGACTCATATTTGAGCTGCAGAAATCTCTGAATTTCTGAATTCTATTAAGTAAACAACGACCTTATGTGGAAACGCGAGAGCTGTGGCTACTGTGTCACCGTTCTTTAGGGCAAGTAATGACTTCTCGTTAACGTAATTAGCTAGTAATTAGGGAAGAAAATAACATGTCTGATGATTACATATTTGAACGATTAACAAAGCTTGTTTGTTTTTAATGTTTATGTTGCTTTTTTTATCCGCGAATTTATATTATTGTTTGTTTTATTCGCGAATTTTTATTCTAGATATGGACGAGTGTCGTCTCAAAATAATCGAACAAGACACTGTCATAGCCGGCTTACGACGAGATCTTGAGACTGTTAATCGACTTCTTGATGAAAATACGTCGAATTTAAACGAACGGCATCGTCGCGAGATAAGCCGCGTGACGGAAAAACATACGTCAGATATGTTGGAAATGAAAAATTTGATGACGATAGAACTAGATACGATGTCGAAGCATTATTCAAAAGAGAAAGAAAATCTAGTGACCGCTTTCGAGAAAAAAATGAACACGGAAAGACAAAACTTTCAGAATGAAAAACAAAGTTTGATAAGAGATTATGAAAGCGAGCGAACGCGATGGGATATTTCGTCTGACGCTGAGAATGAATATTCCTTTAAAAAGGAAAGACGTAAAATTGAGAATTCGTTTCGTGAGGAGAAAGAAGAACTAGGAATGACGTTTCGATCACAGCTAACCAAGTTGGAAGAAAAAGTTGTTATTTTAGAAACAGAAAAAGCTGAAATGGAGCTGAAATTTTTAAATGAAAAAGCTGAACTGGAACAAAAATTTCGCATCGAACGCGCAGAGCTTCAGCAGAATGCGACGAGTTCGAATCGCGAAGCAGATGAATCTCAGAAATACGTTGATTATTTAAAGATCGAGCTGGAGAAAAAACATTTTGACGACATCAAGGAAATAGAAAACCAATTTAAAAAGGATAAAGAAACTATGCTTGATAACATGGAGAATGAAGTTGAAAGTTTACGCAAGAAACATCAAAAAGAGATGAGCGATTTGAGAAAAAGTTTTTCATCGCAGGTAAGTGAAATGGAACAGTGTTTTAACAACGAACGCGCCAGCGTGAGGGAGGGTTTTAATAGGGAAAAAACTGGAATGGAACAAAAATTTTTACGTGACCGAGCTGAACTAGAAGACGTCTTGAAACAGGAATATGAGCATCAATTGGCTTTACAGTTAGCAGATTTACGTAAAACATCTGTGGAGGAGAGATCGATTATCGAGGAAGATCTTTGGCGGGAAAAATATGAACTATCAAAGAGTTTACAGCAAGAAAAATCGAACGCAGAACGCCAGTTGAAACAATTAAAAACGGAGTTGGAACTCTCCTTTGCAGATGAAAAAGAAAATTTAAAGAAACAATACGACCTCGAAAAATCTCTGCTTGAGCAGAGATACAAGCGAGAGATCTCAGAATTGCAACAGGCATTTTCTGGCGGTGAAGCGGGCCTAAAAGGAAAAATGAAGGAAGACTTTCAAAACCTTATTAATAACTATAAAAGCGAGTGGGAAACATCGTATCGAAAAGAAAAAGTAGAACTCCAACAGAGTTACGCTCGAGAAAAAGCCGAATTAGAATTAAGTTGGCAGGTTGAAAAAACAACCATGGAGGAGAATTTTGCTGCAGAGAAGAGAGACCTTGAAAATATGTTTGAACAAGAAAAGGAAGACCTATTGAATAAAACGCAGAAACAACGAATGCAGATGGAGTTTGATTATAAAAAAGAGTTAGAAGCACTCAAAGATAATCGAGACAAAGAGTTTAAGGAACGGGTTAATAGAGAGACTAAACAGTTAAGAAATTCCAACAATTTTCTCGAATCTGAACTCATCTCGTTAAAGGAACAAAAGAAAGAACTAGATACGAAAAATCAGGTTTTAGAACTGAAGATACTGTCCATAAGCCAGGAAGCATCCGAGATAAGTGAATTTCAAAATGAGAAAAAAGTTTTAAGCAACAAAATTATTTCTTTAATCGAAGAGTTAGACATCTTAAAAACTGATAAAAATCAAGTTGAAGACGAGTTACAAAAATTAACTCGCGAGAAAGCAACCATTCTCGACAACAGCGTTCATGAAATTACTGAGCAACAAGAAACTATTACTCGCCTTCAAAGTGAAAAGGAGGCTATGCAAGACAGGATTGATAGATTGTCAGTCGTTGAAAACGAGGCTGGCGAGTTAAAGTATGAAAATACGAAACTGTCTAAAGAAATTTTCGAAAAACAACGCGTTTTAAATTCTTTGCTGGAGGTAGGTATTCCGTCAACCCGATTGTCATGGCCGGGTTCTTACAAAGGGTAAATAAGTGTACATAAAGGTCATTTTAAATTGCTTCTTTTATCGATGTATCTTTTCGTTTATAAGGTTGAGAACGATAACAAACTTTTGAACGAGAGTGTCCGAACTCTCGGCCTTCATGAACGCGAACTAGAGGCCGTTCTACAGGAAAAGGAGATGAAAATATGTCACATTGAAGACGAGGTTGAACATTACAAGAAGATGTTGGAGAACATGGAGGAAATGTACATCAAAGAGTTCGATTCACAAAAAGAAAAGGTAAAATAGTTTCGTTCTTGATTCAAAATAATTCAATCCAAAATCAAAAAGAAAAGATGTTTTCAGCGGAAAATTGACTGATGATTTCATTTTCACAGAGTGATGTAAAGAGCTTCTTTTCTAGCTCAACTTGCAAACGACAGCTTTCACGACAGAAAAGTCTCGATACCTCAGGGAAGTTCAAGAGCTTAAAGATCAGCTCTACAGAGCTAGCGCTTCTAGCGATCGCGATTTAGCTTTGAAAGAAAAGGTTTTCAACGACGCGAAGGCTGAAGTGATTAACCTGAATAAAAAGGTAAGTGACGACGTCATCATGTAGAAGATACCCCGCAAAGCTGTACGTAAATCCACGATGTATGACGTTTTTGTTGTCTGTGACGTGTTATAGCAATAACTGTAGACTATTTTTTAGAATAATTATTATTATTAAATTATTATGCAGTTTTTTGCTGGTTGTTATTTGTTTGTTGTTGTTATTTGTTGTAATGTTTTGTTTACTTTGTTTCAGTGTTGTTTTTGTCATCTTCAATATTGGTGCGGTTGTAACTACCATCTTATTTCAAACATGGCGCATATAACACGTGATATTTTTACCCAAACAATCTTATATGCCATTATAACTTCGAAGTTTAGTGAAGTTTAGTGAAATAGGATGTCTGCCGGACCATAGAAACCTTGTACATCCACCGGACCATAGAAACCTTGTACATCCACCTTTCTTTCATGGCAGTTGTGATGTATACGTGATGTGATATACGTTCAAATGTTTGATAATGATATTTTTGAGTCTTCTTCACAAAGATTTTTTCCTTTTGTGCGTGCTTTTTAAGAACGTGAAATATAGCAAAAAACCTTCCTTCGGGAAAATTGGGAAATCGTGAAAGTGTTTTAAAAAACCTTTCGGTAGACACTCCTCCAGAGTTGTATTGAATTCTTTTTTATGAGCTTTCTTTTTCAATTGTTCAGCTCGAAGAAAAGTCTCGCAAAATCCGCTCCTTTGGAGATTCGTTAATGATTATGGAAGAAAAACTAAATGCAACTAAACAAGACAAGGATGAATTAGATAACCAAGTCAAAAGTTTGAAGATGTTATTGAATGAGAACAATATGAAGGCGAGAGATGAGGTATATTATCTGCGAAGCCTGATTTAAACTTCGCAACGAAATTTAGTAAATTATGTCAAGAAATATATTTTTTAAACCTTTTTATAGAAAAAGAATATGATGTCAAAATCGATACGTTCTGACACGTTAGTTACCGATCTTTATCTCGAGAACGCGAATCTCATGAAACAAATCGCAGACGCTGAAAGCAACCTCAGTAATTCAAATAAACAAATACGTCAATTAACGGACCAGAAGAGAGCGTTACAGAGAGTAATTTCAAAGTTGTGCCATGCGCATGGAATAACAAACTTTACGTGAAAATCACCTTCGACTAGATGAGCGGAATAGTATTTTCCTTAGCCGCACGAAAAAAACAGTGCTTTACAACTGCGTATGTTGTTTCAAAAATGTCGGATTTAACCCGTACTAAACAATCACACAGCAACGTCAACTGGATCATTACAGTGTGTGGTACGAACTTGGCGTGAACATTTCATGTTAGGCCGGAAATTTCAAAGAGGTCGAAGTTGTGATGGTTTTTTTAAAATATAAATTGTTTATAGAAACATTAATTTAATATATTTTTTATCCTTTATTTATCGTTACTTGTACATGAGTTATGTTGAAAAAATGTTTTTCATCTTTCTAACAATTCTCATGTTATCATTCTTAGTCAGCGGAGTTCAAGTGAGATAGGTACACCTGACTTCCCATATATGTGGTGTTCCCTACGACCAGACAATTTTTCCGTCGTACCTCTATCTGCGTATACAAAAAATTAATTCCAATTTACTGTCGATCAAACAAAATTACAAACAACGGACTTGCTTTTGTTTTTGTAATTAGATTGCGGAAAACTAGTTCCGAAGAGTCGAATTTGATGTCTTTTGAACAGAATTTTTAACCTTTTTGAGATGACGGTATTTTCATAAAAAATTGAGATTTGAGGGAATTTTCATTTTTTCCAAAGAAATTAAGGAGATTTTAACGCCACGAGTGAAGAAGAAATTTTAAAGGTAACGCCACGAGTGAAGAAGAAATTTTAAAGGTAACGCCACGAGTTAAGAAGAAATTTTAAAGGTAACGCCACGAGTGAAGAAGAAATTTTTAAGAAATTTGAGGAAAAAGTTGCTAAAAAATCTACCTTTGGAGAAGATTTGAGGAAGCTTCAAACTTAGGAGTTTCGAGGTGTGCCGCACCAGAAGACGTTTCTCGCAAATCAAAAAGCAAAAAAAATGGGGTCGAGGCAACCTCGTCCCCAGGGTTTTGTGGCGCCTGAACCGTTATTACAGATCAACAAGGCAAAGTACCCTTGGAACGAGGTTGGAGTCGAGGGTGCCAGTGTCATTCATTTTTGAGATAAATTGTTATAAAGGCCTAGAATCTTCGAGCCAGGAGCTGTGTTTTTTTGTTAATTCGAAACTTCAAGTGCCCGGTCGCGTTTTTTTTCAAAAATTAACGAAACAGCGATTACGCGCCACCCAGATGACACTCGAAGCTCCTCGTAACATCGATAACAACTTTAAGAAAGATGGGAGGAAATAACACAAAAATTTAAAAAATTAAAAACCAAGTTATGAACATAAATATATATAATACAGGTTAAATAAAATTTATAAAAGTATATTAAAAATGACATCAAGGATTGATTCTATCCCAAGTGTGTATAGACGTTGACTTCAAGCTGTTCATCTCGTAACGTACGCTTCCTTCCGCGTTTTCTTGATCAATAAACCTTTGAATGGTAACTAAATAAAATAGATGAAAAATAGATGGTAAATTGGCAATTCTTAATGAAAAAATTTAGAGACCACAAGAGCAGCAACACTGTTAATAAAATGGTAAACCTCATACCAGCAGTTTGATCTTCCACAGGTGCCATGGCAACCATGATCCATCCTAGCACTGCACCGATGACGCGCAACAGATTGATCACTTTCCAAGTATTCAATTTCTCCATGTCTTTTTCGCTCCTAAAACATGAATTGTAAAAAGAAATGACTTTTTTCAAACTGAATCAATACAACGCGAAAAGGTCATAGCTCCATTAGTAAAGGGCGCGTTTGAAATCCACCCAAATGTACATTACTGTTTCCAATCCAACTTTTTCTCCTTTAAAATGAAGAAATGAACTTTTTTCAGTTGAACTTCGCAATCTTAAGACGGGGTGAAAAGTAAATTAAATCAAATATTCGATATTGCATACCATAAACGCCCTAACGTCCTTATTACAACGTCTAACTTTTGGAGGTGACGCCTAATCTGCCACTTGTAGTAAAGTTTTTTATATCGACTGCACGAAAGTGAAGATAAATACAATAGGCTCCTGGTATCCTTGAACCATAAAGAGGTAGAGGGTAAAAAGGTTGACCGAAAAAAGTGTATGGTAAGGGAAAAATATTTATGTTTATTCAAGGAGCCTTAAGTCTTTGATGACGCGAATTTATTACAGTGGACTCTCTATAACTCGAACAGCCACGGAGAATCGGAAACCGTTCGAGTTATAGAGAGGTTCGGGTAATAGAAAGTTGGGAGTTTTTCCAAGTTTTTATATAAATTTTGTATAAATGGCCAATTAAGCGTGATTTTTCTCCCTTATATGGAATGGGGGACGAAATCTTTCTTTGTACAGGATAAAATCTCGACCTTAGGGCTAAGAATCGTGTTTACGTTTTGTTCGAATGACATTCGAATTATTTAAGACCCCTCACACATGCAGATATGAAATATTCGAATCAGTTAAGACTCTATTTACGTTTACAGAGCCAAAACAATGCAAAAAACTGCTTGCGTCATATAAAGTTCTAGATACATGTTGCGACGTTCGAGTAATAGAGAGGAAATACCCGAAGAGACCAAAAAAAACATTCGAGTTAGGGAGAGATTCGAGTTATAGGGGTTCGAGTAATAGAGAGTTTTTTATGAGAGTTTATTAGGAAATTCCCACCGTGCCAGCGAAATCGTTCGAGTTTAGAGAGTCCACTGTACTTGAAATTTCTATATTAGAAATTTTTTTTTTAAATGCATGTCTCATTTACCACCCCGGGCCGTTTATCCAAAAGTAGGGACACAAAACTTATAGCAAACGCCAAATTTCCATGTTCGATAAACGCTGGGATGTTTTAGAAAACTGTAACATTGTATGTCATATTATTCACGTACAATAATGATCGGTAACTAACTTACCACAAGTTTGGCAAATCTTTATACAAACTGATTCTGTCATCCAACTGTGCCAAACTCACTGAAAACACCAACGCCAATAAATATGCTAAAATAAATGTTCACTGTTTAAAAAAACATAACGAACTACATAAGTGCTCAAAATTCTAGGAGACCCTGGGAAACATTTTATTCGAGCATATTAAACATTCGCTTATTCGAATGTTTCTGATCACTTGCGTGTTCGAATTGGTGAATGTGTACTGCATTATTATTTTTTTCTCGCAACAGACCTGAAGTGTTATTTTGTGTCGATTAATGTTCGCAATACATTAGTTGAGTATTCGCAAATATTCTCCTTATTCATATTTTGCGTGAAATTAATGGAAAGGTGGTAACTTTAACTTGATTATCGTACGTATATTTTTCGCGCATAGTAATTTTGCAGGTAATAGCAGCAATTTCGTGCAATTTCAGAGAAACTACAACGAAAGTTAGTAGAGCAGTTTGTTAGAGATATTAAGAATTAAAAACGACAAAATCCACTACTTATCCAAAATATATTCTCTTTGTTAGTAAGCTTGTTGGCAAATTCTTTCTTAAACTTCAACGAAAAAGAAATTTGAAACAAAAATCAACAAAGTGATTTATTTGATTATTTACAAATACTTCGCATAAGTGGAGTAGAAAACACTAGGAGGAAAAGAGGAGTTTGTGGGAGAAATAGGAATTTGTGGGAGATGGAACAAATCTTAGGATTGGTTCCCCGGATAACATCTTTGAGATTAGATCACCTACCTATCACTGCAAGAGCTCTTGAGGGTTTCGTCAGTAAACTGAGAAAAAACTGACTCCAACCAGAACTAACATTGACGTATCTAAACGACAAAAACCTGTTATTGTATCTTGATTTAACACACATGTAACATAGTTACAGTCGGAGGGAAGCAAAAGCCAGTGGTGAGGATGGAATCCCCAAGGACGTTAAACTTTCTGTTCCTAACTTACTTACACGTAACTATGACAACGGGTTTCAACAAACACTTAACTATTTTTAGGAAAGATGGTTGACTGATACTAATGTGTAAATACTCATTTTATAATTTTAAAGAAAGTACACTTTTTAATTACACGAGTTTTTGATTTACAAGAATTTACATTTTTTAGTTTTTTTTCGCATTAACATTTTTTGCGAATCACCAATCGCTAATTAATTGGAACATTTTTCTTTTAAATATTATTTTAAAGAGATTCTGTGTCTCTTTACACACGAAATTTTTTTTATGCTTTCGAATTGCATGAGTTATACAACATACAAATGCAATCCTGTATGCACAAGAAGTTAAGTTTGGTCGCTAGACCTAGCAACATAAGTCAAAATGGGTACATGTTGCATGTGTGTGTGTGGTGCAGTAAGTCCTTAAGAGAAGAAATCGACTTAATAAGTAAAGTACCTGTCTAATATGGATACTGTCGAAAATGCTAATAAGAAGTAGTACACTGAATGATACGGGATTGCCAAGTTGTAGTAATATTCTAGTAAAATATTATTTCCTTTTCCAATAAGAGCATACACAAAGACACACTGAGATACTGCAAGACCTAAAAACAAGTTAAAACAATATAGTCACTAATAAAAGAAAATGAAGGTTTTGTTTTATAAATAACTATAGTACATAAAACATCGGTGCTGTTAAAACTCCGAAGCATACTTTCGACATGAGAGAATAAATGAAGTACATACCAGCCAATAAACCGTGACCTATCATGGCTAAACTTCGAAACGTCAAATGTATTTTCTATGACAAACAGACGCATATTCTAAACTTGTGTTTATTATTGATGATATTATTCTCTTAGATCTTATTAAATAATACTCACAAGAACGAAATCTAAAGTCGTATAATTTTTATTCACATCAAGTAGTTGCAGAGCATAATCTGTGTTGTCACGTGACGTCTTAATTCGACTTTTATGTTCCCTCACAAAACCCTGACCATCTAAATATAATGCAAGCAACATTATACAAAGGTATAGGAATTCTTACAATGTTATTTTAAAACATACCTAAGGAGAAATGCTACCCTTCAATGTAGGCCTATTCGTGAATAGGCATTTTTACATTCTTCAAAATTTTTGGCTCTTTTTACAAAATTTATCTGTGCAAAAAATATTGGAATTTTAAAAAAGAGTAAAAAATAAAAACGGCAAATTATTCTCCCTTTTAACATTTTAGAAATATATAAACCGCGGATAAAAGCTAAATTTTTGAAATTGAAAAATCGAAAAAAAAAATGAAAAAAAATGTGTATCTTTAAGTGAAAAGATTTTCCACTGGAATTTCGATATTGTAGACAAAACGTTTATCACACATACTTTTGCAGGATGAGAGTGGAAAATATTTTTAGGGCAAAAAGAACAAATTATATGATTTTTATTTTATATTTGTTTGAAACAAATTCAATTTTCCAAGGTGTTTATTTCATACGATACTAAAAAGGAGCAGTAGAGAGCAAATTTCAAAAAAATATCCGGGAATTTCATTTTTGCGGCTTGTACTTTTTTAAGTAAAACTTATTACCACCATTATCTCACGAATTAGATTGGTCAGTTGCTAATGTAAACAAAATATTTGATTGACTGAAATGATTTACTTACCTTTTTTCTCTATAAACAAGATATCAGTTGGTTGACTTGGTAAAGATAGAGCTGCAGTGTGACCAAACGAATGCACCGAATGTAGTTTTGTTAGACTTTGGTTTACATCAGAAGGTTGAATAATATCCTCTTTATCCACTTCAAATATTTCGGAAACTAAAAAAAAAAAAAATTTTTTGAAAACCAGTGTATTGCAGTACCAACACTATAGTAGACGAACAGTCAAAAACATTTTTCTTATCTGTGCTGAGATTAATCAGCATAAATACATCCACATTGTTAATTTTTTTTTAATGCAGAAAATAAAAGACATATCAAAAGACTGATTATTTGCTTCACCTTCTCCATCACCTTCATAATTGTTTTCATCCCCAGAAGCAAATACAGTACTCCTAAAAGAAAACAGAATTTCATATTAAAAAATGAAAAAGTTTTCTTCCATCCTGAAATCTGGAAGATCAAATATTCACTTTGGTAACAATAATTAGTCTCATCAAATACAACTCCTGTTATTTTCACCTTGGCTTTTTCTTCTTTCTATTTTCTCTTGTTCCATGCTGACGTTTACCAGTGGGAGGTCGATCAACACTCATTGTCATTGGATCAGTTTCTGATCGTTCTAAATTGAACATAATTATAACAAAAACAACAATGTTATAATATACAACAATATAAATACTAATGGTTAACCCATGCAAAATCCACAGTCATCAGTTAGGAGCTGTCGTAATCCCGGACATTCATGTATCCTTAGCACAGATATAGAGACTAGTCGTTAGCCCGTGTAAAATCCATGGGAGTTTGCCTGTCAAAAGTCGATAAAACTATATTGCATTTGTTGTTTGTAGCAAGATTTTGTGTGTAGTTAACACGGTTACAAGCAAACAGAGTTTTTGTTACAGATATAAAAAAAATGAATAATTTGAAGTTAAAACAATACACAAAGTAACAAAAAAACAAAGATACAAAAGATATCAAACCTCTACGTTGGCGAGCTTTCATTTGCCTTGTCCTCGAGTCATCTCGAGAGTTGTCAGAACCCATAGGACCAGGATAAAACTTTCCCTCCAAAGCCAGCACCTCTTCACTAACAGATCGCGGAAGGCGTTCTTGAGGTGATTTCGCCTTGCGTTGGGGACGTCTTCGTTCCAAGGTACCGTTTTCCTGGTTATCTGTGTCTATAGAAAAGTATTATTAATGTTTAAGATATCAAAAATGCGATGATAAAACGTTAAGTATATATTTAGTGAATTAATTACAACAAACCACTTTCTATCTTCTTCTTTCTACTTCTTTTAGCAGGATTGTCTTCCAAAGTACCGTTGCCTTGAATTACGCCTAAAGATAGCCTGTCTCTACTCGAACGTACAGCTGACTTAATTTTTCTGGCTTCTCGCTCAATTGATGGCTCACTTGATTGATCATCACTTCTCTTTTGTTTACGTCTTTTTCTGGAAGAACTTTCAATCTCTAAATACGCAGTTTGCACTTAATTTGACGAAACAATCAACAAACTCATTTTTTTTTATGCAAAAGTCATGGTCAATTAACTTTTATGCATTATTAATTGTAAAATTTATCGTCACAGGTTTTATGGCACAATTGTTGACTTATTTTGTTTTAAAATGTTTTATTTATTACCACCTTTGAATGGAACTTACAACAAACAGTTAAATGAAAAGGACATAAATTTTACGATTTTATTTCATTAATTTCGTTCTATTTACAAGAATTCAGAATTAATCTTTTTTACACTTTATTAGTGCCTTGAGTGGACTTTTCCATGGGTCATATAAACAACTAGTCTAACTTGACCTTCCATCTGTGATTCAAAAATGGTAGTTGCGAGCAGTGGATTTTTAAGCAATCATGATGCATCATACTCATTATAATGTATCATTAACATCGCGATCCATCCTGACCTCGCGATGCTAACATGATGATCACATTCCTATCGTGAAATATTTTACTATAGTGAAGATTGCGATAGCATCATATATTGAGCATGTCGTGCATGATACCCGATCACGATGTTAGGTGCCACGAAGCCAGTACTGTAACAACTAGTTACCCATAACTTAGAAGTACAACAATTAGCCTGGGGAAATATATATGGATCCTTTCGCATTGAGAAAACAGGTCTCCTTTAGCCTTTCCAGCTTTTCAATCAGAGAGACAACCTGTAACATGCAAAGTCAGTGTATCCAGTCTAAGGGTATGTGTTACGGCTATATTCAGACTCTTATTTAAATGTCTTTTCTTTCAAGATTTTCTTTCACCCAGTTTTTCAAGATTATGGCATATGGCAACATTGTCAAATTTTGCCATTTATTGACTGTAATATGAAGAATTTCATTTTATCAGCAAAATGGTACAGTGAACAAAAATGCTGTTGACTATTCAGGAGTCCCAAAGCTTTTGATAGAGTGCCACGTAAAGTTATTTGGTGGGCTATGAGAAAATTAGGTGTGGATGAGTGGCTAGTTACGATGGTACAGTCTATGTACAGCAATGCTAGAAGTAGTGTCAGGATTAACGATTCACTTAGTGATGAATTTAGTGTAAATGTTGGTGTACATCAGGGTTCTGTACTTAGTCCTTTGTTGTTTGTTCTAGTCTTAGAAGCGCTGTCGATGGAGTTCAGAACAGGTTGTCCATGGGAGTTATTGTATGCAGATGATTTGGTTCTCATAGCAGAGTCGATGGAAGAATTAGTTGAAAAGTTTGAAAAGTGGAAGAAAGGACTAGAAGAGAAAGGGCTAAAGGTAAACACAGCAAAGTCTAAAGTCATGATTAGTAGCATTGCAGCCAAGTGTGACCTTGTAGTTGGAAAGTGGCCTTGTGGAGTTTGCAGGAAAGGGGTTGGTAGTAACTCAATTTTTTGTCAGACTTGCAAGCATTGGGTACATAAGAAGTGCAGTAGTATTAGTGGAAGGTTAAGAGCTGACATTCAGTTTGTATGCAAGCGTTGCAAAGGTGAGATTATAGAGAATGAAGTATTTCCAGCTTTAATGATGTACAACAGTGGCTCGTTAGAGATAGTTGAGAACTTCTGTTACTTAGGTGATATGTTGGGCAGTGAAGGGGGTGTTGGAAGAAGTGTTACTTGCAAGATAGGTTCTGCTTGGAAAAAGTTCAGAGAGTTACTTCCTTTGTTGACTAGCAGAGTCCTGTCAATTGAGGTAAAAGGTAGGTTGTATGAGGCCTGTGTAAGAAGTGTTATGTTGTACGGTAGTGAGACATGGGCAGTGAAGCAGGAAGATCTTGACCGTTTAGAAAGGAATGATATGAGAATGGTTAGGTGGATGTGTAACGCCAGTCTGAGAGACAGAAAGAGTTCAGATGAGCTAAGAAGCAGGCTAAGTCTCCGTAGAATTAAAGATGTTATCCAGATAAGAAGATTGAATTGGCTGGGGCACTTGGAAAGAATGGAGGAGGATAATTGGGTAAGAAAGTGTAGAGACTTGATAGTTCCTGGGGCAAAGCCCAGAGGCAGACCGAGAAAGACTTGGCAGGAGGTTATAAGGACAGACTTGATACAGAGGAAGTTGAGTTTAGATCTAACACAGTCTAGATCAGATTGGAAGAGGGTCATTAATATACCCCGTCCAACCCATGCTAGCATGGAAAACGGACGTTAAGCCGAGAATGATGATGATGATGATAAGAGTGATAAACATAAAGCAGTTGATGATTGTTGTTTTTGAACTTCTTAAAATGTTTTTAGGAAAGAATCTTCTGCCCTTACACTTTATGTATATATATACAAGAAAAGTTGAATTGTGGGTTGCTACTCAATATTATCTTCTTATTTTTCTGACATATAAAATAGTTGGACTTGCAAATCTAGATGTCGACATCGTAGTCTATATTTATGAGAAATACTCATTGGCATTAGTGTAAAACAACATGCTGAACATATATATAATTATGGCAATGGTTTAATTATATTCATACAACCACCATTGTTATTTTATGCACCAAATTGAGCCAGGAGTAAGATTCAACATTTCCGATTGCTATCTAAGAATCTTTTAGCATACCAGGGTTTTTTATTTATATTTTTTTGTTAGAAATTAAATTATTAGTGAATAGATACAGTGACACCAGTAGAAAAGATCTTACCTAGCTCTGAATCAAAAGAATGCATCTTTTGTGCTGATTGCTGTCTTTTGTACTTCACTTAAAAAAAGACAAAAGTTTCCTTGCTAAATACACAGTGTGTGTATATACATATGTAGAACACTCCAAAATATAAAACTGCAAGAAAAAATAGTGATTGCGTTTAGAATGGAATTCAAATCAGCTCTTCTCAGTTGTGTATAGCTGTTCTGTCTATGTTGTAAACAGCACTTTGGCTGTAATTTGGAGTAGTTTGTAAATTAGGGAAACAACGTAATTCTGTTTGAAAAAAGCTTTAACCTGATATATATAGAAAAAGTAATTTCTTTATAAAAGAATTACACTTTTTTGAGTCTTTGTTAGGAATTTGGTGTTTTATTATTTTTTGTGAAAACACCACTAGTTGGGGAACTCTGTACTTCAAGATGGTTGCTGAAAATTATGATCAATCTTTAAAGAAGATAATGTTAAGAGTTTTAAATATATCTGTCGCACATACAGTACAGTACCGTGAAACATTGTTATATTTTATTATTGGTGTCTTGGAATCAATGAAAGAAAATAATATATATATAAAATGTATATAACAAGGCCAAGTTTTGCAGGTTTCGTTTCATTTCGTTCTGAAATGACAAGAAAACGTCCCATCGTAGCTTAAAAAATATTACCATAAAAAATAACACGACAACGGCCTTACACATAGGTGAAAAATTAAGTTAATGTGTCAAAAAAAGATATGTGAAGGTTCTTTATGAAGACCTAAGGTCGTTGCGCGAGGTTGCAAAACTTGCGTACATGTAAAGTTACATTCAAGTGGTAAATAAACCTATATAAATATTTGATGTGAACAGGATATTTTCTTAACTCTATTTCCAACTTTTGAATATGCTTGCTTCTCAAGTCAGTTTGAAAATAAAAAAAAGAAAAAAAAAAAGACCTGAATAAAAGAAAAAATTGCCATCAACTTGCTTTCGGGTCTTTTTTGGATAACATTTTTTCACTTCACCAGGAGTTTCGGGACGTCTATTTTTAAGCCCAGACATTTTCGTTTCGAAACGGAAAAAGAGTTTAAAATAAGGATGTCCCATTTGCAAACAGGTTTGTTATAGCGGTTGCTAAAAAGCCGAGAAAAGTAATTTATTTTTCTTATGTTGCAGCGCATAAATTATCACGAACCATGCTTACACATAATTTTCATAATCTCTCTCGGCTTTAACATAAGGCAACAAACCCCTGGGGATATGGATAAGAATCTCAGGAGACAAGTCTTATTGTTGTCTATCGTAGTCAAGAAAAAGAGCAAAGTGTATTGCAAACTAAAGCTATGTTTGTGCAACCTTTATATACTGCAGTTGCGCAAGCTACCTTGGTTATGGTACCACAAGGCAAAATGTGATATGTGCTTTTTGTAGTACAGTACAGTCTGAATGTAATCTACCGCGGATGCGAAACTCGCATGAATAGTTACACAGAACAATAACATTGCGATAGCTTTTGTTTTTTTAAGAAAATAATTGGCTCGCTGATAAACAATGACCCCACGCGATCGATTGTTTAATCACAATAGGTTGCAAGATCAATTTTAGCAATCTATTTTGCGCGAACTCTTTTGAAATTTTTAATTGCAGTAATTAAATATAAAAGTTTAGTTAGATCGCATTTTAAAAGTTTAAAAACGAAAAGCAGCGATAGAAATGTTTTTTTAAATCGCATTTTAAAAGTTTATAAACGAAAAGCGGCGATAGAAATGTTTTTTAAGATCGCATTTTAAAAATTTAAAAACGAAAAGCGGCGATAGAAATGTTTTTATTTGTTTCAATAAAAAAGTATGCAGAAGGATTATTTTACGTTGTTTGTTAAGAAGGAAATGTTTTCATCAAGAAATGTAAATATTGTATTTATTTCAGAATATACACCATTTGTTTTACAAAAATAAACCGTAGTTGTATTCTTTTAATAAAAAAACGCGCGAGTCATTTAATAGTTGTGAACAATGCTTCTCATATGTTTCTTAAATTAAACGCGCTGGAATCTTTTTAAGTAATTAAATCAACAATACTTTCTCGCGCAATGTGTTATAAAACTTCACGAAAGATTTTTATTATTTAATTACTTCACGCTAATATTTAAGGGAATAGCTTATCAATACATTTACACAATGCATCTCGCTATTACAAGAAATATAATTGCGCCGATATTTCTTCGCGAGTGCATTGTTTTTTAACACGCAAATATAAACTCGCAAAACCCTTGAGGGATTTAATTATAACAAAAGACAAACGACTGTCGTCCTCCACGCAAAGGTGTGATATTAGCGTGTACGCGGTAGATTACATTCAGACTGTACTGTACCATCATAAATGCAAAAAAATTGATGAAGAAATATTCTATAGCAAAGCAGAAAAATGGCAATGCTAAATGTGTGTTCCAATAAAAGCAGAATAATATGTAATATAGAAACGTAATGTATTATTTTTACAATTTGTCCTCTTTCAGGATAGAAAAACAGAGAATAATATAGACTTGCTTAATCATAAGTGTCTTCATTCCAAGGTTCTCAGGGTTTTCTAACCACCCACAAGTTGCCCCCTGGCTGGCATGTTATTTATGCAATGCCAATTGAATAAATTGCTACCTGAATTTGCACTACTACCTATCTACTTGAGTTTGCACTATGACATACTTCATTAACCTTGCAAACAGGACCTCATTTTTAATCAGACTAGAGTGTATAGCCAAAAAAGTGTGGTTGATAGAGGACCTGCAATAAATAATATTAGCTAGCTATATATAAAGATTTTGCTTAAAAACATCCAATGTAATTCTTGAGAGATTTGTATATATTTCGGCGTGGCTAAAGAACCGGTACCGGCTCTTTAACTAAAGAACCGGTACCGGCTCTTTAACTAAAGAACCGGTAAATTTTTAGCCGGCTCTTTAACTAAAGAACCGGTTAATTTTTTTAGGTCACGTGATTCATCTGGACCACCATGCTATACGGCGTGCATTCCCTATGCGCGCTCTTTCCAAAATGGCTCTCATTGCGGAAGGTCAGTTCTGCTCTTCGTTCGAAGAACTACAACAAAAAATTAGCTTGTATAAGCAGATAAATTTTACTGAATTGTGGATAAGGGATTGTAGAACCATAAAAGCAGCACAGGGAAGGTTTAAAAAAGAATTAAATCCTGATTTGAAATATTACGAGTATGCATGTGTTTACGGAGGAGGAAGGTCGTTCAATTCTCGTGGGTCAGGATTGCGAACGTCATCGTGAGTAATTTTTTATTTATGCTTATCCTAAATTGTCAGCTCTTTTATTTTGTAATGTTTTCCATAGAACTATGCAACAAGGATGTCCCTTTACCATAGCTCACGGCTGTTTCGAAGCGGACAAAAATGTTACGAAAAAATAATTCGAATTACCCTCTCAGTTAAAACAGGATATCTCAAGAACGAATTAAAATTTTTATATTCTGTAAAAAGAATAATAATCTCAGATAAATTGTCCATATTATTAAAAGAAAAAAAAATTTGGACACCTGTCCGAAATTGGTAAATTTAGGCCAAAATGTCTAAAAATGACTTAAAAATTATCATTTAGATGAATGTCTTCCACAATATCTCTGGAATAAAGTTAAGGAAACATGTTTTTTATGGTCCACAGGTTAGGTTAAATATCTGGAATGAAAATTACTTAATTTTATTACTGTCCGAAATTGTCCAACGGGTTATTTTTGGGCCAAATGTGAGACCTATGTGAAAAACGGCCTTTAGAGCCTCAACGTATGCTTAAAGTTTGTTTATTAACTGAATAAAAAACATTACTTTGGCTTCTAAGGCCATTAAAGATGATGCAGATGAAATATTAGTCTGTCCGAAATTGTGCAAAGGGTTATTTTTGGGCCAAATGTGAGAAATTATGTGAAAAACGGCCCTTAGAGCCTCAACGTATGCTTAAAGCTTGTTTATTAACTGAATAAAAAACATTACTTTGGATTCTAAGGCCATTAAAGATGATGCAGATGAAATATTAGTCTGTCCGAAATTGTCCAAAGGGTTATTTTTGGGCCAAATGTGAGAAATTATGTGAAAAACGGCCTTTAGAGCCTCAACGTATGCTTAAAGTTTGTTTATTAACTGAATAAAAAACATTACTTTGGATTCTGAAGGCATTAAAGATGATGTAGAAGAAATATTTAACTGTCCGAAATTGTCCAAAGGGTCACTTTTGGTCCGAAGGGTTTTCGGGCCAAATATGTGACATCTATACATTAAATAAAACGTCATTCAGAGTCGACGGTTTCAACATTCTAGTTTATCATGCTAGTAGAAAATATCTCAAGTTGTGCATAAATAGTTTATTTATTATATACATTAAATATATACAAAGCAATCATTTTGTTTTTCTTTATAAATTGTATAAAATACCACTCAATCTTGTGATAAAGCCAAGATTTAGCTAGCTAGCTATAAACATCTTTAATTTCAACAATTTCATCTTGAGAAAGCCCACCAAAGTCTTAACTAAATATAAAAAAGAAGTATTAAGTCACTTAGCTACAGCACACGATGCAAAATGCAAAACTGTAGGACCAAAAATAGCTACTCTTTAGAGAAAAATACAAAACAGAAGAAAAAAGATTAAAAAAGATAACAATTAGCCAAGCTTGAAGTTTTAAAAGCTATAAAACAATTTCTTAAAATCAAGGGTGCTCTTATAGCAAAAAAATAATATTAAAATCCCTGCAAAATAAAGTAGTTTACTGTTTTGTCCCTTACCTCGTGGTCTGCCAACCTTTAGCTAGCTTCAAAATTGATAAGACACTGTTGTCTCGCTTATTCCAACATTTTCGAAAAATTCCGGTTTCGAACTTAGGATTCCGGGTCGAGCAATCAAGTCAAAAGTAAACACCGGGCCGCCGTAATTTTTTTGGGAAAAACCATACCTACCAAAACATAAAACGCCATCGCTGTGACTTGCTTAGAAGTTTAGATACTTATTTAATTAGACAGAAAAGGGGTCACACTACATCAAATTGCCGTGTACCACTTTGGCAACTTTTCCCCCTCTTTTTTAGCGCTTAAAGAAGACTCTAACTTTAAATTTAAGTAGTTTATAGTTGGCGAGACGAACGGTACACGGTACGGGCCGATAGAACCATGTTTCCAGGCCCCCCATACCAATTTTCAAGTCCGTAGCTAGTAGCGCGGCGTTGGCACAAGGTTGGAAAGATGGTATACTTTCGCCAAAAATAATGTTTTTTTTAATTTTGTGTGTTTTGTTTGACGAAATAACTCGAAATCCATACCACACATGTATAACATATATATATATTTAAAAAGGAGAAAAGTACATCGTTTTAATACTTTTTATTTCAATAAAATTAAAACAATACAAAAAAAGTTTGAACAACTTAAAAAATGATAAAAATACAAAATTTCCAAAAAAATTGTGGAAGCCATTTTAATTTTGTCCGCGGTTTGACCGTAGCGAAACAGCCGTGAGCTGTAAGAGTGTCTAAGGATGGAAAACACTTACAAGTAAATTCATTTATAGAGGATCACAACCATCCTGTCAGTGAGGTAAATATGCCTTATTCAATGCACATCTACCTATTCAGATTGTTAAATTTTTCTTGGTTAACCTTTGCCTTTAACAATTATGTCCATCTGCAGTAAAAGGTCTTTTGTATAATTTCCTCAAGTTTAAATAAAAAGAACAAGAGGCATATTTCCCTGTTTTTAGTCAGTCTGGTAGTGAGCTAAGAGGGTTTCTTTCGTACTCATGCTCCCATTACATAACGTTGGATGTTTTAGGTGGGGTTTATGACCATGACAAATAACGCACCACAGAATTTAATAATTAGGGCTGTTACGCCAAATGTTTTTGAATAAGTTTTTACAGTAATGCAATTCTCACAGTTCGTTAGGAATTGTGTGAAACTCCTGTGGTCTAAAGGTAAGATTCTTGTGGAGAATTTCATAAGAGATCCAGGTTCAAATCCTGGCAGGAGTTAATAGGGCCAAAGTAATGCCTCTCTTTGGTCATGCTACTTTGTTTTTTGCAGATACAGTGTGCAAAAGCAGTATTTGGAAATATGGCATGACAAGTGAATAAATATCTATATTTAAGTTTTTATAATTCTAATTTTAGAATGTTCTCTTCCCATTGCATTTTTTGATCAAATATTACTCCAATATCCACTTTTATTTCATAAAGTTACTGATTACTTGTCTTCTTTAAAGAAACTTTTAACCAGCACTCAAAGTATCTCTGAAAAAACCCGGTGCTTTAAGTCTATTGAATCACACGAAAAAACCCGGCACTCTAAGTATTTCTGAAAAAAAACGGTGCTTTAAGTCTAATGAGTCTCACGAAAAAAACCGGCTCTCTAAGTATCACTGTAAAAAAACCGGTTCTCTAATATTTCTACAAAAAAACTGGCACTCTAAGGTAACCTTGTCTCCTACAAAAAAACCGGCACTCTAAGTCTAATGAGTATCTTACAATAAACCGGCACTCTAACTTTTACGAAAAAAACCGGTTCTCTAAGTATCACTGCAAAAAAACCGGCACTCTATAACCTTTACGAAAAAAACCGGTTCTCTAAGTATCACTGCAAAAAAACCGGCACTCTAACTTTTACGAAAAAAACCGGCTCTCTAATTATCACTGTAAAAAAACCGGCACTCTAACTCTACTGTCTTACGAAAAAAACCGGCACTTTAAGTATCACTGCAAAAAAACCGGCACTCTAAGTCTACTGTCTTTTACGAAAAAAACCGGCACTTTAAGTATCACTGCAAAAACACCGGCACTCTAAGTCTACTGTCTTTTACGAAAAAAACCGGCACTTTAAGTATCACTGCAAAAAAACCGGTACTCTAAGTCTACTGTCTTTTACGAAAAAAACCGGCACTTTAAGTATCACTGTAAAAAAACCGGCACTCTAAGTCTACTGTCTTTTACGAAAAAACCCGGCACTTTAAGCTTCAGAACGCTTTCAGCTTAAAGCACCGGTAGCTCTTATACGCCATTCACGTTGATTATTTAGCAAAAAAACTGCATTGTTGGGATCCAGAAGGTGTAATACTTCATTCAGTTAACAAATATCATGTCAATTTCTTAAATATCGTTGCGCACATGCCATTTTTAAATTTACCGGTTCTTTAAGCGATTTTGAGCTTAAAGAACCGGTACCGGTGCACTAGCCACGTTCGTTTTATTTTGGTAGCAGGATAAACACTATGGATTTGTAGACTGAAAGTATGGCATACATAAACACTCAGTAGGTTACCAAACTGTAACCAATTAAATAAGACCCCCTTACAGAATATTTTTTTTATGTAAAACAAGTTCATAGCAGGCCAGTTGTTAAACTATAATCTAAAACCAAACTAATGATCTTTCTTTCCCACCTTCATCACTTCGTGCAGCTTGCGCTACCATATTTGTTACTTTAATGCAACGGGAGACAGTGGCAGAAGCAAATATTAAATTATGTAAGCATTAATGCAGGTATTAAACCAATTTAGTACTGACTGAAACTGATTAAACTAATATTTTATTTATTCTATAATGATATTACGTATTTCATTGGCGTTATTTTTGTAAAGTCCGCTTAATTGTGTTTTACCTGTTTGACTATACCCCCGTCACGTACTACCAATGCCCCCCTGCTCCTCTCCCGCAACTTCCACTTTCGATTCCATTTTGTTTTGTTGGTCGGCCAGTCACTTCACAACTCTATCCACTCCTGGTTTAGTTTTGTTAAAGTTTTATTTTGTTGATATGCAAGTTTTTAGTCATCCTTTCCGTGTTGCTGACTTGTGTCAAATTAAAAATCTAGGTGAGAATTCTAGACGATTTCTCTAGCCTAGTAAACTAAGCTTTCTAGGATATTAAAATGAATTTCTGTCACAGGAAAGCTTATAGCTAGCTATATGCAAATAAATGTCTCAGAGCAAATCCCTAATTTAAATCCACCAATACACACAAAATACTTTCTTAGAGTAAACCCTGAATTAAAATCAACCAGAGTTAACAACAAAGCTAGCGCATGGCCCTTTTCAATAATATACCGGTGTTAGTTTTATGTTTGTTCAGGATGAGAGAGACAATTCTTGCTCAAACATTGAAGAAGAAAGGATTTCTACGATAATGATCATGTGAGCAAAGAAAAATAGAAGTAAATAACCAATGAAAAAGCTTGTCAGTATTCTGACTGCCAAAAAATTTTGTGACCCAGTTTAATTTTTAAGATTATTAAGATTTCCAGGTGGTAAGAAAAATTATGCTGAGTTTCCTGGCTAGGCGATTTCGGAATTATTATCTTTAATTTTCTATTGCACCACTGGTATCTATCTATTCCCTACCATCTTAGTTCTTGGCAGCGAAACATCCGAAAAATTCCAAAAAGAAGAGCCTATTTTAAAAGATTTATTGCCTATTTTGGAATCATGGAACTCGTATTGTGTTATATAATTTGCAAATTTCCGAATCACCTTAAATTTGGCTTGTTTCGGAGATTCATATAATTTTGCTTTTAAACAAGACCTGAGAGCCTGTTATGTTAACACATAAGTACAGTACCGCTTCAATGTAACTTTACATTTACGTGAGTTTTACGACCTCGTGTAATGACCTGATGTCTACATAAAGAACCTTTGCATATCCTTTGTTTACACATGAACTTAATTGCTTTCTATTGTTATCATCATGCGTGAACCATAACAATAAGATATGATGAAGCCTTTTGTTCTCACATGTAACATACATGTTATTGTTTAAAATTGTTGAAGATCGCAAAGGCTGTTGAAATATTTTTTTTTAGAAAAATTAACGAACATAACACGTTAGAAAAATTAAATCATTATGTGTATAAATTTTGTGTTTGTGTAAAATCATGTTCACGCGAAAAATCATTGCTAACCTGTTTTTTTTATTTTTAAAACAGTTTCGATACACACTTATGTGTCTCAATTTTTGTGTATGCTTAAAATAGAGGCTTCGGTAACTTGCGCATTGCTACCTGTTTTTTATTTTTATTTTAGGAATACTGTTTTTATACTCACTTGCCTCAATTTTTGTGCATGCGGCTGAAAACAGCAGCTTCAGTAACTTGCGCTTTGCTATGTGTTTATTTCCGGAACACTGTTTATACTCCCTTGCCTCAATTTTTGTGCATGCGGTTAAAAATAGTAGTTTTGGTTAGTCAAATTTAAATTCATTGAAAATCTTTAATAATTTTGCTGTGTTATAAGACATACAGAAAAAATTCAGAACACTTTTAACATTGATGTTTCTGCACCAACCGAAGGATTAGGTTCAATAGATGCGCTGTTTGATGCTTCCAGAAAAAGGTGACATGCCAAAACTAAAGCCAAAAGTGAAACATCCGTATAAAGTTTACGTTTGGGGAGGGATTTTGTGACGGGGAAGGAGTAAAGTTCTCATATTCACAGGGATAATGTGTAAGGTAAAGGCATTAAACATTAGACTCCCAAAATTTGAACGAGTGAAGAACCATTTTTTTACAGCGAAGTTAAGAACATTAAGCGGGAAAAATTTAAATGAGTTAAGAACATTTTTTTTACAGTGAAATTAAGAACATTAAGCGGAAAAAATTTGAATGAGTTAAGAACATTTTTTACAGCAAAGTTAAGAACATTAAGCTGCGAAAAATTTGAACGCCATAAAAATGTTTTTTGCAAAGTTCAATGTTCTTCCATAATCCTTGAATTAGGTAACGTCTATCTGTTTCTTTAGGAATTTTTTGTGGAGGAGATCCTTCAAAATACTTTAAAGCCGTCGCTGGACAAGTTATACCCTGACGGGCATTGATTTCAGCAAGATAATGACCCGAAGCACACATCCATTCTTGTAAGAGAATTTATGAAAAATAACAATATAAATCACTGGCCTACACCCGCTGAAAGTCCAGTTCTTAACCCAATAGAGATCTACGTCGGCGTATCAACCGTGAACGAAGGAACATTTGTTCAATGGCATTAAATTATTTTGAAGAAATGTAACTTTTAACTAAATGTAATAAATAAATTGATCATTTGTATAAAGTCATTTCAGTCGTTATTGAAAGAAAAGGTCGAGCATCTGGACATTAAAACAATGTTTTATTTCATTCGTTTCCATTTCCTGGAGGCCAGTTGTAATTTTGTCGAAATGCTAACTTTTATAAGAAAAATTTTTAAGAGTTTTTTAAGAGTTACGTATATAGATATTTTTTTTATGTGCGAAATATAACATTTAGCTTTTGTGTGAAAAAAAATAAAATTGCATGCACACTTCCGTAAAACATGAGCATCAGAAAACTTAACATTTCTAAACGAACGATTCAACATTGCCGTTCGTGAGTAAAAACAATAGATACGTAAAGCTTTGTTAAATTTTATTTTATTTTGTTGATCTCCTGACGACTACATATAGCAATTAAAGGGGAATTAAGCCCAAATTTTTTTTCTTCGGAAATATCTTTTACAAACCCTACTTATTTTAATGGTATATAAAAAAATTGAAATTCTTTAAATTTACATCCCTTTGCTAGCATAAAAGTTGACAACAGTAATCGCCATGTTAAAATCAAAACAATATCTGCGATGGAGATCTATGACGTATTTTACGCTCATTTCAATTTTTTGATCTATCTATCTATCTATGTTATCTTTCTAACAAAAACGATGCCTACTTGTAAAGCTTATGGTTGTAGAAATAGTACTGGGAAAGGAGAGGTGAAGAAGTCTTTTTTATGATTCCTCGACCAAACAGTAACGAAGTTTGAAAATGCTAAGTCCCGTTCAACAAATTCTTTAAAACCAGTATATTTTCCATTTGGATCAGGAAATTCTTCCCTTATTTTTCGCACAACACAACCTGGAATCACCACGCGACATCCTTTCCAAGCCTTTCATAATAATGTACCCAGGTCGTGTACTGTCGGTAACTGGTGTTACCTCATTTCCATACAACGGAATCAAAGTTTATGTTATAGTGTAAACCAGGATAAAATATTCAAAAGAAATTATTCATTCATCAAAATTTCTTTGAAACAAATTGTTATTTGAGGCACATGAGCTCTCCTCCTTTTTTTTTGAAATTCAAGTAATGACATTATTTTTATAATTAAATAATCTGCGATGGTGTGTAATTTCATAGCGCGTGGACCTGTAAGATTATAAAGCGAAAAGTGAGAAGATAAGAAGAACGTTTTATTTTTGTGTGACTATAAGAAATATGGTCTGTGAAAATATTTACGAGAAACATATTTTTTGAAGAAAGACTTACTTATTAGTATATGTGGAGAGTTCGTTATATTTTTTCTGGTATCGTCGATGTTGTATGCTGGCTGTATCTAACACTGTGCGGTTCAAACATAAAATTTCAAAATCCTTGTGCATCGTAATGCACTTGTTATTATTCAACTTGTCGTTCAATAAATTGGAAAATTCTTGGCAACACTTGAATATTTTACTTCTGAAATAGGAGAGCCAGAGCAGGAGCTTATATTTTCCATATCTCGCTGCTTCCGCTCAGCGCAAGCTTGCTTCTTCAGCGTAAGATACGTCACGATATATCAGTCTCCAGAATCAGCCGTGGCCTTAGAAAATTTAAATGGCGCTTACCGTTCGCTCATAGAAGGGGTAACTTTTATATTAAATCAATCCAAATAATATTTATTTTTCAAAGTTTTGACCAGAATTTGGGAAACGAACATAATGTTAACCAAAATAATGCTAATTAAGTTTGAGGCTTAATTCCCCTTTAAATACAACAATGGGACACAGAAAGTTTACATGCGGTAATTAAATTTTGTGAACAAGACATGAAATCTATTGTTTTCAACATGCAAAAATAGCTCATGTATTTAACAATAGGTTAATAATGACAATGAAAGTTCTGACATTACCAAAAGCTCATGCGAAGGTGATAACTATCGCGTACATGTAAAGTTACATTCAAGCGGTACTGTATAAACAAAAACATATCAAGAAAAGCTAAAAAAATAGCTTCTCAAAATAGTCAGACCCATTTTGTTTGTTTCTGAAATTTTTGTCTCCAAATTTAGAGATTCTCTCCAAAAAACGATACAAAAAAACTCAACCTCTAGATAGACAGTCAGGGAAAACTGCTAACTAAGCGTGTGCTAATTTGATGTACTTCTAATTTGCAGAATATTGAAATATAATTTTGGTAATAAACATATAATTAACTTCTACAAGAAGAAAGATGATGTTAATTCTTTCCATCAATTATTTGGCTTTAAACTTGTAGTTTAACAGATTGTATATACATTTTATTCAGCTGTTGAGTGATTTTTCGAAATAATTATAATCTTGGTCATTTTTTTAGCTAAGGAGAATAATATAAATCAATCATGCCATTTGATACCGGTGAGTGTTTTTATGTCTTATTGATAGACAGGCAGGCAGGCAGGCAGGCAGGCAGGCAGGCAGGCAGGCAGGCAGGCAGACAGACAGATTTGCATATTTTACATGGCTAGCCTCACAAATATTGAGGGATATACCCTGTCTATTATTTCCAGGAGGGGCCATGGCTTAGATGGGGAGTCCTAGAGTATTTAATGCTCATTTTGAGCTACGCAGACCCAATTAGGGTCTGCGCTCTACCAGACAACTCTCTGCAACATTCAGCGGCCCACACATTGTGCCATCTCCCCAATTTCCCACACATGGCTTGGGTTAAACCGAGGCTATGGTAACATTCACTTGGCCATATTGAATCGCCGCCAAGGGAATCGAATCCTGGTCTCCTGTACAAAGTACGGGAGTTATAACCACCAAGCTGCGGCGCCATTATTGATCCTTAATATCCGAAAAGTCCATAGAAAATTTTGTTAATAAACAGGATAATAATAAAAAAGTGTCATATAACCTAGTCTAGTAATGTAAATGTATACATTTATCTTGGATTTCTAGTATGTTTATAGGAGGCTAAAAATTTAAATAGTCCAATATATTTAATATGTTTACCATTTGTATCTAGCCAAAAAAATAATAATTTTTTTTGTTACGACGTCCATGTGGTCCTGAATTTACTCCAAATAAGAACGCTGAAATAAATGTTATAGCATTTTTCCTTCTTTTTGTTTTTCTTTGAAGGTGTTCCTCCTCCAAAGTCTAAATATTCCTATGCTGACCTTGGTTTTAATGTTTGTCCAAATAATGACAGTGATGATGATTATGACAATGATGATGACGAGTGGATTTGTTCGTCAAATGCTGACGATTTATTAGAAAAAATGAAAAACAGTCATGTTGAAGACCAAGATTCAACTAAGTGTTCAGTTCCATCCAAACGAATTATTAGGTATAATTTATCACATGTTTTCAATAATAAAAATTTAAATTCAAAATTTAATTTCTCTTTTTTGACAGTTTGGCAAATAATTTTATATTTATTTTTTAGGCTGTCGGCTCAAGACTGGTTAGATAAAATTGAAGACAAATATTTTGATGAACGTGATGACTTGGTGCGGCAAACTGTGCAGACTGCATTGGATAACACAGATGATTGTTACTCGTTCGTACTACATGTCATTCACAAAGCATTTTTTGATTTGTTTAGTAAAAGACTTCCGATCACTTTCCTCGCTTTAGATGAATTTTCAATTTGGTTGGAACTAAAAGTAAGGAAATCTGTTTTTATAGCCTCAAATAAAAAAACATATTTGGTTTGAATTTATAGTATTTTTGCATATGTTGCAAGTCAATACTACTTTTGCAAACCATTTTACGAAAAATAATGTTACTGTGTGCAAACAAAATATATACTTTATTTTCTACTTGTTTTAATTCCTTACAGTACTGCCTGAATGTAATGTTACATGTACACGCATTTCGTGTACATGTAACGTCGCGTAATGAAGCCATGTCTATTGTTATCACATGTATTTTGTATTTTGTTTCTATTGTTATCTATAATTGCGTGTGTTAACAATAATATATACCAAAAACCTTTGTTCGAATTTAAATCATGCATGTTATTGTTTCAATGTTTTAACAATCACAAAATATCAACTATAATAGTCGGGAATAATATTAACACTCTTTTTACTTGGCTAAAAAAAGTTTATATTTATAGCCATGTATATACGTATTTTTAACATTGCGCTAAAAAAGTTTAATTCTTCTCAGAAATATTTGTTTTTCTCATTGGGTTAAAAAAAGTTTTAGTTTTACTTGCAAGTGTTTTTCTTATCGTGCTAAAAAAAGTTTTAATTCTTCTCAGATTTATCTCGCTAAAAATTTATATTATATAATGTTTTTTTTTACACTGGGAGAAGTTTTTACAGCACAATACGAAGTATACTCAGTGTAAACATAGTAATAAAGTTGCTCTCTCCCCTAATGAGAAGTATAAAGATTCTTTATAACTCGTTGCATGTATAGACAAAAGATATAACATTTCTTTCGTGTGTATAACAATAACATTCGCATACGCGTTTACAAAGTCGGAGATACTTTAACAAATAAATTCATGTGTGAATAAAAGATGTTCGTGTGCTGAAACAATAGAAACGTGGAGTGTGATTAAATTTTTATATATTTTCTTGTGTTATAATCCCTTAGCAGCTACAGTAATTATAAAAAACAAGTTCATGTGTGGGACATGAACTCTATTGTTTTTGACATGCAAAAATAGATCATGTATTTAACAATGGATATATAATAAAAACGAAAGTTCTGACGCTCTCAGGTGACTTACGGCACGACCCCATAAAGTTCATGTAGAAAATAATGACATCGTCATTGCAGCCTTAGGTGTTGATGTGTTTAGGTTTACTTAACCTTATTTATTGGCCATGACTGTCAAGTGACATTTAAACACATTTTAAGGTGCTGCTAGGTACACTTTGTAAGCTCCCTTACTAGAAAACTGTGATATAGGTTGGAAGAATTCAGACTTGATCAGTATTTTGAAAAAAAGGTCTTTCTAATTTATTGAAACAGTAAACAATGCAAAAATTGAATAGCTATCAATAGACATATATAGACTTAGTTAATGTCTCCTCCTCTTTTTCCTCCAAGCTTGATTCTTTGGTTCATGATCTTTTATGATATTGTGGATCATATATACATTAGTCATTTGCTCCAAAAGAAAAGCAAATAGAAAAAAAAACATAAAAATGGCTAGCACTACACACAACGTCTTCTAAATATTTTGCCAAGGTTAGAACTTCATGTTTCAAAGGAATTTAATGGGTTTAATTTTTTGTGAGAATTTAATTTCGCGATTTAATGTGAATTTAATTTTGTGAATAGATAGTTTCAAAAAATTTCCACATAATTTATGTTTGCGAACAGCCAATTACTGTATGTATTTTCATGCTTAATGTTTTTATTAGGCACAATTTTACGACTGTTTGTCAAATAGTTTGTGGACATTTCATCCTTTATCAACATCAAAGTCCCAATCAGATTCATGAGAGGAATTGTCATCTCGATCATTTTTTATTTATGTAAGGGTTCTTGGAACCTACGCAGGAAGTCATCGACTGATGGCTCCACTTCTATGGCAGCACATATCAGCTAAAGAAAAATATTACTTCTGTGAATAAGCAACACCAAGCAGGGTCAAAATTTAGTGAATTCATGATTTAACACATTGACCTAATATCCCCCAATTTTGCTAAGGGCAAGGTTTAAAAAAGTTAATTTTGTGAATGACTGAATTGAATAAAATTTGTGAGAACATATTTTTGTGAATGGCAACAGTGGCAATTTAGCCTTTATCCCAAAACGTTGTAAGGAAAGGTTGTTCAGTAAGGGAAAAGTGTTGAGAGGATGGATGTGGGACCTGAAGGTTGGTAAGCAAGTTACTTAATTTTTAGCCCAATTTGAGACCTATACCCTTAACAGTTAGTTGGTTATAGAAAAACAAGTGTACTAGAGAATCTTGTATTAAAAACCGGTAGAACGGACCCACCACAATCTCACAACACCACAACTGTAGATAAGTAACATCAATTAGAATTATCACATAACATGTTTACATTGAAAAAACTTTAAATACATTACAAAACTCAAAGCTGTTTCTTTGCTTCTTCTGTTTTGCATTAAAACCATGATTTTATTTGTGATGGGAAATATGTAACTAAAAACATGTTATATACATTAGCAATCTGAATTACTATTTGTGCTAAACAGTACTTGATATACCCTTTTTCTCATAACAACGTTGGATATCACATAAATGAAAACATTATTTAGTGTTCCACAAGAATAAAGCATCAAACCTAATAATAACCATGGTGTATTGTATTTATTGAAGGTGTAGATATAATTAGTAATTGAAATGGTAACCTCTGGAACTATAATGAACAAAACAAAGTTGATTATCATCCAGAAAGGAATGAAGTGATGATCTTTCCTTAAGATTCTCCTACCATTGTGGACCTCTGCATCCACTTTATTTATTTTGTACAACTTGTAATAAATATACCCGTAGCAAATTAGAAATATCAATAGAAGTATTCCAATGGAGATTGGATAAATAACATGGTGTATGAATTCTTTTATGTGAAAGTTGAAAATGTACTTTGAAGTAAATACAGTGATAGTTCCTATGAAGCCTGTCATCCATGTTGCAGTTATGGATATGTTAATTTTTCGTCTGGTGATATACACCTCATATGTTATGTTCAGCCAAACCTCTAGAAATCTTTCAATTGTTAAAAGCACCATTAATAAGACCCACACGACTGAGAAGCCTCCCATTTCCATCAAGGCGAAAACATCGTAAAGTATAACAAGGTCTTGAGTGAATGTTAGTTGATACACCATTGGAAATACGAATATGAGAAGTAAAACTTCTGCGATGTTCAAGTGAATAAGATAACGTTTTTGGTTGTGGTGAATTCTGTTTTGTGTGTAAACAAGAAGTCCAATTCCAATTACGTGGATTATGACAGAAATAAAAGCTATTGTGACAGTTAAACTAAATATGAAATAACGTAACCCTGACATCATTTCCACTCACATAAGTTTCGTTTCATATATTCATTCTATACGTGAGTTAGTCCAAGAAAAAAATTCATTGCAGAAGAAAAATCTAAAAACATCTATTTAATTAGTTTTATATTTTTTATTAACTTCTTATTTTTATTTTATTGTTTTGATATGGAATATTTTGCTATTGTTAGAATTTATTAGCTGAAAAGTTGCAACTTTCTTCATTAATATTTTATACCTTTCACTAAAGATCCCACCTTCTTTTCATTTTTTATCTTCTATTTCTTTTGTTTTTAAATTTTATGTGTCATTTCATATCTTTTTAAATGTGTAAGAGTGTGTAAATAATTAACGTTTCATTAACTTTATCAATCTTTTTGTTATGTAATTATTGTTTCGTTGCATTATATATTAGATAAATATAAGAAATATAAGATAAATAATTTTAATTTTTAGAAGCAAAATGGTGAACATCCGCCTCAACCTTTATACAGTCACAAACGTCAAGCGCTTGAATTTGTCTGTCGTGGTGGATACAACTATCTTGACAAAATAAATGCAACATTTCAATTAGATCAAGATGATAATGTGTCATTGGCAGATGTCATACAGCTTGACAACCTAAAATGTAAAAAACTAAAAGAGACTGTTATAATTATATACACTTTGAAACTTCAGCATCAGTTTGAACAGGAAGAAGTGATGTTACCATTGCTTGCAAGTGATTTAATTCAAGTTTTGGAAACATATATTGGTGATGACGAATACTTGCAACATGATTATGTGTCCTTTCTTAACAACCTTTGTGGAATGAAGGAATCTGATATTCAAAAAATGATTGTGTAAGCTTTTATTTTTATTTTTTTCATCAAAAACCTACAACTTTTAAGATTAAAGAAATGTTAAAAGGAAGGCAGGCATAGCTTAAAATTTTAACAATTCCTCATTTAATAGGTGACATTATAAAAATTCTTTAGCTTTAATATTTTGGTTACCATGTTACAATTTTTTATAAGGTATGCAATCATTTTTTTTCTTTTTAGAGAAAAAGATTTAAAGGTTAAAGATTCATCAAAACTTCAACATAAAACGTTAACAAAAATTGCGGAAAAAGCTGTGAAAAGATATAATTTATCTCCAAGTATAGATAAAAGTTTTCATTTACGTTGTTTTTTTTGTCAGCTGATATTTAATCCAATTTTCTTTTCTAGATGAATTTCCAAAGATTTTTGAAGCAAAAAATATTGCCAGCTTGTCCTACCTAATTAGAATGAGGATGAAAGAGGTTTGGAAATCTTATTTACTTATTTATCTTATTTACCTTTTTGTGTGCATACTTTTCTACATCGTTAATTTAATTCTTGAGTTGATAAATTCCCTTAGGGAAATCCCAGATGAGCATATCTTACTATGTGGAAAAGACATTTTAAATAAATTGTTGCAATATTGATATTTTTTATGGAGAAGATATTAAAACTATTATGAACAAAGCCAGAGTTTCAGCACCTTCTTAAAACTGCTTCATTCATCTCCAAAAGTAGCATTATTTGAAAGTCTGCTGAAATTTGTTTATTCCAAATCTCTTTCAAAAGTTGCAAATTGGGACAATTTCCCAACTACTATATTTCCATGGTTGTAGCTAAACAGCAGAATAAATGTAAACCAGCAACTTTAATAAGCACAATGGGTAGCAAATAAATTCCAGTTTTCATTTTTTCTTATCAAACGTTCATATTGGCTGTGTATTTTGCTGAACAAAAATAGACATTGAAACAGGCCACATGCTCACAGTTCGAAATAGGATAGAATCAAACATTTTGTCTGACACAGTCAAGTAATTATGTGGAAAGAAAACATGGTCTATGGTAATTAATTTTAAGGCATTAAGAAAGAAATTACTTTTTACTGTGACAAAAACTCAATTCCTAAAACTTTGTCGTATGATTTAAGAAACCTAGCATATTATGGTATAAAAGATATGTTTTCCTTTTTTTAATAATACAAGCATTTACACTGAAGTGCTTGCATTATCCTGTAAAGAATTTACTTTGTAAAGAATTAACTTTTTTAGGAAAATACAAATGGTTCAAGCAGCGCCATTATGAAATGGGATAACTTAATTGAGGTACAGACAAACTTATCCACTTCATTATGATGTATATTAAAATTCTCAAAAGGCTATGATATTTCTTTTAGTTCAATATCATAAGTCCAATGTATGTATACATTCATACATACTTCTGTATGAGTCGGAAATTACTAATTGTAAGTTTTGCGTCGTTTTTTTACCTATCTGTTATTGTTATTGTAGACAGCAGTTTCAGGGAAGCCGTTCTTACAAAAACAGGTCATATTAAAATTTTACGAGATGGATTTACTGGAGTATGCAATCAACTGGGCAATCAGACTAAAACTTCATCCGAAGAATCTCCCTGTTGAAGTGAGACAAGAATTAAGTCAGTTTTCCAGGTATGGAGCTTACAAACTGGTCTATGTGTTATAAAAACTCTGCCAAAAAAACCTTGGGCATTAAACCATGCTTCTCTATAACTTGTATTAAATCATTGCATTGCATTATGTTTTACCAAATAGGTGAGATATTCTTTTTTTTTTATTTCCTGCATAGAGAATTTGAAAGAAACATTCCTTTGGAAAATGAGACAAATATGTCTTTAGAAGATGAATCAAGTGAACAGAAAATGGAGGATGATATCAAAGATAATAATTGTGGAATGGAAGACTGGGAAGCAGAGATAGAAGCTGGTTCACCTCGTTCAGCATTTTCATTCTCACAAGGTTTTGTGAGTGAAGAGGATGTTTTACAAGAGGAATATTACAATTTGAAGTTATCAAAAGATAACATACATATGATTGATACTGTAGAAAAGTTGAACAAAATCATGCCTATTTTATTTGCAGTGAGTACTATTAAAACTTTTGGTTTTATATGAAAGGGCTTGAAAAATTGTTTAGGATTGTCTTTTTGTTAAAAAATCTTAGTTGCTTTACAAGATATAGGGCTTAAAAGCTTCACTAATTATTCGAAATTATGACATCATCAAGTAGTTGTTTATTATAATAACTAAATACTACTATTCATGCAAAATTTTAATAACACCCATCTAAATGGCTAAAACATATTACCTCATAAAACTGGTAAATTCATTACCTCATTAAGAGCTAGTTTATAATATTAATTAGTGGAACTTCTAAAATCTAAAAAATGATCAAAATGTGTCAAAACTATATACAAACTCCTAGACAACTTTTCAAGCTCTTTCATATGAAATTAACTGGGGTTTTTTCATGTAAGGTGTGTAAAACAGAAATAAACACACGTTGATTGTGTTAATAATATATTAAACACCCACCAGTTATTGTTAGTACAGTATCTAAAATATAACACAACAATACATAAATGTACAGTCTAACACACTCCTCCATTTCTCTTCTTCTGTGTGAGTGTCCGTATGGAAATGTTCGTAAATAACATAACTTCAATAAAGTAAAAAATAACGCAACTTCGACTGAGTGATATCTAGTCAACAATGTAAAATAAACAATGGTCCACATCTAGTCAGTATCCAGCTTGGCATAGGTTATAGCTTCTCGTAGCTTCTGCCAGCTTGATCCTTGTTTGGTTAATCCATCAGCTAATTGTCCTTCAGTGCTGACCCATTTGATTGTTGTTATCTCTTTTCGGGACAACGTTTCTTTGATCGCTGCAACTGCAATTCGTAACCTTTTCTCACTGATAACCTTTGTTGAATGGATTAGTCCAGGTAAATTCTTGTTGTCGATATTAGTTTCCACTGGTATTTCCATTACGCCAAGTTGTAATAATTCACACAATATTTCTCTCAAATAAATAACATCATCCAAAGCTTCTGATAGTACAAGACTTCTGCAGCTGTTGTACTTCTAACGACTCTCTTTATTTTCTTGGAACACCAATTGAGGATACAGCTGTTCCTCTCCCCAACAAGAAAGATGACGTGTCCTCCTGCACTAGATGCACCATCTGGCAAATTCGCATGAGATGCATCTGAGAACATAAAAAGTTTGAGGTTATCGTTGCTACCAATTGCTGGATACACCAAGTGATAATCATCTGCTTTGATTTTTCTATTCATTTTGTTGGCTTGGATGATATGTCTCACTTCTGGATTATGATTGATGCATATGTTGAGGTCAAGAACATCATAACATATATCTGGTCTAGTTTGACTTGCAATCTAATTTGCTTGTCCAATCACACTTCTAAGCTTGGCAATTTCTGCATTGGTCAATCCTGAAAACTTCATAGGTTTGCGATTAGCAGAGAGAGCAATGGGCTGCATGCCTGATATGAATTCTGTTTGACACACTGTCATACCATTTTCGGTGTGTTGTATGTTCAATCCAATGTATTTGAAACAGTGTTCTTCAGTTTTACCAATCTCAAAAACCTCTAGCAGTTTTGAGATAACACAGTTTTCAAAAGAAGCACATCCGGCGTGAATAAAATCATCCACGTGTATAACAACGATTCCCTGCAAGTTGTTTTCATTGTGCCAATAAAACAATGCTGGATCGAATTTTGATTGAACACCACCTAGCTTTTCAATTTCTTGCTTCACGCTAAAGAGTGGCGGGCAACATCATTTAGTCCATAGACAACCTTTTTTTAGTTTCAAGAGGCAATTTGATTTGCTAGCTTCAACAGGTACCAAGTAAACATCTCACCCGATTTCTGAACCTTGATGGAAAGCAGCCTTTACATCAGTTGTTTTACAATGCCACCCTTTATCACCAGTAATAGCCAGCAATATACGTAGGGTGCTTTTGAGAACTGTAGGTGAGTCCACTTGTGGTGATTGATCTTCTTCGAATCCACGGGCGACGAGTCTGGCTTTAATCAAACACTTGTTTTCAACTGTCTTCTCGGTGATCACCCAAGTTGTTGATATTGCTTCTTGCCCATTGTTAGGCGCTTCCTCAAACACAGAAAAATCTTTCCAGGTCTGGATCTCTTTTTCCTTGGTAGCAATGACATTTTTCTTGTCATGTTGTTCAATAGGCACAAAAGCAACATTCACCTCTTCCATTTGTTCTTCATCGTAATTCAATTTCTCCCACTGGCTCACTTGTTCAAAATCAAGACGAGTGGGCTGCTCTTCATTGGAATTTTGTATGTTCATCCATGAAGAATATTTGCCAGTGGCCTTTCCTGCACGTCTTAGTACTTTGGCTTCAATCCAATGATCAGAATCTGTGAGTTTGTCTCTAACCTGCTCGTTCTGTTTTGGTATCTGTACTTGCTCTTTGATAGATTGTTGTGAAGTCACATCAACATCGTGTTCTTGATTGCCATTAGGATCATCGATTTGATTTTCTTCTGTAGGTGTGCGAATCTCATCTTCTTCACAGTCATCTGGCTTTTCCTTTCTGAAATCTGAAGCTGGCTGATTTTCAGAAATAGCAGCCTTTTCAGCATTTGCTAATTCTTGACCACATTTCACCAATCGATTTGTTGACACACGTACATATACATTACCATGGCGGACGAAAACAATCTTGACCGATATCTTGACCGATAACAACACCTGGACCTCTCCATTTGTTAGAGTCATCTCGCTTGTAGTACACCTTGCAACCAGTGTCAAAGTGTTCAGAATTAGCTCTCACCTTGTGTCTGAGAGCTCTTCGTATCTTCTCTGTTGACTCAGCTTCGATGTAGGCTTGTCTTGCTGAGTGCAAAGCACTGAGATGATTGGCAAAGGTATGACTGATAGTTGAGCCTTCCATTGCTGGAGGTGAATCTGTCATTATATTTGGCAAGTTTGGGTTTTGGCCAAACACAAGTTGATATGAGGAAAACCCATTCCACATCTGGAGACAGTTCTTCGCATTGATGGCCCACGGTAAAGCTTTTCTACTGTCAAATTAGGGTTATCTTCCAGTATTTTCTCCAAGCATCTATCTACAACATTTCTTTCGCATAAACCATTTTGCCAAGGACTCTCAGCTGCAGTGTGAACAACCTCAATATTCAAATTTCCACACATGTCTTGTATTGCTCCGAATTCCCCACCGTTGTCTGACTTTATCAATGATTGTCGATGGTCTCTTGTCTTTGATTACTTGGGCAGTGGTAAATCGGCTATACATATCAATCAGGTACAAAATGTGAATGTTCTGGTTCCATTTCTTGAGATCCATAGCCACTGCATCGTTAAAACAGTTTGTTAATGGCAGAAAAACTATGGGTCTTGATGGTGTCTTGTGAAATTTTAGACAGATATCACAAGATGAATAAACAGTAGTTGCAATAGTTTCGAAGTCTTCATCCCACACTTTTGCATCAATCATCAGGGCTTTCAGCTTCTCTTTAGATGGGTGAGCAAACTGCTTGTGCAACTTTGAAAATATATTTTCTTTTTCCTTGAATGAAACATCAGCACTGAGGCAAACTACTTGCAAGACTTCTTCTTGAATCAATGGAACACAATAGTGACCGGATGAAGTTCAATCAAGATCAATAACGTTCCCCCAGATTTCAGCACAATCGTTCTCAAGGTCAAGCTTTATCTTTGCTTTCTTCATTGCCAACTTACTTAACAGCAAAGGAATGTCACCATCAACTATGTTAGTTCTCACCATTATACTTCTACCAGCTAATTTGCAAGGGATCACCACACATCCTTGAGAGATTTTTGTTTCGCCTCCACCAAATTTAAACACTCTTGTACTATCATGATATTTCACCATATTCACTTGATCTGGGTGCAAGGTTTCAAGATAACATTTTAACCACAATTGCCCAGTAACTGTCGATGTGCATCCAGAATCAAGCACAGCTGCATTTCGAGCTTCACTTGTAAATAAACACATCTCATTATCACTCGACCCAGTAAACAGAGTGATGTTTTGTTCTTCTGACATGGAACGTTTATGAGGGCAATCCCTCATAAAATGTAATATCGATTCACAAATCTTGCATTTCATAGGTTCCCCGTTGAAACCTATGGGATTAACTTTCTGTCCATACTGTCTGGGCTTGTTATCTTCTTGTTTGCTTTTCACGTTATCGTAATTTCGTTTAAATGACCGTGGCTGCCATCTTGATATTGTGTAGAGCACTTCTGCTCTCTCACTTTCTGATGATGGTTCCAATTTGATAGCGTAACTATTATCAACAAGGAATTGCTTGCTCTCCGTGAAATTTTCGAAGAGCAGTCTTTATCTGCTCAAAGAGTTCTTCCTTTTTCGTGTAATCAACAGCCGTTAAAACCAACTGTCTGTCTTTATGTGTTCATTTTGCAGCATCCTGTAATTTAAATGCCAAAACGGAGGGAGGCAGTTTCATTTCCTTTTGCATTATGCGGTTATATCTTTTCTCAAATTCAAGTATAAAGTCCTCTATTTTCTGACTAACATCACGAACATATCTATCAAATGTTGTATATCGTTCATAAACTTCACTCAGATCGTCTTTTTTAAATAACTTGTCCAAATACGTAATCAATTTCTCCACGCCGTCATTGGCATTAATAGTTTCTAATCATTTTCAGGAAACGACAGAGCTATAGCTACCCCTTGTTTCGTTATATCGAGATCTGTTACTATACACCATGCACGAATCTCTTCCACATATCGATCATACGGCTTGTCTTTACTAAACACTGGCGGGGTTTTGTATCCACTCATTTCTAACCCTCTGCTATCATCTAAAACAGGAATAACCACACACGTTGATTGTGTTAATACTATATTAAACACCCACCAGTTATTGTTAGTACAGTATCTAAAATATAACGCAACAATACAAAAATGTACAGTCTAACAAGGTGGGCTTCAAGTAATAGTAAATAGCCTTGAAAATATTGAAAATTTAGCTATCCTTAAATTCTTCTTATTTTTTACTTACTTCCGCTTTATATTTCCTTCTATTTTAAGAGTGGAAATGAAAAGAGATGAGCTAAAAGTATCAGTTTGTTTATGTTTAGAGTGGTCAAATTATTGGTTTTGATGCGGAATGGAAGCCAACTATGTGTAGAGCAGGTGAACAAGATCGGTATGTTAGACGCTGATCTGTATAATTTTAAAAAAAAATCACAAAAAAATACTGCAAAAAAGTTGCAAAGAAGGGCAGTATGCAAAATTTTGATTGTTTATTAGTAAAAAAATTCCTGATGACTTACTTTAAGTATCAATTCCTTTACATATTTAAAAATTTAAATTGTACTTTAAAAATCTGAATACCTGAAATTCTTAATTTTTTGGGGTCTTGGATTTTGCAGATTCTCCGAAAATTCTTACAAACTGTCAGAAAACAAACAGAAAGATGTGTGGATATAATACTGCACAAAATATGTTGCACAATTTAGGTCTGTTGCATGTGAATTTTCACCAAAGGTGTTGTGTTACTACTTGTTTCAGGGTGTAATTCAGCGTTCTCAGTAGCCGTTAAACGCCTATCTCCCAATTGAAATTTATCCCAAATTTCCCAATTTATTAGAGGAGCTAATTATATTCACTACAAAATATGGGACTTATAGCCCATTTTATGCAAGTTGTACAGGAATAAGGTTTCGATAACACCTAATGGCCCTTATTTTACATTTCTGGATTATACCCTGTGTCTATTTCAATTCGTTTTATACAGGGTGTCAATTCTTCAAGTAGCAACTCAAACAGATGTCTACATAATTGATTTGTTCACCTTGTATGTCGTGCATGGTTCTGAAAGTGTATTGGAACAATTTTTCTTCAAGTTTTTTACATCAACTCAAGTTGTAAAAGTAGGTGAGGTTATGTTAGTGAGACATTTTCTCTTTTATTTATATGCAGCGAGATTATTACCGTATTTCCCGCCATAACACACCCTTAAGCTGGAATTTGTAATAAACGTCCATTTTTGACAATTGTTGTTTGTTTTGAATCAGCAATTGTTTTTCAGTTAGTCTTGTGTTAGTTTTGTTGCATTAGAAATTTTTCCTGTTTTTTCTCCTAAACTGGCCTAAATTTCAAATCTAGGATCTTCCATTATACGAAGTTAGCGTCCCCTCAAACAGTTCCAAAACTGAATGATGTTTTTTTTCTTCCTATATTAAGGCTATGGCATAACTGGCGACTTGAAGATTTTGATGGGCATGTACTTATGTGTAAAAGATTATATATTACATTCACATAACCTGGTTGATCTTTGTGAGATAAGTGGAAAGGTAAGTAGTGCTTTAAGTCTTAATTAAACGAATGTTGTTAGTGTAAAGGTCGGTTCACATTTAAACGTTGTTGACTGCAATCAAATTACAAAAAACACAGCCGCCGTTAGCATCATCGGAATTATATGCTTGTACACCGGCATACAAACATTGGAAGCAAGTAAAAACACTTTAAGGCGTCTCTGTTTGATTTTTTTAGATTACGTCACATCCACAGGTGACCCCATACTTATACGCTGCTAAAAAGGCAGCTCTAGATGAAAAAGGATTAAGTCTGTTGGTAAATCGAACACTGGGGAAGAGATTAAATAAAACATTCCAAGTGTCAGATTGGGAGAAACGCCCTTTGAGTCACCAGCAAATTGAATATGCAGGTACTTCATATCCTACATTTTATACAGAAGATACTTCGTAAGGGGTGAAGGTATTTATTAATGTTTGAATTCAATTTTAGCTTTAGACGCTTATTGCTTGGTTGAAGTATATGCTCTCCTCCAACGTGTTGTAAAAGAAACAAAGATAGATGTCAGTCTTACTGAAAATGTGAAGTTGAAATGGCTGAAACCAAAAAGAAATGAAAAGTAATAACATTTGTATTGACACCCGGTCACGTTACCGCACACTGGATGTTCTCTATTTTAAAGAGTATCAATTTTTGCATTAGTTTTCGTATTAACTTTCGTGAAACGAAAATGGCAGTGTTGTTTGCCAGTATTAACCTCTTCAATGGCTAAAACTATAATTGAAGATAAAAAAAATTATTAACTATTAACTTCACAAGTAATTGGTTCCTATAAATGAATGGTAATCGTGAAAATTAATTCCACAAAAACCGGATCCACAATTTAAATCGAAATGAAACAGAAATGCTGAAATACTAATTATATTATTTTTAACGGGTTGAAGAGCCATTGTAATATATGGATACCCTGAAATACATTTTACTTACTTACTTACTTATTTACTTACTTATTTACTAGTTTGATTGGTTATTCTGTTACCAGTCTTCTTGTCTGTTTTTTGTTCCAAAATATAAAGTTTTTCTGGTCCGGCTTGAAGTAAAAAAAAAGTAAACTTAGAAAAATTTAACTGTACGTAGCCCAAATTATGTTATTCCAAAGGAAACTGAAGAAATTTCATTTTATTTATTTAGCAAACGCAAAGATAAATATGAAAAACGGACAGACAAAGAGAAGGTAAATACGTACATTTGAAACTTTTCAAAGAATTGAAAATAGTCCTAAGTCACACGGCCGATTTATTAAATGAATTAGATTCATCAATCAATCTAAATCTGATGAATCTGGTTGATGACTGGGAATTCATTACAAATGTGATAAATAAAACTAAAAATAATTAATCTGTGTGACTTCAGTGTCACGAAAACTGTTTTATCTTTAATAAAGTCAGTATATTTTTGAAGTGATTTGAAAATGAGCGTTAATTTTATGATGACGACACTGTGTCGGAATACTTTAAAGCGCAAACGTGAAAACGATGAATGTTTTTTAAGACTTGCACTTATTATTTCAAAAATCCAGTCACCTGAAGCATTCTAACATTTAACTTTAATTTCCCTTTCTTCTCTCTTATTTTTGATGACTTAAAGGGTTCTTTTTCAGTCCTTTCCCAATCTCGACTAGAATTGCTTCGGAAACTTTATTTGTCGATGTCGATTTCAAATCTTTTTGCAAGTGACCATAAAATTGGTGGCTGGTTCCACTAAAGTTGAACAAAAAATATTTATCTCTTCCAAACTTCAATTTGGGTTGTTTTCTTTCTCCATCTTTACACCCTTCAAAAACTCCTTATTTTATATATTCAATAAAAAATTCAGATTAATTACATCAGGTCATTTTTTGATTCATTACCTAGATTCATCTGGTGAAGATTAATTAATTGAAAACTCCCGTGTTTAATTAATAATCTGTAGTATGATCATACTACAGATTATTAATTAAACACATTAATTAATTCCGTGTGACTTAGGCTAATGTATTTCACGTCCGTCTTTCTTTGGTATACGCGATAGGGTTTACTTTCTGTGTAGTATTCTTAAAATGACAATAACACGTCACTGTCGTAAGCCAGATGATTGATTTTTTTGTTTTTGGTCTATTGCTTGTTCACAAGATTGATACAGCGAACCAGAACCGCATACCGAGCACGATGTGACATTAACACTCTCATTTCAATAGTAACAGTAAAATCTGGGTAAACTAAATCTTAGCTTAGTAACAGTAAAATCTCTATTTTCAAGAAAAAATATCTTAAGAAGAAAACATACAAACGGGATAGGGACATAAAAAAAACCACATCTAATACTGAAGAGATTTTTTTCGATTAACTTTCATTATATTTCATTTTCCAAATGATTTTCATTTTGTAACTTCGAAAGTGCTTACTTTTAGATTCCAGAAATTAAACCAATTTTCAAGGGACCACCTCGTCCTTCGACTTCTCTAAAGGTGATATGCGATACAATGATGCAAGGGCTTGGTAGACAGTTACGTACATGTGGTGTAGACACCATTATATTGAGTAATGATCAGGATCACTCAACAGCTATACAGGTATAGAATAGAACTTCTAAACAGTTTTGTATTTACTCGCCACAAAAACGTTGCAGAGCAGAATGTTAAATAAAACTGAAAAAGAAGAAGAAAAATGTTGTGTTTCTTGTTTTGGAACTTCACTTCCCTGTTATCGCGAAAACAAAGTCGCTTTTATTTGTTTGTTTACCTTAGGGGGATTAATATTTGCGAATTTCGCGATTCTTTGTCAATTTTGCGAAAATTAGTTACCGCGATAGTTATTGAGAAACTCGCTATTCGTGAAAATTAATTCCCGCAAAATGTGGATTTTTTTTCCTTTTTTCTTCTAATTTACCTCAAACTACATATAACCAAGAGCTACATATAATATATATGTAAATTTTAACTTTAACCCTATTATACCTGGGGGGGGGGGGGCACAAAGTGCCCGTGGCCCGCTAAAATTTTGTGACTATTCCTAACTTTTATTAGGGCTTCTGATGAAAAAAAAAATTTTTGGAAAAATTTTGTACTTTGCTTTGGGGTATTGCATTTTTTTGACGGGGGTAAATTTTTTGGAATTTTGAAAACCGTTGACATTCATGTAGGAATGTTATAAGATGTTGTATTGGGTATATAATTATTTATTACATGTATGTTGGTTACTAAGTGGTAACCAAGGTGTTGCTAAGGTGAGATATGGTTACTAGGGACAAAAGCAGACCAAATTTGAAGGAAAAAACGATGCAGCAAATTGACGTCATTTCGGATCCCAATGACGTCATTATATTGTTTTCCTTACCTCGATTATCTTTAAATGCCCTGTTCTACATATATGCCAAGTTTAATGACATGAGCATCAATATTACTGGTAGAACGGGTCTTTTTATCTTTATCGTTAAAATAAAAATTTTTTTTGCCGAAATGACGTTATTTTTTATCCCAATGAAGTCATTAAAATTACTTTTTTCATGTGAAACACATATTTTGGTATTCATTCCACAAATCTACCAAGAATCAAGGCCGTATCATTAGTAACACACAAGAAATTAAAACGTACTGAAAAATTGGGAAAATGACCATTTTTCACATGTGTGACGTCATTTCTAATCCCTATGACGTCATCAAATTATTTTTTTTATCTGGATTGAGTTTGTACTAAGACATTCTCCGACTAAGCCAAGTTTTATCACTTAAGCACAAGTGGTTCAGGGTTTATGGCCCGCGGGCACTTTTTGGTCCCCCCTCCCCCCCCCCCCCTCCAGTGTTACAAGGGCCAAAAAAGCTCAGGTACAATAGGGTTAAGTCTTCGTATTAGTGTAGTCTACATAAAGCCCTTGAAAAACGGTACAAATGGAGAAACAAAATGTCATTAAATTCTTTTTTAGCGAAATTGCGAATTTTAATTCTCGCGCAATATCAGGACTTGCCAACGTTGCAAAAATTAGTTCTAGTGAAAATGAAATTTTATTTTGAAAAAATTCCTCGCAAACATTATTTTTCGCCTAATTTAATTGCCTTAAAGTGTTTTGTTTTTTAGATTTCTCATAAAGAAAACCGAGCTATATTAACTCAAGGAAAGCCTTTTTTCATGGTAAGTGAGAACAACATTATTTTTTCATGGTAAGTGTGAACTAAATAATTTTACAGTTATATAAATGTGAAAATCCTCAGTTTTCTCCTTCGTCGTCACTGTCGTCGTCTGAAGATTCTATCGTCGACAGTGTCGAATGCATGACGTAAACGCCGGGTTCAGGTTTTTGCGATGTCGATTCTCCGCCCTCGTTTTTCTGTTGGTTGACAATTTTTGAAAATATAGAGTTCCAAGTTGCTTTTATTAAATGGTCATCTGAGTTTGATGTATCTCTGTAGGTATAACCTTCAAAAAAACCTTCGTTTGGTATTCCAACTTCATCATTGGTTGCACTCTCTAAAATGTTAGTCTCAGGCTGAAGTGCATCCTCAATTGAAGACAGATTTTTTTCTGTATGATAATTTTCTGCATGAAAATTATTCGATATATTCTCCTGGGAATCGTGAGTACCTCGTAGATCTAGTAAGCCAATACCTTCTTCATTTACTGGTGTAGAGTGTGACGTATTTTCTTGTGATATGTTTTCTTCTTGCGTGTGTGGACTTTCTTCTCTTGTATCTGACGTGTCGCTTTGTTGATGAAATAACAGACATTCCTGTTGATTTCTTTTGTTTGCTATTGACTTGTTTAACTCTGACAACATTGCATAGTTTCTTTTCTTTTCTCTCCATTCCTTTTTGGCGGCGTTTTGCTCGATTATTTCTTTCAGCATCAAACCTAAGCCGGCAATCTCAGCTCTTGTTTGGATCATGGATTTGTAGTATTCCGTTTTGAATATTTTCATTGTTTTTGTGAGCTCTCTCACTTCTGATGAATTTGATACGTTTCTGATGACTCTGTTTTCTCTCTTCGCATTTAGTTGAGCAAATTGATTTTCGCTCTGCCCGGGGTGATGATCGTTTGCCTCGCCTTCCTCAATTTTTCCAAACTTTTGATTTAAGAAATGGTTAACACCATCGAGACCTTCTTTAATTTGTATAGTCATTCGTTTTAAATCATGACTTTCTGGTTGCGTGATATCGTCGTCGTAGTACAAACTTTCTGGTGCGCATTTTCGCGACACCCACTCGCGATGTCTTCTCAATATACGCGTATTGATATCAGCTTCTAATGCGATAATTGAGGCAGCTCTTTCCATGACTGCGTTTGCTTTCGCATTGTCGTAAACTCTTTGAAAAGTATCTGACATCAGAGCAATAAATAAATTCAAGCAGATAATTCCAGCGAAGAAGATAAAAGTGCCGCACAAAAGCATAGCCATTTTGTTAGAGTGAGATTTAAGTTTATCGAAGTTAAAATCTCCCACAACCATGATTTGGAAAATGTTATACACTAGCTCTCCTTCTTTTGTTGTGTACCCCTCCACATTGTACATCCCAAAAATTACCCAGAACGCTGCGATGTACGGCACAAAGAAATGCATCGACAAGTGAAAAATCTTCAACGTATCCACAGTAACGTGGCTCAACATAACAACAAACGGCCCTAACGTTTTAAACGGCCTTGCGTATTTTAGCATGCGTAACCATAGAAATATTAACATGATGGAACCCACTGCTCGCAAACAGTCATTCATCTCTTTCGTTTTTAAACGAACGTTACAAACTTGTAATATGACTGTGGCGCCCATTAGTGTGTACGTTAGCCAATCAAAATAGTTCCATTTGTCACGTATGTACGAGGATGTGTTCTCCAGCACGCTGACCATCTCACGTTCTAGATACGTCCTCTCTTCAGGCCATCTTGGATGCGCATACTGCAAGTCCTTCTCTAGTTCCACTTCCCTCCATTGTTTGTAGTTTTCGTTTTTCTTCTTTGCTTTGTAAAATTCACGTGCTTCTGAACCAAGCAAAACAAACAGTGAGACGACTGCGAGAACTTCTAGAAACACTCCCACGATTTCATTGTTACCTTTGTAAATCTTGTTCGCGTCAGTTGGGATTGTACATAATCGTACTGTCCATAATATACTAAGTAATAAATTACACACCCCGTAAAACCAAATGCCCCATTTACCCATTCTTTGCCATTGCACTTCTATAAGCCGCTGAAAGACGGGATGAAGTAGCAATTGGAATTGTTTATATTCGACAGCTACTTCTAATGGTGATTTGGCGTGACACTCCTTCGCCTCTATCGGTGGTACAAGATAGTTTAAATAAAAGAATTGTTTTCGGTTTGCTCGATTAGTTTGGTAGAATTGGTCTAATGCTTGTAAGGCCTGAAAAATAGAAAGTTATACCACTACTAAAGTATTAGTAGTTCCAATGGGCGAAGTTGAAGGGGATGATGCTAAGTTTCTTTAAAATTCTTAAAGTGGAAATAATAGTGCTTGCTGGGATAGCTTTGAAAAAAAAATTGCGCCAGTTGTTTTAGTGCAACGTTGTTTGCGAATTCATCTCTGATAAAGAGAGGGGTGGTTTGTATATAAGATCTCAAAGGTAAACCGTGGTCGAACTTACTACGTTCGGCATCTTCTGGATCATTAAAACTATTGCACCCATCAGACTAACATCGTACACACCAGCTGGTGCCCCTTCTTCCACAAGTATTTGTGCAGTTGAAGAACGATCTAGCTCAGCAGCCAACTGTAGAGAAAAACCGAATAACTTAAAAAACACCTACAACGGAGAGTGTACACGTCTGTATAAAATGCGTTATCATACCTGCAAGGGAGTTCTCTTTTTGTAGTCTTCATCGTTGATGTCAGCACCATATTGTAGAAGCATTTTTAAAGCTGCTGACGCATCTTTCTTTGCAGCAAAGTGCATCGGCGTCTGCTCTTCTCCGTACGTCCTGCAATTTATATCAGCGCCATTTAATAAGAGCAACTCCACCATTTCAGGATAATCAACTGCGCATGCAACATGTAGTGGAGTACGGCCATAATCATCTGGATGATTGACGTTCGAGCCTAAAATGATAGTTTTTAGGTAAATGTTTTACACCTAATACCTTGAGGGAGTTCATTTTCGCGAAATTGTCAAAATCTCGCGAAAATCGGGAAACTTTAATGCGGGCGAAAATTAATATCTTTAAGATAAAAAAAATAATACTTTTCTTAACTTTGCATCCTTTATTAACTTTATATCCTTTATCTTACCCTATAGCACGATTAATCTCGACTGTGTACGCTTTGTCTCAAATATAAATGATTACAACCCTATTCGCTTTATCTAAAGTTTACAAAATCTGCTACGACCTCACACTTCTTATGACAACTTTTAGCATTTTATCACAACCATTCCAAAATTTTATTCTAAAAGATCAGTAATTCTTCTTACCATGCGCCAAAAGAAACCGTGCAACATCAGTGTGCCATGTTCTTGCCACTTCATGTAGTACAGACTGACCATATTTATCTACAGTGTTAATATCCACACCTGTATTTAGCATGTTTTCTAAGTAATCAAAATCAATCACCCGCTCCTCTGTGTCTTCTAGTCGCGATATTTTGATAAAATATTTGATTAAATTTTTCCCCTTTTCTTTATGTTCTATGCTTGCCCTGGTGTAATTCTTTCGTTTCCAGTCCCCATTTTTTTCGTTTTTATCGTGCCCATTTTCATCGTGTTGATCGTGTTGCTCCAACAAACAGTCGCTGCACTCGTGTTTCTTCAACGCTAATGTTTCTGTCATCAACTGAAAATTCAGTTGTTCGTATTGTTTACGAAGGTTGCTTTTAAATCGTATCGTGTTTTTGAGTAGGTTCCATTTCTTTTTAGCAGTATCTTTTAACTCGACTATCTCTTCTACGCGAGGTGATTTTCGCAGCTTCTCCACCATTTCTAATGCTTCTTTTGTAAATTTTTGTAACGGAGCAACGCGTGCTTTTTTCCTCATGTTGCAATTTTTTTACGTTTTTGTATTTCTTAATTTTCTCTGTTGATTTGTGGAATACATTTGAGTTCCAGTTATCTTTTTCAGAATATATATCCTGCTAAAATTATGCGTTTTCTGTTGCGACCAGTCTTCACATTCGAAGCCAGTTTTTGTTTCTTTTTCCTCACACTAATACTTTTGTGTTGACTTTTTAAATATCACCCAATTTACTTTCGTTCGCATTGGAAATATTTTGTTGGATTTAAAAATTTATATTTCAAATTCCCATTCGTGAATAATTTACACGGGATAAACTGTAACTAAGCAACGCATTTAAAACAACTAAATTTCAGATTGTTAAATTTAAATATTGATAAAAAGCTCTAAAAAGAACTCTGAGAAAAGTTCTTTGTGGCAGTATTATGCTGCCATTTTGATGTTCCGAAAAAACTCTGGAAATAAAAACGTTTTTTGGAAGCCAGCAATTTTTCTTTTGTTTATATTTCAATTCATTGCAATAAAAAGAATAGTAAATCTCTCTACCCATCTGTTTAAACATCAATATTTATTCACTTCGAGTTAAATGTAAACTCGCCGAAAGTGGGAATGTTATTAAACAAAAGAGGGCATGTAATATTTGATGGATTATAACTCATGTTGCACGGTATACAATGATGCTAGATTCATTTTCGTTAGTCTGTCGTTTCTTGATCGCCTGTGAGAATTCGTAGGGACTTTTTAACTTTAGATGTTTTCGGTTAATTTTCTCAGTAATTGATCCTCTCTGAAGACGTTTTGTAAGGAAGACTATTACGTAAATAGTGTCGTAAAAAGCAATTTTTTGTGGGGTGGGGTGAACATTACATTTAATATTTTGAGGGAGAAATTTTTATCCTCTCGGTGTTGGGAAACGCATTGTTATTAAATCCATGCTGTTTTTTAACAGGTGTGGTAATTTTACTAGTCTTATCGGTTTCAAGAACTTTTGTTCTAGACTAAGTATAGGCTAGAATTTTACGACTTTTATATTTTCTTTATTACGAGAAGATGGAAGTTTTACTAAAACATAAGTGGATAATTTTTTACATTTTGTCGGAGCTGGTTGGAAAAATTTTCAAAAATATGTCGTTATAACACTGCTAACGTAAGTTTTTACAAAAAAATCTTTTCTGATCTAAATATATTTGTCTTTGACATGTTAAAAACAAATTGTGCAAATATAAAATGAAAAGATAAAAAACTCTTTTTTTGGAAAAAATGATAACGTCAACATTAATTTTTTGATGTGAAATAAATTACCCAAACCCTGAAATATGGTTTGGGTAATTGATTCTTTTTTAAAAAACAACAACAATAAATTTGAAGTTAAATGAGGGATAGATTCCTTTGTCTCCCGTGTCCGGCTGCACTGGTAGCGAGTATAAAAAACACCTGATTTTTCTGATATTTTAATTGGTTTTGTTTTAGTTACGGGGTCACGTGAGAGAGGGTATGTGCATGTGGGTACCTGAGGCTCCGTTAAAAGAACAAGTGAAAATGGTGTTCACTAAATACAACGTAGCGCTAAAGAGTAAAGATATCTTGACTCGATGTTCTGTAAGTTGACTTGCTTACTTACTAAGCTCCTAAATATTATTTATTTTCGACAACTTTAGTATTAAATTAGCTAGCAAACTTTTTTCATTTTAAAAAATAGAAAAATAATGGTTTCTTCCTCAAACCTGTTCAAATTGACATTCATATTTTGAGCATAAGGAAGGATTTATTAGTAGCTTTAATTTTCCTACTAAAATTTTGGCAAAATCTTTTAAAACATGGTTTTATGCTTTTTTTAGTGTTTTTATTTAAAATCCCCTTAAATTATTTTATTGATATAAAATTAGCCTTTAATATAACTTGCCCATCAAATGACAAAACCAAAAATTTTGTGATTTTTCGTTCCGATTTGCGAAAACTTTTTCAACTGAAATATACCAAAGTCAACCAGTGGTTGAAAAGAAATTCCTGAATAAGCTGAAATTGCCCCATTCGCGAAAATATGAACTGGTTTGATAGAATAAGGATGGGAAGATATTGAAAACATTAACAAATGTTAGAAAACTAAATTGTCACCATCACCAATAAAATCACACCACTGTTATACTTTTGCTACCAATATTTGAATCATTAGTCGTTTTTCTTTCTTCTCATTCGCGAAAATTAATTCCAGCGAAAATTCTCCTTGTGAAAATTACTTCCCTAAGGCATACATTCAACACCCCTTGCTATTTAAAAAATTATTTACAAAAAATCCGTAAGCGGGAGCCCAACAAAAAAATAAACCAAATCTCCTCAAATTTTGATTGGATAAAAATATTAGATTATTTTAGGCCCACTTTGTCAAGCCCAAAGGAAAAAATTTTTGTTTATTTTTAATTTTGACTAATCAAAAAAATTTAATGATCATTCAGTTAAGTTTTGTCACCATGTAGTTTGTTTGTTTTTTAATAAACACAGGTGTAGGTCAGCAATTCTTAAATTATTCAGAAATGTTGAATTAACACAAGGTCAATTTGATACCTAATTATGACGTCACTTTTTAATGCAAAATTTGACACATCGAATTGACATTCTCTTCCGTTTAAATTTTTTACGTTGAAAATGTAATTGACAAAAGACGTTTTATGTGTTGTGGTTGAAAAATTGTAATTTTTAAATGTCGCCTTTGACGTTCGATGTGTCTGTTGTCGACGTCCTAGACGGCACGTCAAACTTAATAGCCACGTTGGTGGTAGTACGATAGAACGTTTTTGTCGGTTTCGAATGACGAGAATGATTTTAATCGGAGAAACTTTCGCGAATTTCGTGTTTTGTTGGTCTTATTCGCGAAAGTTTACTCAGTCTAAAAAACTTTTTAAATTGTCAATTCACTAAAATGAAAAAAATGTCTCTTGGCGAGCAATTCGAAAACTTTTGAATGACGAATCGCTGAATTGATTAAAGTAATTCTCGTCACTTGAGACCGACAAAAATTTTATCATCTGTAAAATTCGCAAAAATTCATTCAAAAAAATTCGTGAGGTTTTGACTTTCGCGAAACTTTTCTCCTATAACTAGAGTAACGAAAATAATGACGAACGAATAGTCCAGTACAATACGAGCAAATATTTGATTATTTAAAGTATGTACCCTGTATTACTACCAACCTGAAAATCATTTGAAAAGAAAATCAGGGAAATTCAGGGGAAGGAAATCATCTTGTGATTTTTAATGTTACTACGTTGTTTCGTCATTTCGTACGACACATGCGTGCGTCTTACTAAAGGGAAGGGAAATTCTTTGAGCTTGATGGAGAACCCATGTTTAGCTAACAATTACTTTTGTTTATGTTAGATGTGTAACTTTGAAGGATTTGAAAAAGTGCCGTCAGACGAGTTGAAACTAGCGTATGATTTAAAATTCGACATTGGAGAATGTGAAATGCCGGAAACACAAGCCACCTTATCCGGCATGGTTAACCTTTCGAATTTTACGCTGTACAAGGGCGTCGAAATACAATTAGACTTCCTATCCACAAAAAAAGGTTCAGTTGAACAATTATTTCAGAAAGTAGACCAATTTTACATCTGTAGGAATTGTGGTAAAATATTCTGGGAAGGTTCTCATCATACCGCGGTTAGAAATAATTTCGCAGAACTGATCGATAAAAGAGAAGTCGATGAGAATTACTATGGGACGCCAGGATAATCATTATATATCAAATAATAGGCTTTATATGAATGTTTGTATCGATATTTATAGTTTTCATTCACAACTATTTTAAAAATGGTTAGTGCGACTGCTACAAAACTGTGATAACTCTGCACAAGGAGAGTTGTTCTGCCAATCGAAATAAAAGAAAGTGGCTATTCCCCTTTTTTGTTTAGTGACATAGAAGCATTTATACTAATAGCCTTGTCTTTTTATGATATTTTTAAAGTATAAAATTATTTTTATTTAATATTTTACTGAAAACTCGTTTAGTGAGTAATTATTGTCTTCAATAGCGCCAGCCACATTTTTTCTTCGCGTAGACCATCGTTTGTTAGATATCGACGCTCCAAAACATCGGAAATTTGTTGCAGCTGAACAGGTTGGAGGAGCGCCCGGACTTTTATTTATGTAATATAGAAAAGACATTTTCACTAATGGGGCAACCAAAAAATAAAGGCAATAACTGACGAACTGCGCTTTGAACTATTTTTTACTGGGCAGAGTAAGAAATGTTTGGTTGCTTATAAAAGAAATTACACCTTTCTTTATAAGCAACCCAGCTCATCAGGGTCCAGTTCTCTAATTGGCCCGAAAATGAAGCAACTTGCTTGCAAGCTTCAAGCTCAACATCCATCATCTGAACACTTCTACCTGAGTTGTTACATGAGTCTTCCCAGAAGCAACGTGCATCGATGTTTAAACAGCGCTATATTATTGTGCTCCGGAGAATTTTTGTGTTTCACAATGCCAGTACCGTCGATAAAAAAGTTAGGTACCTTATCGGGGAAAAAAAGTCGGGGAAAAGTGACTAAATTTTTGGCTGGTGACTTAATTTTTCCCCCACAAAAATTTCCCCCGATTATTTTTTCCCCGACTAGTACTTTTCCCCGATTTTTTTATACCCGAATAAGAATTTACCCCGACTTTTTTCTTTTATCCTAAAATTTTTTCTCATTGTTACCACCTTAATAAATTGCAAGGAAGATTACAAAAAAGGATCGGGGACATAAAAAACAAAACGGAAACAAAAATTTTTTTGGACTAGATTGTACTTATTCTCGTAGTTGTTTTTGTATGAAAAACATACATAGATAAATAAATAAAAGTTGATTCAAATTCCCTTGTGAGGTTATCTACAGGAATATTTAAAATTAGTCGGGGAAAAGTGATTTATTTGAAAAATTAGTCGGGGAAAAGTGACTTATTTTTCAAAAGTGACTTAATTTTTCCCCGACGAAATTTTCCCCCGACTTTTTTCCCCGGTAAGGTACTAAGCAACTATACGGCCCTGACCCCAAAAATGGTGTTGCTTATAAAAAATGTGTAACGTGCCTTGTTCTTTTTAGTTGTTATAAAAGCAATAAATTTTGCGATCTTTTTTTATTTCTTTTGTCTTATTTCTTGTGGCGTCCGGGTTATCCGACGTAAATGCGATCCACAAAATATGGCTTGAGTTCAAGTTAAACGGCATTCGAGTTTTTCGGCGTAATTATGAGGAGTTCGCTGAGCAAAACCTTTGAAGAATTAAAAAAAGTTCGAGTAGAGGAAGGTTCGACTTATCTAGTATTCGAGTTAGTAGCGGCTACTGTATTTTTCTGCTTTTATCTTCTACTTTTCTATTAACGGCCTCCTTTAAACAACCGCGACCGTGTACGTGTATAACCTGCGGTAGAAAAATTTAAGCTTCGTGTATCTTTTCTCTATCTCTATATTATTATTAGGCGTATTCTGTCTGTCTGTCCGCAAGAAAGACTTCGTGCTACCGAACACACAAAATACGATATAAAAAGGATGGGCGAACCCGTGGATTTATCCATGGGCTACCGACTACTTAGATTTTCTTCGTTTCAATCGTTGGCGTAACTTTTTTTCCTAAGAACTAGAGTGAATCAGAAATTCCCTGGCTTTTCCCGTTGCAAAATTTGCACTCGTCTCGATGCATATTGGTTTACAGTGGATCCTGCCTAGAGCTGACACTCGTGGGACACGAAACACTTTCCCCTTTCAAGAAGTTTGATCTAAAAAATTTCCACCTTTACGATAGATCTGTTTTATGTTTTGCGAGCCCTTCATCGCCTTTGTTATTATCTCACGGCAGGAGTATAGAAGGTCATCACATCCACCCTCGTCCTCAGGGATTTTTGCTTCTTAAAAATAAAAGTAAAAAAAAAAATTTTTCCTTCAATCTCTTTATAAAGGATGTCAGCTTTAGTTATTCACTAATTATATCTGTTATACACATTTCTGTAGTAAGCAACTAACCTTAACCCCAGTGCCTTTTACTTTGGCGGCGAAAATGCGCGTGGGGATTCTAGTTCTTTTTAAGCTTTCCAGATTTCTCCTGGACTATCACAAAACGCATGAACGTTAGGAAACAAATAGTCCTGGGGTCAAGGTTGTTAAAAAAGCTGCTTAAAAAACGCTTAAAAAGGCTTAAATGTGAAAAAAAATCACCAACGAGTAGACAAAAGCCAGACTGGGATGAAGTTTAACAAAAATCTAAAAGCATTTTTTTTCTTCCCTAAAATTACGTAAATAAATAAAAATGTATGAAAATAATTAAATTACACAAGTTCTCGTCAACCATTTTAAAAAACCAAATCGGCAAAAATGTTTAGTCAACAGAGATATTAGCTGGTACTTGCGCCACTTTGTTCCAACTAAACTTAACTAACATGTATAATACATGCAAAGGAATATTAAAAATTCTCCTTTTTTTTATCGCAATTTTAACAAAAAACTGAAAAATCAAACCCTTGTATCCTCTTGCAATTTGGGTCTTAGTGTGCTTAAAAAGGTATAGCAAAAATCGGCGAAAAAACGTAGTTGGAAAAAACAATATTGTCAGTAAAAGGTTTGCAATGGTAGGTACAAGATGTTAGACACTGAACCAAAATTTGATCACTTTTTATCGACTTTCTTTACCGAATAAGTAAGTATACTCGCGTGAAGTCAGACCCGTAATAAGTGGAACTTACGCTAACTGAGACCAAATTCTTCAGACCCTTGAACATCCTCACTGAATTAAACCGGAAAAACTTCGCTTGATTGGGACCTCGGATGGGACGTTCGCTTAAGGGCGCGATATTTTCAGTCCTGTCAACCAAAAAATATGTTGACTTCAATGTAATTAGCTACTTTTTTAAGATAGAAGACAAAAAAAGTTGAATCGAAAAAAGTATAGGCACATTTTACTGTGCTTATGTGTGGATTGATAGCAGAATGATAGCAGGATGTTGCAAGTTGGCTTCAAATGTAAAATTATCTAAAAACTCTCGATATGTGGGACATTTTCATCTCTTTTCTGAAAGTCCAACTTACAAGGATATTCGGTTAATTCAGACACTTGCTAAGTGAGAGAAATATTTTCGGTCCTGTGAGAGTCCAAATTAACGCGCGTATACGTTAAAACCTCTATGTAACGTACATCATTTATAGCTGACACCTCTCTACAACGAACACTTCTCCCTGGAACGGGTGAAATGACGGTCAAACTCTCATAACAAAACATCTATGTAGCGTACATCACTTATAGCCGACGCCTCTCTACAACGAACACTTCTCCCTGTAACGGATAAAATGATGGTCAAACTGTCATAACAAAACTTCTATGCAGCGTACATCCTTTAGAGCGGACACCTCTCTACAACGAACACTTCTCTCTGGAACAGATGAAATGACGGTCAAACTCTCATAACAAAACTTCTATGTAGCGTACATCATTTATGGCGGACACCTCTCTACAACGAACACTTCTCCCTGTAACGGATAAAATGACGGTCAAACTGTCATAACAAAACTTCTATGCAGCGTACATCCTTTATAGCGAAAACCTCTCTACAACGAACACTTCTCTCCGGAACAGTTGAAATGACGGTCAAACTCTCATAACAAACTTCTATGCAGCGTACATCATTTATAGCGGACACTTCTCTACAATGGACACTTCTCCCTGGAACAGATGAAATGACGGTCAAACTGTCATAACAAAACATCTATGTAGCGTACATCCTTTATAGCTGACACCTCTCTACAACGAACACTTTTCTCTGAAACAGATGAAATGACGGTCCAAAACATCTATGTAGCGTACATCCTTTAGAGCGGACCACTCTCTACAACGAACACTTCTCCCTGTAAAACATCTTGTAGCGGACACTTTATAGCGTAAACCTTCTATAATGGACGTAGTTTTAAGATCCTGATTTACATTACGCATTAAAACTAACCTCTCTCTATCTACCGAACACGCCCAGCAATGGTTGCTAATTTTGTAAAAGATTTTTGTATATTTTACTTTAGACAATGTTACAAGTTCAAAATAATAAATTGTGTGATCCATGACAAAGCCAAATTTAAATTTTTTTTTTTTTTTAATCTTTTTTTACACTCTTAAATAAAAGATAACATATTTGAAATTTGTCTTTAGACTTCTTTCAAAATCAACCTCCTGACACAATTTACGATCGAGTTCACTACCCCTACCACCCTAGAGCAAGTTTTCTAAGGAATATATTCCAATCTGGGAAGAACCTCTATGTAGCTGACACATAGCCGACACCTATTTAGGTCCCGATGGTGCCCGCTATAAAGAGTTTTTACTGTTTCAAGTTTTGTGCAAGTAACTAAAAATATTTTCTTGAGTAAAAAAGTGTTTTGATACCTCACGCACTGTAACAAGCATTACAAATTTTTCATAAAAAGATAACAGTCCTGTCCGGTTTATAATTTATCACGGAAATTACATCCAGCTTATAATTAATACAAGAAGTCGCTTTTGCTTTGTTGTGGTATGCAACTGGTATAATGGTAACCGCTGCTACCGCAAACTTGCACATTTTGACAGTTACACACACCTTATGATAGGTTCAACTTACAACCAATAAAAACAGGTTTTAAAAATATATCGTTGATCATATTCTTTAATTAGATTTTGTTTATGTTTTGTTGCGAAAGCAATTCATTTTTCCTTTGAGGTTGTTGTTGTTGACAATAACTGATTTCTCCTGACAACGAAGCGGTGTAATTAATATAACTGTACTGCGAGTGCATGGGCAGATTGCGTAAAGCACGTTGTCGTCCCTCGTTGATTTGGTTAGATGAATACCTCGTTAATACTTTCCACCTAGCTACCTTGAAATTGATGTGCAGAGAAGATGTTCAGTGATTTAACTTCTAATGCTCAAATTGTAACAATTTAATTAACCACAAGTCACAATTTTGAGTCAAATGGTCGCAAAGAATTTTGACTTAGTTAAAAATTTGCAAATGTTTTTTGACGATTTCTTGCAAAGATAACGGTTAACTGTTTGAGGGACAGCGTGCCAACAGGATGCCAATCAAACAGATTTGATTTAAAAATAAAAGTTCTTGAAATAAAAACTTCGCTTCTTTATTTTTCAGTTGTTATTTTGGAGTTCACTTCGTCAGAACCGTAAATAAAATTTACTTCTACGTTAGCTAATAAACATAATTTCTATTAAAGGAATATCAGCTCCGCATGATTTGGACTAAAAAATACCTTTGATGCTTCTGTTTTTAAGTAATTGCAATTTTGTGCAAGGTTATATGTACGTGATTTTTCTTTCTTTTCTCTTTTTGAGTAAGTAGCGGAGATATGTAACATCATTTCATCAACTAGCTATATATCATGTGAAGTATTTGACATGTTGTCGAGAGAAGGAAATAAAACTATTAATAACATCCTATGCTTTATAAAATTGTGATTTCCTTGTGAGTTGTTACGTTAGTTGCTAAAAAGTTTTATAAGCAGGAGTTTTATCGCTGAATGCAGTAGCTCTCCAAGCTCACAGGAAATTAATTATAGTACAAAATAAATTATTTGTAAACATTCAAAAGTGAAGTTATCTTTTTGTTTGTTGCAGAGTTGCCTACCTTAAAAAAGATTATGAACCTCAATGAAAAATCACAAAGTAAAGGTGTCATATCTCATAAAATGCTGAGAGAGAGAAAAAAAAAATTTTTCTTTGCAGTACGTATGAAGATATCCAGGAAACATGCGGTTCTTGCTGTGCAAAATTTCATCCTACATTCTACTGAGTTAATGGCAGTGCCTTAAAGGTGTGAATATGCGATTCTACGCATTTTTCATATCAATATCTTCGTTTCTGATTTTGGGAAATTTACTGCTTTGCAAATGTCATAAATGTCAGCTTTCCACTTTATAAAAAAATTTGTGACTGGGCCTACCTTTATTTTTCGGTTTTCGGAGATTTTTCGCTGAATTTGGTGAGACAAATTTTAAATGTAAAAATCCTAAAATATCTTGAAAACAATTTGCGCTAAAATTATTTTACAGAATAAATGTATATGTTGCGGGAAATATGATCAGTTGGAAATTATGCATATTCTCTGGATATTATGTATAAGGGTCAGGGTAAGGACTTCTTATTAAGCATAATAACCGGTTAATATGCAAATTCGCGAATTTATCACGATCCTCATAATACTTACATTTTAGGTCAACTAAAAAAAAATACTGCCAAATTTTCAGGCTCTTAAAAATAAAAAAGGTAGTTATTATTATTGAAATTATTATTATTGAAATTATTTACCCAGAATAGCTTATTCAGTTCCTATTGGTATTTCTATCAACAAGGGCCTTGCGCGAAGGGGGTCCTAGTGTATTTAAAGCTCCCATTTGAGCTACGTGCAAGCACTGCAATCGTTCAACTAGACAACCGCCTAAGATATCAATCAGAACGGATAGATTCACACTTTTGTAGTCTCTGGTATAACTCGACCGGGGTTTCAACCCAATACCTCCATCCTGGAAGCGAGCGCTATACCCCACAAGGCTAACAGTCGGTATCAAAATAATAAAAAAAAGCTGCCCGAAAAATATGGATATGGCTCGGTAACAAAGCATTCATTCTTGCAATCTTTTATTGTTTTGAAAATTAAAAAAGAATTCTCTCATGAGTTTAGTATGGAAAAAAATAAAGAAATTTCCTCTGCATAGAAAGTTAGGCCATAAAGCGGAGTTATCTAATAGATTCGGGATATGTGGACGACAAAATTTTGTGCTGGAATACAAATGTTAATTTGTCCAATCAATGTTGTGGCCTTGTATTAGAGGTTGTAAACTTAAAATTATCGAAACAGCCATAATTTGAGCAGGATAAAATTTACCCCGTGCGTACAAAAAGCCATGTTATTCATTCGTTTGTGGATCCATTCATTTATTTTTAGCAGCTATAATGTTATTTGATTTTTACTAACTGTTGATGCCAGTTATTAAGAATCTGATTATTTTCTCTTTACGAATGATTAAAAGAAATCATCTCATCGACGTGTTGCAATGATTTGTTGTAACTGCGAAATTAAAGTTACATTTTACGAGAAGAAAAAAACAACCCTGGCAACTTGAATTTTGATGGCGACATACAACATTTCACATTGATATAACCAACCTCGGCCCTAATACACTAATAAATTGAAACGTGTCCGACTGTTCCCCATCCATCAAAATATTCCTTCTTCGCAGGAGTGACATAAGCGTACTAGTAATTTTGTTTGTTTGTTTCGACCTCAACTTTAAAGTTTCTTCCCCAAATTGAGCCTTGCTTTAAGACGTTTCTCTATAGATGTGACGAGAAGGAAAAGTTGAAAAGGTAATAACAGAAAATGGCTTTAGAGCTGCTGAAACCAATCGAGAATTCACAAACTGTCACAAGGAAAGGTGAAATTCCTTTCACGGAACTCTGTTCTTGGTTAAAGCTAGGACAGATTAAGGTTTTTAGAAGAAAGTCTATAAGTATAGATATATCAGCATAAGTCAACTCGCTTGTTCATGACATAATAGTATTTATATTATTCAATGACAGTGACCAGTAAGTGGTAATATTTTTTTTTGTTATTTTTTTTCATGTTACTTTTTCATCTCTTGCACACACCCAAAAAATAGGTTGCTTTAGAACATGAATCAGGACGGACATTGGTTGGAGTGAATTTGGTCCTGTGAGGGAAAATTAAGTTAACTGGTGTTTTTATGTCTTTTCTTCAATAACGTAATAATCTACGTTAACAAAACAGCTTGGTTTGCTGTTCAACATCGTATGTGTTATACCGAATTGGCCGATGTTAAAACAATCAAGAGGCAGTTAAAGTTGAACACCTAAAATTAAAAGAGATGTCCACGCATTTAGAAGAGATCAAAAGGGAACCCGACACAGCGGCAAAGAACACAAGGTAAATTAATACGATTAGATAAGATTCAAAGTAACTGAATATCCATTGCGCATTGCCTCCATCAAATTTCTCAGGGATATAACAGCAGGGAGCTACTATTTCTGAAACGAGATAAAGGAAAAGATGAGAAATAACACTGAGTTTTTTTAAAACCAAGGAACTTTGAATTTGAAACTTTTATTCGCTCTCTTTCAGAGTTAGATAGGCTATTAAACGTAAATCGTCCACACACGTTTTGTATTTGAGCAAATCTTCGGATTAAAAAAATTATTCCTAATCACTTCCTCAATCAATCTGAGAGGTAATCTGCTTTTCTGAACATGGGAGGATAAATCCGAGTTTTTAAAGTGTATCTGCTTTCCCTGCAATGTAAGATAACTGTAGCAAGTTTTTAAAGTGTATCTGCTTTCCCTGCAATGTAAGATAACTGTAGCAAAAGCCTATAAACAAACTTACGGCTGGTTAATATTTTCATACTATGTATGATATTTTAATTTTGTTTGTTTGTACTTGTTTTTGTTTTTTTGTTTACTGTTTAATAAAAATAGATTGACTTAAAAATCTGCGCAAAAAACATTTCTTATCCTGCATTTAAATGTCTAGACTTTTGTCATATTGGAGAAAAAATAATGGCGGAGCGAGAAGGTGGTGGCCATGTTAACACCACGTAACTTTAACCGCAAGTAACTACAATAAAACCGTTATATGTTCATGCTTACTCAATCGCGATTAACTTTTCTGTAACAGCAGGAAAACAAAAAGATTGCCGGCTTTTAATTTTGTCTGTGGTCGAACGCTGAAATTAGTTCTATATATAATCAACCTTAAAATTAGGTTTTTTTTAGTTAATGATTAAATTAATTGTCTGAAGGATATTGAAGAAACCACAGACGTGAACACACGTTCACAAAATGTAATCAATTCTTTTAATTCTTTCCTTTATTTTCTTTCTTCTTTCCGGTCGGATCTTGGAGACTAAACAATATTCGCTCCATGCATCCAAACTAAAAATCTAGGTCAATTGTTGGATTCCTCGAAATTTAAATTTTCAAATATAGTTATTTTTATTCCTAGTCGCAATATCGTCCCCAGGACTTCTTTTTCGCTTTCTAATATGTGGCTGCTCGAGAGAAGCAGTACTACTTCTTTCGCGCAGCCACATATTAGAAAGCTAAAAGAAAGCACTGGGAACGAGATTTACCCTAGCCGCAAAAATAAATCCAGCAAAAACATAAAATATTTTACCATGGACCGCAAATATTTGCAGGACTTATTTTGCGAATTTGGATCGAATAAACCTTTTTCTTGTCCCAAATTTGTAAAAGTATAAATACCGCAAAACAAGAACACAAATTTAATTGCTTCATTATTTGCGGAAGTTCCAAAAACTTAATTTTTGCAATAATTCCATAATAAATGTTGCTTTGATATCAGATTATAAAGTCCGAAAAAATATTTTTGCCGGCAAAAAAATAAAATATTTACCTCAAAAATATGGCTATCACAAATTTGTCCAGCATTAAGGCAAGGGGTTTGATTAACCTAAAATTACATCCCATATAAATTTTCATGTGAACCAGCGCCTACGAAACCGGGGGAACACCATCTTCTTCTTCTGCAAAATTTAAAATTTGAGTAGCGTGTTAGAGAATTTAGAGTCTTAATTTTTAAAAATTCTTAAGACTGCCACAACAACCGTAGTGGAGTCTCCTTAGTATTGGTCCCTCAACTTTCAAAACAAATTCTTTGGACTCGTGGGCAATTTTATAAGCACAATGAAACTAAAAACAATAAAAGTTTTACCGATTTTTTTTTTAGAAAAACCACCATGAGGAAATATCCTTAAGTTAGAAATTTTTTCAAAAATTGTACATACTTGTATTTTGGTTCACAAAAAGTTACTCTTTTTTTTAAATGTTGTGATAGATTCTACACGCTCGAAACATCAATCACAACATGAAGATATTCTTCTTCGGACAAAGACCGTCCAAGAATATGTAAAATATATTTTCCATTTTGAAACTCAGTAAATAAGAGAACGCTCTTCATGACAATATTGTAGACTAGTCGGTGACCCATGGATAACTCCACAAGTTCGCCCGTCCTTTATATACAAGACAATTTCGTGTGTCTAGCTACTTGAGGTACCATTTTGCGCAGGGAGAATACGGCTATTAATATAGAGATGTTTCAAATAAAATCGGTTGTAAAAAATATAAAAGTGCCTGAAGTAAGTGGTCGTCTAGAAACTCCTCCTGGATCTTGTTCATTTCCTGACGAATATTCCGCAGTAGACGATTTCGCAATAAAAACAGTGGTACTTTTCAAAATAACTTTCCCTGGGAACAGTACAATTAAAATTTGATCTCCACTGTAAGAATTAATCACAGCGGTAAGCTGAGCATCTCTCAAATTATTTAATGCGTAGTATTAATTGCTAATCTTATGTAAGCATATTTTTTAATTAGTTTTATTAACGAGTTTTGGGACCATTATATTGTAACGGAGGGTACTGAGTGGTTAGATTTGTATTTTTCATATTCACCGCAACGAAATCATACGATTTTTTTTTTGAATTTTGAATTTGACTTTAACTCTTCAAATAGCAGCATTCCATTATTGCCTGTACATGTATATGCCTGTATATAGCGGGCTGCTACGAAATTCAATTTTAGGGAATTTTGTGGCAGATAAGAAAGTTTTTTTTTGTAACGCTTGCATAAAATGTTTTAATTGGCTTCTTTTGTGTGTCCAGGGGTGTTAGAACCTGAATATACATTTCCGATGTCGACCAAGGCTTTTGGAGAATAATTAGGACTGCGTGGAGTAGAAAAAAACAAATAATTCCCAAATAATCAATTAATCTTGCATTTCAAAATGGCGGACGCTAAAGTTAAATCCTTTGACGTTTAAATATGTCGTACTATGAAGCACCGAATTTTTTTTGGAATTATTGCAAAAATTTATTTGTCGTGAGACGCTTGAGTGGAGTGCTTGTGATTCCAAATTTGTTTATGGTCAAATATCACATTGACGTTAAGCAGTGGGGTAAAATTTAAACGGCGTCGGATTAAGGTGTAACGTTCACTTTCCATATTTCTAAAGACAACGAATCGTCTCTCTTTAAATTACTATTTAAATATTCTAACAGAAACAAGTGCGCTAGAACAAGGAGGTTTAAAAAACCTCCTTGGCTAGAACAAGTAAACTGAGCTAAACGAAATTACCAATTCTAAGAGAAGTTGCAGTTCTACTTCAACATGCTTATATCCATTTGTTTTTATAATTTTCTTTGTTCTATCTACCACAAGACTGACGGTAGACAGGAAAATAGGTATTTGTAATGAAATGGAAGACAGGAAAATAGGTATTTGTAATGAAATGGAAGACAGGAAAATAGGTATTTGTAATGAAATGGAAGACAGGAAAATAGGTATTTGTAATGAAATGGAAGACAGGAAAAAAGGCAACGAATTAATTATTTCAAATGCACATTTTTTGCGGAATAAATTTCCCTGTTAACTATTTGAAAGTACGCAAATGATAATTGCCTTGTTTTGATCGTGGGAAGGAAGAGACGATGTTTTTTAACGAAGCAAATTAAATGTTAGTTTTAAATAGAACAGCGCACGATAGAAACTAGTGATGTTGCTGTAACTCGACATCTATCAATGTTGCGACTAATTATTTATATTTATTAAAATTTATAGAACTTAATTTTTTTTTATCATAAAAATGAAGGAAGCAAAATAGTTGGAACTTTCTGAATACCTATTTTCTTTTTCGTTTTTACCGTTAGCGCAGACCGATATTTTGCTGACTCCTTTTATTACACAGATCGACGTTAACTTTCCAAGGACCGATTTACTCTTTTTTTAATAAAGGAAAAGGCGGTAAAATTTTCTTTTCGCAACGATGAGAAATTTTATGTTAAATTATAAAAACAATATATGATGTAGAGTTTGGCAGTGGACCTCCTCAAAAGATAATGTCAATATAAAAGGCCAGGGTAAATTTATGAAATATATTGTTAAATATTTCGAGTGAAAACACCTCGAATTTTTGTAATTTTTAACTCGTACTAGCAGGCTTTTATTATGTCACAAATATTTTGTGAAAATAGTCGATCATTTTCTACAATTTATCATTACCAAGATGAACAATTTTTGTCATCAAAACCAATATGTGCAATACATATTAGGAATTCTAATACCATGATTCTCAAACCTCGTTCCCAGGACATTTCTCCGTTTGACCCCGTGATAGCGGGTTTAGCCATGGAGGTATAAAAGAACCATGGTTTAGCCAATGATCCTGGGGGTGAAAGGTGGTTATCACCTAATTTTATTCTCCAGGTAGCAATATATTCTTTTTTTGATGATTTTATTTTTGTTGGTTGATAGGTGTGTTAGTGACACATAAAACTCATCAACCTTACTGTCAATCATTTGCAACACTATCCACTCATTAAAGATGACAGATATATATTCTGTCATTAAATGATCGTTAATTTGCACACTTACTGCGCCCACTGAATTTATTACGCCAAAATTATGATTAGTCAAGACGAGTTTGTGTCAAAATCTTAATATGTGCGAATATCTTTTTATTATTATTAAAAATAAACTATTACACATCCTTAAAATAACGAGGGAGAAAAATCCAAGTTGTTTACATCGCCTGCTTACGCTAACCTTGTTCTTAGAGCATTTTGCCTTTAGGATACCGCCATGACGACGACTCCACAATCTCTTCGATATTATATTGAGACAAGATGGCAAATTTTGAAGTTCGTACCTACAAGTAGTTGTATAGGTTATTCTGTACCAGGTACATATAATTTGAACTCGTAAATATTTACTTAGGTTATTTAGTTAGGTTCGAATCCTCAAAATATGCTAATTGTTGCTGACGTCAGCATGACCATTTTCTTCAACACATGTACATGTGTTGAAGAAAATGGTTATCAAGCGTTTATTTCATATGTCAGAAAGTGGTACTAGCGCAATACAAACGCTACTTACATAGACCTATATTTCTGGAAATGCACCACTTGCCGGGCTGCGGATAATTTGCGAGTTGATGCTTTTTTGCATATTTGCAAAATGGTCGAAAAAGTGCCATTGCCTCAATATTTTGGTGAAGGATTGTAGGCAAAGAGGACCCTGGTGACGGGGTGTGTGTTTTCGTATGGTTGTTTAAAAAATATATCATTTTTTTCCCTGTGCAATGTTCTTAATTATGATATTTAATAAGCGAATTAGCTATTCTTTGTTTACCATATTTTCATTTGCAACGTAAGTCTTTCATTAACATATTTTCAAAAAAATAGTGAACGCTGCCAAATATTACGTCACTTACTATAGTTCCTTATTTTTGTCGACATGTTTTCACACGTCACACAAGAATTATTATGAAACGAAAACAGGCTTTCTGAACAATGCACAACAAAATTGACTCCAATACAATCAAATTGAGATACTTAATTCAGATACAAATTGAGATATTTATACCACTAATAGTCCTCGGGATATTCTCAGGTTCAAAACCCCTAAAAATGACAAATTTGTTTCGTTTCGCTCACAGTAGCGTGAATCAAATTCCTAATACAAAAACAGAAAAGCGAGATGGGAAGTTTCCCTAGCTTTAAAATATGTGTAAGGATGGACTTAAATGAGTTGCAAAGGGAAGATCTGGATAGGCTTAACAAATAGGCTTATACTCGGGTGGTTTTACACATATAAGGACTTGTAAGTTATTAGAAAAGCAGGAGCTGGGCCCATGAGAGCTACGAAAATTCCGCCCACTTTTTTAACTTTTAATAGGCTATTCTAAATAAAATTAAACTCGGCGAAGGTGCAGTCTCCTTTTTTAATACCTGTATTTTGTTCAAAATTTTCGAGAGCATCTGTTCGCAAAAGTTTATAAACGCGAGAAAATATTTCGGCGGTCTACTTCCGTTTCAATTTTATGCTTTGATAATAAAAGGATACGTTCTGAAGTTAAACCTTTCAAAGGTTAAATTTTAGTATTTTTTGCGAAAGTTAATGCTCGCAAAATCTATGGATATGGGCCATTCGCTAAAGCTTATATTCGCGAATACAAGAAATTTCTGCATTCAGTTTTAGCCAAATATCTTAGTCGTATCTTAGCCTTCAAAATATTCTTTCTAGCGCTCTTAGCAGGAGCATGACAAAAGAGTTTTAATTTCTGAGTTCGAAATCTTCGTTACAACAGAAATGATGCAACAAGCTTTCCTAAATACCTATTATCATTTAAAACTCGAATAGACTTGCAAACACGATTAAGTCTGACTGGAAATGCCTAAATAACAGTTTAAATTTCAAAAAATAATCTAACATTGCAATTTAGTCATAGGGAATTCTTGTATGAACCAGACATGAGCAAAGTTGCATAATATTGTGGTGAAATAAGTACCCAAAATTAACTAATTCTTCTCAATTTATGTTGCAAAAAATTCGCTTTGTGCTAACTCAGCATTCCAGTGGTGAATACTTGACTCATTTTTTCGCTGATATTTCAAAATGACATCAGGTGCAATTCAAGCTCATTAGAACGACACGTAGTCTTCAATCGGATATTAGTTGAGCACATTATTGTAACGTAATTACGTTTCTTGCTAAAAAATGTTCAAGTATTATTCTTTTCGTTGACAATTTGAACTTAGATTCTGTACAATTGACATGACGATGACGATGGTGGATAGGTTGTAAACCTTTACTCTGACCCCTGTTTTTTATATGTACTTATATGTTTTTTTTTTAGTTTTTTTTTTAAAATTTGAATATTTGCCTCATTTGACTGGGAATACTCCTTTTTATATAACAGTTTGAAAATAGTTAAAAAGAAGTCAAAATAAGAACAATGTCAAGGCTAGAATTCTTTCTTTCTTACAAGATCTTACAAGACACAAGATCTTTCGCCAAATTTACGATTGCAATTTTGCCAATCTTGTACATACTTAGATTGTGGGTCATCATAAATAAAGAGTGCTCAAAATAAAGAGTGCTCAAAATATAAGCACTTCAATCTGAAGTCAAATTTCTTGCTGCTTGTAAAAATAGTGTAGGCTTAGAATTATGTCCAATTTTTTTTCAATTTTAACTTTGCTATCCTTATAGTATTCGTGTAGTATGGAAATTTTGATCACAAATTTTACTTCAACCTTTATACTGCTTCATACCATACTTGCTGTTCAACTAAACACAACCTTGGAAAAGGAAGTTCTTTCCTCCTTGACACAACTGTGCATACTTGAAATTTTAATACTTCACAACCTTAAAAATATTTTAGTCGCAAAAGTTTATTTCGTAAAGAAAAAACAAAATATGTATAATCATATTTTTAAGTATTTTCCTGTTTTAAATCCCGGGCAATATTTTTGGCTTTGGAGAAAGGACAAGAAAACGATGAATGTGGAATAACGAATATTACAACAAATGAATAAAGTAATTGATCAAAAATAAAGAAAAGGAACTAGAACATACAAGAAGTAAAAAAAAAGTGATAAACAGATCTAAAAATAAATGTCAATTAATTTCAATTACTGATTGTTGTTTAATTATAACATATTCGTGCCATCAAAACAAAAAATTCAAACGTAAGTTAGTTTCGATTTAAAACAAGGGAAGAGAACAGCTTCAAACTTTTGGTAGGTTTTTATATTCTCTGTGTTTTTTATCAAAAGATTCGTCATTCAACCTTTCGTTTCTCCTGACTCTATTTCTCATGTTCGTCTCTTTGTTTTTGCAACGGTTTTCCGGCAAATTTTGTTCACCGGAAGGAAAATGATACCGGACAGCAGAAAACTTTGAATCGCCGTTAACCAATTGTTTACTATCTAGAAGTTCTAGAACGTTCTTCTTAAATGTTTAAACTTGTGCAAAATGTGGATGAGAAAAAATTATCCCAGGGTAAATTATTCCCAGGGCCTCTTAGGAACGGTCGATGCAATAACAAAAAGGATGTACGATGCCCTGAGGGCAAAGATGAGTTTGATACTCAGTTAATTATCAATTGGCGATGACTCAACATAATTATATTTAACAGTATTCATGTCGCAGCTCGTGCTAGCATTCTTAGTTGCTTCAAGGTAGTAACTTTTATCATGGCAAAAAATGGTAGATTTAAAACAAGAGTGATCCGTGACAAGGGGAATTTCTATTGCTTGCCCCTCTGCCGTGAACCTCTGCGTCATTTTAGGAAAATTTTGCGACATGAAACTAATTAGCGCGATTTGATATCAGGATTGCAAACTTGAAAGGAGATTTTTTACGTGTTCTGACTTAATTAACAACCAGGATATGACGTCAACGGAGTCCCAAAGACGTCTTTTTTACGACGCAAGAATGTCATGTGTCGATGAAGTGTGCCTGAATGACACTTGTCGTATTGTCCATTTCACCAGGAGAGAATACATTGTCAACTTTAACAAATCAAAAGAGAGTTTTTAAAATACAAAAAATACACAACTTTTTTTTGGCGATTAGAAACTTGATCGCTAATTTCACTAAATTTAACCTGAATGCAGATATGACGTCATCATAGGGGGCAATTTCGAAACAATAACAATTCCCTGAATGATGATATTGCAGTTTTTTTGAACGATCTTAAATCGACAGATGAAATAAGTTTAAAAAGATACAATGAGTAAGAAGAGATGAGGAAACTCGCAGTACCACTCACGAAAGAAAGGGTGACGAGTGAGCGAAGTATCTGAAGTCAAATATGATTATCAATTGATCACGCTAACTTCCCCTTTCAGTGACTTTGACGTATCACGAAATCGTTCTTTTATTCAGTTCTAATTACAGACCGTCTCTATTTTATTAACGTTCTGTTTGTTTAAATTAACCTTGGTTAACCATGGGTTAACCATGGGTTAACAAACCTCGTCAACTCGCGTGTTGCGATATGCTAACTAACTACGGAGGCGTGCGGTCAGTAACTTGTATTATTTAACATCCATCACTATCAAGGCGCTTCATTGTGATCACATTACTTCAAACGGCTAGTTACCAACTTAATGCGTGGCTGCACACACCGTATATAAATACGTATCATTATATTAGCATCATTTAATCAGCGTGAGAGGTTCAAGGAAGAAGTACCTTCAAAAAAAGATGGCTTACTATACAGATGTTTTATCACTCTTTCCATACTTACATCAAGAAGTGACTGCACGTGGTACAATTTGCACTCATGGGTAATTTCCCCTTTTTTGTTTTCTTTATTCTTTTTTTATACTTTATTATTTTTATATTTTTGTAAATACTGTTTTTGCACTCTGGGCGGGTGTGCTTAATTCCTAACTGGGAGACTGAAATTAAAAGTTGTAACACTTATTGATACAGTTAGAAATAAGGGTATTCACTTTTAAAAGACCGTTCAAAGAAATTAAATGATTCGAGACGTGACTCAACACGCTAACTTTCTGATGTAGTTGAGCGAAAACCATCCCTCAATTTCCTTTTCGTCAACATGTACTGTCGGTGCTGTGTTATGAGGCTAATAGGGCAGGCTCATAAATATTGTGCAGGATGTTGGATAATATCCTGACGCAATCTTTAGTTTCAAATTGAATATTCACAGAAATGTCAATTGATGATGTACTTGATGATAATACAACTTGACTTTTGACTTTAGGTTTGTTTAAGTAACAGTACTTGAGACATTCATCTGAAGGGCGCCTGATGCTATAATTTCAATACGAAATGAGTTGAGATTGAGTCGAAACTGTTGTACGATAATTATCAAAAAGTTAATAGATGAAATAGGGCTTAAAAACAGATAAGCTGGACTGCTTAGGATAGCAAATCAAATTCTAATTGGACAAAGCTACTTCGTTGTGATACAGAAGTTCCGTCCTATTCTCGATCACAAGTTCTTGTTGTAATTAAGGACAAGTATCATAGAATCGCCAGATACAATAGTGAACAATCAATCAAATCAAATCTATGATACCCGCGGTGTGTCTGCGAATCAAAGATGGTAGCTGCGAATAGCGATGAGCAAATTCGAGTGAATTTTTTGTGGATAAATAATTTTAAAATACATTTAAGATTTCTAGATTCGCTTTCTAACCACTTTGCTTCGGAATTACGCAGCTAGACGATTATATAACGTGGCTAGCTAATATAGCAAATTAAAATGGCGAGACATAAAAATAGGATTTTTAATGACAACAAAGGATAACCAAAGTTTAAACAAAACAGTGTAATATATTGTTGCATTAAATTGCATCAAACGGATATTAATAAAAACCATCTGTAATTGGTAGCTAGAGGCTTCCAGTTATGTCCCCACATTCAATTTTATTTGGCGCGTTTTAATTTTGCATAATATTTGCGGCTTCTTCATCAAGTGTGCTTATTAAAACTGGATATTAAAATACATTGAAGCAAAATTTGCGATAAATTTTAGACGAATAAATTTCTTTCTTATGACGAACTGAAAAAGCATTAGTTTCTTCTTATCTACAGTTTCTATTTTTCTATTTCTGCTTGAATTATTAAAGAAAATAAAAATTAAAAACTAACTGAGCAAAGACAAATTTTATTTTATGCGAGACGATGTTTTAATTATCTCTCTCATTCTTTCCTTGTTACCACAGTCGTTACGGTTCGCTCGCTTACCAAGATGTTATGTAAGAAATTTCAATGATGTAACAATTACTTTTTTTATTTCTAACATTCTTTTTCAAACGTTGTGGCTTTTCTAGTAGTTATGAGAAAAACTCTAGTGTCTTGACCTTTTATTGACGAAAAATAATATCATTCGATGTAACGTAGCATCACCATTATTTTATTGTTCTGACGAAATTTTAGAAAATTTAGTAAAACACATATCGAAAAATTGGATGTCACAAATAAATCAAAATAAATGGAAAAAGGACCAAGCTTATAAAACTTGCTTAAAATGGTCGTATTTTATTTTATGGTCCTTACTGTGGAGTTGAGTATCCGTTCAATATCTTTCCCTAAATTGCGCTGATCATATTAACAAATTACAAGTTGCATCATTTATCAGATAAATATACTTGTACAATACTGACATTTCCGTTAAAATTGTGATATTGAAAACGATATTGATTGATTGATTGATTAGTTAATTAATTGATTGGTTGATTGAGGGTAAGAGTATCAATTAATACTAGCAGGATATAGGTCCTAACGCAGAAATGAGAAACCTGATTGATTCCAATAAACACCAAATTTTTTTTGTGCTGTTGCCTTTAAAATAAAAAATTATTAGCTATCGCACATAAGTCTTTGCATGTGTGCATGATGTGTTTTAATGACAACACTAAACCGTGAATGCGTTGAACGTTTTCCTTCCTTGAAAGCCTAAAAAATGTCGAATAGATGTTCATAGGATATGAAAATATTATTTTTATATGATTTCGCAAAATAACACTACGTTAACTTGTATGATGCATTCAGAAAAATTAAAAAAATATATTACCTACTGTACTTTTTCAACCTTTTAAAACGTTGTATTTTTAAATATCCTGTATTTTAACATGGAGGCATAAAAGAAGTCTTTTATACCTCCATAATCTTAAATGATGCAAATTCATTTCACAGAGACACGTTCAGACTGGCCTAAGTATTTGACTATCAAAAAAAAATTACCGACCTCAATAATTTTCTTGTGTTCTCCTTATTTTAAAATGGAAAATTTTTTTACAAATTGGATTTTTTTCAATAAACATGCACAATGTGGACACACCCTAGATCGAAGTATGGTTGCTCAATCCTTGAGAGATTTGTCTGACTGATGTTGACAGTCTTGTGACGCATAACCGCGATGTATCGCCCCTTAAACATGTGACACGTGGGCAGATAAGCCGCTTGCTTTTCTCTACAGGTGATTAGCTACCACAAAGACAGGACCGTGTGCAACAATCTTGCAACGTTTTCCTGTCAGAGCTCTAATTATTTCCGTTGTGGAATATTTTTAAGACTGTCTCTATTGTACAAATGTTGTCTTCTGTAACAAACTATCAATTCTTTAAATATTTAAAAATGTAATTTTAGAAAAAAATTCGATATGAAGTGTTACCAGACAAGCCTGGGCACAATTAATTTTTTTTCCTAACGGTCCTGTCTTCGATCGTAAAATCACTCATCGCGTTTTAAATATAACAATAAAAAAGTTAAATTAAAATCTGAGTATCAACTGATACTTGTTGAAAGATTGCAACATATGTGGAGAGTTAATTCGTCGCTACAGACCACGGATAATTTATCCGGCAATAAAATCAGTTGAGTAGTGGTAGTTGGTTGAACATAGCCATAGCAAAAGAACATCAAAAACTTATTTTTCTCTCGCGGTATTGATAATCAACCCATTAAAAACCTATTTGTCACGCTTCTGTCTCAGCTGAGGAAATATCATTCGGTAAATTACACTCTTTTTTATAAGAACATTTTTATAAGAACAATAAGCTTGGGAATAAATGAAAAATAAAAATGACGTAAGAACAACAAGGTTGAAATTTTACTTATTGTGAAACACAACAAAGACGGAGAAATATATTTTCGCAAAATAAATCGCTAAAATTTAGCTCGTATTTGCTTAGAATTTGGATCGCAAAAATCTATGAAATAAATAAATTAAAAATGCATATAATATAAAAATAAAATAAGAACAATTTCAGGCTGAACATCTGAAAAAACAGAACAACAGCCAGGCTTAAGCCAAATTTACTGGTTTTTAAGAGTGCATCATTGAAAGGTATTTTAGACTGACTGTTCTTATTTGAAAGTCTAAAAAATGTCATTGAGACATGCTTAGAAAAAGAACAAATAACCTTTATAAGAAGGAAAGTTATTTTTAAAACGAACCCTCCTAAATATAAAGCTATTAAGTTTTTGGTCTATCAAAATCTTACATTCTGCCAAATTGCAATTAGCTGTCATCATATTTTATACAATTACTTTTAAAAATCCATTAAATGTAACCTGGTCGCCAAACAATCAATAGTCTAATAGCAACCTTATTCCCAATCCGTTCCCTTTTTATGCATGATATTTCGCGACATCAATGTTGGAACGAAATAGCTTTTTATTTTGCATCATTTCATTTATTATATAACTGCTCAGTGCTGAATACCTAATAAAAATATTTTTGTTAAATAAAAATGATTTATGATGTTTGAACGTTTATCAGAATAAAATAGTTAAAGTTTTTTTACCCTTAAATAATTTTCGTGCTTTTAGGCACAACATGTCCATTCCGCCAGCACCAGTGGTCATTAAAAAGTGGATAACTATTGTTATTATTAGCCACGCTGTATGCTAATGATTTTGGGGTTTTGGACTAAAATTGGTTATTATTAAAACAATTAAAAAGTATGTAAACAATACAAAATTGCTCTCCAAATTAACTAATAATATTATATATTATGTTACCGCAGTTGTATAAGATCACACGACTGCATTCTTCATCAAAATAGACCAATTTCACTAATTGTTTGCATCAATTAACATAATTATGTTATCAGAAAAAAAATTTGATATCATCTGCGTTGATGTGGCATAGGAAGCTTGCTTTTGATATGATCTTGTATTAAGTTTTTGATTTCCGTGGAAGATAATATCTAATAGTGGTAAATAGTCCCGCAATCTTTCTACACATTCTTACAAGCGCGTCAATACTGCGTCACTATTATCAGTGTCAACTTTAGTAAAGATAAAACAATACTACACTGCAGACGGGGGATGAGGAAGTGTAAATGCTAGCAAGGAAGTAACGCATATAACACAATACAATTCTGAAAAAAATATGCCACACTAAGCATCTATTAAAATTCACTTTCGCTTTAAAAATGTATAAACAATTGCTCAGCATTTTTTTATTTTCGGTCATAATACAGACGTAAATAAAAATATTCACTTTTCGATTGCATATTTTTATAGCTTGAACTTTTATAGTCTCGCTTGAACAGATATCAAAAGTAATAAAAAGAATAATGCGCTGAAATGAGCTTAAACGACGTATTAGCTATAAACCCGATCTAAGCAGAAAATGATCGGAACCAGGAAGAAAAAAATAAATACACTTCACTTCCTTTGTACTTTCAGTTTATTTGCCTTAAATGGTAACTAGGTAAATTTGCCTTACTTACTCACTAAAAGGCTCGTATTAATATAATCAATATAAAAATGAGCGAGGCAATATTGATATATTTAGACAGTTTAGTGGCATTTTTCAGGAAGTAACAAACGATACATTGAGATAGGAAAGTAACATACACAAACACAAAAGTCGCTTTCTTTTAAACGTTAATAATAGCCAATAATTAAGCTAAGCTATTGTCTCATCAATTAGCAAGTCATTTACTAATATGTTCATTAATTGTGTTTATCAATATAAAGAGGAAACGAACTTGCCTTAACGGAAATTGCAGAATGTTCATTTGCAGACTTTTTGGTAAATTTTGGTAGATTTTGGTATATTTTTGGTATATTTTTGTATATTTCTGGTAGATTTTTGGTTGATTTTTGGTTGATTTTTGGTAAATTTTTGGTTGTTTCATGGTAAATTTTGGTAGTATGTCCATATAGAATAAACAAATTCGATTGCGAATGAATAAAAGGTCTTTCTTTAGCAGCCGATAACTAGGATAATGGCGATATTAGAAATTGCTCGATAAGATATGGGGATACCAGAAATCTTCCGTAGTACCTTTCTACATACATATAACTACCGTAAAACTTTAAATTCCCGAATATTCAAATTCGCAAATACTCAAATTACAAATTGGTAAATTTCTAGGAAAATTAGGAAATTTTATCAGTCGATTATTTTAATTAGTTAAAATTAACAATTATTTAAGAAATGAAGAATGAACGGTGGAATCGGAAATAAGAATAAATGGTTTCCGTATATCAAAGCAAACTGACTTCATACATTAAATATGGCACACTGAAGTTCCAACAAAGTTCATATAATATGATTAGTTATCGCAAATTTGTCTGAGCGAAAATAAATTTTGACGAATTTACTAAAAAAATATTTACTAAAAATAATTGCTTTTCGCGGTAAATTTTCTTTTTCGAAGTTGATAAAAATAATGTTCTGAGATATGAGCAAGTTTAATTATAGGGTAGCTTCCACCTCAATAACCAGGCCTAAAAAGTTAAAATCATTGATTTTTAAAAAAAATTAAAATGGTTCACTCGCGAAAAAATATCTTCGCGAAATATCTCAACATGACAGCTTCGTGAAAAAGATTTTTCGCGAAAGGCTTTTTTTTACCTCGAGAAAATAAATTAATCAGCTCTAAGTTATTTTATCCAATGACGATTCCACATACATATGCAACTTTTCTATGTTATCGCGTTCATATTGTGTAGCTATAAATAAACAATGGGTTTCCTTTTTTTCCCTGATAATTTGTCAAAGCTAAAAGAAAGCCACTTAAGCTAATTTAGCAACATACTTAAGCTGAAAATTCTAATTCTTTAGATACAGAAACTCAATAGAAATGAAGAAATTCTTAAAGAGAGAGTGAAATCTAGAACACAAGGGTGATAATTATCTTCAATTATATCTTCTCTTTTCACTGCAAGTCTTGCTGAGCAACAAACAAACAAAAATAACATATCTAAATGTTATAACAGGTGACAAAAGTTGTCATAAAGAGACTCATATTTGTTTTACCAACAAATCTAGGTGTGTGTGTGTGTCTGGATGAGTGTATTGTGTAACAAGAAAATGTGATTTATCAAGTCATGTTAATTATTAGAGTTATTAATCTCTTTTGATTTCTCTCTTTCTTGACACAAATTAATGAGTGTTTTAACGAGGAAACGAAGTTTCTCAAACTACTTTAGTATCTAGGCGTTTAAAGTTTTAAAAAACACTAAAAGTCAACTTATTTTAACCATCAAAAGCTACCTGCTTTTCTCCTTAAACGAATTTTAATAAGGGGTTTGATAACTCCACGTTATGTGGTCAACATTTGAATTTGCTTCTCAAAACTAGCTGCATCAATTTTGAATCTTGATTTTCTACTTAAAATTGACATTTTAGCATTTTGGAAGTTTTCCATATCATCAAATTTAACCACAGGTAATAAAAAGTACCCTGAACCTTGAAAATGTTATGTAATAGTTCTTCTTGAGTGTCAAGTTTAAGCCCCCAAAGAATCTGAAAAACCTATTAAGGTGCATCTAAGTACCTCTTCTGCGTTGAAGCGGTATTTGACACTGTGGATGTTAGTGTATGACATTTGGTTAATGGCAAGTAAAGGTTATTGTACGTGTTGAAAGGAACTGGAAATATATTGTCAAAGTTTGTCTGTTGTTAAATCATTATTAAACATATCCTGCAAAAAATTTCTTGCATCAAACAAAAAAGTACACGTATAATTTCTCCTTCCCTATCACAAACAGGAAACGAGTTCGATGCTATTTTTATTTCAGTTGCGAACAAGACAAACCGCTTATTTGCATTGGTTGGTTGCACACATTAATAAAATGGTGTGATGAATAATCTATTTTAACCTCTCAATGTCTTACTTCATATAAGGCGAAGTAGTTACATAACAGACGTTAACCGCAGCAAGTTAACAATAACGACATGGTTAGATGATTTCAACAAATGCTATAAATTTCTTTTATTAATGGCCATAAGCGTGGGTTGTGTATCTATCGAATTATAACCTTGACTGTTCTAGCTACCTACATAACAAAACATGCTTGGAGTTAATTACTCCATTAAAAGAAATTTCTATCAACAATTAATATTAATGGATCCTTAACGAGCTGCATATTATATTTTATTAACCCTTACAAAAGGACATTTCCCCACTTGTCAAAGTCATTCGATTTGAAAAGGCGGTGACAGACACAGTGACTGAAAATTCGGTTCAGGTGTTTTTATTCTCAAACATGGAGTTTTATCAATGTGAAATGTAAGTCCTTCTTCAATTTCTTCAACTTCTTTTTCGATCTTCAAGTCATAGTATTCCTAATGTGATCAAGTTCTTATGTGTTCGACATTCTAATACGGAAAGTCGACTCGGAAGCGTAGGATATTATCTACACTTATCAGATTCTATTCAAAATGGATGATAAGAGGAGTTAAACTTGATGATTTCATTTGACATCACTGTATAAGCAATTTATCAATATTGCTGATAACATCTAAAAAGTGCGGTTTCACGTATAAGCGTACTTCGTGTTGATAAAGATACATCTAAATAGTTTAGTGACTCGTACGAGTACAATGTTTCAGAACTCAATGTAGGACATAATTTCCCCCAACATATCATCAATTTCCCAAAAGGACATTGACAGTTAAGTAAGACTATCTTTACTAAGTTAACAGACGGAGTGAAGAAGATATCTTGTAAAAAATAGATAAAAATGTTGCTATGGAATAATTGATGATTAGATTTGGACAGATATTTCTTTTTAAATGTCTATTATAATTCGACTATTGTTTACCGGCTGAACATCAATTTTGTTTATATATATAAAAAACAATAAACCACAAGTCATTGTTTCAGAGGGTGGATAATTAAAAGATTTGTACACAAATTATTTAAAATGGGGTATGTTTTTATTTTTAATGCATTGTTATATAATCCAAACAAAAATTGATGAGTAATAACGTATTTTTCACAAGTTCATGAAAATGTATTTTATTTGGCAAGTTTTACAATAATCTAATTAACTGCGCTATTTATAAACTTTGTTTACTATTTTAGTAAAATATTTTTTCCAAATATACACAAGTGATGTAAAGTCGTACCCAAATGTTTACGCCCGTCTTGAATGGAGTTAAATTACTACAATAAAATTAACACCTGTCAAAAAGTAATTAGATTTTAGAAGAAGTCTGGAATAGAGGTTTGTGCTTTCCTTAGATTTTTGTGATAAAATTTAAATGAAACAACTTCGATTCCAGATCTTCACCAATACAGATGGGAAAAATATAGCTGTATACAAATTAATGATCTAATAATGACGTATTACGGAGCTTATATAAAAGCAGTTAAAAGCTTTGGCACAATTTAGCTAGTCTCTTTTAAAAAAATAGATTAACATTCAATGAGAATTAGCCACCATACATTGCGTCACATTGTAACTTAATAACAATTTGGTGTAATTTTAACATGAGAACGAAATAGCTCAAAAACAACAAATGTTATGGTTTTAAGACAAGCTTAACATTGTTAATACTTGGTAAGAAAAAAATTCCGAAAAATATCGGGAAAATGACATCGGAATGTATAAATATAACTTTTGTTTGATGATAAGGAAATGGTCTATTTCAACAAGTGGCATTTTAATGAGTTATATTCATTAACCACTCTTAGACGGAAATTGGATAATTAATCGCTCATAACATTAACTTGTCCATACACTTCAATGTCTGCTAGATTATATGCGGAAAAATTATCAGGTTTATTTGAAAATTTTAAAAATTGATGACTTTTAGATTACTTTCCAACTTGAAATAGATGTTTTAAAACTTATTTTGTGAATACATGCGCATATGCAGCCTAATAAACCAAAATGCGTAGTTTTTTAACATGTACGTTTGTTTTGCAATGTAACTTTATCGATAAAGTTTTAAATTATTATCGATAAAGAATTAGATATTATCGTTTGCACCAGCCTTTATCGTAAACTTTCAGTGCATATTAAAAACACAGTAGCCGATAATTATTTAAAGTTAGAAAAATCAATCAACCATAGCAAAAGTTTAATTTATTTTTTTCTTCTATTTGGTAATCATAGATCTGAAATCATTTATCAAGTAATTAAATAACGCAACCTTATTGTGCGGTTACTGTTCTTTAAAGTAAAATTTGAAAGTGCGGACAGCTGACACGTGCCCTTGTGATTTCAAATAATTGTCGACAACAATGACGTATGATTAAACCGTCATTTGTCGCTTTTTCAAAAGTAATCCAAAATCTTTTTTTCTTTCTTATAATTTCTAAACTGTGATTTCCATTCATTGTGCGCGTTAAGCCAATCAGAGCGCAGATCAGTATTTAATAAGCCAATCAAATTTTATCACATGACCTCTATTCAGCACGCTTTTTTAAGTCTTCATGAATGAAACATGTGGGCTTACTTACTTATTCAAAAACTGCTACCGCTGTGCAAGGAAGTAGTGAAGTGAAAAATTTAAAATTTAGCGGTAAGATAATTTCGTGTTTAGCATCGCGTGATTTTTCTAATTTTAAATATGTTTACGTTTTATTTTTATCTATCTTTTTGCTGTACATTTTGCTGAAAAGTTTAAAATATCTTTCGTCTGTTTAGATCTCAACAACAACAACAGCAACCGTTAACACTGACAAGTGCAGACTCGTTCCGTATACCACTGCGACGAAAAAACATGTATGAACAGTCCTTAGATTTGGAAAGTTTCCAGTCATATTTACATCAGCATACAGAAAATGAAGCAAAGTTTTATGATGACTTCTTCAACATCGCAGCAACGCATGACTGGAAAGCGTCAAAGCGACTTCAAGGACTACCAACACCACCAATGACACCGGACAAAAGCCGGTTTCAATTCGAAACGTCGCAAAATGTCCAACAACAACAATACCATCAAACTTCAGGTAATTATTTTTAGTAATTTTTTTTAATTTTTGGAATATATGTTCACTTGCACACTTTTTTGTATGAGAAGGTTTATGTTAATAAAATATTATAATAAACGTTGTTTAAAAAAAGGCGAGGAGACTAAAATTTTCTAAATGGATAATTTGGTATTACGTTTATTGCCATGCAGTTTAAGCAAATGCTAAATTTTAAAAAAAGATTCTAAATATTCCAAAAAATATTTTAACATTTTTCTCGACATTATATTTTTTAATCAATTTTCTTTTAGGATTACAAGTTGTACCAGAAGGCAATAATTGGTTTCAAGAGGATGAGCGACACCACGAAGGTAAATATTTTTTTAAAAATATTTTTATTTATTTGTCGTTTGAGATTGCGATATCGTTACTACACAGTAACAAATGGCCGCCGCTTTAAAGACAGGTGCTAAAATACCGCAGAACAATAGAAAAGTGTTAACGATCGACCTATTGAGCAAAGAAATAATTAGAAGGATATTAATGGCGTGAAGGGCGGAACTTGTTGTCTAGATCCCTCGGGAATATTAACATAACAAACTCAGCTGATTCGCTTATTTCACGTCATCCCAATACACAACGTGTTTTTCTAATCAACTTTAATTAAAAAACAAGTCAAATGTTTTCTTTGAAAATTCTGATATAAATACTATCTATAAATTAACTGACAGCACACGTGTAGTGTGCTCCCAAGGGGCTTAGTCCAATACAAGCGTCACGCTAATCTTTACCTGATATTTTTTAAGTTTGTACTTATATGCCTCAGCCTAAAAAACACAATAGTACTTCCTTTTTTAAATTCGGTGAAAATTTAAAATAAATAGTAAACAGCCGCCGCTACTGAAGAATGATCCGAAAGATCCGGATATCGAAAAATAGAATTCCTAAAGTGCTCTTTTTACATGAGTGAATTCCGAAACAACGAAAGTGATCTGGATGCGGAAAGAAACTTTGCTTTGCTTATTTGCTTATAAACAAAATATTTTAAAATTTAAAAATTATTCAGAAGTTTTTAGAAGCAAAATTTTTAATTTCTAACAGCTGCTGCTGTCACTTTAACTTGACAATTAATTAGCTAAATTAGCAAAAGGCGTGGCCAGCCATACCTTAACATTTAAACTCTGAAAAAACGTCTGAACGTGCTTATGGGAAAGAAAAAAAAACATGTCAGGGTACCGGTGTTTTGAGTAAAACAACAGGTCAAACAGATCACCATTTGCATGATTCTGCGTATGATTGGTGGATTTTCTCATAACTACCGTGCAAAGTATGATATCATGTCGTAAACCATAAGATTAAATTTGTATTTTACCACTTTTAGCTTATCTGTCCGGATACGATTTACAAGATGTCCGGTGCAACAAAACACAGCTGAATTTGCAGCAGTTTGAAACACCGGATTGTATTTTGTCACCGGTTAGTCCCCAACAAGCACAACAACAACAACAACAACAACAACAACAACAACAACAACAGCAGCAACACCACCACCACCTTAAAAGGCCCTATCCATTCAACAATTATGCTAACACCTACCAACCAATGCAATCGCCCAATCACATTATCAATTCACCGAACCATATGAACGCCCGCCCTTTTTCAAACGAGTTTATCATTAATAACCCCGCTATGCGCTCAAGCGAGGAAAATTATTATCGCCAACTGGCGTTCGAAAAAATTCGAGCGCAACATAAAGTCGAGGATCTGGAGGTACCTCAAGAAACTGAATTAAGTCGCGCGACTCACAACGTGCTTGAGCGACAACGACGAAATGACTTAAAGTTACGGTTTAACATTTTAAGAGACAATATACCAGAGTTGGCCAATAACGATAAAGCGCCAAAAATTCAAATTTTGAAGAAAGCGTTGGAACATTTATCAGAGTTGAAATCACAAGAACAAAAAATATTGGTAGATTTAGAGTTGGAAAAACAGAAAAAAATTATTTTGTTAAACAGGTTAAAAACATTGAAGCAATGTTTTTAAGAACATCCCCTTCTTTTATTTATTTTGTACTCGCTTTTTTATAAGCAACGCTTATAAGACTCGAATCCTTCATAAAATAAATCCATTCAAGTGAGTAATAAACCAAAATACCACAGAGATTTGAGCCTCAGCCAAAATTTTGCGTTGCTTATAAAGAAGCGTTTATTGTAGATACTTCAAAGTTGGTTTTTTATGCTTTATATTTTTTGTTTCACAGATTTTGTTCCATACATACATATTATATATTATATATAAAAAAGCAAAACGGCATAAATTTATTCGCGCGAAGCCTCATATTTGCTATTCTTTTAATTTTTTTTGCAGTTTTTTGTACTAGCGTGTTTTTCTTCTTATTTTTGTACTTTTTGTTAACAACGTAGTGTAATTCCACCGAGTCTAACAGATGGCGAAGTAGTACTGATCCCGCCCTATTTTGAAATAATGAAGTCATTAAACATTCTTCTCCATGGAAACGTACATAAATTGACAATTAAGCAATATTCCCACAAGAAAACAAAGGCTTCCGGATGAGAACTTTTTTTAAAAAACAAAATTTATACACTATCGTTGCTTTTTTTATACTTTATCATATTGAAACATTTTACGAGTTCTTTATTGTTTAAGAAGACTGGGTCGAGGTTGGCGTCACTTTTGTTTTTTTGCTTGTTTTTGTAAAAGATTATTTTGTTATTTTGTATATGAGAGATTTATGTATTATTTGTAAAAATATTTGAAGATGATTTTAAAATAAATGTGAAATATAAATCAAGTTTTCATTTTCTGCGAGCATGCGCAATTACCCGCTATGTTACGATGCTTTTCGGGTTTAGCCTAAATATTTCTTTAAGGCTGCTTTCCACTGCAAGAAGATTTTCATCTACTAATTTCCAATTAAGTTGTATGGAAAATTTACAGACCCCTGATCCCTGTTTAGCATCCGTAAAATGTTTTTTCGCAATAATCTTGTCAGATAATAAATATTTTTGCCTGATGTTTCTTACGTGCATTACCTTTTTGTCGAAAATCTGACAGTTCAGCGTATAAAGGAAACATTTATATAAATAGGCTTTCATAAAGATTAATAAGCGCGAAATTGCTACGCTAAAAAAAGTAAAATAACAGCGCATGTATTTTTTTAGTTTGATGTGCAACTAGTACAAAAATGAATTTTAATCGCATGCCGAAAGTTTTACCTAAAACATACCGAAACAATTTTTTTTTTTAATTTTTGCGCGTTAACTTTTTTTTTGTTTACGCCAAACTGCACATCTTTTATGGTTGGGTGTGAAATGTATAAGATGAGCGCGGCCATGTTGAATCAAAACAAACCAATTGAAAACGCCGCCAAAGAAAAACCGACCGAGCAAAGTGCGTCAGTAAATGAGAAATGCTCGCCTGTTAACGATGAGGTGTTCTTCAAAATTTTGTTTAACGAACAAGGAGAAAGAAAATTTAAAATATATATTTTTAAATATATTTGTTATTAATATAAGTAATTTAAGATTGTAATAAAATAAAAGTATAGACAGAGTAAGTACGTAAATAAAAAAAGCAAATAATAATTAAAATAATAATAATAAACACATTAATAAATAATCATTCTATAAGTTTTGTTTTTCACAAAGAAGAAGAAGAAAATATCAATCATAAGTCTCTTCACGATTAAATTTTATCGACAAGCAACAGGTGTGACCAAGGTCCGAATATTTATATATGTTCTCAGCCACAAGAACAAAAGATGCATTGTTCAAAAAGATTAGCTAAAAGAAAGAAAAAAACTGAAGAAGGATTTGAATGAAATATCTACATAAAAAAAAGAAAAAGGAATATTACAATACGTGATAAGGACAAATATTAAAAGAGGAACCCCTCAAAAAAGGATAGCAGATGTTGAGACATATGTTCGATGAAGCAAACGACAGTTTTAATTGAAACGGATAAAAAAGATTCCTATTAAATATCTGAGATTTTCTTTATAAAACACTATTTCATTATGCTTTGTAAAATCATTTAAAATGTCGCACATAAAAAAATATATATTAAAAGAAATGAATGAAAAAAAAAAGAGAAATCAAATCAGAATTGTGTAAAGAAAATGTCGAGTTGCAGGACTGAGATATTATCGGAGCCGTATTGTATTGCAGTTCGGTAAAGAAGTTGAATAATTCATTCAAATCGAGCTATGATCGCTTGGTTAAAGATTAAACGATTACCTAAATTTAAACGACACGGCCGGTTGTCTCTTTTATTCAATTGTGTTCTTTTGTTATTGCTTTTTATAGAAAAAATTAATGGAGCCAATTATTGTTGTAGCCATTGTGAACATTTTTAACTCAAAATAATACGCTGACGTCACATTTTTGCTGGTTGATTCTTTAAAAAAACAATATCAAGGACGAATAACAAATTCTGGTTGGCTTATAGAAGCGCCAGCAAACTGAGTTGGTCAATTATACCCTTGCATCATGGCTAACAGACCAGCTGATTAAACGCAGAAGCACATCCACCTCTGATTGCTTGATATAAACAGTGAAGTATATTGGTATTCATATATCAAAATTCCAACCAGGATGGTCCTTAATCCATATCTCTATTGTTCAAAACAATAAACCTATTGTTTTTAACCTAAAATTATAGCCTGATATTCTTATAAAACATTCTCATAAAAGAAAAAGCGCGTATTCGACTTGCAAATCAATCATGTTAAAATAATTTTTATAAGAACGATTATTATTCACAACAAAGTATGGATGAATATTAAATAACAAAAAAAAGAACAATGGCATGGGCGAAATTTTACTGATTTTGTTTGCAGAGTTACCATTTTGTAAAACTCGTGTATAATTTAAATTTTAGGATCGCAAAAATCTAGCTACAAAACATTGACAGGGTCGTACAGCTTCCACACACCAGAACAAGCCGGAATTAAGGTAAAACGCGATATAAAAGATATAAAAATCTTTGAATATTGCGGAATTTAACTTTGCGAACACAAAGCAGGTTCGCAGACATTAATTCCACATTATTTTACCCCCTGAAGACATGAACGCGTAAAAGCAATATTACACAATAGATGAAATGTACACATGAACTGCCCGGGTCAAAAATATGCGCGGGAAAACCGTGGGAAACCGCGAAATGACATCATAAGTGCAATATATATTAAACATAATTAACCGTCGAAAGTTTGTGCCGCCCTTTACATGGAATAATAGTAAAGCCAATTTTCAAAAAAAAAAATTTTCTTATCGTGACAATTGGCTTATGAAAAAATTTTGTGATGTGTCATGATCTTTTTCTAGCCAGAGATATCGATTGTTTAACAAATATTGTTATAATTTGGCGTTTCGTTTGCACAGTTGTGATTACAATTAGTTCTTTGCTGGAGGGACAACAAAAGAATTAAAAACACTACAAGGCTGGCGTAGCACAATAGTTTCAACAAGCTGACTCATTAGCTACAAATAATTATATTCGAACATTGTGCAAACTATTTGAATATAATCTTAATAAATTACGCAATAACTACAGGTTTTTAAAAAGAAACCCAGCTAGATCTCTACAATCATTGCATAAATATGTGGAAACGACAACAGATTAACGTTTAAAGTTTCTGCAAGCAATTGTGTACGCTATGTATTTTATATAGAAGTTTGGACTTTTGCAATTCACTTGTGGACTGCGGATTTGAATATTTTCATTAAATCCAACCACCCACTATTTCGCAGGACGTTAAAATACTATACTTTGTCAGGGCGCGTAGTCCTAAATTAAACGCTTTCTGTTGCCTCAGTGTCAGTTTTGCGTAAATTCTTGTCAACTCCGTATCTGGATTACAGACCTCCAGTTGGTAAACTAACGTCGGAAAGCCCGCTGTTAACTGCTGGTTAAAAGTCTTTTGTGCTTACTAAAAACATCACCACAAACTAGCGCGCAGTTGAAAAGGCGTGTATTCGCAAACCTCAAGCTCTGCATAGAAACTCTATACTGTTCTGTTTTCGTTTACTGAAATAAGAATATCGAATGCTAAAATAATTAGGCATATAAAATGATTCAGAGTCATTGACTAACTTTCAGAGTTCTACTTTGTCCAACATGCACCACGTCTAAGTTGGGGGTTCGATGGAAGAGTCGATAAAATTATCAAAAATTTAATTTGATATTTTGAAGAAAAAAACATCTAATTTTTACAAAATAAAACATCTTAAAGATGTCTGGCAAAAAGAAACATCTTAAAGATGTCCGTAAAGTCATAAAAAAGTGAGATAGGATGTGAGAATTTCGTTATAGTAATCGTTTGTTACCCCCGTCTTGAACGTGTATCGGTTGATTCAACTTGCTTCCCAGATCTTACGTAAATTTAAACAACAATTTGATCAGTTACCGGGGGTCATTTTCTTTGCTTGTTCTTTCACTCGCTGTTCATACAGATGTTTGCCTTGGCTGAAAACGAAACACATGAAATATCGAAGAAGAGGGTCATAAAAAAATGAATTTTTCTGGCTTGATAATTATTTTTTAACCTGTTTTTATTCAGCCGATTTTTAACAACAACAACAACAATGGAAGTGATTAACCGTTCGAGACACGTGTTCGCATCATGGTGTGATAACACGACGGCGGGAAAATTAAGAAAAATAAACAACGAATATATTCTTGAATAATCATTTATAGTTTTTTTAACATTATTAAAATATACATTAATTCTAAATCCACGTTACTTGTTCTTCCGAATATAATTTTAACGACATTTTAAAAGTTTTTTTAACACCTTTCGTGTTTGCAATAATGTAACTTTATCGATAAAGTTTCAAATTATTATCGATAAAGAATTAGATATTATCGTTTACGCCAGCCTTTATCGTAAACTTTCAGTGCATATTCAAAACACAGTAGCCGATAATTATTTAAAGTTAGAAAAATCAATCAACCATGTCAAAAGTTTAATTTATTTTTTTCTTCTATTTGGTAATATTAGATCTGAAATTATTTATCAAGTAATTAAATAACGCAACCTTATTGCGCGGCTACTGTTTTAAAAAGAGTGCTAAATTTATTGACTTGGGGATTTTTGTGTCAACAAAAACAAGTCGGTTGTCATCTCAACTTGTCATCCCTAAATTATCATCGTAGGTCATATAGGTCCGTTACGGATATATTTTATGAATGGTAATTTTTAGGTATTTTCTTCTGAAGTATTATATACATATTTTTTGAAAAACTTTACAAAAGAAAATAAGAGTAGTTTTTTAATTGATGACTAGCAAGTCATTGACGTTTTTAGTTGTAGCTGCTGACATAATTTATTTTAACAGAAATATTATATCGCCATGCAGTTTTACAGAGGTTAAAACCACGTACAATTTATTTTAACTCAATCAAAAATACCTTAACCAAAAAATATATTATTATGAAATAAATGTGCAACCATCTTTATTTTTTCTCAAGTCACACATACAGTTAGCAGTATTTTATAACAGGAGATTTCCTGACCAAGCATGCAAAAAGCCTTACGATGTTTTCGTAATTTATATTATAAACATTATATTCAGTGTTAACGTTACACAACTTGCATATGTCAGCAAATTTTGGTAATGGGGGATCCAAAAAAAGTTGTTAATTGTTGTTGATTTGAATTAACTAACAAAGTGGAAGTAAACAAATAAACAAAAAAATTATAGAAAAGTAATCAAGACAATTTTATTTTAATGTATTTTTTGCTCACCTGTGAAGTACAAACGCTTCAACTTGCGCCGGATTGTTAAAATTTGGGTCATCGAGCAAAAGCTGTATTCCAAGCAGAATCTAAAAGTGTTTTTGTGAATCATGAATAAGAGAAGGAATTTCGTTATTTAAAAAAACATTAATTTTAGTCAACAAAATGATGTTAGTATAAAATAACAATTAGTCTTTAAATAATTAATTTTGGTGTCTTTTTAACTATTATTATTATTAACTATTATTATTATTATTATTATTATTATTATTATTGTTATTGAAATTCTTAAAAATCTTAGGCTTAAAGTAAAAAACCATGCATATTGAGACAACTAAAAAATGACAGGGTTCAGAGGGGGTCGGGAGGGTCGTAATAATGTCCCAAGACGTTTTTGGGAAATAAATTAAATTTAATGAGCAGCCTTCGTGTAGAGTAGAGGTAAATGTTTTTATTTGAATGTTAAGCAATGTTTTGCCAGAACGCTTTCACAAGAAAAACAAACATTCTCCACACAATCAGGCTACCTGATTTTCTTTTGCACACCTGCATATTAGTGAGACATACATCGTGTATGTATACAGGTGATATAATATAAACAAAGTAATCATGGTGAATGGGAAGACTGGTGGAAGACACCTTTATGTGTGTCAAAAACAAGTCGGTAGAAAACACGACGTAGTCGAGACGACACGCTTTAGCGAAGTGAGTATTTTTATCACGGCACGTCGGAAATGCCACGCATGAAAGATGTGACTATTTTTTTATAAAATACTTTCAGAAAGGTTTGTGGAAAAATTGTTTCAGACGGTTTTTTGGAAAATTTGAGAAAGTTATTTTCGCAAAAAGTAAAATCAATCGTAAAATGCATAACGTTCTACTTTTGCCGAATCGCAACAGTTTACTTCCATAAAATGGTGAAATTAGAAATCCACGATGGTTCCTATGGCTCACTCCTCTTCCAATATAAAAACACTTCTATGATTCAACAAATATTATTCTGTATTTCAACACTTCTTTTCGGTGTTTCGACACTTCTCTGCATGTGGCCGAGACATTCTCATCCAGTGCTCATGTGTCTCATTATACTAACTGTTTTTTTAATTGAGCAGGTTCCAGTATACCTCCATGGTTCCAGTAAGTATGATCATGAATGAACAATATCTCGAGTCAAATCATTTAATTTTACTAGACAAAACAAATGGCAAACTGCTGCCAGAGTCCTCGAAATAATGTGGGTCTAAAAGGCGAAATTTTGAAAGAAAAAAAAAATTAATTAATTAATATACGAATAAATTTTTTGGAGAACATTGGATGTTTTTTCATGACTGGGTGAAACACAAGTACAAAACGTAAATATAACTACAACTATAAGAGTAGAAATAAATGAAAAATATCATTCGTTTCAATCAACCGCAAATTTCTTTTATCGAAAAATCTAATTTTGTATAAAACCGCGAAAAATTTCTACAAACACCTTCCCTTAATGCAAAATTAAATCTTTTAAAGTTATAAAATAATATCAATTCGAAGTTAAGATTATAAAGATGGCGGTTTACCTGTTTTATTGTTATTTGTGGAGTCCAGTCTCTTTCTAATATCAATTCGAAGTTAAGATTATAAAGATGGCGGTTTACCTGTTTTATTGTTATTTCTGGAGTCCAGTCTCTTTCTAATATCAATTCGAAGTTAAGATTATAAAGATGGCGGTTTACCTGTTTTATTGTTATTTGTGGAGTCCAGTCTCTTTCTAATATCAATTCGAAGTTAAGATTATAAAGATGGCAGTTTACCTGTTTTATTGTTATTTGTGGAGTCCAGTCTCTTTCTAATATAGATAATGCAACCTTTCCAGAGGGATACACGTTTGGATGAAATATTGGAGGATTAAATGTGCCTAAAATATATATATAAGAAAAATTGACAGATGACAATCGATTTGTAGGTGACACCATATTTTCAGATGATAACAGAGAATATAAACAATAATCATAGACCAGACTTCTTAATTTTCTAGCATTTTGAATTTTTATTGGGATGCCGGGATTACAAATTCGCAAAACATTTTCCATAATAACAACGCAGGTAACTCAAAATTCCCAATGTCATCAGACCTTTTAAGCTCATCTTAATAAACTTTAAAATTGTCCTTTCTTCTTGATTCACCAGCAATCATGTAATAGCAACTACTAGATCTCTTCAGTAAAAGCATACAAAAATGTGTAATTTAAAAATATGGAATAAGTATGGAAGTATACCTGTGATCTAATATTATACAGACCTCCCCCCCACAAAATAAAAAGGCCTAATTTTTAAGATGGAAAACAACAACAAATATTTAACCTAATTCCATCAGATTGGTATAAAAGCAAAAAGCAAGTCAAAAAGTTTAAGGTACAACATACAATGATGTAAAATCGAAACCTTTCCACAAATAACCTGTTGGATAATTTTGCATATACATATATTTTGTTGAAATTACTATGTGAGGGATTTAGGTCACCCGTAACGCTATTTTTTGTGTCAGACGTTTTTACTTCTTCCTTAAAAGTTCATAATTTTTACGATGAAGTAAAGAAAATTAAGATGAATGAAGATGAAGTAAAAAAAATTTCGTACTATGTTAAACATGAATCTATGCTCCCTAATAAAAAGGAATTTACAAAAATTCAGGACACTGTTGTAAATTAACATATCACATTATCCAAACCCCTCCACTTAGTGTGGCTACTAACTATACTATTTTTTATTCTGGATACAATTAGCATCATACACGGAATACACCAAGTGATTAAAATACACTTCTTTCAGAAAATGTTTTGATTTGCTCAAAATGGCTACTTAAAATACAACAAAAAAACTCTGATGATCACACAAAACGCTAGTTATTTAAAATGACATCGCTTTGAGCAATTAGATTGTCATTTTTAAAACTCCTTTTTTGCTTTCAGGCTCGAGGATTACCCAATGATGCTATCGGTCTGTTCGAATAGCTTACAATTCCTGTTCAACATTTACTGCTGATAGACGTCCTCTTTTTGACGGACCACGGACTGCTTGAAGAAAAAACGTTGAATCTGCATTTTGAAGTTGCATAACTTTTTACTAGTATCGACGACACCTCAACGGTAGAAAAACCAGCACTGGACAACAACCATATCAAAAAAGAATAAAACAGCAATTTGTGATACCACTTCTTTAACCTAATCTGTATCCTGTATAAACTCAATAACGAATATAGTAGATCCACACCAGACATAAACTTGTTAATGTGCAGATGTAGGCCATGGGACTTTAACCATTTTTTTTTTGATAAACGTTCTCATTCCGAGGAGGGATTGACGCTTTCAAATGTTGACAGCATTTACACCTTGGTTATAAACCACTTTACAGCTCTCAATTCTACCCCATAATGATTACCTGTCCGCATTTCCACTGTACTTCTACCTTTCTTTTTTCAAATTCTTGTCTGGATCCATCTTCAAATTTGATAAACCATTGGCACGCACTTTTCCAAAACAGTGTATGCAGTTACCATGTCTACATCGGTGTACCAATAACCAAAATAAAGCTTGTGCCACTTGGGACGACATCGTGTGTTGGAACAGGAGTAAAAATATGTTAATAGAGGCTTTTAGTTTATGCTAATTAGGAAATTCATGCACATGCACATTCTAATAGCTCTTGTATGGGATCTAAAAATTGTGCACTAACTCATCAAGCCTAAAGTTAGTAAACCCGCTTTTTTGTCTTCTGGGTATTATAATACATCAACCTCATCTTCCCTTTGAAAAAACCATCTGTTCATTTATGCATAGTTGTTTTGATAATTCTAAGTGTACAAATGTACATTTCCCCTAAAATCATGGACAACTGAACGAATCTTAGTTTATCATTGCAACTATCACAACGCATTAAATTGCCATTACAATGTTTTTTTTTTTTATCTTTTCAAATCTGTTTGCAGGTTGAATTAGAACTCTTTATTCCAATACATTCTTTACCATACTGGCTGCAAACAAGATTCCAAAGAATTGTTCTAATTTTGTCCATGTCATGCTAAGCAGGACATCTGGATTTGTTGGTTCACAAGTAAATCTGAAAGATGAACGGTGATAAATTCTGGGAAAGAATTTCAGGATCATTTTGTGTTTGTTCTCTTTTTTCCATTATTATTTTTTCTTTTCAGCCTTTACTGGTAAACACATTGTTGTCTTCATTAGAACTATTGTTCTCGGTGATTTCTTCCTCAGTTTTATTTAAAACATTAGGAACTTCAAATACCATCAAATATGCACATCTGAAAATGTTGTTCAACGTACGTACACATTTGCTACATATGCATGTTGTTGCTTTAAAAATACAAAAGAAATTTAATTCTTTCTAAAGTAATAATGACATTGAAAATTATGTATTATTTGTTTCCTAAGTAGATTGGAGTGTTTGCAAAAAAATATGACTCATACTTTTCATCAAAAAGCTAATAAACACCAAAACCATCATGAACTTGAACAAGTGTTATGGCAGATTTTTTCATTTACTCCATACAAATCTTACCATATTTATCTGTTTTAGCCTTTCTTTGAATTTACTTGTAACTTGTTGTTGAAAGATGGCGGGCGAAGATGGCGGACGGACGTGTGTGCGTGTTTTTATTAATTTTATTATTGTTAATGGCTGGGGATATTGAAAAATGTCCAGGTCCATGGAAAGAACAAGATTTTACAATTGTGCACCAGAATATTCGAGGTTTGTCAAGTAAATTGGAATTATTAACTTACTTTATTAAAAATCATAACATCAAGATTTTTGGAGTAACAGAAACTTTGTTAAATGATTCTTTACCTACGTCGTTTATTAATATTTCTGGATATACATTTGAACGGAGAGACCGTGTTTCGCAGGGAGGAGGAGTTGGCGCTTACATTAGCAACAGCTTAAATTATGTTAGAAGACTCGATTTGGAAACTTATGATATCGAATGCATTTGGTTAGAAATATTTTCCGATTACACTAAGTCTTTTATTGTTGGTATACTTTATCGACCACCGAATACCTCAAAACACCTCAGTAAAAACTTTAACAATAATTTTCAAAAAACTTTAACAAAAATAAATAACGGAAACAAAGAACTCATAATACTGGGAGACATTAACTGTAATTATCTTATAAAAAATAACAATAAACCGTTGAAAGATTTACTATCATTAAATGGCCTTATACAAACCATCAAGGGACCAACAAGAATTACGGACACCACTGAGTCGCTTATTGACGTTATTTTGACAACAAAACCCGAGAATCTAATGGAAATTAAAATCGTTTCAACCGCGCTGAGTGATCATTATGCCATTGGGTGCAAAAGAAAACTTAATAACATTAAACAACAGTATGAAACAATAAAATGTAGAGATTATTCAAATTACAATTCTGGTGAATTATCTCGCGATTTGAGTAATGAAAACTGGGATTCAGTTTATGCTGAAAGAAATCCTAATAACGCCTGGGATACATTGAGAGATATTGTAAGTCGGAATTTCAACAAGCATGCCCCAAATATTACCAAAAAAGTCAAAGGTAAAAAATCACCATGGTTGACACGTGATATAAAATTGGAAATGAATTACCGAGACACGTTGAACAGAAAGTTTCGTAAATCAAGAACTTCCACTGACTTTGAAAAATTCAAGAGTCAAAGAAACAAAGTAAATAACCTTGTTAGAAAGGCTAGAAACGAACATAGTAGGACACTCCTGCAGGAAACGGCAAACGATCCTAAACGATTTTGGAAAACATTGAAAAGAATTTTTCCCTTAAAAGAAAAAATCTCAACAGTTAAATCTTTTATTATTGACGGCATAAGAAACTCAAATGCAAAATCTATCGCATCACGTTTTTGTTCTTACTTCTCTACCACCGTTTCGAAACTGAAAGCCAAGGCAATGCCACTGAAAAATTTCATCTGGGCAAAACCGAAGGAAAGTAATTTGAAAACAAGTACTACCTTTGAGTTCACTGAGGTCACAGTTAATGAAGTTTTCATGCATCTCAAGAAACTCAAACGTAGTAAGGCTTGTGGTTCTGACGATCTTCCACCAGGCATGTTGAAAGACAGCGCAAAACACTTAGCAAAGCCTCTTTGCCATGTCATCAATGCCTCACTAAGATCTGGTATAATACCGTCCGATTTCAAGCTGGGACAAGTGACGCCCATTCACAAATCAGGACGTAAAGATGACATGGACAATTATCGTCCAATTACCGTCTTGCCTGTTTGTTCGAAAATTCTGGAAAAATGTATTCACAACCAGTTATGTAAATTTCTAGAGCAGAATAAACTGTTATCTGAAACTCAATTTGGCTTTAGAAAGAAAAGAAACACGGAACTTGCTGCCACACTATTTCTTGACACAATAAGAAGGAATATAGACAATGGAGAGTTAACTGGTGCAATCTTCATAGATCTTAGCAAAGCCTTCGATTCGCTAAGTCACGCACAAATCATTGAAAGCCTGAAAAGTCATGGTGTTACAGGAATTGAAAAGGAACTTTTCACTGACTACCTCTTTGGTCGGAAGCAAACTGTCAAAATAAATAATGAAACATCTGAACCTGAGTCAGTAACCTGTGGTGTACCGCAGGGCTCGATCTTAGGTCCCCTTTTATTCTTAATTACCTTCAATGACATTGGCAGCGTCCTTTCAAACTGTAAAATACTGACATACGCTGATGACACTGTCATTTATGTTTCTGGTAAAACAAAAGATAGCATCGAAAAAATGTTGACTGATGACTTCAATCGTGTTGCAGACTGGCTCGAAATGAACGATCTTGTTATAAATATGAAAAAAGGGAAAACGGAATGCATGCTGTTTGGCACTACTCAACGTATCAAAAATAAGACCTTGGATATAGATTATCGGCATCAATCACTCTCTTTCACCAACTCCTACAAGTATCTTGGTGTAAAATTGAACCAAACTCTTTCACTATGTGAGCACATCGAGTCGACATACAAGAAAGTTAGAGGGAGATTATACTTGCTTCAGAGAATCAGACCTCAGTTAACCATCGAGACTGCATCAACAATTTACAAGACCATGTTGATACCAGTTTTCACGTATTGTTCAATCATTACATGTTATTCTACCAAGACGTATCAGCTAAAGTTGGAAAATTTAGAAAAGCGAGCAAATCGTATTATATTCAAGAAGAACGTGCCAAGAAAATCTAAACCAGCATCAATTAAAGATCTGTTAAGGAAACGTCTTTGCCTTCAGGTTTTCAAGTGTGTTCATGGTGACGTGTGTGAAACCTTTGTAAATTATTTCGAAAAAATGACAAACAACACAAGAAATAAAAATCATTTACTACGACTTCCTAAGATTAAGCTGGAATCAAGTAGAAAAAGTTTCTTTTTTAATGGTGCAAAAACTTTCAACGAGCTTCCTCTGAAAATACGTGCTTCGACATCAATAGAAGATTTTGTAAAATTATATGAAGAGTTTTTTTAATTTGTAAATATTAATTTTTACTAACACATTTTTAGTTATTATTTTAAGTTTTATTACTATTTTGGGGGGGCTGGGAAACAGGACACATGGAAGAACAGAAATTTTGTAATTATATATATTTTGTATATTTTACTAATTTTTGAATGGAAAAATCCTGTATAAATATTCGTTATAAATAAATAAATAAATAAATAAATAAATACACTGTGAATTTGAGGAAATTCTCGTTGTTTCTTTAAATATAGAGGATGAAATATGGGGAGAATAGAAATGGTAAGCTATACTGCTTGCAAAAAAAATTAAGATTATTGAAAGATTATTGACTTAAATATTTTAGGAGGAAGAACTTTTTATAGGTTTTCTAGGAGATTATAGGACTGCTGGCCACCCTGATAGAGGATATACTGTATGATACTCATACGGACCAATTTCAATAAACTACACATCTAATCATCTCCTGTGAAGAACGTGTAGTGTCCTCATTACTGAACAGAGCAGTCAATGTAGTAAAGAGAAATGAGAGAGGAGAAAATGATTGAAAAAAATGTATGCCTTACTTACAAACAAGTACTCGAAACAAAGCATTAAAAGAGTTGAAAGGAAATACTGTTTATATCGGAATAGTCAAATAACAGGTGAAGGAGCACAAAAGGGCTGTACGCAACAGCGATACAGATAAAAATGGGATTGCAGACCATAGCTGGAAGAATGATCACATTATAGACTGGGATACTGTAAAGATCATAGACTGTGAATCCGGTTGGACAGTGAGAAATGTGAAAGAAACCATAAATAGTATATAGACAGAAATACTTATTTCAATAGTATTTCCTATTAACTTCCAGAAATATGGTTACCCGCACTTAGGAAAGTGAACATTTGAAGTGCAAATTGGTTCAAGACAAAAGTAACAGAAAACAAACCTTTAGAAAAAAAATTTCAATCAATCTATTGTTTCTATCATCCAGGTCCGTGAAAGTTAATTTAATTGGTGTAATCTGATTAGTTAATTTTTAATTTCGATCCTTTCATTATTTCCACAACTAATAAAAAGCCAGCAGTCTGATTTCAAAGACAATGACTAAACATGTGGTATATTTTTAACGTTGAGAATTTTTTAAATACTTTCCATAAATCAGTTTCTCACCTTATAACACATTTGAATTTATATTTTTTTATATAAATATTCGTTATTGTATTACCCGACTGGTAGTCTTATGGTAGAGCGTTCGTTTCTAGTAAGAAAGGTCTTGATTTCAAACCCAGGCCGAGTCATGCCAGACTAAAAAAGTTTGAATTTATCCTTTCTTCTTAGCGTATAGCTTGAGGATGGGATTGATATCTCAGGCTGTTGTCTAGTTGAGCGATTGTTGTGCTTGCACAGCTTTCGTTGATTAAAAAGATAAATTATGAAGTAAACCAATGAAGTCACCTCCATGGGAAGTGGATAAATTAATAGCCTAATTTTTCAGAGGAGGGGTGACATCATGTCTTATCTCCATGATGACTACATGGTGTAAATAGTAACTCACATTTTGGAGGTTCATATGGATAGTCTTCGGTAAATTTTAATTGAAGTTTATATAAACCATTCTCCCAAGGTGTCTATAAGAAAAAGGAACATGTGTTACTATTGTATCAAGCTGAAATTCATTAACCACTAAAATCACAATGTGAAAAGACTACAGCCGCAGACCTGAATTAGTGGAAACAAGGGTCTAATTTTGAAAATCGCAACCACAAGCAATTGAAAAAGTCGTTTCTAGCTAAGTAACAAATACTCTGAACTTTTCAAAGTTCACTTAGCTTACAATCCTGCCAGAATAAAAATGCAGAGTAATAGCCAGGTCTTTAACATTAACCCTGGGCCATTTACGGACTCCTCAATGCTGGAGTCAATAACCCCCATCTGTAATTTATATATTAGACATGCAAATTACCACAAGTAAGAAACAAATTGGTCAAAAATATGCTGATGTCAGCTCATTTCTGCAACATTTCACTCAACTTGAGAAAAATGGTTGCCATGGCAACACATGGAAAAGTAACAAAATATCAAGGTGTTTAACAGGGGTTAAATCACTCTCCCAGCACGAGCAGGATTTTAAAGAGTATCGTACTTCTGTACCCTAAGGTAGGTTTCCATACGACTGCATTTTCAGCTCGAGCGTAGAAAGCTCGGGAGCATTTTTCTCTTCAGTTTGAACTTAATGGAAATCAATTTCCCGCTTGAGAGAAAAGATGTTCAGAATAAAATGCCTGCCGTAAACAGAAAAAACCTTTGGCTACGAAATTTAAAAATAATAACAACAATGTTTTTATGGCAGCGAATTAAAAGAAGACGTAACAGGAAACAACAACTAAGATGAGAAAACTTTTTCATGAAAAAGGGGAAAGTTATTATTTATTGTTAGTTTATGAATTTAACTTCCAATGCCCCCCCCCAACAAGCAGTTGATTTTTGTGGTTGTTAGGAAGATTTGAAAAGAATTTATGAATCCATAACTTTTGTTCACAAATTCAATGCTAACAGGTCTCTCTGCTGTACTTGACACTAAACACTTTTCTGAAAGGTGTTTTTATTTTGTGAATAAAGAAGTGCAGAAGAAATTGTTGTTTTTTCTAATATTTTTCTTGAATAAAACGGATTGCGCAATTGTTTACGTTTTCTTGAATTTCATTGGTTAAAAAGCTCTAGAGAAAAAATACGCGCTGAAAAAGTTGAATGAGTTCAACTTTTTGAGAGAAGCTCGGGAGCATCTTTTTACGTCGGGTCAGCGGTCATTCTACTTCTTTGCGCATGCTTGTGGGAAAAGCTCTTGAGCTTTTTCCGCTCGAGCGGAAAATGCAGTCGTATGGAAACCTACCTTTATAAGATGAAGAATAACGTTTTGTTTTTATTAATTTTTAGTTTATGTGGTATGATGGTAAAACGTTTGTTTTTTGCTCTTGAGAATTGTAACAAGAGCTTTAGAAAGTTGACTGGTCAAATATCCTGTACCAGGAGTTTATTTAGTAAATTATTTCTAAAAAAATTTCTTTCATCAACTCTTTTAAACTTGTTAGTTGAAAAAATATCCAAATAAAGTAAAGTCACCATCTTTAAGCCCTATTTCTTTTAGCATTTATTGCTGCAACTCATGATGTTTAATATAATATACCCATATTCCAATACATTAAAGCTGGTAGTGTTTTCTAAATTTTTTTATTAGTTGTTTAATAAATGTTGTTTGTAAGGGGTGGAAATTGACTCTTCTGAGCTTCTAAAACTGCCAAAATAAGAGTTTGCAGGCTAAAAATTCATTATGGGTCAAAAATATTAATATGCATAGCCAGATACTAAACCCTGCCTGTTGCGGGAATAAGCTAATAGAAAATGATTCCCTGATTTTCATGGAAATTGTGTCAAATTTTTGCGAGAAGAATGCCTTAATGGAATGTCCTTTATATTAAAAAACAAACAAACAGTTTTAAGCTAAGATTTGAGTACTTATAAAGAGAGACTAATAGAAAATGATTTCCTAATTTTCACAGATATTTGTCAAAATTTTTGTCAATTTATCTGAGAAAGGAATTGAATATAATGAATTACCAACCTTGGGCCTTCCTGGGATAGCTAAAAATAAAAATGAAAGTGTTATCAGTAATACAACTACATTTAATTATTCCCTTTCCCTTCTATAATTTAGGCTAAAGTTTGTTCATAATTAAATACAAACCTTGCCACCGCCACAGCCATCACCATCACCACCACATCCATTATCATTTGATTGATTTACATAATCACAGATCAACTTTTACAAACAATCAATAAAAACAACAGTACCTTACCGCAATTCCAAAGTAGTAGATTTTCTGCATTATCTTTTTGTGATGGTTTTGCTCCAAATCCCTGTATGAAAATATGACTCAAATTAAACACTGATATTATGTTGCGTCTAAAAAGACCAACTGGGAAAGTTGCTATAGGTTTGAGGTCTGGAAGTTACAAAACAAGTTGCTAGTTTTCTGACAAGTTAAAGAGTTAGATGAGTAGCAACTGGGTTGCTTATAAAATATGTTTGTAAATTGTTGCTGTTTAATTTGCTATTCCCAAACAGTCTGGGCGTGACAAATATAACTGTGTTCCAGACAGGTTTGGAAAATTGTTATGGCTATACTTTAGCCTTGATAACTTAAAAACAAAGTAAACTTTTTGTACCTAAAGGCTGGTAAATGAGCTACATTTTGATGAAGTTTTGCACCTCTGCTATAAAACTCAATCCAAAATGACAAAAGCAAGTTATATGACTTAAGCGCCTCAGTCCTCATTGGTTATGTTGGTTCATTGGTTTGTTGGCGTAAGTTGATTCGTTAGCTATTCTGGCTATGTTGATACTTAAAATAAGTGTCCTAACTTGCAGAAACGCTGCTAAAGCAATGGGAGCTTTCAGGCGAGTTCAGCGTTTTGAAAATAATTCAACATTTTGCCTGAAAAAGCATGCATCTAATTTTAAAATTTGAAAGCATATAAGTGGAAGTAAAGCACCAACGTTGTATCCTGGAACCCTATGGGATTATAAGGTAAAAAACACACAGAATATATGTTAACATTTATTTTGTCTATCACAGAGAAATACATAGGCCAAAAATGCCTTTTCTAGTGGCAGGACTGTGTATAACATCATGGCATCAAGCTAAAGCATACAGAAATTGCTAAAAAGAAGAGGCACCAGTATTAAATCCTAGACCTTGCATTGCGTATACCTTACTTGCTTACCTGTAGGGTAGCAATCAACTTCACTCACTGTGATTGTTGTTGCAATTATCCCTTGTAATGCAACCAAAATTACTGTAAACTCCAACCTCATTCCCTGGATTTTTGGTCTCTTTTGGTAAGGATTATTAGGGAGTAGATTGGTGAAGAGATAAAACAATAAGTATATGTTGATATATTTTTAATATAATATGTACTATATAATTGCACTCATAACTCTGCTTCATTTGATTTGTCTCACTTCTATATCCTACTCTATCAATCGTTACGAGTTTTATTAAATTTATATACTTTCTATGATTTTATTTTTTTAATATTTACTTTACTGACATTATTGTAATTACAAGCCTATATCAATAAGAAAATAAATCGCTCTCCCAAGGTTACAATAATTTAGACTGGGCGAGCAATCTGAATAAATAGAATAAGTTTATAAACGCATATTTTATTACAAAATCTTTTTTATCTATCTTATCTTACTATTTTTTACCTTTTTTTATATATTTTGGTTATTTTTCTACAAATAATAAGAAAGAAAGCATTGATTTCCATGTGAGATGAATTGATATTGCTCAGCCAGAAAACCTTTTTGTGGAATTGGGGGAGCAATTAATGGCTCAGCTAGTTTCTCATTTCCCAGAATTGGGCGAGCCTTTGCGTGAGCAAGAGCAATGGCTCCCCCCCTTATTGATAGGCCTGTAATTATTTAGAGCTGACCCTAGAGGTTGTATAACCAATTGTCAGAATACACCTATAACCTATATATGTTTATTTAAGGCAATTAATAACATGGAAATTGTATAATAAATCTCATCATTGCCTAATACTGTTAATATTATTATATCATCACGGTTTTTCTCCCCCACTTTTTCCTAATTGATGTGTATAGTGTTGATCTTCTATCTAGGCGATTACTAATAAGAATCACTTGGTGGTGGGGTTTTAATTGTGTTGAACCAGTATCATTGGTAATTCGTTGTGTTTAGTTAAAGTGGTGTTCCATAGTGTTGAGTTGAATCAATCACACTAATTTAGCGTTGCATTATACACAGGAAAGAACTATTGCGAAGATAACCTACAGGTTAGTCTTATATATATATATTCCCAATTAACAATGGTAGCAGAGGAATAAAAGTGAAATGTCAAAAAGTTGGGTCCCCCTACCATCATTAGACAAAGAGACGAGTTACAAAGATTGGAAAAAAGAAGTGCAAATATGGCAAGCACTGACAGAATTAAAGGCAGAAAAACAAGGGCCAGCTATATTCATGGGCTTAAAAGGGAAAGCTAAAGAATCAGTTCTAGAATTAGACATTGAACAGATAAGTGCAGCAACTGGAGTAAAAGCCATTACTGACAGATTGGACAAAATATATTTAAAAGATGAGAATCAAACTGCTTACCTAGCTTATGAAGCCTTTGAAAGATTTAAGCGACCGCCTGAGATGAGTATGAATGACCATCTTATAGAGTTTGAACGGTTATACCATAAGATCCAAGGAAATCATATGGTACTTCCTGATGGAGTGTTGGCATATAGAGTTCTACAAAGTGCCAACCTTACACCAGAGCAGCAACAGTTAGCAAGAGCAACTTTAAATGAATTACAGTATGATGCAATGGTACGGCAGTTAAAGAAAACATTTGGGGATACTGTGGCCTCATTAGGAACAAATACTGAAGTAAAGATAGAACCAGTTCTTCAGGCAAGTGCAGATACAATTAAGCAAAATTACTTCACTCAAAGAGGGGGATATGAACGCTCAAGGTTTAGAAGAGGAAGACCTGCAGCTGCTTCAAATCAGAGATATGCAGGAAGAAAAACCAGACCCAACAATTAGAAGAATGAATCCACCCGATCAATCTGGAAGTCCATCAAGATGCAATATTTGCCAATCTATATATCACTGGGCTTCAAACTGTCCACACTCTTATGAGAACCAGGAACCTGAGGATGTTAGAGAAGATGAAATGCAATCTCTGGTCGGTGAAACCCTGTCACGTGCAGTTTTAGACTGTGGTTGCACAAAGACTGTTTGTGGTAATACTTGGTATTAATGTTTTATTGATAATCTTGAAAATGATAGATTGCCCAAAGAGCAACCGAGCCAAATAAGATTTAAATTTGGAGATAGTGAAGCAGTTTGTTCTATGAAAAGAGTGTTCTTACCTGTAATTATTGGCTCAAAAGAAGTTTATCTGGAGACAGAAATTGTCCTAAACGAAATTCCTTTGTTACTGAGTCAAGCTTCCATGAAAAAAAGCAGAGGCAGTTTTAGATTTTAGCAACGATTCGGTTACAATGTTTGGAGAATACCATCCTTTAAAATTTACCACTACAGGTCACTATTGCATACCTTTGAACAACAACATAATAGAGATGGATGGAAAGAGACATGACCACTTGTTACCCCAGGTTGCCTTTGTTTGTGGAAGTACAAAATCAAGAAAAAGTAAGATTATCAAACTTCATCGTCAATTTTGCCATTCAAGTGCTGAAAAATTAAAATCTCTCATCAAAGCATCTAATTCCTTCTTAAATGACCGAAGTGAAGTTATGAAAGTCATCGATGAAGTATCAAACTCTTGTGAAGTGTGCATCAAATACAGTGTTGGCTTACCAATGTCATCAGATTTAACCAGTGTGTGGCTCTAGATCTTGTGCAACTTTCGCAATCATTATGGTTTATCCATATCATAGATGTTTTTACCAGATTTTCATCAGCAAAATTGACAAAGACGAAAGACAAAGATGTAATAACAGATATTATTTTTGAAATTTGGTTAGCCCGATTTGGTCAAGCAAGGAAGTTTCTAGCTGATAATGGTGGAGAATTTGTTAACAAAGTGTATGAAGAAATGTGTGAGCAGTTTAACATAGAGTTTTCAACAACTGCAGCTGAAAGTCCTTGGTCAAATGGACTATGTGAATGCCACAATGGTATGATTAAGGAAATGCTGAAAAAAATTATTGAAGACACAAAATGTACACACAATCGCGCACTATTTTGGGCTATAAGTGCAAAGAATTCTTTATCAAACAACAAGGGATTCTCACCAAATCAACTTGTTTATGGTAAAAATCACGACTATCCCTGCATCCTCACTGATCATTTGCCAGCTATGAATGACACAGTTTCATGCAAAAACGTAGCCCATATCCTTGCTGTAATGCATGCATCACGAAGAGCCTTTATAGCAGCAGAGTCTTCTAAGCGTATACGAAGAGCATTGAGGCATAATGTTCAGTGTTACAATGATGAGCGATATATCAATGGAGATAGAGTTTTCTATTAGAGAAAAGACAGTGAAAAGTGGCATGGACCAGGCACTGTAATTGGACAGGAGAATAAGCAAGTCCTTGTAAAACATGGTGGAAGTTATGTTAGAGTACACATGTGTCTCTTGCAGAAGTTGGACCAAGTTTTGCATTCACAAAAACCTTTACAAGACACGGAAAGGAGTACTGAAGTGACAACTACACAAGTGAACAATTGCATTCCGCTAGAATGCGATGATGTTTTTGGTGAATATGTTGGTGAAGATGATTTTGACAGTAACAATACAGAAGAACCAGAAAATGAGAAAACAACAAATTTACAAACAACAAAAGAAACAACATCAGACGGTGCCTCAATGAATGAAACAACAACACACAAGATATCAACAAATGAAATCACAACCAATGGAAATGTTAGCAATTCGTAACAGTCCAAGGAATACCAAAGTTGAAGACAAAAATCATTTACAAGCTAACTCCCGACAGTGAATGGACAAGGGGATTAGTCCACAGCAGAGCAGGAAAAGTGAGCAGAAAAGGAAAAGAAGGCAGACAGTATGGTAGCTGTTTAAATGTCCAAAATGAAGACACAGGTGAAATAAATTGGTTAGATTTCAAAAGATGTGTGAGTGACTGGCAACCTGTTGTTGAGACAAACGAAACTGAAGAAGTACTATTATCGACTCAAGCAACTGTTACGGATGAGGTCCTAAATGCAAAGTATAAAGAATTAGCCAATTGGGAAGACAACAAAGTTTTCTCCACCATAGAAGATAAGGGTCAATCTGCAATATCCACAAGATGGGTGGTCACAACAAAGAATATAGAGGGATACAAAAACAGTTAAAGCTCGTTTGGTCATAAGAGGTTTCGAAGAAGAAGAGGTCAAAAATCTGACTAAAGACTCCCCAACTTTTTCAAAAGAAAGTCTTCGCATTGTACTTACAATGTTAGCAACCTATGAATGGGAATGTCACACCTTAGATGTCAAGACGGCATTTCTTCAAGGCAACCAGATTGACAGAGAGGTTATCATAAAGCCCCCAAAGGAAGCAAATACAACAGGTGTGTTTTGGAAACTAAATAAAGTTGTATACGGCCTTGCTGATGCTTCAAGAGCTTGGTATCTATGTGTGAAGGAAGAGCTAATCGGCTTGGGGTTGAGAATGTCTTTATTTGATGAAGCATTATTTTATTGGATTCAAGATGACTGCTGCCAAGGACTGATTGTAATACATGTTGATGATTTTCTATGGGGAGGATCCCATGATTTTCAAGTGAAGGTAATTTCGCCTATCAGAGAAACTTTTCTCATTGGATCTGAAGATTACTCCAATTTCAAATATGTTGGTGTCAATATACAACAATCTAATGGTTCTATTAACTATGACCAAAAGAACTATGTGGCAGGTATGGAACTGGTCAAGATTCAAAACACAACAGACAGACATCGACAACTATCACATGAAGAACAATCAAACTTCTGATGCATATGTGGGCAACTAAACTGGATGTCATCGCAATCAAGGCCTGACATTTGATGTGTGCCAGCTAAGGACAAAACTAAACTGTGCAGTAGTTGATGATGTCATGAGAGCGAATAAAGTGGTAAAGAAGTTGAAATTGGATCCCAACATTTCCTTGAAATTTTGGAAGCTTAAGCTTCCATTACAACTGATCTTATATTCTGATGCTTCATTTGGGAACCTTCAAGATGGCAGCTCTCAAAGTGGAATTTTTATTTTCCTGAAAGGTGTTGAGAATCTTATGGCACCTATCACATGGCAGTCTAAAAAGATTAAGAGAGTTGCGCGTAGCACTCTTGCTGCTGAGACACTAGCTCTTGTTAATGGTATTGATACATGCATATGGGTGAAGAATGTGATAAATGAAGTGTTGAATACTAATCTAGAAGGCATCTTATGTCATACAGATAACAAATCATTGTTCGAAGCTGCCCATTCAACAAAGTCTTTGGAAGACAAACGGTTAAGGGTTGATATGGCTTCCCTTAGACAGAGTAACAATCAGAAAGAGATTGAATTGAAGTGGATTTCTACCAAACATCAGTTAGCAGACGTGTTAACAAAACAAGGAGCAAATAGCACACTCTTAATGAATGTGCTACAGAGGGGTCATGAAGAATAATAGTGACCAATTAAATGTTGAGTTATGAAAATTTGAATATTGTGTTCAAAAATTAATTTTTTTTTGAGTTTTTATCTTTTAGAATTTTTATGTTTAAATTCCACACAAGTAATCACACGAAGAAAGAGAGATACATTCGTTGTGTTTAGTTAAAGTGGTGTTCCATAGTGTTGAGTTGAATCAATCACCCTAATTTAGCGTTGCGTTATACACAGGAAAGAACTATTGCGAAGATAACCTACAGGTTAGTCTTATATACATATTCCCAATTAACATATAGTTGATTTTGTATCTTGAAGGCTCAAGTTCTTTTTAAGAACTGACCACAGTGATTATTTTATTTTATTCGTTCAAACAGCTGCTTTTTTCCCCTTTTTATTCATAAACTCCTTTTGGTCCTTTAACATTCTAACATGCTCCTCAGATGTTAACACATAAACTACTTTGTAACTACTCTGGAATTTTTTTCTTCAGGTTTGTGTGGCAACAAGTAAAAGATGTCAGCTAAGTGCTTTAGTACAACGTTTGCTGTCACAAGTTTGTACTGGCATTAGCAGACAAGCAGTCAAAATTGAAGGGAGTGTAGTTATATCACATTGTGGTGCAAATAAACTACCTGCTTGTTAAATTAGTTAGTGTTGTTGGCATTGCCGTTGGTTAATATTCCATAGTCAGCATTCTAAACTTATTTATTGTGTTTCGGTTAAAAGGACAAATCCCATATCTCCAGAAGACATTGTTTATTAAGTTGATTGTCATTGTTTTATCTTCTTGATAATGATAATGTTAATGTGACACCCCAGGATACTGAGATAATGTCTACTGAGTCTCTGACAAAAACAATATGCTCTAATAGCACTACAAAAAACTGGCACTTTAAGTCCCCCATATTTTATGACAAAACAGGCACTTTAAGCTTTAGAAAGTGCCCGTACTGTCCCTTTAAAGGAAAACCAAGGTACAAAATGATGTTTGACTTATATTATAGAGCCTAAAAAGTTGGTTAACAATTTTTTAAAAAGCTGAATGCAAACTGACATGCAAATCCAAGTTATGGGGTGATCAGCAAAAAATTGAGAGGCCTGGGAGGAGCAAACAAGTTTCATTTTGGCTAAGAATTTTTTGTTAATCAATTCACCTAATTATAATATCTATGCATTGGTAAAGTTTAAATACACATCCCTAAACAGGTCTAAAATTACTAATGACAGAAAATGTCAAAATTTTCTTATTACTTAAATATGACATCAGAATTTTTGCAGCATTATTAAACCTGGCATTCCTTAAACGATCATGAGAGTGAAAAGATTACTCTAAGCACTTTCACCCTAAAGCACCTGTATCTCTTGTACGCTATTCAAGTAGATTATTTTGCAAAATAACTGCATTTGTTGAGATCCAGAAGTTGTAATATTTCGTTCAAATAACAAATATCATGTCAGTTTCTCTCATATCTTTTTCGGTGTTACATTTTCTGCTTCTTTCTTGCGTGTGTGATTGCACAAGTCCTATGGACTATGTGCAATTCTAACGCAACAAATAATTGCAAGCAAAAACATTAAAAATTACCTTGGTAATTACTTCGGCCAATGCGTTAAGTGCCATCATGAATTACCAAGGCTGGCTATAGATAACACAAGTTATCTACAGATAACTCTATGTGAGAAAGGGATTACATACACGTCATACACATGTAGTTTTGATGTTCTGCCCTATCTTGGAATGCACCCTGTCTTAAGACTGGCCTGGCCAATCTTCGGACATTGACAAATAGGTGGCTAGTCTTAAGACTTGATCGCCTTATCTATGGACGCACATGTCCAATCTTACTTACTTTTTAAATACGGACTGTATATTCTGCTGGTACCGTCCAATTAATTCGGTTTGTTATTCTACCAGTGCTGGCAGAATACCACAAAATATCATGCGCGACACGAATGATTCGCAATCCAATCTTGACCACTACGATAGAAAAAATGGTAACAAAGAACTCCGCGTTAGTCGCGATGTATAAAAAAATAACGATGCTATCATGATCGTCACCAGTAACCCTTATTGTCGCGATGGATCGTGAATAACATTAAAAATATTAAACAATAGATGCTTATAATCTTGTGTTTTTTTTTTACATTTAAAAATTCTTTTGCATCTTGTAATATATTTTTATTGGAAATTGGATTTTAGAAATAAGGTGACTCCAACGTAATTAGTTGTTTTACGGGAAAAGTCGATAATAGCTGAGTCGGTCGGCGAAATTTTATCGAGAATGGATGTATGTCAGAACAACAAAAAAATAATAAAAAATAACAACGGAGGAGGGTGTTATGACAAGCATGTTTTTCTATGTATTTTCGCATAACGAACGCAGTTTATATTTTTTAGTTACAAAGAAAAAATAATAATAATTTGTAATTAACTAGCACTCAAGGTGAAAAGATAAAAATACTTGCATGCTCACAAATGTTTTTTTTAAATGTTGGCAGCAAGAATTTTCTTTTGTTGTTTTGAAAGTTATACAGCAAGAATTCTTCTTCTGCTGTTTTGAAAGTTATACAAAATACACTTGCGTTGTTTTGAAAGTTATACAGCAAGTTATACTTGAGCCGTTTCGAAATTTATACAGCAATTTATTCTTCTCCCACTTAAAATAATAATAAAAAAAAGTTATTTTGATAAAAAAGTTTAGTGTTCTTTCAATGTTTTTTGCGCAGTCTTATAAGAAAATATAATTTAAGTGCAAAATCTTTTTACGGACTATAATTTAATTCACCATATTTAAAGTCTTTTGCGGTATTAAAATTATTTATTTAAATTCATAATGGAGGAGGGTGTTACAACAAACGTATTCTACCTTGTTTTTATTAATTTTTTCCTAAATGGTATCGACTAAAAGTCTTGCAGTATTAGATTTTAGCAAACGTAATTTTAAACATATATAATAATCATAACGAAGGACGGTGTAACAACAATAATAATATTTTTTTCACGAGATGGGATAAGAAAATATTTGTTTGTTTTCCTTTTTTTTTTCTTTAAAACTTTTTTGCCTGATATTATTATTTTTTTGTTTTCATGAAAATTAGAGAGAATTAAGTCGTCTAAACAAGAAAGAAGCTTTACGACGGCGAAAATATTTTTCATTTAAAAAAACAACAAAAAAGCAATTATTTATATTTAATGGCGTTATTCTCTCAAACATTAATTAGGTGATTATTATAATGTTTAAAGATGGATCGCGAAAAACATAATGCATCGTGAAAGTCGATCCCACAATGGATCGCAACTTTCATGATGCTAAAAAAATTTACTATCACGACAGCATCGCGACGCGCACGATACGCCGTCCACGATGTCAGGTTTCCTGATTCCAGTACTGTATACTTTAGGAAATTTGAGTGTACCTAACTAGCTAACTGGCTAGAAAAGCTTGGATAAAAGTTTGGATTTTTTTTACATGTATTTTTAAAAAAATAGTAGTTATAGCTAGATTTTAAAACCTTATTAAAAACTTATACCATTAATGTATCTATGACCTATAGGAAAGATGGGGCATAAACTTCAATGAAAAACACATGTGTGTGTTTTTCATTGAAGTTTATGTATGACTTTTGGGATACTACCAAACTCACCATGCAATTCTTGTTGATTGACTGTGTTTTCTGACTTAGTAAATTCCCCTAGGGTTGTTATAAGATAAAACATGCTGCTTCACTACAATCATAAAGCAGGTCATTTTGTGAGAATTTAGGTAGGCGGTGTGCACACCGGATCGCATGCCTCTCACAAAAAAGTAATTGTATTCTAATTTTAGTGTTACTATTTTGCCTACTGCACAATAACTTTTTTTTATAAGAACCAGTAAAATCTGACCTTGCTGTATTTTAAGCCTTTTTTAGCCTGATTTGTTCTTATTTTGTTCTTAATAGTAAGAACACAACTTTTAATTCAGCCTTATTTTGTTCTTACATATGGATGTTTTTTAAATTTCGAATATAATTTTATTTTATCTATAATTTTATTCATAAACAACCAGAGGAGAAAGGTTGCAAGCAATCGTGGGTTAGTCGGTGGAGCGTTATCTCATGTCCTGGACCCGAGGTTGTGAACTTTAAACATTCAAACAACCTTTGTGTTACCTCCTGGAAAAAATTGACAGGGCATATAATTAAATATATAACTCACCATCGACAGTTTGAGGCAAATCATTATGCTGCTGTTTATTTCTTTATAGTGTAAATTATAACTGGCACCCACATAAAGTGTATCGGTCAATTTATCTCTGGTTGTTCAGGCCTTGCCATAAGTCGCGAGCAATTGCTCGCGCTTGCGTAAATTATGCCCTGCCAAAGTGGACAAAAGTCAAAATAAAGTCAGAATCCATATAAATTAAGTCAAAATCTATATGTAAAGTCGAATTCTTATATATAAAGTCAAAATTATGAGTTAAATTCTAATATATAAAGTCAAAATTATATATATACATTCCCATACATATACATTATATATATATACATTCCCGAAATGTATATATTTTATCGCAAAACACATATATTATAAAAGTCCAGACAAGTATATATAAGTTCAAAAAAAGTTTTATATATAAAGTGTCACTCACGAAAATAAAATTATATAACCATGGACAGCCCTTCAAAGATTAAACCTCAAAGAAAAAACGTGCTTAGAAGAAAAAGAAGATGGCGGAGGAGGTACGACGCATGGAACTTGATCCGCTTGTGGAGCAAATTTTAGCACACCCTTCTTTCAGGGAAAGTGTTTCAAGACTTTCAGCCTCTCCTATGCCACAACGAACAACAAGAATATCGTATAATACGCCTCAAGAGGAACTGTCCAGTCTGTACAGGAGAAGAGCTGCAAGCAGTGACAGGGAAACATACCATCATCATCATCATGCTGTTGATGAGAACACCACCACTACCTCTGTCACAACGACACCAGGGGCTGTTGGAGAAGTCATGGGTAGTCTCAGCACTCATAATCTGGGAAATGTAAATTCACCATCAAGATTTTGAAGGGGGCATACATTTTACCCTAAGTCAACAAAGAAGAACACTAAAAAATATCAGAAAAAGTCATCCGCAGCTGGTAGTGGTGGTAGGAGTCGCAATAGTGCAAAATTTATCACAAAAGAAGTGGTATTACTACCCGATAATAACGAAACGAAAATTATTCGAGGTGAGAGAAAAGCATTACTTATGGAGCAAGGTTTTATTCGTAGTGAATTGGAGCTTGATAAAAGTTGGAATGAACGTGAAGTTCATGAATTTTTGAAATCCTCATTCAAGGCTAAACTTGACCTGTTAGACGATCCAAAGTAAGTATAGAGCTTTGCATTTTAGTGTCACAATATTATTGGCAGTGGGTAATTCTCTGCAATTACCATGCCTCAATGAGGGGCAAATGCTTGATGGAGCCAGAATTTCCAGATTATTTTCTCAAAAGATCATATGGCTAAGACCCAGTTGTGAAATACCATTTGAAAGTGTAAGGAAACAACCCTTGATAACAGATATGCTGGAACAACAACAGGTATATCAGTTACTTCTATAAAGGTATTTTAGGGGAGAAGAAGGTTGTAATGGCGGCCAAGCCGGGAAGGAATTTAAAATTTCAAAAGGGTTTGATCAACTTTTACAGGAAAATATTTGCTTAATGTTAATCAAGTTTTTCTTCTTAATCAGATGAATTCAACTTGTAAAAATACTTTGGGATCCCTTTAATGATTATAACTAGAAATGGCTGCCAGTTTGAAGCTAAAGTGATCTTTGTCAATCTCTCAGAAAGAGTGACTCTTTTGTCATCAGAGCTGTACAAATCATTTGCATTTTTTTAGCAAGGAATATCAGATGTTGAATCGTTGCCTGATCTTGAGCCTGGAGATGATATTTTCATGAACAGTTGGTATGTATGTACACTTAGGTTTATTTGGAACATAAGAGTACAATACATCTTTTATTAACATTTTTTTACGGAAATAAATGCCCAGATTGCAGCAGGCATATCACATGATTTCTTTCATTTTCAGCTTTGGTAATAGCTTGAATGCCTCTTCTGGTACTAGTGATACTCATACTGACAATCAAGTTCCTTCTTCGTCCACTTCCACTGTGACCAACCGTGTACATGACTCCAGAATCTGGTCGAAGATCTGCTCGACCAGCAAGCAACAGAATTGAAAGTTCCAACATCATTACAAGAAGCATTGGAAACTTTAAAAAAAAGTTTGACGTCTGAATTTAAAACATTTAAAGTTGAGCCTGAGGACATTTTGGGTGATACCTTTGCATATTATAAGGATTCTGAATTTGAAGCATCAGTACAACTGAGAATCCGCTACAAATTGCAACCAGCAGTAGATACTGGTGGTGTATCTAGGCAGTTTTTCACTGACGTTTTCAATCAACTTTTAATTGGTGGAAGTGGTATACCAGCATTATTTGAAGGTCCGACTGGTCGAAAAATGCCAATTCAGAATGCTGCAATAACCATTTCTGGTATCATGAACTTGGTTGGAAAGATAATATCCCATTCTATTGTTTTAACTGGGATCGGTCCAGCATTTTTCTCACCTACTGTGTACAAATACATATGTAGTGGAGATTTAAACTCAACCATACCATTGATATCAGTGGAGGATACGACTACCCGAACAAGGCATTATATAGATTTAGTAAGACTGTTTGTTTGTACTACTATTGTTTTTACATATACAAAAAATGAACGTGTTTATGAATATCAGAATCTTACTTACTGAATTTGAATCTACTGTATTGTTTTCAGAATTTTGTCAGTGATATGAGCAGTTTGGTGTTTCCCAAATGCACGATGATATATTTTTTCTTTCAAGCTGAACCAAATCAATGATGGGAATTTCAGTGATATTACATCTGATGATGGCTTTATGGAATTATTAAATGAAACTGGAACAACCGAAATACTTGATGTATGTATCTGTATCTCCTGATAAAATAATCTCATAATAAAATTTGAGTTTTCCAATCTCATCACAATAATTAATAAAAGTACTTGCCAAATTTAGAGAATAGTTGGTCTGAAAATGTGAAAGTCTTAAGAAATCTTAAGAAATTTTTGCGGTGTGGCCCTAATCCTCAAAAATTTCTTCCGCACATATTTCTTCCGCAAACAATTTCTTTCCTTCTTAAGGTAAATGTTTTTTCCATAGATTAAAACAAAGGAAAGCATCATAGAGAGTATTCTATTCCATGATGTAATTGGGAAAAGAACGCTCGTTCTAGACCAAATTCGATCTGGTTTGAAAACTTTGAATGTTCTACAGATGGTTTCAAAGTGTGAAGATTTGTTTTGTCATTTGTTTGTTGGAACGGAGATTACAACGCCTACAGAAATATTAAACTACCTCCGTTTCAAAAATGAAAATTCGGAAGTAGCTGTGTACTTGCGACGCTATCTAGCAGATGCAACTCCGAATACGTTGAAAGATTTCTTAGCTTTTTCCACAGGATCGAAAATGAAATTGTCAAGAACACTGACGGTATCGGAGCAGCCCTCTGATGGAGTATTCGCGCATACGTGCATGTACAAACTTGTGTTACCTTCAAGTTTTGAATCTTATGAGAGTTTCTGTGATGTTATCAATGCTTCATTGGGAAAAGGATCATCGAAAAGTTTTATATGTGTATAAAAAAGGTGTTTACTGATCTGACATTTCCACCCTTTAATGGATTTTTAATAATAAAAGGCTCTGATGACATTTGCCTATATGCCTTGGAAATACTTAAACAGCACGCGTTTATACGGTTTATGTATACCTTACTGTGATATATTAATTTCTATTATGTTCACAAAGATTTTTTTCATTTAAAAAAACAAACAACGAAATGTGCGTTTATCCCCGTGAAGTGAAAGCGTTTTAATTGAAGGACTGGGAAAAGTAGATAAAGTCGAAGCTCTAAAGCTTTTATTTCCGTACTTTCATCATTGTTTCCATTTTTTACACAAAAAGTTATCACTACACAATGTCGTTCCCAGGCCTCCAGAGATATTAGTGTTCCAATAACAAAACATCCAAAAGCCCTGGGAACGAGGTTGTTCACTGATCTTTATGTACAAAACTTCAGTTGCCCTCGCCTATGCCTATGCAGCAACTATCGTTGGCATGTCCTTGTGCATATTCGACAGTTTGTAGATAGTTGTTGATACCTTCATTTGCGTCATCGTGTAATGAATTGACCAGAGTTCCTAAAATCACTGAATGATGATGACATAAAAGAGACAGTATCTCTGGAATTTCCACATCGTTGTCGGAATTTATCTCTGGCAGAGGGGCAGTCTCGTCTATGCCATAGTCATGCAAACTTTGCACTTGGGCGGCTTCTAGAGACAATGGATCATTTTCGATCACTCTTATCATACCTTCGTGCCATAATTGACGAGGCGATTTATTGTGTGCACTTGACATTGGGTGGAAAGCCCAATCCCTGACCAACTCATTCAAAGCTTGGTTTATACGGTCTGTATATACGTAGTGTAACGAAAAAAGATGTACTTCATTCAAAGGATCAAGAAATCCTTGTCTTTCCAGAAAGTAAAAAATATTTTGAAAGTGGCGAACGACATTGCGTTTAACCTCACCCCATAGTTGCTCAATCCTTTGATTGTGAACAGACAATCCACATATCATACTTCCACGATTTAGTCCCCTCTCTGGACAGCTTAACATGAAACGTGCAATTTCAACATTCTCTGTGCCAAAATCAGCACGTATGCGTGATGGTAATCCATGTTTTCGAATAGCTTCCTCGAACAATTTAAACACAGTGTCTGCTCGGTTGTTTGTGCTACATTTAAGGTATGTTATCATTCTGCTATAACCGTCCATTCCACTGTGAATTACGAAGCGCCATCGTATGAGCTTATGATGTCCGTCAACATGCCTAAAAGTGAAATTTATTCATTCATTCAGTAGTCGGTCAAGTAACAGGGGAGATATAAAATTGACTTAAATGTGCTCACCACAGCGAATTAGGAGCTTTCACATGATATGCTCTTCGTACAATGCTGATGGTTCTACGTAATGCTCGACTCACCGGATCAACTGCAACAATAGCTTCTCTAATTCGTGCGCGTTGTACGTTGATGTTCCTAGATCTACAAGCTCCTATCACATATGATTCCCCTGCATTCGGTAAAGTATTGAGTACTTCTTGAACAATACTTTCGAGATTGTCCTGGCTAATTTTGGTGTAAAACTGGCGTTCTCCACACCTTTCCGAAATGCTCATTCCAAATTCAACTCTTCTTCTGGATATAGTTTTACTAGAGACACCTATGATTTCAGCCACTTTGCTCCATGAACGATGGATTGAAAACAGACGTTCCAACTCATTTTTCCCCACAATTTTTCGTGGTCTCCCATTAGCTCCTGTATTCTCACTAGGGCAGCTACTTCTAGCAACTGCTGGTGTCGGATCATGATTACTTACTTGTAGGTCGAATTGGTTTTTAAGGGTTTGAATCTCAAAAACAATTTGATCTAAATTAATAACAATGTCTTGTACCTCTTACATTTCCTTCCTCGAAACGATTTCTTATCACCTGCAGTGTTGTAAGATATTCATCTGTCCGTCGGTACCAATACTCACATGCGTTGAGATCACTTGAAAACAGCTGTCGTCTTGCAAGACGAATTTGGGAAGGTAAATTTCGTAAGAACTCTTCGATCATAATTTGATCCACCATCTTGCATAGCACATGTTTATGACCCTGCACACAGTGACCTGCGTTGGTTTCCATTCCCCCTCCCTTTTTATCTGTTAAAAGTTATCGTTAGTTTGACTTTAATGTTTTGACTTTACACGGGACAATATAAGACATTGCATATAAAAATTAGCCTTGTATATATATTACATATAATAATTTAGGACTTCATATATATTACAGTTTTAGTTTTGACTTTATATATATATAATAAAGTGACTTTATATAAAGAAGATTTGATGTATATAAATTATTACACTTTATGTATTACATATGTGTATTTTGACTTTACATAAAAGAATTTGATTATATATATGGAATTTGACTTTATATATATATATATTGACTTTATATATATTATGTATTGACTTTTGTCCACTTTGGCTTGGGATAGTAAATGCTTGTTACCCGAGCATTCTATTGCTCGCGTAAATATTAACATTTTGAGATAAGTGTAAACGTTTTTCTCAAGAATTGATTGGTCTTTTAAGTGAAACTGAAAAGATATTTGGTGTGATTATCTTCCACCCATCGTGCAACAGTTCATTCGCCATTTTATAGAACGCGTGCGATACAGGCATTAAGGTTAATCTTTGTTGCGCATTCATTTTGCAGTAGAAAAGTGGGGGACGTTTTTAATCGTGAACCCCAAACACGATGATTGAGCGTCTACTGGTATAGCGACTCTCTCAATCTTAACTTCCTTTTCTACATGTCCGAAATAGTATGGATGACTATACTGTCGTTTTCATAAATTTAATGTTTATTTTTCAGGTCATCACAAGCAAATAGGAAAAATTATGCTTCGTTTTCAAATTAAAAAAAAACTTTATCCGCGTGGTTTAAATGAAACTACTAAATAAAATCTCTTTTTAAAAGGTACACGTCAGGTACATAAAATTTATACAGAAAAAAAAATTATACCGCACGTGGGTTTCGTTTTTAAAATTGTTTGAATAACAGTTGCGGCATAAAGAAAATAACCCATTAAATTTGGACCTGCTGTAGTTTCCAATTGTTTCGTCAAATGAAGAAATTATCTACAATTAAATCCATGATAAATTGTCTGTTCCGCCTGTAAGTGCAGTTTTGCAGACTTGCATCATCCATGCTCCATCGGTGTTCACCTCCGCATTAGTTAAGAACCGCATGGCTGGATTTCTTGTGTAAGACATGGTTACCAACGACGAAGGGGCAAGGCAAAAGAGATTTATGTCTACGTAGTTTTTTAACTAAGTCAGGAGTCGGTGAATTAGCTAGGATGGTCAGGTTGGCTATGAATAGGCTTGCTCGTGGATTAAAAAGGACCAGGACTATTCAATAATTCTGAGATCTAAAAGTGTCCGAGCAAGACGGAAATCTATCGGACGTTTTAACCGACGAAAGTTCGAAACGAGCTACGGACATGTCTGACCAAACTGGAAATGTGGCGGACGTTTTAATCACACGCCTGAAACGATTTAGGTGTGTGCCAAGGCGCACACCTCTCCTGAAAAAGATGCCCTGAGAAACTAAATGTAAAGTTTTTTAGCGAAAAATATGGCGAGCAAAATTGCTCGCGTGGACACTCTGACGCGATTGCTCGGGAGGTTATTTGCTCATGGCAAGGCCTGTTGTTATTGCTGTTCATAAAATCCATAAGTTAAAAAACACTTCACTTCTATTCATTTCCTATATTTTATAGTTTAAAACTCCTGTGGTCTAATGGTAAGATTCTTGTGAAGAAATTCTGTAACAGATCCACGTTCGATTCCTGGCAGGAGTTTATAGGATAGAGCCACTTACTCCTTTTTTTAAGACTCTTGCCATATTACATCAATTTCAAGTGTACCAATTCAACGACAAAGGTGAAGTCTCTGTAAGTGCAATGAATGATTATATAATGCTTTTTTAGCATGCCACTTTGGTTTATTCAGAAATAATATGCGCAAATGTATTGATTTATTTAGCGTGAAACTAACTGTAGGATTCAGGAATCTTAGAAACAGGAAAAAAGTCCAAAAATATATTGCTAAGTCTAACAGTTCAAGGAAGCAATAAATATCCCTTATTATACCGCCGGCAGAATAAATCTAAGTATACTGCTGGCAGTAAAAATGCTCCAAAATATTCTGCCAAAGTTATCTGTCTCCAAAATAAAAGGCCTTCTACTAACAGCAAAATAAATTGCTGAAAAATTCTGCCAGTAGTTACCTAGTGGCACAATAAATACCCTAGCTTAGTCTCTGGTAGTTACTGCCGGCAGAATAAATACCCCTACTTATTCTGCCAGTAACAGCAGAATAAACATCCTGACTTATTCTGCCGGTACTGGCAGAATATCAACGTTGTTTTAAATAACATCGAATTGAAATTAATTTGCCAAATAAAAAGGCTGAAATATTTTATCAGGTATGGTGGTGTTGCCCAACTGTAGGCTAGTACAAAAAAAAAATTGAAAATATTCAAGCATATTATTAGCCAGCTTTGTTCTGCCTGGATTATGAACGCTGCCCGGATTATGTACGGCAGCTTGCCCCGTTTATAAATAGGGTAAAAAATACATAATCGGGGCAACATAATCAGGACAGGCCGGCTTATGTATGATAGTTAAAAAATATTATTTGGCACTTACGAACATAATCGGGGCAGGCCGGCCTATGTATGACAGTCTAATATTATTTGAGACTTATATAGAACGAACATAATCGGGGCATGTCGGCTAATGTACAACACTTTTATATTATTTCTCACTTAGGCGACTCCAAGTTCTACGGGCCCGACCGACCCTAATTTTCACGAAAACAAAAAAATAATAATATCAAGCAAAAAGTTGATTCTTTGTTCATGGTAATTTGTTGCGATAAAACTAAAATGCGCGATGCGCTAATTTTGTAATCACAAAAATAGTTACTTGGTTAAACAGAAGTATAAATTTTTATGTGATTTATAACAAAAATTAGCTACTTTCGCTAAAATAGTTATAATAAGTGAAAATCAAGACAGATTATTGTCGTAACACCCTCCTTCGTTATGATTAATATATATGTTTAAAATTACGCTAGCTAAACTGTAATACAGCAAGACTTTAGTCGATACCATTTAGGAAAAATAATTAAACAAGATAGAATACGCTTGTCGTAACACCCTCCTCCATTATGAATTTAAAAAAAATAATTTTAACGCTGTGAAAGACTTATTATTATTATCAACTAAACAACCATAGTCCGAAAAAGAATTTGCACTTAAATTTAGATTTTCCTATAAAACTGCGCAAAAAACATTAAAAGAACACTAAAATTGTTTGTTTTATTATTTTAAGTAGGAGAAGAATAACTTGCTGTATAAATTTCGAAACCGAGCAAGTATAACTTGCTGTATAACTTACAAAACAATACAAGTATATTCTGTACAACTTTCAAAACAGCACAAGAATAATTCTTGCTGTATAACTTTCAAAACAACACAAGAAAAATTTTTGCTGCGTAACTTTTAAAAACAAGTTTTTGAGCAGGCAAGTATTTTTATCTTTTCACCTTGAGAACTAGTTATATACATATTTTTTAGTGAGACAAATTATTATTATTTTTCCTTCGCAACTAAAAAATATAAACTGCGTGCGTTATGAAAAAATACCTAGAAAAAACGGTTGTCGTAGCACCCTCCTCCGTTGTTATTTTTTATTATTTTTTTCGTTGTTCTGACCATACATTCTCAATAAAATTATTTTTATTTCGCCGACCGACCGACTGTAAGCTACTATCGACTTTGCCCGTAAAACAACTAATTAAATTGGAGTTGCCTTATAGAACGAACATAATTGGGGCAGGCCGGCTTATGTGCGACACTTTTACGTTATTCCTCATTTATAGAATGAACATAATCGGGGCCGACCGGCTTTTATATCATTGGTGACAGGCAAATAGCCCTAGGTGGCAAAGTTGTTGTTGTTCTCAAATGAAACGAAATTTCGTGGAAACTTAATTTTGGGATTCGCAATTTACGTCAAGACTTTTTTTCTTTCGCCATGCCTAGTTTTCAATGGTGTTCTATCTTGCAGAGAGAGAAATCCATCATTCTGTGACAATTCGTCAATGTTTCATTCACAAAAGTTCGAAGAAAATGCCAATCACAGCCTGCCTGGTCAGCCATTATATCAGCGTTCACAATCCGGTCACCAGGACATAATCAGGGAAAAAAAGATATATATATATATATATAGACCACTTTCCACGTGACGTAGTTGTTTTGATTTCATTTTAAGAACAATGGACATGCGCGCACTTTTGTGTAGGTAAAAAAGCAGGACTCGCACAGGGTAGCATAAGATTCAAGAGGAACTGGAATTAAATTTTAACTACATTCTTAAGAGGGTGCCGATAAGCCGCAAACGCCCCAACGCATATATAAGGGCGAGTTTGGGCGACTTTTCGAATTAAATTGGCGGTTGTCCTTTGAAACCGCCTGCTCTTTCCCGAACTCGCCCGGAGCATTCCCGAAATGCAATTCCTTGTAACATACCATGTGGACGATAGTTGAAAGAAGGCGCTTGAAGAGAAAGGAGTTAATTAAAGTTCATATATATGTTATTTATAAAGAAAATTTTTATCAAAAAGCATCAAAAACAGTTCTTTTAAGAACTTTGCTACCACAAAGTAAGTTTATTTTAATTTTTATAGTTTATTGAATCGTTAGTGTCTGTTTTTTTTGTTTTTGGGCATTGTTCGGGTCTATCCGGGTTTTTGGGTGAATACTTGAATTTTTTTCAAAACAACAAACTCGCCCGAAAACGCCCGCACTTTTTACGGCGTATATGATGCGGCTTTATCGCATCGGCATCCTCCTCGTTATTCTTCTAATTCTACTTAAAAAATCTCACTAATTTTGAGCAAATATTTCTTTTTTGGATGGATTTCTTTGATTACTGTGGTCTGTTGTTTATATTTTCTGCCTACAGAAATGCTTGCGCATGTGCAAAAAAAACGCAAACTTTTAAACTTTTGTAAACATTGGCAAGTCATCTATACGGTATATATACGTTAGCTACTTAGCTAGCTGGCTATATATATATGAAACAAACTTCTCAAATTCCTACAAACAGACAAATTTTACTTGCTCTCACATGTGGGTGGTTTCTTTGCCAGGCCTTGTATTCTTCTTCCAGTCTCTCCTTTGCGTCAACGTTGTTGTTGGTGTTTATGGGTGCCATGCTGGAATGAATTCGCGGTACAAACGTGAAATCTACAGACCAGAACAACTCAGTTGTCGTTAGGAAGGCGGCACGCGTCATATTGGCTAGGAGAGATGCGCTTACTTTTTTAAAATCTTTGATATCGTAAATCTTTAGTTTATTCTTTCTTATTCTTTAGTTTTCAATCCTTCACTCACAGCATCGACACAAAATATTTTATAATAATAATAATATATTTTCTTTATCACCAAAAAGGTACATCTCGTTTATAAACTATTTACACTTACAGTGTTTTTTTCTTTTTTCTTTTATCTTATATATTCTTCCATAACTTCTTTGAAGCAAAGTCCACTGTTTGTAAGGTACCAAGATAGCATGCAATTTTTAATCGAAACTCCAAGACTGTAAGTTGTAAGTATATAAAAATTAATTTATTGTATTAATGACCTTTGAGCAATTTATCTTGTTATTTTACTTCCTCTTTCCGTAGAAGAAAGAAAGAACGTTTTAAAAATATTAATAAACGGGGAGATCTTAATAAACGGGTGGGTGATACACGATGTCCATTATACGGCAGTAAACCTCCTTGGCTGTATATAGACATATTTTGTGCCGTGCTGCAAAAACCGTTTGTCTTGAATCAAACGTTCATATTAAAGGTGGCGTTTATCGTCCACTTTTGTCCTGTGTTATCCTGAGTTATTTCATCAAAAATAAGGGTTATGAAGGGTAGTGTACTCCTTTCACAAGTGAATTTTTTTCTTTCAAAATTATTAAACAGAGGGGGAGGTCCTAAAGGTCCGGGTGGATGGAGAAAAAAAGCTCGGAATTAATAAACGGTAAGGGGGGGGGCGTTTATTCGGCACCCAAGAGTAATGAGTATTCGATAAATAAAATGTCGTATGATGTTGAATTCACGTACAATGCCAAAATGACATCATGTAACCGTAACACGACATCACATAATTATGAATGAACATAATATAATGGTATAACAACCGCATATAATGGTGTAATGATAATATAATGATATTTTTTATTATTAGTTATTTATTTCGCCGATGAAGAATTTACATTTATTCGTAAAAATAATACACAACTATAGCTCCTATATTGTAGAATCTAGAAATACATGATTGTATACCTTTAGGTTTAGCTAGAGTACCAGGAGCAAGAAGAATAAGACTTTAAATTCCTATAAAAGGTTAGCAAAGAAGATGCGGATGTCGTGAGATGTAACTGTTTTGTGATCTAAAAATAATAGTTTACGTTTTAGTTTCCGTTTGTATTGGTCAAGTGCTGAAAGAGTTTTCATGTCGTTGTCAAGAAATGTTTTTCCATAGTTTAGGTCCTCCACTAGTAATAGAGAACTTAGCGATTGTATAGTTACTTCTGGGGGTTGAAAGAAGCTGCGACGTGAGATTCGGGAAGGATACTTATGTTGTATCTTCCAAAAAGTTGTTTAAAATACTCTTGGTATCAGATTGTTCCCAAGTTTGAACATAAAAATGTCTGATAAATGTTTAGTTGGTATACATTTAGTACATTTAGTTTTTTTTCAATAAAGCTTTGAATTGGAGTGTATCTTTCAACATTTAAAATAAATCTGTTAATTTTGTCCATTTTGTAACGTTAATGATGCACGTTAGCATAATCTAAATAACAGTGTTGTATGAAAGAAAAATATATGTTTTTTAAAAAAGTTCTATCTAATATAAATTTTGCTTTCAAATGATTGCCAATACTCTTTGCGACTTTTTTTTCTACAGCATTTATGTGTTCTCTCCAAGTAAGATTTTATTAAGAATAGTTTCTAAGAAATTTATGGATTGGGCTCTTTTTCTTGTTGTTGTCTATTTGTGAGTGGTTGTTGTGCTTACACGCCTCCGTAGCTCAAATGCGAGATTTAAATGCACTAGGACCCCCTTTGCAGGACCCTCATTGATAACAGTTCCTATAGAAACTGAAGAGGCTATGCTGGGTAAATAATAGTAATAATAATAATAATAATAATAATAATAATAATTATATTTACATTATTAATAGACAAACCAGGAAGTTTCAATGATACATCATCTGGGTTTTTTTGTTTACGGAAAATGTGTACCTTGTTTTAGAAATATTTAAAGGGGAACAGAGGTTTGGAAAAACAATTATTTAATTTTTCGTTTAGAGAACAACATTAGTATTCATATAAAATTTTTTTTCAAAAAATAATGTACATTGAGTAAAATAGAAGCATTTAAAAAATTTCCATTTTTAAGTACAAAGTTTATTTTTTGACGTAATAGATGCGTATCGGTAGTGTCGTTATAATGAAATCACATATCATATGGAAGCTAAACGTGCCGTGTCTTTTCGTCTTCCAACTGTTATATGTATATATTACAATTTATTATGTATAGATGTGCCTAAGGGTCAACATATCAAAGTTTCCAGCCACCTAATAGCTTTGCTGGTTTTTAATTTTGTTGTTCTACACACTTGCTATGAGTATAATACGGGAAGCTAACGCAACTATGACGTAATAACCATTAAAACTTTAAATTGCTCTTATTCAATATTAGAGTAAAAATAGATAATAGAAAACACATTTCTGTTATCGTCTCATCATACTCTTTCATTTCAACCGAAAAAAACAACAGCAAAATTTTGACCTCTGTTCCCCTAATGACAGTTTGGTTCTGACACTTTGGAGAGTTTAAGGTGGTCCTATACCTGAAAATCACAAAAAAATCATTTTTTTAATTTTATCGTTTTTATACATTTTGGTATGCGTAGAAAACAGTGGCATAGTTCGTTTTTTATGAAAAAACCCGGAAATTGCTCTATTTCGTTATCAAAAATTAGTAGTAGTTTTCAAAAATCAAAAATTCTCCTTGGATACGGCCTTAGCAACGTCTTTTCCTCTTGTTATTTGGCCTAAAACTTAGTTTTTACACCAAACCCGGGGTTTCATTTTAATCTATGGGCCTTGGGTTGTCAGCAGTTGTTTCAAGGTATAGCTAAAAATGGAATAAAAGCGTGTTTGAAGAGTGTGTTGTTGTGGAGAGATTTGGCTTGCCTTGTCTTGTTCCTAGTATAATTATTAAAACAGTATCTCCTAGCTGTATAAATAAAGTGGGAAGCTTTTTATCATGTTTATTATGTTGCAATGTGTTGGTCACATTCATAAAGGAGTTGATGGACGCTTGCGAAAACTAAAAGCAACAAACAAAGCTCTGCTATCAGATGGAAAACCCTTAGCTAGCTAGCTAGCTAGGTGGAAAAGGAAGACTCACAGAAAAAGTAATAAATTAGCTGCAAAATTATATTGGTATAGCTGTTCGTCAGTGCACTGGTACTTCTGTGTATCAACTGAAGAAGGCAATTAGTGCAACATTGTACCATTGTTCTCGTGCATCTGATTTGTACTTCAAACATTGAATGATGTGTCCACGTACTCTGGTAATAGCCGGTATCACTATCAAGCTGACTGATTGAATGGCACAAGTACGTATAAAGAAACACCTGGCTTACCAGTAGCAATTCGTGAAGCCATTAAACCAGTGTTTTTTTATCTTAGTGACAACAAGCTACTGAGCAAATATTTGTACGGTCAGACTCGAAACAACAATGAGTCAATAAATGGTGTCATTTGGAAGCGTTGCCCTGAGGATGTTTATGTTTGACGTAGTACCATAGAAATGGGTGACAAAAAGATAAAATGTAGCATTTGAATAGAGTTTTCATTGACATTAATATCTAGTCATCATAAATAAAGATTTTTGACATAACAGTTTCATAGTTACTGTAAATATGACTTAAAGAAATGAATTGAAACCGGAAAAATATGTTTTCGAAACTTTAAGTCGATTTTTCTAATATATGCTTTTTTTCAAACGCTGCGGTCAATAACTTTTTGTCACTTTCACCGATTTATCTGAAATTTTTAGGGAATGTTTATCCATATAAAAGACAGGTACTGATTAATTTTGGGTATGTGATGATTTTTCATTTGTGAGTTATGGACCTAATTTTTTTGAAATTTGGGCAATATTTTTACCCGAAAACTCAAATGCGCATAAATAGGTATCCATTTGACCTTTTGTCTTGAATTTTAACCAGTACCTGTACTTTCATAACATGAATAAGTAGTGAAAATTTGAAGAAGGTATCTTCTCTATTTCTTGAATTATTGACCGCAGCGTATATAGTACTTTTTTGGTCCTGATGGACCGAAAAACCATGATCAGAATATAAAAAATTATTTTTTAATTTTTTATTGTACTTTATACATGTAATATATACATTCAGTCAAAAAATAAAAGCACACAATGCAGTAAATCGGATTTTAGCATTTCAGGTATAGGACCACCTTAACATTCACTGTGTGGAATGGTATTCTTATATCTTTATGTGCATAAAACAGATTGGTATCATCTGCGAATAAAGTTGAATGTAAGATATTTGAAGCTTTGTTTAGATCATTCACATATATGAGAAATAAAAGTAGTCGTAATATTAAACCTTGTGGAACTCCTCAAATAATTGTTTTGTAATTTTTTCTTTCTCCGTCCGTCATAAGAAATTGTTTTTTTGTTAGATAAATATCATTTTAAACCACCCAATGATCGAGATCGTGCTGACGTAAGCAACAATTAGCATGTTTTAAGGGTATGGATTCGAACACATAACCTAGTCTGCTGTGTGTTAACATTGACAAGTCCAAAATGCGCGGCTCTTCTAATATAGAAACAACGTCGAAATTTAAAATTAGCCGTCAAAATGTACTTTAATCATATAAAAGAAACAAACAATTTTTCTTAAAAAAACTCTAAAATCTCTATCTTCTCCATCTCGCAATAGGAAAATGTTGGTTCTATTTAATTAGACGCAACCTTGATCCTATGGTCTGAAATTTCATTGTCCTATCAAAATGTTTGCCCTTGGTCGTTAAGAAATCGGCGTTGATTTAAACGAATGGGAAGAGTAAGCATTTTCTGCGCAGCACGTGCTGATCGTCCTAAAAATTAAGACGACGGTCAACCTCGTTTTCTTTCTGACAATCCTTATTTCCTCCCACCATCCGATATTGTCAGGAAAAAAAGCCCCGGGGATTAATTTCATCTGGTCTGGAAAATGTACTAGAAATAATCCAGTTCGGACGACGGCTTCTTCTTTTTACCAGCCGGGAACTGAACCTGTAATGACCTGTGTATAACCTTTAGGTTTGTTTTCATTTTTCTGAAAAACAGCTGGTTGAAGAACAGGCTTCGAGACGGAGCTCCAATTTAAATTTATATTTGGCTGATGCATTAATATTAATGAAATATTTAATTACCAATATTTAAAAAAAGGATCATGTGGTGAATGTATAGTTATGCAGTATGGCTTCTTGGGCAAAAAATCAAATTGCTAAACAATTAGCAAAGTAAGTCCTTTTTTGCGCCACCGTCTCTCTTTTTATTTTCTTCAAGACGTACAATTTCGTCCATTTTATTAAAGTCACAAATCGCTTTTGGAATAAAAAGGCTGTGGTTTTTGTGGTGGAGGATTCAGTTTTTTTTAAATGTGTTCTTATTGGCAAACATTTGCCAACATGATAGGGTGGACAAGAGGGTGCCGATAAGCCGCAAATGCCCGCATATATAAGGGCGAGTTCGGGCGACTTTTCGAATTAAAATTGGCGGTTGTCCTCCGAAACCCACCACACTTTCCCGAACTCACCCGAAACTCGCCCGGGGCATTCCCGAAATGCAATGCCTTGTAACATACCATGATGTAGTGGACGACAGTTGGAAGAGATACTTGAAGAGATAGGAGTTAATAATGCGGATTTTTCGGGTGAAGCAAAAATATCGAGTTAAGAAAATCCCTCGTTTAAAAATGGGCTTTGTGATAGCAACTTGTCGAAAAATAATTTCTTTAAAAGGAAAAGTTCGGCCTATACAATTTTATGTGTCCGGCAGCTTTTTTTTAGTGTCTGTTTTTTTTGTTTTGTTTTTCCAGCATTGTTCGGGTCTATGCTGTTTTTTACTGGCGAATACTTGAATTTTTTTCAAAACGCCGAACTCGCCTGAAAACGCCCACACTTTTTACGGCATATGCGGCTTATCAGGACCCTCGTGAGTGGACCTCACAAATATTTGATGTTAGAGTTACCCGCCCGACACTTGAGCGAAAAAGAATATTCTATGCTCGTTGTCTCCCCACAGCCAGTACCCACCATCATTATTGTGCTTCACTTTAAAATTCCAGGCGGTGAGTGCCAAAAGGTTCTGAGACCTAGAAAAATCTTATAGCGATACGTAAAATGATTTACAAGCCTACAGTGTTTCACTATGGTGCCATTTTTTTTTGTTACTGCATAACGTGAAATTTCCTTGTCTGTTTTAAGCCACCTCATCAGCCCATTGAAAAAGCTATCCACCCCTCCAAAGACTCCTAAATTCAGCAGGCTATGTGTCAGTTGGTCATATTGTTTTTTAAATTTCTATCCTTGCGTTCATTTTGTAATAATGGACAGTAAAGTTATTTAAAACCAGAAAACAACACTAAACTACGAAAATATAAGGCCTAAGGATTAAAATTTGATTTGGTGAACTTTGCGATCGTTGTACAATGTTTAGTGACTGCCAGTCCTGTGAATCTTGCTTTAAACCCTTACTACTTGCTGTGTTAGAGTATGTACAATGTGACAGCCTTTCTAATTCATATTTTTTGCAAAAAAATACCTTTTTTTTTTATTCGTCTCCACAATGCACAATTTCACGTCAGCAAAAACGGTGACATAAACTTTAATTTCAGTGTTTGACATCTGCAAATTGTCTTTTAAATTTGAGCCTTTTTCTTTCAAGCCAGCTTGTTCCCATTTAAACTGCTTTAATTCTATTTAGGGTAAATAAGCAAAATGCTCGGCAACCATTGCTGATATAATTAGTATATATTTACAATAGATTCAAGGCAATTAAAGGATTCTATGAACTTGAAAAAAAAATGTCATATGCAAAGAAAAAATTCACGTCTGCAAAATGTTGCCAATGTGAACTTAGTTTTTTCCAAATTACCTCAGTATTTGCCGTGTGCCGACGTGAATTAGAAAGGCTGATGTTATAAGTGCCATGTGGGACAGCTATGCTGTTGCTTTTCGTGAAAATATAGCGTTTGCTGGGAATTTTAAATGTTGTAAATGCCAAACTTACCAGCCCAAGAAACTTATACGACCCTTCACTAATTGAATGAACAAACAAACTTTTATAATAAAACTAGCTTTGTTGTTATTATTTTTGAATAAGATATGTCATAATAGTGCAAAAAACGAACTTCGTAACAAAGCAAAGTTTATTATTATTTTTGAATAAAGATAAGATCCATCACTTAATACAACACATAATACAAACAAATTTTGTATAACAAAACAAACTTTGCTATGCTTTGTACAAATTATATACAAACATTATTTTAAATTATATATACAAAATTTATTAGAAATTTATATATAATTTCATTGATACAAAAATTTATTAAATATATATATACAAATTATATATAATTACTTTTATGAGCATTTTGAGTTGGTCCCTAGAGTCCTTGATGACAAAATGAGTCCATCGGTTTGTCAGATTTTTTCCTTGAATTTTCGGATCAGCAAAGGCAAATTCCTTTCTAAGACCAGTTGCTTGTTTTTCCTTCAACATCACAGGTATAAAAGAAGAACCCAGGCCAGGTTCAGGACTTAAGTTATATATAATGTTGAAATATGGGCTAGGCCTAACGATTCACACACCATTGGGAATTTAAAATGGCATTTGAAGGTGGTTCAGGTTCAGCTACGTGTACAGGACAGTACTAAAAGAAGAAAGGAATAAGCATTAAAATGACAAATGTTATGTGTGCTGTTTAATAGCACTTAAAATAACTAATTGACTGCCGAATTTTGACGTTTGACCATCAGGATACAAAAACAATAACGATGCTTTTCATCCAGAAATCTAAGCAACTAAACATATATTGCTTTTTTAGGAGTGTAGTTAAAGGCAAACAAAAATTATTATTTTTCAACCACAAAAATATATAAAATATATAAATTTCAAGCAAGCAAGAGGAAAAAAATAGATTTCTAAATCCTAAAATCTACTAGGATAACTACTATAATAACAAATAAGTAACTATATTTTACAACTGATATCTAATATATTTCTAGCAACATTTTTACAGAATTTTCAAGGTTGTATGGGGTGAAAATAAGTAGGTTACCAGTTGTTCAAATGTGCAGAATGAGAAATGACAAATTGTTTACTCAAAGGCACAAAGGCCGAATATCTTTCCTAATCTAAACAATGTAAACATAACATAAACATATAAACAGTACTTGGATCATACACCAGTAAACATCAAAAATGAGATCTTCAATTCAAGACAACCAAGAATATTTTATGTACTTAGCATTTATAACCTTCTTTTAAACTTTTTGGAACTTAAGGAATCTTTTATGACCAACAATAATATTTTTTTCATGTTTTGAGTTCCTTTTCCACAGCATACTACCAGCTTCGAACGACAAAGTTTTTGTGTTGAGATGAGAAATTGTGTTGAGAAATAAAAAATATAAAAACTGGAAACATTTGTTCAATTTGTTCAGTAAGTTAGTGGCATAAATAATCAAAATAATGTTCATCACGTTATTCAATATGTTTGCTATTTTGATCTTCAGCTTTTCTTATTTATATATTTTGTATGTATTTACCCGTGGCCATCACAATAAAGAGAAAGATATTCCATTGTTCTTTAATTTAGCCACCAATTTGGCTAATGTGTAAAAATAATCAGTTGTACATAATTCAGCACTCACAAAGATGTAAAGAAAACTGGTATTCACAATAGATTAATTTATCTTTTGGGTCTACTGTGTTGTTGTTGTGCAAAGTTGTGCAATCAATAAAAATATTTTCAATATCAGAACATTCTTAGTCTTTGTTTAGGACTTCTTTCATGTCATGATAGCTTTTACACGTAAATTGAATAATAGTGAGGATTTTTTATGGAGCAGACCTATAGCCAGTCTGGTCTTTAAAATCAACACTGGCATCATTAACTTTAATTCAGCAGCTCAATTCACTTCTTTAAGTTGCTGTACACCGCAAAACACAAAGCACATAATATACAGTATATTATATTAACAAAACACCCTACCACTACCACTTAATTTTAAATCACATGCTTTTCCAAAGTATATGTTATATTGAAACGAAACAATAAATTAATTGTGTTGAACTACCTCCCAAATCTTTTTGATATCTTACTTCTCAAATCCTTTACATTTTAGATTTGCAAAAAATCTTGATCCCAGTTCCCTCAGTTTAAAATTTTTCAAAGGAGAGGGAGAATTGACAAACTTGGAGTTGGATGAAACAGTTTTATCTGATATTCTTGAATTTCCACCATGGTTACAACTTACAAAAGTTGTATGCAATCGAATATCTGCAAAGGTATGTGTTCTCCTTCTTTTTCTTAAAGTCACAAAACATCTATATACCAGTATACGTAAATACCTGTAAATGGTACCACAAGTAGCAGGACGTGCATTATGCGGTATAAAAAAGACGGGCGAACCCGTGGATTTTTCCACGGGCCATCAACTAATACTTAAAAAATTACTTATGCAAAAATTAATTATAGTCGAGGCACCTAAAAAATACGCAAGGCAGAGGCCTCTTAAAAATACGCGACCATCAAAACTGACAATAGAGATTGTTTCTCTGTGCTCTTTTAACTTCATCAACAACTTGGAATATAATACTAAGTTGGTAACTATTCAAAACATATATATCGCCCGTTGGTGGGTTATAATTAGACATGTTCTAATATGAAACTGCAAAAGTCGAAATAAGGTTTCCCAAACACTCACAAGATTTGCGACGAGAGCGTAATTATGTGCGTTCCGCGCTTCATTTCACTTTGTTTTGGAAGATTCAGCTTAATTCGGGCAGATATCGCTATATAAGTTGCGTTTTCTTTAGGTGCCCAAATAGTTGCTAGGTCGCTAAAAAATACGCAAGGCCTTTATGTAACCTAATTTCTTTATTTAAATCATGAATAAAGCGTGAAAGGTTACTGTGATGCTGTGATATTGATTTTAACGTATTTCTTTATTATTTGCTAGAATACTATTATAACTATTAACATTGGGAAAGGTTTTAAAGAGCTTTTTTGGTTATATATATATTGTTGTGTTAGGTGTTATTGGATAATTTTTGTTGGAATATTGTAAGCAGAGGTAAGTTTTTACATTTTTGTTTTAGCGCTAGTGAGCAATGTTGTACTTTCTTGTCTGTCTTCCTGTTCTTTGTGAATTGAATGGATGGCAAATAATATATGTAGACAATTATATTCTTAATTCATTCCAGGTTAACGAACTGAGATATCATCATTGACTGTCCTTCATCTTTGGCTATAGAGGCAATTTCGTAAGCATTTTCTCCTCTTTTTTTATCTATTTTCTTCATGAATTGAATGGTTAGCAAACAATCTGTAAAGAAAATTTTATTCTTGATTCATTTTAGGCTACAAAACTGAGCGATTATCGTCAACACTGTCTGTAACCCTTGGCTATAGAAGCAATTTTGTAAGCATTTTCTCAACTTTTTTGTCTTTCTTCTTCGTGAATTAAATGATTGGCAAATAATTTATTTAAACGATTCTCTTTAGAGCTTTAACCGTATCTCTGAGTCATGTCTAAACGCAAATTGCAGAAGAAAAAATCTAGGACAGGAAAATCGTGGAATGAGGCTGACATGGAAGATGCATTAGCGGAAATATCAGCAGGAAGCCAAATACGACCAACTTCCAACAAATATGGTATGTCAGAGGCGGTTTTACGGCAAAGAATAAAGAAGAAAGCTGAGGGGAAAGTACTTGTGGGATCAGGACGAAAGAATACACTGAGCCCAACAGAGGAAAGCGATTTAGCAAAATGTATTGCATCGCTATGCAATCTTGGTTTTAGCCCTTCCAGTAGCCAAATAAAAGATTTTGTAAAGGACTATGTAAAGCTACATAACATGACAACTCCCTTCAAAAACGATCGCCCTGGAACGAATTGGCTAAGTCAATTCATGAAAAGGAACAATCTCAGCAAAAAAAAAGCCAACATGATTTGTGCTGCACGTAAATCTGTGACCAGCAACCCTTTCATTATTTATGATTTTTATGATACAATAGAAAAATTGTTCAATGAAAAGCAATACACCCCGGCACAGGTATGGAATTGTGATGAGTCGGGATTCCCAACAGATCCCTCAAGAGCGAAGGTCATTGGACCTAAAGGAAAGGTTGCCAACAAGCTGACATGGGGTGCAGGCCGTGAAAACATATCAACATTAGCTGCCTGTAGTGCAGATGGTCGAGTTCTGGACCCACTCATCATATTCTCTGGGGTGAACTTTCAATCAACATGGAAAGGGAAAGAACCACTCCCAAATACGATCTATGGAGTGTCGAAAAATGGCTGGATGACTACTGACATTTTTTTTCAGTGGTTTCAAAAATTTATTGAGCAGGTTGAAGAGCGTCCTCTTCTCCTAATCTATGATGGCCATCTCTCCCATGTGTCTGTAGAACTGATCGAACTAGCACAGGCAGAGGACATTACCTTAGTGAAGTTACCGCCACATGCTACCGATCGCCTTCAACCTTTAGATGTGTGTGGATTTGGACCTCTTAAAAGACTTTGGATTGAAGAATTAAACAACCGCGTTAACACCTTAGGACCAAAGGAAACGATCTCCAAAGCAACATTTGTTGATCTACTGTCAAAGGTTTGGCACAATGGCTTATTGAAAAAGAACATGATTTCAGGTTTTCGTGCAACTGGAATTGTACCATTGGATCGCTCAAAGTATCCTGAAACAGCTTTTGATACGAGGCTGTTGAAACGATATAACGCATGGGTGGAACTTGGTAAACCGGAAGATCTCTTTGACTCGCTGAGAACCAGCACAACAACACCAACAAAGATGAAGGAGAGAATTGCTGAAACATCAGAGCCTGAAGCACCATCCACATCAGAGCCTGAAGCACCATCTATATCAGAGCCTACAGCACCATCTACATCAGAGCCTGAAACGTCGACTCCTACGCAAAGTATGGTGGACGATTTCGACCCTGCTACTCCAGTTTCTGGTCCAACTGTGTGTTACGAGTGCATAAAGATGGGACCCATGCCACCTCCTGTTGCTGGTAAAATATGGGTGCGTGGGTGGTCATTGATTGATGCTTCACAGTGTTTGCCACCCGCATCAACCACACCAACCTCAGAAAAAAGTTTTGAAGATGTAGTTCTTAATAAAATGAAAGGTCCTCAAGAAAAGCAAGTAAAACCAAGAAAGAAAATAGATCATAAAACGAAAGTTATTACTGAAATGGAGTACCTCGCTAAGTTAAAGAAAATAGACGAAGAAGCAAAACAAAAAGAGGAGAAACGTCTCAACAGAAAAAGAACTCAGCCATCTGTAGCAGGAAAAAGACCTACAATAAAGAAGAAAATCAAATTTGGTAAAGGTAATGGAAATGACAGCAGTATCGAAGAAAGCACAGATGAAGAAGAAGAAGAATCGACAGATTCTGATGATGAAAACAGTAGCAATGAGAGCGACAATAGTGATGACAGCAGTGAGAACGACGATGAGAGTCAAAAGGAAATGACAGCGGAAGAATCTTTGTTGGACTTATGGAAAAGCTTAAGTCCCCCTGCTGAGGAGAGTGATGTAATACAAAAGTGGTATGGATGCATTTACGAGACCAAAGGAAAATCCCGCCTTTATGTTGGTAAAGCCATACGACGATTTTTGATTGAATGCAATGGCCCCATATCTGCAATGGAAATAGAATGTTTAAAGCCACATGTTGGTCTGGATTCCATTCTCGAGTCTGTTCCTGAGCACCTTGGAAGAGATATAGAAGTGTTTCCTGTACACAATATTATTGGGGGGCCGATTGAAATGTTGCCGTTGAAGAATAATCGCTGGAACGTACCATCGTATCCACAACTAAAAAAGAAATTTGAAGAATACTTGAAAGTTGACAGAAAAGCTCTTTTTACGAAATTTCAAATTGTAGCTAACCAACAATAAGGCTTTGCTTAAACATTGAATTGTTCTTTTTTTTTCACCCACCACCCCTCCATTGTTGTTCCGTTATTCCCAACTCCCATCAGAAAAAGGATGAATGAGATTATTGACAACTACTGATTCTTTGCATTTTTGATATTAAATAGAAAATATATAAGTACACATTGTCATTACAAGTTATAAAAGCACAGCTTTGATTTCGTCATACAATGATTAAATACTTTCAATCAAGCTTCAATAAATTGTCTGTAAATGTCTATAATAGAGGTACATAATGATATAGCATGCAATCTAAGTAACTCCGGGCACTCATTTATTATAGAGTGGATTATTTTTCAACCTCGATCCCAGAGCTTTTTACCGAAGGGTGCACTGAGAACAAGGTTGCACTAATTCTTTGTTTGAATAATACACAGGCTACCCTTAAACACCACTCTATACTATATTTTGAGATGCGTAAATTCAAAAGTACCCGACGCGTATCTTTCAGAGACCATGCGTATGTTTTAGCGATCAGGGGTTCTGAAAAATACGCAGTGCGAAAATTTTAGGGGCCGTTGCGTATTTTTTAGTGGATTTGACTTTTAAAAAATACGCACATATTAATGGGATTTATTGCATACGCGGATGGTTAGGACGTAAGAAATTTATGTTAACGCGAATTTTAAAGGCTGGGAAACTATCAATTTTATTTACAGCCGCTCTGGGTGTAACAAAACAAAGAAATTCGAAAGTTTGGGAAAATGCGTATTTTTTAGGTGCCTTGACTATATGTAAGTTAAATAACAGCTATTTTTAGTTTAAATGTTATGAAATATTGTCTTTAATGTGGAAATTGTAATACGAAAATATGTTTATTAATAGGTGCCTTGGACAAGTTTGAAATCAGATCCAATTCGATTGGTAAGTTTTGTTTTTAAATAAACAATAGATTAAACAATAACCAGAGGCTGATCAACATCAATTTGAACATCTGTAAATGGATTAAGTAAATATCTAAGTTAGTTGCCTGAAATAAAGGAAGAAATATTTGAAATTGTGTTCTTTTTTCTCTGAGTATTTTAGCCGTAAATAAGATATATTTTCATAAGAGATCATAATATATTTTAAATTTATGTCAATTACATTAACCATGAAAAATGTTTTTAAACCTCTTGTAAATGAAGATATATTATTGCCCCCTGTAGGCAATGAACCTTTTTTTTGTTATGATAGATTTTGGATTGTGTTGATGTGGAGATTGTTGCATCTGAAACTGCCAGAGAAAAGTCTGCCAACTTGCCTGTGTTTGGTGCAAAAGCAAATGCGTAAGTGTTTTGACATAATTTTCTTCAACTGATTTCTCCTTTCTTAGTTATCAGTCACTTGCACTTATATGTTTGCGTTCATTCATAAAACAGTTTATAATGTTAAATTTATATCTAGTTTATAAAAATTTGTAGTTCATATTTTTTTCCTGCATAGCAAACCAACAAAGTATGGCTTCTCTGAAAAAGTTGTAGATGGAATGTATGTTTCGATCAACACTCTTTTGGTTTCATTTAAATCACTTGGTTTCAAAGCTTCTGTAAGCATTTCACACATCATAGTACAGAGTACAATGCCAGATTGGAAGCAAAGCAACAATTTGCGTCAAACAAGAATAAAAGATGATGAGCGTGATGAAGTGTTGAATTTTAAAGAGATAAGATGGGGTACGATGAAAGTAAATGCTGATGCAGCATATAAAGCTGAGGTTGGTAACCTCTTTTGTGTGTTTAAGGGACTTTTGTATATTCTTTGTAAGATTAAAATTTATAAGCATAAGGCTGACATCCTTCCAAAACGAAGCATGAGTGTATCTCCTTATACGCACAAAATTTAAGCAAATCAAGATTTATGCAGTAATGTGGTTTACATTTTTTATAAACCTGCATTATTAAATTTGACAAATGATAAAAACAGAAGATAAAGTGATTTTTTATCTTTGTTCATGATCTATCATCAAAAGCATTTTGCTCGAAATCTATTCAATCAAAATTTTTTTCTTTAATTCTTGAAGGAACTGATAATTTTAATTGATTTGGACATTTAAGTGACATTGACTTCATTGTGCAAATTTTGACAAGACTTTTAATGTTGGCAAATTTTCTCTGCTATATTTTTTTTTCTGAAGTTAGTTTTTAAACGAATGCACACAGTCGTGTCACAGATAAAAAAAAACTTACTCTTGAAAGTATTCTTAACCATCATGGCTAAACACTTAAAACAATAAGGTGCATTATGAGAAAAAACTTATGGAGAGAAATTTTCTTTTTCTATTGGCACTTAAATAGAAAGTTTAGTTACAATATGTACACAGAACCTAACAAGTCTTTTCTGATGTTACACATGCGTATTTTATGTTTAGTCAAAAGAAATCCCTTCCACACCACTTCGTTTGATCACTAACAACAGTGCGATACGATTAGTCATCAAGAAGACAATGTCTGACTGTTCAATGTTAGCATCCAAGTTAATTGTTATATTAGATGACATTCTATGGGTGTTAACTCGTTCCCAGATTCTTAAACTATCAAGTTTTATACACTATTTAATCAAGTTAAGACGAAAGTTTTTACCCATTGCTCATCAGAGTGCAACATTACAACAAAAACCAGACGAGACGAACCCTTCTCTTGCTGCAGCAAGCAGTAGCAACTATAGTGCTAGTCATAACCAAGTCTTCTCCGCATATGATTTACTGGAAACTTCAATTCATTTACGAACACAACGCGTAGACTTGCATTTGTGTGATGACAGTGCATTGGATGGCAACCAGCCAAAACAAAATGGTGCACATAAGGGTAAAAATTATGGCTACGATGAACCTGGTGCCGCTCTTCAAATTTCTTTGGTAAACATCTCATTGGATCACTGTCCATACCACATGGTTGGAACAAAAAGAACTGCCGTCAAATCCGATGACGAAGTTAGTTACAACAGAAAGAGGTGGGCCACACAGTTGATGAATAATTTTCAAGAAACTGAAGGAAAACACTGGGCACCGAAAAGAAACACTGCTTCCCTATTGAGACAGGTGTTTAATTAAATGATTTTTATTTTTTGACACCAGTCATTCCAGCCTTTCTAATTCATGCATGGCCTGGACAATTGCCATCATATTAGCAAGCATTCAGGCAAATGGCATTTCAAGTCGACAGAAAAATGGCTGATTTAAAAATTTGAATTACAAAGGCTGTAATGGATGCTTCTTGTAGTATAATGACTGTACGCAATAAACTACCTGAGAAGCTACTCGAAAAACTATCCCATAGGCTGCTCGAGAGGCGTGTTAACGAGTTTGATTCTATTTTTAGAATGTCAAAAAGCAAAGACGATATGTGATGTATGAAAGTTGTTTTGTTGTGAATTGTCAAGACTTTGATATAATGCAAGTTACAACATCACGGACATTAGAACCGAAACCTTTTTTATCCTCTGAGAAGGAGTCTCTTTTCCTGCCGAAAGAAATGTCGGCGTTACATGTTGATCACACAACGTATTATTACACAGAAGACGAGACTCTGCTAGGTAGGGTTAACATTTCAAGAAAGACAGTAAAACCATTTTTTTGTGTGTCAAGGATTGAGTTAAAATTTCATTTCACTTTCGTGTCGTAACTCACTATGACGTTCATTCTTGCTTGAGAACACATATCTAACCGTGCTTTGAATATCAGCAGCCTTTTTAAAAAGGTGATTCTGATTAAAATCTGTTAACTATCGTTGGGTGATCGTCATTCCATACTTTTATTATTATTTAGTACCTGCTCCAAACGTATACTTGCAAGTGAATCCAGTACAACTCATATTCGATCCATTGACTTGTGTGTGGATGAATCGATTTGCGCAAAGTGTCATCACAGGATTGGTACGCCATCTTTTACATTATATTATGTCCACACGATCAATAAAATCAGGACCTGTAGACCCTGCAATAGAGTGGACACCCTACTCATAACAGGCTTTCTTCAAATGTATGTTGTTATTGTTATTTTGTTTATTTCTTTAGGATTGGACGAAAGAGTTTATGTCACGTGAAGTCGGATTTGTAGAGCATATAAACATTCGAGTCGAGGCTTTGATGCCAAAGGTACGGAAATACAACATGTAGCTTGCTTTATATGATGACTGACTAAGAAGGGCTCATCCAATTCTTTCATTTTAAAACCTAATCTTACTTATAAACTTTACTAATTGTTGAAACGTAAAAGTTTGTTTAAGTTTTCTTTGACGTGGGTTATTGTGTGTAATCAGCAAATCCAATCAAACAACATTTAGGCTGAACGAAAAATAATGTTGCTTGTTAAGACAATCGTGTATAAAAAATAATGTTTAAAACGATTGTGTTTTTATTTAGGTGGTGTTACCATTTGAAAACGACCCCAATCTTCCTCATGGTGATGAACGACCGACGAAAATGCAGTTACAAATATCACAAGCAGTTATCTCAAATTGTCGAGTGGGCGGAAAGTCCTGTCAAGCTGATATTTTGAACGATTTACAAGGTTTTATAGGCTGCCGGCAATATGCAGATAAGTCTTGTTTTCCCAACGAAGAATCAGATTTATCACCATATTCAAACTCAGCTTGGTTAAATGACTATAGTATTAACTATCACCAGTTACAAAATTTGACTAAGCGAGACAAAGGTCTTTATGATCGTTTAAAGCGCGACAACAATTTACCACATCAAATTTGGTGCGTTTGGTGTGATCAAATGTGGATCGAATTTCTTGGTATAGAAAAAGCAGCATGTAGGCCGGTCTCCTTTGCTGATGCTTTTCCTCTCCGTTTATGGATATGTCAAAGTGTACCATATTTTTTTGGTGAGAAAGACCGTACTGAAACACCATCAAGTTCTTCAAGCGCTGAGATGGTGGAGGTCGCGACAGAGTCCGGCGATGCTGAGGATATTAAATTGAATAAAATGGAAATTGTCTATGAAGCAAATACAGGCAATTTTAGTCCCAGATCGCAACGCAAAGTTGGGCCTAATAACACTGTGTATTCTCCACGTCAAAGCGGTAGTGACACCAGTGAATGTAGCGAATCAGGATTAAGAAGCCCACGCCATACCGCTGTAAGAGGAAAATTTTTTCATAAGAAGCAAAACAAATCGAAGTTTTACGACGACATCACAAGTACCGCTGACAAGGTTGATAATACGAACAGTATACGAATTAGCCACTCCGATGGAGATTTACTGTCAAATCCTCACAACGATAGATGCGAAACTAACAGTCTACATATTTTTAACCCTGGCTGCGATCGCGACCAAGACCCTCCTCCTCCATACACTCCTAACGGTTACAGTGCGGCTGGTGGCAGCCTATCTTCCAGTATCGCTTCTTTACCACCTGCATACGATACTGTAGCGGATGAAATCCCCGGGGAAGTGGAAAAACCGGTTATAAATGATTTCGTTAATGACGATGAACCCTTCTCCGCAGAGAAAGCTTCCATTGCAATGTTACTCAGTATTAAAAAGACAGTACAAATCCAGTTAGATCACTTTCAAATGTTATTTTTGATACGATTAAGTGAGGTTGCAGCTTCTGTGGTGGAGAGAATTGGATTAGATAATGAACTATGTGAAAATGAACGCAAGTTAAGTTTAAATCAGTGGGTCGACGTAGAACACGTAAACAAACCAGAAGAAAGCATCGTTATAAATGTATCAATACCAAATGTTGTTGTTGATATTGTGTTGTTTCCTTGCATTGGCATCGATCCAATACAAACATTCAGCTTACCAGATCGCATTGAATATGACAACACAGAAAAGAATATTAATATCTCAACTGAGCACGATCTACCGCTACGAAGAATATCTCCCTCCAAACCAATCACACCAACAGGGAATCTGGCTGTGTCCGATTTTAATTGCAAACCCGATTTGAAGCAGGATTCGATAAGGCTAGAAGAAAGTACAATATCAAAAAATCCTTTAGCTGTATTGCCTTATACGTCTTCACTGCAAAATTATGCCTGTGAATTATCGGGATCACTAGATGGTTCGACCAAGTTGCTCTCTAATCCTGAGTATGACCCTACACTTAAAGAGGTATCAGACGTTGGTATTCAGGTGGGTAACTCTTTGATGGGTGCAAATTTAATTCCCAATCCGGAGAATCAGTTGGTTTCAGTACTTCGTATTAAAGCTGGGTTGATCACCATTGGTATACAAAGTCAGGCTGCAGACTCAGTGGTGAAGTTTGCTGCAGAAACTTTAGTGTTGAACGAACTTGGTAATTTAAAGTATGGTAAAGTCCTTGATCCCCGTGGTATAGTCTTATCAGAAAACCCAAAGGAAAAACAAGCTGTCAATATGGATCCGCTAACTGGCGAAGCGATGCTTAAATTGCGATTGATTACTGGACCACGTGCTGAAGAACTCGCAAAAGATGGCGGCGAGTTAGGTTTTGCAGATATTCGAGTGACTTCCTTAGCTGCTGCCTTGTTAATGTCAACTGTGGACAATCTTACCGAGTTTGCAGAGGATGAATTTGTGCTACCCACAATGCCGTTTGTTGTGAATATTAGCCGGTCGGATATTTTACTTTACGACGATAAACCACGTCGGTACAAGTCAGCAATTAAGCTGCCGCCTATGCAAGTACTTATCGACGAATTACTAGTATTGAGAGATTCACACGGTGTTATTTCCGTCAAACAAGCAAATAAAGACACCGAGACAATACCTGGTTTATCAGATCAAGTAGCTGTCTCGATAAGTCAACGGGTCCATAGTGCTAGCGTTAACAGCACGTTAATTGCCGAATCGATCAACCAACAAGTTGACGCCCTGATCGGCGAGAACGGGCGTTTGTTGGAAGATTTGAAGGTCGTCAACGCCAAAGTGAATGGATTACATTCTGAAAGAGAATCACTGCTAAAAGTAATCGACAAACTTCAGCAGGAACTGATGTGGTCCAATCGCGAAAATGACGATCTACAGAATCGAGTTCGCTCGCTATCGTTAAGTAAACATAGAGCTGATTTTCTATAAGCATTTTACAACTTTAGCTATATATATTTTCATATTGTTGACATGGAAAATAGCTAACTTTAAATTTAAGTGGCTTCGATAGACAGTTTATTGTTTCCTTTCTACATGTCATGTTTTCTTTTTTTTATGAAAACTCAAATACAAAATTTTCAAATTTACATAGTTTTAAGATTTACATAGTTGCCAGCGCGAGTATAGCAAAATGACGAGTTAAAAATGCTTTCATGATTTTCTCTGTGAAGAGTTTTACTCCGTATTATTATCAAAATAAAGATTTTTACGCAGAGGTTTGAAATGGTGAACTGAACACAAAATTAAAATCGTTGACTTCTCTGGCGTCAATAACTTCGTCTCCAGGGCTTTTTTCTATGTACAGGCTTGCAGAACCTGAAATTTTTGGGAGAGAGTGAAATATAATAAATTTTCTAACGCAGGATTTTTTTTCATTTTTCGAAATTTACGCTTTGTAAATAAATATTAGATTAAAATAAATTAAATGTTTTATAGAGATTATCAAAATAAATTCCAGATCGTCGATTCTCTTCGGTTTTTTTGGCGTGTTAATATCTAAAAAAATTCGTGGCCAGCAAAAGATTGCGGGGCATGACCCGCATGGTTACGTCCGTTCTGAATGAGACAACCTCGACACCTTCTATTCGGGGTGTCTGTCAGGAATTATCAAAATGTCAAGAATATCAACAATTTTTTTGGTGTCAGTAAAATTGTCAGGAATTTTAGGCTCAATAGACCAGACAAAACGTTCGAGATGTGCGACTTCGAGAAAGATAAGGAGATCACACCAGGAGAAAATTTGAGTTAAAAAAAATCCAAGAAAGAAAAAAAATCCGCCTTTTGCGGGAATTAATTTTAGGGAATTCTCAACAATTTTCGCGGAAACTAATTTTCGCGAAATTAACAAAAACTCACGAAATTCGCGAAAATTAATTCCCGCAAAATTTACCGTTAGTATTGATTAACCGTCTTTCCCAATTTCGACCCCAGAGAAGCTGTTTGAGGTTTACCTCGCATATTTTTGTGCTATTAGTTACATGATTTTTTGATGAGAGAGATGTGTGTTTTTTGGTGTGAAAATTGTTTTAAAATTTCTGATATAAACAAATTTATTTTTAAAAAAAGGTAAAGTTTGGGCTCAACCGGGATTTGAACCCGGGGCCTCTCGCACCCAAAGCGAGAATCATACCACTAGACCATTGAGCCACGCCAACGATTGGGAATATAAGAAATATGTAAGAAAAATAGTTTTTTACACATCTTATGTTACAAAAGCTCAACTTCATAATATAAAAGAATAAAGATCTGTAACATATAAACTCTTTGTCACAATTATAAAACATATCTTGAAAACAAAAAAATTAAAATAATGACGTCAACGAACCCAATCACCCGGTACATATTTCCCCGCACACAACTTAAATTCTTTTTTGAAACGGAAAAGAAGGTTCGCGCACGTGAAAGTAAAAATGGCCGAACCTTCTTCGTTTTCTGCTTTTGATATTGATGCCAGATTACTTAAAGCTATATCTAAGCTTGGTTGGTCAAATCCTACGCCTGTACAAAACAAGACAATACCGCTTTCATTGGAAGGAAAAGATGTTATTGTTCGTGCAAGCACTGGATCTGGAAAGACGGGAGCCTATCTCGTTCCCATTATTCAAAAAACGTTGATACAGAAAAGAATAAAGAAGGAGAAACAATATGTAAGTCTCGTGTTAGTCCCATCGAAAGAGTTATGCAGGCAAGCATACAGAAACGCTCTAGAATTGACAGCTTATTGTTCCAAAGAAGTTGTTGTAATTGATATAGGAAATCCTTCTGTACCAAATGTATCGTCCATGCTTGGAACAGCAAATATTCTTATCAGCACACCCAGCAAATTGTTAGCTCACATAGCCCACCAATCTATCAATATTAAGAGTAGTATGGACTTTTTAGTAGTTGATGAAGCAGATTTGATGTTTTCATATGGTTACAAGAACGATTTGACAGCACTTGTTACACATTTACCAAAAATATATCAAGCAGTGCTTCTGTCTGCAACTATTAGTAAGGATGTTGATAATTTGAAACGTTTAGTACTTCATAATCCAACTATATTAAAAATTGAAGGTCAAGAGTCTGTTGAGAATAACAAACTTTCTCAATTTGTGATCAAGTGCGAAGCTAGTGATAAATTTTTGTTGGCCTATGCATTGTTCAAATTAAATTTAATCCGAGGCAAAACACTCATCTTTGTAAATTCTATTGATAAAAGTTATCGATTAAAGTTGTTTTTTGAACAATTTTATATACGCACATGTGTCCTCAATTCAGAGTTACCACAAAGTTCACGAGTTCATATCGTTGACGAATTTAATAGGGGTGTGTATGATATTGTGATTGCAACAGATGAAGCAACAGTTATAGAAACAGAGCATTCAGAAATCGTGAAAGACAAAACAAAGAAGAAAGCCAAAAAAGCAGATAAAGAGTATAACGTCTCTAGAGGAATTGATTTTCAAGATGTGGATAATGTCCTTAATTTTGACTTTCCAACAACGTCTGATGCATATATACACAGAGTTGGAAGGACCGCACGAGGAGGTAATACAGGAACAGCGCTTTCTTTTGTTGCAAGTAAAGAAGAACAAAAATTTCTTCTCAATATTGAAAAACGATTAAACACTGAAAAATCATCTGATCAAGTCCTTTTAAAACCTTATAATTTTAAAGTTGACGAAATTGAAGGGTTGCGGTATCGAGTAAATGATGCATATAATAGCATTACAAAGCTTAAAGTCAAAGATACACGATTAAAAGAAATTAAGGGACAAATTTTCAACTCAACAAAATTGAAAACATATTTTGAAGATAATCCAAAAGATTTAAAAGTGTTGCGACATGATAAAGTTTCTGCACCTCTTGATCAACAACCACATATGAAGAATGTTCCCGAATACTTGGTGCCTGAAACGTTGAAACATGTGATGCTGAAACCAAGACGGAAACGTAAAAGAAATATTCCTTTACATGATAAAGCCAAGAAAAAACGTAGTGATGATCCTCTGAAAACATTTAAGTACAAAAAGAAGTAATATTGTAGAGCATGGTGTATAATGCATGTATAAGATTTTAAACAGAATTTGGCGGCAATTTTTTTTGGTTTAATATTAATAGACATTTTTCTGTGAGAGAAATTTAAAATATATACAATTATTTTCTCTTTTTCTTTTTATAAGCATGTTGGCAATACCTTAGCATTTTGGTTGCATTATTTGTGAAGGTTTGTTTCCTCTGAAAATAGAGACTCTTCACAAACTGGTTAGGGAAAAATGAGTACCTTGATGTTGGGCATGAAAAGAGTAAAGTAATTCTTTTTAAAATTATCAAAAATTTAAATAAAAATAAATAAACATCATTAGAATCTATCAGTCGGCCTGAATCTTTTTTTTTAACTTTCGCCCTTGAAAAACGGTACAAAATGAGAAACAACGTCATCAAATTCTTTTTTCGCGAAATTTTATTAGTATTGGAAATTAAATTTTATTTTCGAAACATTTCTCGCGAAAATTATTTGCCTAAGGTATTTTAATTCGACGATTTCCCAAAACGACATAGTATTACATTTATTCTGATGTTTTAAACTAAAAACAAAGGATAACCAGCGCTGACGTAACTTCATTGGTTGGAGTTTGTAGTTGTATATCGTTATACCTACAATCCCGGACATAATATTAGTTGAATTTTTAAAAAACACATGTTATACCTTAAGTGGATAAATTTTGGCGAGGATTAAATTTGGCGAAATTCGCCAAATTAAATACCCGCCAAAATTTTGATAACTGACTATTCGCCAAATTAAATCCCTGCCAAATTTAAAAAAAATACGTTTTTTTTTAATTAAAAAAAGAAAAATGTTTTTTTCCCCAAAAAACGAACTTTTTTATAAAATTGATCATTCGCCAAATTAAATCCCTGCCAAATATTCCATTTTGGTCATTCGCCAAATTAAATACTCGCCAAAATTTATCCACTTAAGGTAACCCCCTTCCCCCCAATTCAATGTTGACGCGACACATCAAATTTTTCGGCTCAAAACCCGGCATACAGAATCCACAACATTGAAAAAGGGGGAGAAAAGATCATATTTTGGCATTTTCCCACTAATTTATTTCCGAGGTTGTAGCATGCTTTCGTTTTCCTAAATAAAAATTTGTTATAGAAATTGGCAGTTCTTTAAAATTTGACGTGGATTTAATTTTGCGATTTTTTCAAAAACCACGAAGCAAGCCTGGTGTAAACTAAATCCGGGAAAAATTTACCGAATTCAAGCAAGTTTTATTTGAACTCCGCTCGACCACAGCAAGTTTTCGAAATGAGATCGGCTGCAGCAGATAGACAGTGTAATAAAGTAAAGTGAAAAATATTCGCTCTACTCAACCTCGTTCCCAGGACTTTTTGTCTGTCATCGGCGCTGCGCTTATTGATAGGTCTGACGAAAAATCCATCTGATATGCAAAAGGAGACAACAGGTCCTTGGATCGAGGTTTGGCTCTACCATGTCAACCTTTGCCGGATGAAATAAAAACGACTTTGATCGTCCTGGCTTTGCGTTTTCTATGTAATAAAAAACTCTCAGCTATTACAGTAATTGCAAATGAATAACTACGCAATTGTCCCGAAAGATAATTCCTGCAAAATGTTGTACAGTGGAATCTCTCTAAAGCGGCACCATTGGTGCAAAAAAAGTGTACGTCTTATAGAGGTGTCCGCTTTATAGAGATTGTATCCAAAAATCACTTTCAGAGCAAAATTTTGCCGAAAACATGATTTTTTTTGTTTATATACGTTTTTTCTTTGTTCTATTTCTTTCAAATCAAGGAAATGAGACATATAATTTGATGAATGTGGACTTGTATTTTTCATACGCTCTACTGTTATACAAACAAAAACAAATATCAACTAACAAATACATTGTATTTTATAGTCTACTCTTTCTTTTTGATATTTGGAGATCCTCCACTTTTTTCGTAACTGATGACAGTATGTCTTGACTTTCCTCGTCAATAATAGATTTGGGTAAATATTTGAAGCACAGCATCTTTTGTACCATTCGAAAATAATTTCATTTAACTGGTGGTATTTTCCAACAAAAATTCCCATTGTCGAGTCACAGGGAAGCGTATAAACAGAGGGGCTGGTTATGGTCTGGAAATTCTAGTTCTGTACGAGTTTGTTGGTGCCGATAAAGGCGTTGATTGTGTGAAAAAAGATTTTAGAGATTGTAAATAAAAAAGTTAAAAAATGTACGAAATAAAGATGAAAATCGAAATTTAACAAGTGGTTTTTTGTCCGCTTTACACAGACCTTTTAAAGGGAAAATGTCATTTGGTGCGAAAAAAGTGTCCGTTTTATAAAGTGTCTGCCTTATAACTGTCCGTCTTATAGAGATTTTCTTGTGAGAGTTTGACCTGAAATCAGTCCGTCCCAAGGAATAGTGTCCATTATTTAGAGGTGTCCGCTTTAGACCATGTCCGCTTTAGAGAAATTCCACGGTATAACATTGCATGTGATGTTCCTTTTCTTTAAAAAATTCAACTAACCTGCATGGTACTAATTTTCCCGGGTAGATAATTTCGCGGGTCTAAAAAAATTATAATTCGAGGAGTATCAATTCTGCGAATGCCGTAAAAATGTTTTTAAATATTTTTGAAGAAGGGTTTTTATTAAAAAAATTCTCACAGAAGTACACTTTTAACTGAACTTTTAGTTAAAGCATTATTCGCCAGAACTTCCCTCGAACAGACTCACTGCGGTAATAATATCATTCCTGGAAAAATGGAAATCTATATAAGATGTTGCGACGGAGAGACTCCGTGAAGGAGACTTCCTTATATTGTATTTTGTTCGCGCGTATGTTAGATAGTTCGCCGGTAATAATTGCTATGCATGTTCTAAGTTCTTAGCACAAGTAAGTACAAAAAAAGGTCTGAATAGTGGAGCATGAGGATAATCCGCGTTATTTCAAAAATACTTTGGATTGTTTATCTGTGTGTGTTTATCCTTTCTAAGAAAGTTTTTAAATAAATCGCATGTTCCTTTTCCCACCCGAACAAAGGATCTCCGCTATAAAAAGATTTCTCTCTAAGGTGTTCGTTCCTTCTGTGACAGACAAAGTTAAAATGTTGATTTGTTAATTTTTCAGACGTTACGCCACAACAAGATTGTGAAACAACAATTGCATTGCACTTTCGGGTTTGCGGTTATAACTTGGAAACGGGAGGAAATAACTGCCGTCAACTTATGCCTGTGTAACTAGGTGCTACCTGGGACCAATTGGGGCAATTCCCACCACTCTTTTTGGAATTGACGGATCGATGTCGTCATTAAAAATGCTTTAAACACCAAAAATCATCTTAAACTTCGTACATTATGGAGGCAAACGGATTAGCAAACTTCAAATAAAAAAAATCTATATAAACGGGCTGGGGCAGCCATCAAAAATCCATTAAGCCCTTTATATCTCCGTAACGGTTCGATGAAAGCACGTGATCATTATTTTGATAAGAGATCATAGGCCAACAAATGTCTAAAAAAAATGCGTATCGCCGAGTCATTGATGGCGTCATGAAAATACATCGTCTTTACTGTTTCCTTTCTCAATCAAGTAGATTTTCCACTGGCTATTCAACTACTAGTTTCGATTAATTGATCTTGAAGAACTCCTCGCTTTTTGCGAACGAATGGCTTTTGTCGATTTTTTTCCCTATATGTCCTTTCTCTACCTCAAGCTTTCGTAATTCCGTTTTAGGTGTAAGATTTGGTGATGACTTTTCATCACTTTTAATTACCTTTCAGAATAGTCAAAAGTTTTTTGGTATGACGTCACGTTTGTTGTCAAAGATTAAGACTCATCGATTAACAGGTGGTCAGGAAAAAATACGACGCCTTTATCTAATTTGTTTGCCACCAGTTTTCTAAGTTTTTGTTCCACCGTTTTGCTCTTCTTTCATGTTCGGGAGTGTATGATGACGTCATTCAATTTTTTTTATCCGTGTCATAACATTATGTAGTATTATTTCCAGTGTTCATCACAAATGCACGCCCAAAAACCAACAACAAAACAAAAAAAACGATCAAATTCTTTGAAAAAGATATATTCTCATTAATTATCAGCAAGTAAAATAAAATTTACAGTCTTAAATAATGCTAGTCAAATCATATAAATATAGAACAGAAATAGTTAATAAACAAATACCTCTTCACCCATTATTACACGGTCGGAAAATACTTTTTATAATACACTATACACTAACGTAGCTACTTTAAGCCTTTCCGGGTAGCATCGTAGCTACTTTAAGTCTTCCTGTGTAGCATCATAGCTACTTTAAGTCTTCCTGAGTGGCATCGTAGCTACTTTAACTCTCTCTCTCTGAGTGGCACCGTAAGTACTTTTTCAAGCCTTTCTGGGTAGTTAGATGACATTGTAGAAGTTTGGTAATAGGTGCGGCAGAAGGGGAATGTTTACTCAAAAAATAATTATTCCTACATAATAACATTGATAGTTATTGAGTTATGTCTGAAAAATGTTCCCTGATTTTAAGTGATTTTGCAGACGCAGAAATTCGGTTCCCTCATTAAGCTGTGAAAACGACTTTCTGCAAAAATTTGTTTGTCATCCGAAAATGTCCGCTACCTACAGCAGACTAGTAGAATCATTTCTTCTGACTTTTAGAAGATATAAACTTAAAAGAAAAAACGCTCTAAAGATTAATAAAAAAATATAGTGGTTATTACACTGCTTCCCTATCCTCCATTTACCGTCCAAGATAAAACGTCAGCAAGGAGAGAGGTTATTATATTAACTCCAAAGTTTATTTCATCCTGATTATTTTTTTCTTGCAAAGAAAACCAGACGTCACCTTGTAGAGAACTCGTCTTCAGATGTGTAGTCCCTTCCCTAAAACATAAGTTATTGACACGTGTACATGTTTTTTTAATAAGAAACACGAGGCTGACTTACAAAATATGAGAGCAAAAAACAAAACAAAAGCAATGAAAATTTGACAGAGCTCTTGCTGAAAAGCATTTTAGAGTTCTAATACACTGGCCTGACTCTGGAGAAATCTCCTTTAATCCTATTCCTGTAGGGAGGGAGGGGAAAATGGCCTACTTTCGTTATTAACGTTAGAACGGTAATCCAATGACCCTGTAAGTTTTGGTAGTTATGTTTTTATCATTTGGGATTGTAAAGACCAAGAAAGGTTCAAGCAGGTGGTATGGCACGCCCATTTCTTCAAAGCTCTATCTCATATTTTTCGAATTACTTGACATAAAGATTCATTGAAGCTTTAAATTTGAGGATTGTAAATATTTCAAACACTTTACACCCCTTGCTACAAACACCCATTTACGCCTCAGGGCGTTAAGGTTTTCTAGAAGTTACGCCCTACGAATTTGTTGATTTTTTTCCTTGTTGGAGGTTTTTGCGCCCTGTGAGATTATTTATTTTGATCCAAAACCGTAAAAAAGTATCTTTCGAACCAAAAAATCTCTAAATAAATACTACAATTTATTAAAATGGCATTTCAAAAATTTCAGTATTTTTCTCTGGATTATGGAAAAGTAGTTAAAATGCTATTTAAAGTACAGAATACTTTATTTTAATATTTTTAAGTGAAAAGATATAGGCCAAACAATAAAACTTCGAAAACTGGAATAGCAAAAATTGCTTGCTGACAGCCAGTATTTGAGGCGTGATTTTTACTTGCCATGTGACAAACATCAGTTGTACAAAGTTTTATGACTCACCATCCAACATAAGGGAAGTTATGGGGTAGGGCACCCACCCCTCCCCCTCCTTTATACTACACTCGCTACCCTATAACCCTTAAAGCTAATAAATATCCAGGCAAGATCAAAAAATATCTGTAAAGCGAAAGTGAAACCCATGCTGGAAACCGTTAAAGATCGGCTCACGGCAGAATAAATAGTAAGCATTTCTCCGCAATAGCTATGATAAAACTAAAGACTAGAAACGAAATATAGTTATTTGATGTGTAATTACTGTTGCAAAAAAAAAGGAAGATCGTGCCTGGCAATAAAATCTGACTTTAACCTAGGTGCGTATTTTTGTCATGGTATTTTTGTCCATCAATTCAAGATCAAAATCCAATTCTGTAAATTCTTCTAAGAACTCCTTGTAGTTACGTAAAATTTTGGTAAACAGAAGACTTCAAGACCAGATTAATCACAAAAATTACTACCTTGGGGAATTAATTAATTTTATAATAATTTAATTAATTAATTAATATTATATAAATATTCGGGGTAATTTTTGTAAGAAATATAGCAAAATAAAGACTGATAAAGTTGAAATTTCAGGTATATAATAGATAAGTGCTTGGTAAATCAATTGGAAAAATTTAGTCCTTTCTAAAAAAGAAAAAAAATAGAATAGAATTTCGCGCATACCGACAAAACAATTGGGAAAATTAATTCTTTTGAGGTAACAACCTATTTGCGATAACTTTGCTTTTTTACAACTAAAATATTCACAAAAAAACTACTTACTGCGTTTATCTTTCTTTCCAACATCTCAAAGAAATCTGTTTGAGATTGTGAGAATGGTCTGAAATGAAGGAGTTATCCATACAATAGTCAGAAGAATTATTCATACAATAAATAGTCAGAAAAATTTCTTTAAGTTAGAATTTTTTGGAGAAATAATTGAACACATAAGAAAATCACATACTTATTTGGCTTCTTTGAGAACACAGCAGTTCTAATGAAATAAAATCAGAAAATAAAATGATGGTATTAAACAAATGTCTAATCTGTCACGAAGTCTGAGACTTCTCCGTCTAGTTTCTATACGGGGACGTTTCTTACTCAAATGAATACTAAGAAATATTAATTATACCAAGTTAAAAACAACAGCACCATAAATCACCTGTAATTTCTCTTATAACTTTCTAAGCGAACTAATTTTTCGGACTTTGTCATTTTTTGTCATTTTTCGTGTCACATAATGAACATCGTAAAAAATATAAAATAATTATTCAACACCTACCTCTTCTTTGAATCATACTAAAACGAAAAATAGTACGGAGCTTAAAATCAAGCATTGTTAAATAAAAAACGACAACATCATCAACGTACACTGCATAACAATAGAAAGAGTACACGTTTTTTTTTATAAGAAACCAGTCTGTAAGAAACCACAGGCTCAGAAAGGCTAAATTTTAAGAAACGTTTAAGAAATTTTGGCAGGCTGTGAAATCTCTAACTTTATAAAAAACTTATATATCAAAACATATATATCAAAACCATACTCCAAGCCTCAAAAAAGCCTTGTAAATAAATATTTTTTAGGGGCAAATAAGGAAATTTAAGAAACTCCACGCTCGACTAAATGTTTAGGTTTCTTATAAAAAGAAACGCCTTCTCAATTCCAGTAGAAATTAGGCCAACACAACTGCTTAAACAAAGAACCCCGGTAGTGCTATGTGTTAAGCACACTTCTATGCAATCTTGGTGTTTCACTTCAAAAAAAAAGATATGTCTCAGCCCATAAAAAGATTAAAATATATCACTTAAAAATCCAACGGCAGTTTAATATAATTATCTCTCAGCTTCATCTGTTATTGCGAACATTTAAATCTACTGAAAAGTTTCATCAACAATAGTTAGAAAGCAGTTAAAAAAGTGTGGTAGGATTCATTGTGACTCAACACTAGAACAATTTCAGTACTATGTTACATGATCAACAGTACACCAAAATTGTACATACGTGTGTACAAATGGTCATTGTTAAAACAAAAGGATCACAAAACTTTTGCATATTTTTCCCCTCCTTAACAAACGGTTACTACAGACTAATGTTATACCTGTGGCTCTGATAATTTGCGCTCTTGTGGAAAGCCTTTATTGGTGTTTTTATCAGCCGCTTCTGTACATCGACCATTTTTTGTGTCTCCTTAAAAAAATTATCATATAAAGTTGTAATTACAACACAAACATCACCTCATCTTTTCCTATTCAATCTAAATAGTTGTACGTTTTACTCGATCAACTTCTGAAACACTGTCTTTGTTTTCTATCTTCAGGCAAGCGTAGTGCTCAACAACGACACTTTTATCCTCTTCTGTACTTGTTACCTTCAGGATTACATATATTCCCCTCCTCCCAACATCCAGATTCTTCTTCTTGTTTTATTAAGCTATGTTGAGTATATGATTAAAATCATCCATGTATCTTCTCATATCTCTGATTATTATTATTATTATTATTATTTTTATTATTTATTATTTACCCAGGATAGCCTCTTCAGTTCCTATTCGTACTGCTATCAACGAGGGTCCTGCGAAGGGGGTTCTAGCGCATTTAAAGCTCCCATCAGAGCAACGAAAGTCGTGCAAGCACTGCAATCGCTCAACTAGACAACCGCCTAAGATATCAATCCTATTCTCATGCTGAGCGCTAAGCAGAAAGGATAGATTCACACTTTTATAGTCTCTGGCATGACTCGGCCGGGGTTTGAACCCAAGACCTCCCGCACTGGAAGCGAACGCTCTACCGCAAGGCCACCTGTCAGTAATATTCGCTATTCGATAATATTCGCTTTAAGTTATTGTTTCAACTGTATACTTGCTGTTGTAGATATGGTCTGCTTCAAAATACAATCATACTGCCTATTCACTCCCAATTTAAAGGTAATAGCCCATACATACCTCATTTATGAAAAACAAAAACAAAACAATGGTGCACTGAATAAGAATCACGACTCAATGACAATGCTTTTAATATTATATAGCTAAAAGCTGTCACATTTTTTTGGACAAGTTAAAATTACTGTGCACAACTCACCATAAACTTCAGCATTTTCAGTATTTTCTTCATCAGCAACAGAATTTTGGTGTTTACTTGACCTGCACCCCATGCCCGATATAAGCCAACATGTCAAATCATGCATCTACAAATTGTTAGAACAATTAACTGCAGGGTTAATTTCGAAATACTGATTGACAGATGGTATTCGCTGCAGGTTATTCACTTACGTAATTCTCTCATGAATATTCAAACCCTTTTATAACGCATGATAAGCAAAGTTGTAACACACAATGGCCTCAGCTAACACATTTTTACATTTTAATGAATTGAATAAATAACATCAATGATTTTTAATGTAATCACAACTGGATTATGTAACATGGTTTATTTTATGTCTAGAAACTTACTTAGTGGTTCCTAATTATATCTTTATGTTCCTTTCTACGTAAATTAGACATAATATATACTAAATAACTAAGGTGATCTAATATTTGCAATCCAAGATCAAGCTTTTTATAGTAGCCAGAATTTAAAAATAAATAGCTGTTAAAAATAAGCTGCTAACCTAAGGACGGGCAAACCAGAAGCCTGTCTTGTCGACATGCACAATATAGAGTTGTGACATATCGAAAATTATTATGCAGAGTTCATAAATGACCCTACCCTATCTCTTTGTTCAGCATTATTGACTAGATTTACTGGTTTGATTGTTTTGCATTACACACCAGACAACAAATATTTCACAAAATTATCTGTTTTAATAGAGCATAGTTGTTTATATCTTTACTTGTTTGTGTGAATTTTTTGTGTTGTGATTTTAAGTTATTAAGTATGTATTCTAGCCTTTATCGAATTACAGTGCATTTTTTTAAATAAAAATACAATTTTTCTAAGACCAAATCATTATAAAACAAAAAATTAGAACCGGTTAAAAGCATGTTTCTTGTAGCTTTGTATCCAAGAACACTGTCAAAGAATGAATAACAAATTACGTGTAGTCTGGCAGCCAGATGGGCTCAACCTTGCATAGCAGGGGCACAAACTCTGACCTAAGCTAAATGTCAAGGTTAAAAAAATTGGTCTTTGCTGTTCTAATTTTTCTTATAGGTGTGTATTTTAAAGACCAGAATAACAAACATCTACTTCATATACTACTAGCAACATTATACATTAGCCATATTTCACAGGTGTAAAAATTCCTGAAAATAACTAATGTTATAAAAAGTTGGTAGAAATCTTGATCTTCAGATCCTTTAGTCTGCAGTGAGATACGCCTTCACTTTAATTTATTTATTCATTAGTTTAGCACCCTCACAAAACTACACCCACCTTCTGTGGTATAAAAAGGATCTAAGTGGGTGCAGATATTATCCCTCACAATATAGCATCCCTTTTTATCTTTATTCAAAACTCAAACATGTAGATAACATTAACAATCTTTGCTAACAAAAATACAATGAAATACAAATATTATATGGATGAATCTTTTTATTCCAGAGAATGAACACGCAAATGTGCCATGATAAAAATTTATTATATTATATACACCATCTGGACAAGTTACTGCATGTATCATTAACATATTGCTGTAGTAGTGTTGTGGGTTCGACTGCTACTCCCAGTTCAAGGACTGCAGATCAAATCCAGCTTGCTGCTAGGCAGTATATTAGTGATGCGCAAAGTAGCTCTGCCTCAATTTAATTATAAAGATTGTCGTTTGCGATTTAAAAGAAATGTAATTAGTATATATATTTTTTTTTGAACAAAAGTAAAAATATTCCTACCTGGTAAAAATGGAGGATAGATCTTCTTTTACACTCTACTCCAACATGTAAATATGGTCAAATAATCTTTAAATTTGAAGTTGTAGAATTACGATGTCTTTACCTTTTTAATTTTTGTATTTCTAGAAATTGTAAAGAACAAAGATGGAAGTTAAGAATAAAACTTGCTGTATCCTAAACACCACAGACTTCCTTGTACATCTTTTAATTAAAAAAAATATTTTACTGACTGACTGCTTCTAATTCAAATTGCTTATAAGAAAAACAAAATACATAAAACATAACAATACAGTTAAAAAATAAGGTATAATATTAAATACAGATTTCTTTTACACAACTGGCTATATATTACAACTAAAATTTTACCACAGAACAAACACCAATAAGAATTAATAAGACAAGCACAGTGTGAAATTTATTTTGCAAAAACAAATAATAAATAATGAAAGATATAAACACAAAAGATTTCTTTTAATAACACACTTTAATGAACACTGTTGCTTAGCAACACAGTAAAGCTAAAAAATATAAAACTTTAAAAATGTAAATACTTTCTCCCAATCATACATTTTTCTTTCTTTAGTTTGTGATAAAACTTGATATTATTACTATATAAAAATTAAAATATTTCTGCAAAAGGGTGTATTAAAAAATCCTTTGATGTGGCTGTATATTACTACATTACTACTTTTACAAGAAAAAAATATACACAAAGAATAAAACATTACTTTTTTCTCTTGAAAACAAAAACTTACTAAAACGTTTTACAAGGCAGGGTGGGCACAAAAATATTGTTTTCTGTGTCAACCCACTCATAGTAGTGGATTTATAGCTGTTATTTTTCAAATCAGAGTTTACTTGAACAGGAGACATATGTTTTATCTTCTTACCAGAGCTGTAAAATGGGTTTTACTGTATAATACCAGTATATTGTCATGGTGTGTACATAGACCAGATTTCTCCTCTTGTGATCGTAAATAATTTAAACTTAAATTTCACCTCCAATTTTAGGTTTTATAACTATGACATATTCAAATATATGATGAATAAGAAATATTATGCTAAAAAAACAAAACAAAAAAACAGATTCTAACTTTGCTTCAGATCAAAAATATTTTATTTTAAGGTCAAAAATAGGACTGGGACATTGCACAACACATTTCCCATTCTAGTACTGATACTAAAAAGGGGCCTCCACATATTCTCTCAGAGTTACAGAAACTATACATTACAATAAAATAATTACTTAGCCTGACAGCCTCAGCACAAAAAAGACATTAATAATTATGATGCAAAATAAGCAGCGACGAAAAGGCAAAAAATAAATAACAAATCAAAATAATGACCTACCAGGGTTTCTGATGCTAAAATATTTTAAACAACTACAAAGGTTTCAGAGTTTAGTTTTGCCATTTTTTTCTTTATATTGAATGTTTTTAACTATAATTTTAGTCTTTTAAGATGACAAAGCATATAGACACAAAAAATCCCTACATACACAATAAGGTAATGTAAAAATACCCAGAAATAACAGTGCTGAAGACTTAAACTCGCCGAAAGGCACCCTGCCTATAGGTTTCAGGCAATACCTGGAAGCAGGTTCCCATCTTTGTCTTTAGTGACAATAAAAATATTAGGGGGGGAGGAAGTTTTTTTTTTCAAATGTTGTTGTTAAAACGACTACACTGCACTGTAACATACAAAGGTATATAATTTCTCCACACTTTTCATAGTCACGTTTTTAGGTTCCTGGAATATTTTAAATCAAGAACTAGAACAAAATTATAAAAAAAAAACATATACAAAATACATAATAGAACAGAAACATCCTGTATTTATCTTGTTCATTTTTCATTTGGGACTTATCAAAAAATATAGTACTATGGAATAAAGAGAACATCCTGGCAGGAAAATCTAAAATACAGGATGTTTTAACTATTAACTGTATTTTGCCTGTAAGATGGACAATTCCCAATTGAAAATACTAGTTGACTTTCCTAGTCATCAATTCTTTTTACCATTTTAACTTGATGCGAATTTGGCCAGATTATTTGTTATGAATCAGATCCTGATCTGATTCATAACAAATGTTTGTTTGAATTTCGTCTCAAGACGTCTCTCACAGAAATTGCCAATTGGGGCCTTAACTGCCACAAGTGTGAATTGTTAGCTAACTCCCTGATATAATAAACTATAGCATGAATTATCAACTGAAGAAGGGGAACTAATTTGATCCACAGAACAAATTTCAAGTAAAAGAAAAACACTAGACTCCTAAAATTACCATAAAAACAAACAAATTACTGTCTTAAGTCTAACAATCATTTTTACAGAATTTTAATGGCTGTATGGAAAGAAATTAGTAAATTTTAGATGTACTTACCAGTAAACATCAAAAATAAGATCTTTAATTCAAAAAATTGTGGAAATTTAATAAACATCTGTTACAAGCAATAATATTTTTTTTGTGACTTGGTTCACTCTTTCACAACAAACTTCCAGCCTCAAACAATAAGTTTGTTGTGATGTGAAGGTGTCAAATCTGGTAAATATATATAAATAATAAATAATATAGAAATATGTATAAATAACACTGCACTCAAAGTATTAAAAAAAACCTGGTATTCTGAACAGACTGATTAATGTTTTAGATTTGTTATTTATTTTAGATTATTGTTTGTGTTTCTGCAAAGTTTTTTAAATAAAAGATATTAATAAAACAAAAACATGAAGTGATTATCCTGCTAATTATCCTACCGATTCTTCTATCATGAGATATCCTTTTTAAAGCCATTTTCACTTGACTTCCGAATTAGTTATTGCAAAAAGATTGAATAATTAAAATTTTATGGAGTATCTGATCATCTCAGGGCATCATGAACTTTCAATTAGCACACTCACAGTTGCCACACCTCCTTTAAATATTTAAATATTATTTAAATATTCATATTCCAACACATTACCAGCAGGAATTAGGTACAACTTTAAAAGATAAATAAAAACAAATGGTTAAACTTTGCTTCTTCCTTTACTACACTTGCAACAATTACTTTTTTGGTTTTGGTTTCCTTTTTACTTATATAATTGGGTTTTTTTCTTCTTAATTTTTATGCTACTATCTACTTTTAGTAGTAATTGCCTTTACTACTCTACAGCACATGCGGTGCAACTAAATACACACTTACACATATAATTATGTAGAACAATGTTTTACTCATTAATAATTAGCTTTTGGTTTCTAATCCATTTTCAAGAACTAATGATTTTTTTTTACTTTGACATTATTGTTATTACTTTTGAAAGACTAAAGAGGTGATGATCATGTTATATGTTACATATAATTATACAGTAGCGACAAAACTGGCACAAGTAAGAGCATAGCAAAAATAGCTAAAATCTGATAAAAAATAGGCTAGAGAAACACAGGTTTGAAGAACACATTATGATGCACATGTTCTAATTAGAAACTTATCAATGTAAGGTCGATAAAAAACAAAAGAATTGGTGAAGCATTCTAACTGTATTTCCTCCTTTTTACATGTATTTACAAGAACTTAATTGCCTATAAAGCAATAAATTTGTTTCAAATCAGTTTTTTTACATTTTATTAGAAGATATGGACACCCTGCAAACATTGCACGTGTTTACAGCAACTCTAAATCAGTTTACAACAGTATCATCAGTACTACTATGCATATCAACATACCAGCAATGTTTTAATTTGGTAGTTGTAGACTAATCCTTTTTACATATTGCTATTTTATAATGTTCAATGTTTTACGTATGTCTAGTGGTGACATAAAACAACAACGAAAAAATTGGAAGTGATATAGTTTTATTGATTTATCAGGTATACCAACAATAAGTCGCTACCTTTATCAAGAGGAAACTTTAAAGTATATTTCTTGCTAAAAAATTTATTATGACTGCTTTAGAAAAAAAAACTGCTGATGAATAAAAGACGAAGGAAAAGTTTAGGTAAAATGTCTTATCTAAACTATGTCAATGTTATATAAATTTAAATGACAATGCCGACTGTCTTATCCCAAAGACTCACTGTTTTAAACATCTCCCTATCTCAAACAAACATTTTAGTCCCTTTCCGTTTTTTTAAACAACAGGGACTAAGAAAAAAGAAAAAAAAAAAAAGAAAAATTAATTTTTCTTTGACAGCTCTCATTTAATTACCGCCAAATTTTGGGAATTAACTTCAGCGGCTAAGTCTTTTTTTGGGGTTAAGAAATTTTACTGGAATAAACTTGATGGTTTGCAATTTAAGAATCAAAATTTATGTGCAATTGTTTGACAATATTTCGATTAAGGGACAATGGTAGGTACAACGTGTTCCCAATTTTATTATGTGAGAGGTCAGCTGCTTAATAAAAACTTGAACACGCAATACTAAACATCTAAACATCACTTATAACACTTTCGCTACTATTGTGAATTCTTTATATAACTGATTACAATCTGGCCCAAATTATAATCAAAGCTTTGCAGATATATTTCCACCAAATTAGGCATTCTTTAGTAAAAGAATTAGTCATTTCATATTAGAAGTAGTAGCTTACCAGGCAAAAGATAATTTTTTTGCTTCTGTAACATGAAAAAACATTGGTTATAAATCTTTTGACATTGGAATGGTGCGATGGCAAGCATCTCAAGCTTAGGTGTGGAAATTTGGTAACTTTTCATCATTTTTAGATAGCATTATGATAGTCAATTTATAGTTAGATTGTTAGTTTATTGTTGGGAACTCCATATACATGTTGTTGTTTTATAAGCATGACATTTATAAGCATTCGTAGGCCTAAATTTGGTAATTTTTTAAACTTAAGAAACATTTAAAAACATTACCAGGCTGAATTGGTAAGAAACACAATTCTCAGAAAAATGAAACTTTAAACAAACATTTTTTTTAACAAAATAGCTAAAAATCAATCTAAATATCTGCAAACAAGTCAAAGATGTTGCCATTATGATGGTTTATCAAGTAGAAAAAGCCTCTTAAAAAAGGATTTTAGCTCCCAAGATGACTTAATCTAAACAATAATTAGAAATTTCTAGAAACATTTCAGGCTGAAAATACAACATTAACAAACATTGATGCTGAACGCAGATTTTGTGTTTGATCAGGCTATTCTTGTGCCTAGGTGCATGGCTTTCAGTCAATATTTAGAACAGATTTAATTGAGTGTTTGAAAATAACCTTATTGCCAGGGCCCTGGATGCAGACTGATTGGTGGTATAAAAATGGTCAGGCTTCCCTTTTTCGCAATTCTTTTTGTATTAGCAAACATCATGGTAGCAAGAGGGTATCTTCAAAAGTAAGGAAATACATATTAGCTAACATGCCATGACTTTATGACGTTTGCTGGATTGTGATAATAAATAATAAATACAAATTTTGTTTTGCAATCATCACACATATTTTTTTATAATTATGTAAATTAGATCAATTGAGTGTTTGGAAATCAGGAAATAATTTTTCAGACAGGGTCCTAGATACAAAGTTAGTGGGGTATAAATATGGTCAGGCTTTCCATTTTCGGGAATTCTATATTGGGAAACATCAATAGTGACAAGGGGGCTTCTTTAAAAGAAAGGAAATGTATATTAAACACTTTATCATGTTTGATCAGGCCATTCTTGTGCTATGGCTTATGTTGTTCATTGCATTATAAGAATAATAACTAAAAATTTAATAAAATCTCACATTTTTTTAATTGATACATGTTTCGACCTACTCTAATGTCAACTTGAGTCTAAATATTTTATATAAAGCTTGTAGTATATATAAGTACATGGAATACAATAGAGAGAAGCTAAATTTACAAATAATTTTATGTAAGTATTGATAATTAGTCATGTGACAAACAGATAAAATGATATTGTTTAGCAATTCTCAAACTCCTGTTTATAATTATATAAAATTAGACTCAATTGAGTGTTTCGAAAATTTTTGGGAAGAGACCTAGCTGTAACGATTGGGGGGATAAAAATGTTTAGGCTTTCTAATTTTGGGAATTCTACTTAGGAAACGTCCATGCTTGCTTTCAAATTTGCTTCTTTTAAATCCTAAAAGAATATAAGAGTCATAGTTTTAATGTATATATCCTAAATCAGGCATGCCACTTTGGCGTTATGAAATTCAACATTACTTCCGTAAAGTATTTCTCATAATATGTATAGGCTTTGTAGGCATAAAACTTTACTTTAGACTCAGGCCTGATATCGTTTAGTCTATTTTGATTCACATTGTGCAATTTGTTGGTGCACAAAATTTGAATCCCTATAATCTATAGACGAATTTAAAAAACAATAGATTTTGCAATCCCGCCCTGTATTTTGCTGGGATTGGTCCTGTGCGTTTCACTCTTCTTCCAGCCATTGTCAGCCCCATGGTTTGTATATAAAAGAATAAGGCTAGTTTTCTGAGTTTTTTTTTTAACTCACTTTTTAAATGATAATAGATTTTGGACTAGCAATAGTGGAGTGGCAATTGTTGCTGGAGATATATTCTTTTTTCAAATAAACTGCTAACACAGCCTCATGATGTGCCAAAAGTTGTGAGACATTAGCCCATATAAAACTAAAAGAGGGATATAATTTGCATATGACATGATCCTGTAGCAATGGTAAAATTGTCTATATCTATCACATAAGCTGCTGAGTTAGCGTTTCCACAACAAACACAGGTGTTTCCATGAGAGACACCTAAGGTCAGTTAGCGTTTCCACGAGAGACGCAGACGTTTCCACGAGATACCTCTTAAGGGTAAGGTTGCAAACACACGCATCTGGTTTGGGGTTCCCTAATACCGAACCTGACATCCTCTCCCTTCACCCAAACTCAAGTGTAGTTAACATGAAACAAGAGAAATATACTTCTATACATAGCCATGTTGTTATTTCACAACCATAGCAATTAGATATACAGTACCGCTTAAATTTAACTTTACATGTACGCGATAGTTATCACCTTTGCATGAGCTTTCGGTAGCGTCAGAACTTTCGTTGTTATTGTTAACCTATTGTTAAATACATGAGCTATTTTTGCATGTTGAAAACAATAGAGTTCATGTCTTGTTCGCAAAATTTAATTAGCTCATGTGAACTGAGTGTGTCCCATTGTTGTATTTAATTGCTATAGTTGTCAAGAGATCAACGAAAGAAAATAAAATTTAACCAAGATTTAAGTATCTATTGTTTTTACTCACGAACGGCAATGTTAAACCATTCGTTTATAAATTTTTAAAACGCGATAGAAATGCTTTTTTTAGATCTTTAAAAATTTAAGAACGAAGAATGGCGATAGAAAAGCTTCGTTAGATCGCATTTTAAAAATTTAAGAACGAAGAACGGCGATAGAAAAGCTTTTTTAGATCGCATTTTAAAAGTTTAAGGACGAAGAACGACGATAGAACTACTTTTTTAGATCACGTTTTAAAAATTTAAGAACAAAGAACGGCGATAGAAAAGCTTCGTTAGATCGCGTTTTAAAAATTTAAGAACGAAAAACAACGATAGAAATGCTTCGTTAGATCGCATTTCAAAAATTTAAAAATGAAGAACAGCGATAGAACTACTTTTTTAGATCATGTTTTAAAAATTTAAGAACGAAGAACGATGATAGAAAAGCTTCGTTAGAGCGCGTTTTAAAAATTTAAGAACGAAAAACGGCAATAGAAAAGCTTCGTTGGAACGTGTTTTAAAAGTTTAAGAACGAGAAGCGGCGATAGAAATGCTTTTTTAGATCTCATTTTAAAAATTTAAGAATGAAGAACGGCGATAGAAAAGCTTATTTATATCGCATTTTAAAAAGTTAAGGACGAAAAGCGGCGATGGAAATGCTTCGTAAGATCGCATTTTAAAAATTTAAGAACGAAAAACGGCGATAGAACTACTTTTTTAGATCACGTTTTATAAGTTTAAGAACGAAATTTAATTTGTTTTTGAAATCTTATCATAAAGGGAAAAGTCCTGAACGTAGGGTTTTTCCGTTTGCATTGTTAAACGTTGCTTTTTATAAGAAGAACTTTTCTTTTGCATGTTAAAAAAATGTTTCGATGATAAAGAAATATTACTAAAAGTTTTAAAAAGTAGCAGCATTAGTTTTTTTTTAAATATTAAGACCATTGGATTTCAAAAACACAAAATCAATTTAAAGGGGAAGTTCGGTCTAAAAAATTTTTTTTATTTTATTTTATAATTCCACGTGTTTATACTTATAAAAACAGAAAAACTTTACTTCATTAAACTCAGAGTTTTGGAAATGTCTCTAATGTTGACACAAACTTCTTAAAAATCTCCTCTAAAAAGCTGGGTACTAACTCAAGTATGACGTTTCATAGTTCAAAACATTGCATCGCGTGAAAGAGTCACAACACAGGCTACACAGTTTGCTAAAAGAATCTACTTTTTTCTAGCTATATTTCTTTTCAAATCTATAACAAATTACTTCTTTGAAAATGCAGTGTCAATTTGTAAGCAATCGATTCAATTCGCAGCGATTCAAGCTCTAAAATGATGACATACCTGATTTATCTACTCTTAGTCTTACTTACTTTGAATACTTTGAAGTAGATTTTGTGAGATCTTCACGCATCCAACTCGGCGAGTCCAATGCTCATCATGTCAATGATGCTGTTCGTGTTGGCCTTTCGAAACTGAACATAATTTGGTATCAGTGGCTCATCAGGAACAGTAGCAAGAAAGTAATCCAACTTCGACTTGAAACAGTCTATGCTGCAATCAGATAGGTTGCGTATTGCTTTTGGTAGACCATTAAACAATCGTACTCCTTGAACAGCCAAGCTAGCACAACGAATCTTATAAAATGGCCCTTCTTCACTACAGGAACAACACATTTTCGACCCAAACAATCATTCGTGTACCATGTGATGCCTCCTTTCACAGTTTCCTGACCAAAGTTTGGTACTATTTTTTTAATCACTTTCCAGATGTAAATTATGGCATACCGTTCTCTTCTTCTCTCCAGAGAATACAGATTCAATCTTTTTAGCACGTCCCAGTACGAAAAACCTTGAGTTCCAAGGATTTTTCTAGTAAAGGTTCTTTGCACCATTTCTATGTCTTGTATTTGTCCTTTCATTAGTGGAGACCATAACTGGGAACAATAGTCAAGGTGGGGAATAACTAATGATTTCCAAAGAGTCAACATCACATTTTTTTCTCTGCTCTCGAATGTTCGTAATATCCATCCAGTTATCCTGTTTGCCTTTGATATAAGGTTTGAAATATGCTTATTAAATTTGCAATCATTCGACATTATAACTCCTAAGTCCTTCACAGTGATTTTTTTGTTAATCTTTTCTGACGTGTTACTTAGATATACAGTACAGTCTGAATGTAATCTACCGCGTACACGCTAATATCGCACCTTTGCGTGGAGGACGGCAGTCCTTTGTCTTTTGTTATAATTAAATCCCTTAAGGAGAGTGGTTTCAAAGACTCAATCTTTCCATAACTTAGGTGCTCGAATTTACACCCATTGAGTTTCATATTATTTTCATTTGTCCACTTATAAATTATATTTAGATCACTTTGGAGTTTAAAGGTGTCCATGAGGCCATTAATCTCTTTCAGAATTCGTGTGTCGTCTGCAAAGCTGGATGCTAAAGAATATTTTAAGTTCTGATTGATATCACCAACCATGATTAGAAAAAGCAGTGGGCCAAGAACAGACCCCTGTGGAACCCCTGATCCAACGTTAGCGGGTATAGATTTTACACCATTGACATAAACATGTTGTATTCTGTCTTTAAGGAATGATTTAATCTATTTTATCAGTTTGTCATTTATACCAAGTTGCTTCAGTTTAGCAACTAAGATGGAGTGGTCCACTTTGTCAAATGCCTTGCTAAAATCTAAGTAAATTGTATCTACATTTGAACCGCCTTCAAGAAAGGATAGGATTGTATCATAATGGGTCAGTAGCTGTGATAAACAGGAACGACCTTCTCTAAAACCATGTTGTGAGTTGTTAAAAAGATTGTACTGTACAAGATGATCAACTATGTTCTTTTTTATAACTTTTTCAAATATTTTAACGACATGTGAAGTCAAGGCAACTGGTCGATAGTTGCCCACTTCGCCTTGGTCACCTCCTTTGAAGATGGGGGCAATGTTTGCAGTCCTCAAAAGCAGAGGTGTTACACCTGTGTTGAGACAGTTTGACCAAAACATAAGAAGTGGAGTTGCCACAGCATTCTTACAATTTTTAAGAAAAATAGCAGGGACACCATCCGGGCCGGAAGCTGAATGAGTGTTAATTGCTTCAATTATGTCATCAGTGGTAAGTGCAACATCTGTCATTACAGGAATGGTACAAGTTAAATCATTAGCATCGGCTGTTGAATTATGTTGCTTACTAAATACACTCACGTATTGTTGTTGCAGGAGGTCAGCCATTGCTTTGCAATCATCAGTGAACTTCTATTTACTTTTGTTAAATAATGGACCTACTCTGGACCTTGTTTTACTATGTTTTTGCGCATAGGAATAAAAATATTTTGGGTTTGTTTTAATGGAAGAAATTGCTTTCTTTTCTAGAGATTGTCTGCTTTCTTTATATGACTGCTGCAGAGAAAGTTCAATGTCGACTAATCGTTCTTTTATTTCTTTCACTTGTTTGTATTTAAAAGTTTTGGACAGTCGCTTTATAAGCTTATGACGCTGCCTCATTAGTACACGACGATCTCTTGGTATGTAGTGTTTATCTTGTTTCCTTGTAAACACTTTCCTTTTAGGAACTAGTTCTTCAGACAGAAGTAAAATTTTATCTATAATATTTTGTAGTTGTTGTTCGGGGTTCATATCTTTCAACATCATGTCCCAGGCAACAGAGTTGAGTTTGTTGTTAATATTTTCCCAGTCTATAGACTCATCAAAGAAATTAAATACATCAAACGGTGTATGTGCTGTTCTCACCTCATTATATTTTAGTCCCTTAAATTTCAAACCAGAACTTTCTTTGGAAGAACTGAATAAATTACGAACGTGTAGTTCCGAGAGTGATGAGGAAGAAGAAGAAGTTTCTAGGATCGGCAACAATACCTGGTGCCAATGCGGTGGTCACTGTAGAGCGATGGAGTCGTACAGTGAAAGGCTTGTGTTGCAGGGATACAAATGAAATTCCTGACAATCATTTCGAAGGTAAAATAAACAAAAAATTAGCCAAGCATAATTTTCTTTTTCATGTTTAAAACCATAACAAAACTCTACATATTCCCTTTAAATATTAGTCTTCGCGTTGATAAAAAAAATATGCATACGAGCACGACAACTAATGCAAAACTTCTCTCAAAATATTTGGCCTAACATGAGTTTTCTCCAAATCATTCATCTCTCCTTCGCATTTATTTTATTCGGTATTATTTGCTACTGCCAAAGCAACATCACAAAAAAACACAACGGTGGTTGTTTTATTCTATTCAGCTTTACAAATCGAATAAGAAAGTGTGCTCAGAAATCAAAACTTGAGACGGGGGTTATTTTAAAGGTTTTTCTTTTTAGAAAAATAATGTATAACTGAAGCCGAAATTTTTGGGATGGTTTTTCTTTGTAAACCAGTACTAACCACTGCACTGTCTGCCCTCAATAATTTAAGGGGCGATGCAATGCACTTGGTAGAAGACAAGACCAAAATTTATACCCCCGTCTTACGAAAGCACATGTTATTGAAGAATTTTAGATGTGAAAAAAAATCATTCAGCGCTGGGGAAAGAAAATGCGAACATGGGAAGGAAATATAATAATTTTTTTGTCATGGTTTTGTTTTGGAAATGGCTATAATAAATGAAATTGTGTTGGATTTTTCTAAATATGAGAAAAACAAAGGTTTGGCTGTTTGGTGAAACATAGCTAACAAACATAACTAACAAACATAGCTAACAAAACTTTTGAAGCATTCTGGTTCAAAATGTCGAGAACAAATATAAAATCCAGAGTCTTTCTGCAAGGTACCACTTCTTTTTTTATTTATGTGTTTTTTTCAAAGCTCTTTATTTTTTTCGCACTGGGAATCTGATAAGAGACTGCCCGATTTTTTCTTTCTTCGTTGTTATCTTCGTCTTTTGTCGTCAGCTTTTCGTTCTCTACCTCCTTATTTTTCTCGCTCCCCTTATCTTTTTCTGTCTTTTAATTATCGCTACTTCGATTTGTACAGACGATGGCAGCACAGTTTGACATATTAAAATAATAAAAATGTATAGACAAAATACTTCTTCATATGATTACACCTAATCCCCAACACAGAACTTTGCTTTTTGAACTATAAAACGTCATAATTCAAACTCGACCCAGCCTTCGTAAAAATGTAAAGGGGTCAATATACGGAGGTGTTTTTACTTTTGTTTAACAAAGATTATTTCAGAAAAAAGAGGGTTTCACTTGAAAAGAATTATGGTATCCGTTTGACCAAACTTCCCCTTTAATGATTTAATTTTAACGTGTTAAGTTCGTTCATTTTTCTAAAATAATATATTTCAATAGCCTTCGCGATCTTTAACACTTTTAAACAATAACATGCACGTTACATGTGACAACAAAAGGATTCATCAAATCTTATTGTTATGACTCACGCACAACGTTAACAATAGAAAGCAATTAAGTTCGTGTGTAAACAAAAGATATGTGAAGGTTCTTTATGTAGACATGAGATCGTTACATGAGGTTGTAAAACTCGCGTACATGTAAAGTTACATTCAGGCGGTACTGTATGTCCCACAACTGCAAATTTTTTTAAGGAATATAGTTTAGGCAAAAAATATGTTATATCATAACAGAGAAGGGTGTTACGACAAACATTATTCTGCGATGTATTTTTTATATTATTTTTCCTATAAAGCGGACTAATTGAGCAATAGTCAGCAGTATTTTAGGTAGCAAATGTATTTCACCATTATATAATATATATATGATATATTATAATAATCATAGCGAAGGAGGGAGTTACGACAATAACGCGTATCTTGTTTTTTTCTTGAGTCTTTTCAGATTGGCGTCACGATTACTTACGCAAGCTACAGTTTTAAAAAAAATTTAAAGCAATGTATGTAATGAACGATGTATTGAAATCGTGTTCTGAAAATATAAGATGTCTTAAATCTTCCTTCAAGATAAAAAAGTAAGACAGTACAGTAAAGTTTATTTTTATATTTTTAATTGCTTTTGTTTACAATTTAATTGCTTTTGTTTACAAATTCTATAGACTTCGCGCCGAAAGTATTCTCAACATCGTCACATGCAGGTTATTGTTATTTATACAATAAGTTTCTTTTCAATTTCTCGCGGTGTAATTATTTTCTCTAATAGACAATAGTCTATTATGAAAGTAATTATTTATGCGAGTTGCGCGTACGCGGAAGGTTACATTCGGACAGTACTGTAGTTCTTCTTCAATATGACTTTACGCGTCTTCATTCATTTTTTTAAAAATATATATCTTTTAATAGCTTTTGCGATCGTTAACACTTTTAAACAATAGCATGCATGTTACATGTTGAGTGTTGCAATTGTGGTGGAGAGAGAGGGCAAAACCTCTAGACATTGATTTTTCTGCGTAATGAACATTGAAAAAAATACTATACTTTTTTTTATAAGAACGTCTAGATTTGAAATAATCTTTTCTAATAAGTTTTGAGAGGCAGAAACATTAATTTAGATATACGAATGAACAAGTTGGAGCAAGCACTGCACACTCAGTTCTAGTAAGTAAGAATTCTCGGATCCGGGTTAACATGCTTGAAATTTTCTGATCATTTTCAACAAAAATGACCAACATATTTGAATTCAGCACCAAAATTTATGGAAACATGAAAATTTTCAAGTTTATACACTAAGTACAACTGCCTCTATTAGCAGCCGAACTTTTGATGTTTTATGAAGAAATGACCACACAAATTAACTGCAGTGAAATTTTTTCACTGCAGTTAAATATTATGGTCAAACTTCTATAAAATTTGAAAACTTTAATTTATATACAATAAATCCTGCTCTAATAATCTTTTGTTTTTTCTAAATTTCCTATGTTATAATTTTTGCTGATAAATCCAAATATGTCACTATTTTCCTCAAAAGATCCTTGTTTTCTTTTTCCAAATTTGATGATGTTAACCCAGTAGATCCGAGAAAGCAAATAAACAGGATGTAAAAAGAAAGTAAAAGAAACTGGCTGCAAAATAAAACAATACAATATGAGCTAAATTAAATGTCTTACTTGAAGCAGGTAATAAGAAACAATAATTTACTCCATAATATAGAACAAACCCACCCTTTTTAGCACCCTCCCCCTATTTTGCTCAACCCACCCTTTTTACGGAGAAATTTTCCCTATTTTTACTAAATTTATTACTAAAAATATCATTCCCCGGTATTAAATAATGGGAGATTAACTAAATGTCTATGTCATAAATATGGCACAGACACGCACGTTTTACGAACTTACCCTCTAATTAACTCGTGCATTGAAAATTATGATAAACCACTTCTTTTTCTCAACCAATCCTTCTCGTTACTTTGGCTAGCATTTTGCTTAGCATTTCGTAAATTTCCTGGTCCCGTCCCCTGCGTGAGCGTGAAGTAATTTTGAGATTCTAATAAATGGGAACAACGGCTGCCTTTTTCACAAGGTGCAGAAATGTGATCCCTGGGGATGCCGTTCGATATTACTAGTATAGCAGCAGGGGTGGGTTTTTCGTATCAGCAGTCACAAAATATTAAATTTAATTTATACCGTGCGAAATAAAACAGCTCCGAGGGAGTACTCTTCTTCTTTCTATTTTTATTTTTCGTGAATAAAACATGTCTCCAACCAGATGCTCCAGATGCTCCAGATGCTCCAGATGCTCCATGTATTTTTTATTTATTCACAAACGTTCTGCTGTTACGAGCAAGTCACGTCTAACATAAAATACTTTTTCGGTAGTATGTTACACAGTTGGAACATTCATTCATGAAGTTGTTATCAACCTCATTTCCATCAGGCTTTTTTCTCTTTCTGACAATATCGGAACTATTTCTTCTCGTCGTCCGAGATTGTCAAAAAATTATATCTCTAGATTAACAACTCTAGTCCTGCTCATTTCACCTCTTCGTTTGGGAGGCGCAACCATCATTTTCGACAAAGATATTTTTGCAAAACAACATACTTGGTACCTTAACCACGAAAACCATAATAAACGGGTGTGGTTTTCAATGCACCTGTCACCTGTTTAAGAGCATCTTACTGAAGTAAAGCGTGTGTGTCAAAAAATCATATTATTTGTTGCATAGGCCCACCCTCGTCCCCAGGATTTTTTGACTTTTTGATATGAAAGATGACGTCGAAAAATATTTTTCGTCGTCTTCTCTCATATCAAAAAGACAAAAAACCCTGGGGAAGAGGGTGGCATAGGACGTATCCAATCCTACAACGTGAGAAGATCCTTTGGCGATCCTTTCCCGCGCAATTTTATCTTTTTTAAATTGATGTTTTTACGTCGATTTTGTTTAATGCGTTTTTTGGCAACTTAGAGGTGATAGTCTTTATTTACGACGTACAGGACGAAACACTGCCAAAAAATGCTAGTCTTTTGAAAGACGCTATTTACAGTAGGAAAGAGAGAAGCGACACGCTTTAATCAAATCCACGGAGTTGATCATACTTGCGGGCGAGTGAGGGGGCGGAATATACATACTTCTACCGAGCAGAAATAAGAAAGTCACGTCGCGATTTTCGGCCTTTTTGCAAAAACTCTTGCGTAGTTCTAATTATTAGATTAAATAAGTTCTCTAAAAATAGTCCATTTTGACCATTTGATTAATTCAGTTAGATACTTTTTCAAGGTGCTTTCTACTGTGACTATATGTGCCAAGAACATATGCACATTTCTGATCTATAATTATAAGTAGGAAAATCTTTGAGCTTCATAAATAGCAATAATAGTAGTAGGAGGGAGTCAACATATACAGGTTTTGACCTTTTCCCCGTCAAACCCCCGCCTCCACCCCCTCCACCCCCACCCCCTCCTCCACCCCTCCAAAAAAACCGGTAAATCCGGCGGCATCCGAAAACAAATCCGAAACTAATCCGAAACCGATAATTCTAGCGCATGCGCACACGCCGATAGTGATAATGCTGACATCAACAAAATTTCGAGCATGCGCAATTGAGTAACGGTATCCCTTACTCAAAGCTCGACCGTGCTATTTGAAAGCTACCCATAATAAAGATGAGTTGGTTCTGGAACGCTATCAGCAAACTATACGACACCGTGTCGGCACCAGAAGACCAGGTCAAGACCCAGGAAATGTACACCAGGGCAGTTCAAGAGAATCCTATGTTATTCAAAGATGTTCCGAACCATTTCAAGACTCGGGAAATGTGTGCCAGGGCGGTTGAGGAGGAACCATGGATGCTCAAATATACTCCAGAAACTTTCAAGACTCGGAAATGTGTGCCAGGGCGGTTGAGGAGGAACACTTGATGCTGCGCTATACTCCAGAAACTTTCAAGACTCGGGAAATGTGTGCCAGGGCGGTTGAGGAGGAACCATGGATGCTGCGCTATACTCCGGACGATTTCAAGACCCAGGAAATGTGCAATGGGGCGGTTGAACGGATGCCATGGCTGATCAACGATGTCCCTGACCATTTCAAGAACCAGGAAATGTGTAACAAGGCAGTTGGAGAGTATCCAGGGATGCTCAGGCATGTTCCGGACGATTTCAAGACCCAGGACATGTGCAACAAGGTTGTTGAATTGGCGCCCCTGCTGCTCGATTTTGTTCCGGATCATTTCAAGACTCAGGAAATGTGTACCGGGGCTGTTGAAAAGTATCCCTGGCTGCTCGAGTTTGTTCCCGATTGGTTCGTGACCCGGGAAATGTGTAGCAGTAGCACTGATCCTCGACTGCTCGAAGCCTATCGCTCGAGAAAAAGGGAGAAGGCTAGTATTAGGGGTGAGCTAGGCCCAATAACGTGGCATCCCGACAGAGTTATAGAATGGTGCTTTACGGAAGAGGAAAAGAAGGATCTCGAGATATTGTGGAGTGGGGCAAGAGCCACGGGAGACTTGAATGGCGGAGCATCTCAAATAAACGATGAAGGATCACTGTGAAGACTGTGAACGCGTACTCGACGAGTACGACAGATGTCGCTGCGGACGCAGACTCCTTATAAAGGCCAAGCTGCTCTGCTGGTACTGCTATCAAGAGTACATCACGTACAACGGTGGTAGCTGCCCTTGCGCAAGGGGCATAGAAGGCCCCAGTTGAGGTTTTGTCTCCACAATAAAAAAGGATGTTGATGAAATTTGGTGACAAAACTGTTAAATCAATGGAATTTTACACTAACGCGACTCCACTGAACATCGAAGAAGTGAACATTGAAAACTTTGTGCTGAGCGACCCCATTCCAGCCAACAAAGACAAGGATGGGCGCTTCGTAATTGGCTATCAGAACCAAGACGGCAACCTAGCCCCGCTACTGCTCAAGACCCCTGAAAAAGTCTACTCCAAAGGTGTCTCATGCTACTCCGAAGGCTCCGCGCTCACGATGTCTTTCGATCTTGGTGACTACCCTGAGTGGTTAGACCTCTACGGGGAGATCATGAAGAAGGTGAATTCCCTGATAGAACATCGCCTAACCAACGGCGGTGTGAAAAAGGGCAGATACCTCAGCACTAAGCTTAAGATGTGGGATGGTAAAGTCAGAACCAACTTCCACAAGAAGAAGATGCCACAGGAAAGCTGTGAGTGTAAGGTTATCATCAAACTGGCTAGTATCTACAGGTAAGGTGAAAACTACTACCTGCAGACCTACCTGGAAGAGTGCAAATACAAAGAGGTCGAGCGATACAGCACTTGCTACTTTAGTGACTCTGATGACGACGATATCGACAGCTTCACTGTCTTGTGAGTATGCGTTATATGGTTGTTCTCCAACCATATAAACAAACATGAAGGTTACAGAACTCATGAAAGAGGCGAAGGCACTGGGTATTAGGGGCTATTCAACTCTGAACAAGGCCCCTCTCCTAGAGCTGATCCACAAAGCTAAGTACAAGGACGTCTCAATGCAAACTGACGGACCTTACTGTAAACCTTGCACTCTTCTTGCATGGCAGGAGAATCTGCGACTATATCTCCACAGCCTTGTTTAAAGACAGCGACGTGTTATACATGATGGTGAACTGGTGATCGACTATGATACTGGAGAGGTGCTCGAGATTGTGTAGATGATCTAGTGTGTGTTGTTCAACACACACTAGATCTAGTGTCTACGAATACTTAGGTGGGGGCTCTAAGTAGCGCTGACATACTGTGCAGATTGAAGTTTTTTCATAAACTCTTCCTTGGCCTCCTCTCGCCCCTTTGCGACAAGTTGCATACGTTCCCGATCATTGATTGAATTTACGATCTTTCTCGTTCGTTGCCGGACTTGCTCCTTGAGCATCATATATCATTGTTTCTCCTGCAGAATCAGGCTGAACTCATACTCATCAACTCGCCCGTTCTCCACAGACTTGCTGATCAGATCTACAACGGAGTTGAGCTTGGTCTCTGCCAGTAGTCTGATACTCTCGTGCTTCTTCGACTTAACATCTAGCCTCCTCCCGGCATTCCGTAGACCCGCTTGTCCCAACCCCACAGCGATCGTGATGCCTCCCATCGCCACAGCCAGTGGTACACCAATCCCTGACAGCATACTACCAATACCAACACCCGAGGTGATGACACCCACAGCTAGCAGACCATGATCCGTGAATCTAACCCATGTACCATGCATTTTAAACTTTTTAGCGAGCTTTTCCCGCTCCTTTGATTCGTTACGTAGGTACTGCTCAACCTCTTCGATCTTCTGGAGTCTGTACACTTGGCTTTCGTCAGGCTCGTCAGGAGAACTCGGTAAGTTCGGATAAAGCTTTGCAATTTCACTCATATTTATTCTATAAGAAGATGCATCGTTAGCCCTACGAACGAGACATTTTTTTCATGATGGTGCTCGTCTGTCAGCATGAACTCCAAACGATCTGTGGAGCCCTTCAAGGGAAGGTAGATCGGAGTGTCAAAACTCCAGGTTAACATGTCCCCCCAAGCGTTTAGCTCCTTGGTGGGTAGCAGGGCCAGAATTTTCGATTCGCTTCCATCCAGCAGGCAGTCGTTCTCATCCAACTGAGGGCAAACGAGTCGTAGCCGAATGTAAACGTCAGTCTTGTAGAAGCCATCATAGTCACCTTCGGCATAGTACTTATCCTTGGGATCGTAGGGTAGGCCCAAGAGTTCATGCAAATGTCGACCAAACACAACAGTATAACCTTTATCAACACGGAGTCTGCAGAGTCCATTTTTAAGGACAAAGAGTTTGATCTTACCCTCTGCCTGACTATTCACAATGGCCGCCAGATCCTCGATCTTGTAGAGACCGTTCATAATGTTGATCCGTTGGAGCACGACAATGGATCCTTCCCTACGGATGGTGAAGTCGTCGTTGCTGTAGATGTTTAACCACGTAGGTCTAATACTGATGGATTTCAGAGCGATCCTCGTGCCCTCCCCAAGATGAGGGTTGAATATCGTGGGGTTCACAATATCTGTGATATAGAGTTGCTTCATCTTTGTTCTAAGAAGAAAAGATGAACATTTACTCGTACAACCCGAAGGCAAAGTACAGCTCCAACAGAGGTGAATGGCCTCCCGGTGCACAGGACCTAGAGCACCAAGACCTGTACGTGTCTACGGTCTCGCACATCGAAGTGGCCTTTCCCGAGTTTACTAAATACCCCATCAAGCCGTCAACAAATCTGTTGAATGACCCTGTCATTGTGGGTTGGGAGGGACAAGCCCTCGACTACTGGAACATCCAAGTGAACTTTGCAACCCATTGCGCGACGACAGCCTTGGGCATCTCTGCCAAACACCTAACAGGCTCCGTGCCGCTTGTCAACGCCATTTTCAAATTTCACGTGTACTATCACATGCGACGCATCCTAGCAAGGATGAAGGTACCCATGTCTTTCAACGATGGGTTGTCACGGTACTCAAACCCCTACTCCACCTCTGGGTATGCGCAAGTATGTCATGAATATGGTGCGGACCCTAATAGTCTCTACAAGACCAAATCAGTAAGTGCCTCGCTCACCAACGGTAGATGGTGGCCCCAAATTGAGGGTGATTGGGCGAAATTCATCACCCCCACAAGTCAGAGTTTGACATCAGAGGGTCTGACCAAGCTAAGCGAAAGTATTCGCGTCTACGTGGTCTTGTTGCTTGGATCACAAGCAGGGGCAAAGGCATCCTTACTCGGCTCAGGTGCCGACAACTACACGGCAAGGCAAATCCTGATGCAAAAATTTGAAGCCATGGTACAACGTCAAGAGAACGTAGGGCATGACATCACGGAGTTCCAAAAAGTGCTGCAATATGCTCGAACACCGGTAAACTTCGCCGTCATGCCAAGCGTGTACATGCTGCCCTCCGACCTTGAATTACGTATTGGCAAGACTATAGGGTACAACAACAACATCTTGATCGCGCCTTCCGATGTCAATGTAGGGTCCCAGGTTGATGTGAATAGCAAGCCTACGGTGCGGGCTATCAAGCATGCCACGCCCCTCAAGCATACCCGGCATGCCATACCGCCCCCTAAGCATCTCGAGCAGGTCGTCAAACCCCCAAGGGAGGAAATTGGGGGTAGGGGTGCCACCCCCACCCCAAATGCCGACCAAAATTGGCATGAGATAGGGGCCCATGGAAAGGGCCCCACCGACCTCCTGGGAGGCTGGAAAAATCAGCATGAGGATACCAAAGCTGCCTTGATTACAACAGGGGTAGGGCTAATCCTTTGCTATATTTGGCTGAAAAAATAATCGCCTAGCGGCTCCACCAGAGTAGGTGTAATGTGTTGATCAACACACTAGACTGAGGAGCCCTACGGCTTCGCGCCCTTCCCAACGTAGAGCACAACAAACCCTGCAGCAGCAATGGCCATGTACAGATGCCTCGCCTCAAAAAGAACGAGACAACGCTGCCAATAATCCCTGGCAGCGCCGCACCCGCCTTCCCTGCTAGATACTTCAGGAACTTTCCGAGCCTCTCAAGCTGCTTTTGTACGAAGCCTTTCCCACCCCCAGCGGCACCTCCCGCGGCACCTGCACCTCCACCACCTCCAGTAACAGCGAGCACGATGGTTAATACGAGCAAGCCAACGGCGGAAACGATGCTCGCGATAGTCAAGCCTTGTTCCTTGAACAAGATCTTGAGCTTTTCCAGCAGTGATGTGCATCCCCAGCGATCTTCATCAGAGTCTCCTTGATGCGCAGCAGTTGGCTCTGAATCTCAGAGGACATTATACCGTGTTGCTCTCGTATGGCTTTCTTCTCATCCCGCAGTTTCTTTAACTCTTCCCTAGCCAAGGCTATATTCCCGTCCTCAATCTTTATCTGTTCCTTGGTTATTCCAGGCGTCTTCTTCTTTCTCTCGAGCCTCTCCACCTTTTTTTGTACTTTGTCAATCTGACTATCTCTCACGAGTATCTTGCTGTTCAGCATCCTCAGCTGACCCCGGATCGTTCGAATCCCTTGGTCGAGTCCCCTTCTCTCGCGATCCGTGAAGATCTCGGGTCCTCCAAACGAATTATCTTCAATGAAGCTCTCCGTCTCGTCGAGCACGTTCCCGAGCAGTGGCTCCATACCGACAGTGTCCGCCTTTACCTCGATATGATCTATACCGTTCACGAGCCTCCCGGCCGTTGCCGCGATAGGTTTAATATAGCCTTTGAACCCCATACGCTCCAAGCGCCCCCTGGGGCGTATCTCCCTCAGCAGCGTCGGGCCAATACTTCTAAAGTCATCATTATCTACCCTTGTGAGTTTTATACCATCGAACAAAAGCTGGTTTCCTCGTGCCTCAAACTCATCGTAAGGTATCGCTTTTAGATCCAGATCTAGCTCCATCCCATTCCTGATAAGATAGTTGTAAAAGCTAACAACCTTCAACCTTTTCAGCCTTTCCCCTTGACTTAACGTGGTGTCGTCTCCTTCTTTCTCCAGCAATCTTTGCAACCGTTCTGGTTGACTTAGCGTGGTGTCTGTCTCAGTCGCTTCTGTCTCAGTCGCTTCTATCCCACTCGCTTGGGGCTCAGTGCCAGACCCTGGAATGTCATCAGGCCGAAGGATCTCCTTGAGCTCAATGTTCTCTTCATCTCCGCGGTCAATGTCCCCCTCTGGAATACCTTTAAAAGCTCCTTCCTCTGGATTAATCGACATTTATTCAACGAAAACCAGCTACTAATAAACTATGAGTAACATGTACGGAACTAAACTTGATCCCTACACAGAAGTCAAGACGATGCTGGGCATGAAAGGCAAGAAGCAACGTGTCAAGGTTAGTCACGTCCCCAGTACGATCAATCAAAACGAAGACTTGTACGTCGACGTACCAAACATGGGGCGGGACGACGTCATTTTCCCAGGCTCACTCAAGCTCCTTTTCAACCTGGAGCTTGAGGGTACGAACACGAAGAGAACCATTGTCAGCAACATTGGCAAGGCCCTGGTGCAAAACCTACGTATCACGTTGAACGGCAACGAGGTGCAGAATATCAGCGACTACAACACCCTAGCGGTCTACAGGGACTTGTGGCTGCCCAAGTTTGATCGTGAGAACAACCTAATTCTGGAAGGCATCAACCCCAATGACGGTACCATCAGAGCCCTCCAAGTGAAAGCTACCGACCATGCCGGTACGCTCGAGGAAAAAGCGATCGTGGCGGCGTATGGCAACACCTTCTGTATACCGCTGGGCAAGATGTTCGAGCTCACCAGAGACTTACCTTTCTACCAGGCAGGACTGCATGACAGGCTACAATTCGTCCTGCACTTTGCGTCTTATGGTGACGTCATAAAGGATGCAGGTACACAAGTATCAGGGTCTACGCCAGCCAAAGCAGCGAATGCTCAGTACAAGATTACCAACATTGCCTTAGAGTTTGACAAAGTACACCACGAGGGGCTTAGCAGTGCTATGATGTCACGATATTCGAGACTCGCTTTGCCATATGAACGGGTACTCCGCAGCAAGGTGGTCACCATGAAAAAGTCTGATACCAGCTATAACCTCCAGATCGATACACCCACCAAGAGTCTCAAGGGAGTGCTACTACTGTTCGTTGACCCCACGCAAGTGAAGGCATACTCCGGCTTAAACGAGACATTCTACAACCCCAAGATCGAGAAGATATCGATCACTGTCGAAGGCGAGTCTAACGAACTGTACAGCCACGCCATGCTACCGAAGGATCATCTTGAACAAGTTGTGAACTTGTTTGGTAGCCATGACTCTGAGGTCACGATCGGGCAGTTCATGACTGAGAGATATGCGCTCTTCATCGACTTTAGGTCGTCCCCAGATAATACCCTACACGGTTCTGGGAGACCATTGCAGAGGCTAAGTGACGGTATAACCCTCCACATGACCAAGAAAGCCGACGGGAGCGGCGACATACGCTGTTCTGTGTACTTGCTGCAGGACGCGCAGCTGAACATTTTGGATGGGCGCTTCCACGCTGTGGAATACTAAACAATAAATGGCAACAATCGGTGTTCTTGTAGCTGGTGCGGCTATAAATGCACTGGCATTCAGTGGCTCAAATTTTCTCTTCAGCAAACTCTCGGGGCATGGGGAGGCCGAGAGGAAACGACATGATGAAGCGGTCGAAAAGTTAAATACTGCGCAGGCTCAATGGATCAGAGATAGGCAGGCTAAATTGGATTGGTTCGGCAAGCAACGAGAAGTGAAAAGGCAAGCGGGGGGGGGGAGCTTGAAGGAGCTCGATGACGATCTGTACCAGTACTACATTGCCTCCGAGAAGAAGGCCCCACAACTAAAGAATGTTTACACACCTTCAAAAATCCAACAAGACGGTGAGCTGACGTTCATCGTAGGATCCCTGACTCACCTCAGCTTCGTGGCATACAAGTATATGTAAGGTCGCAGAACGTTTTCGACATGTAATAAACATGTCGAAAGTAAAGCATATCGTTACGGCTGAAGAAGCGGGGAAATTGAGCAGTATTTACTACACTCCGGAGCATCTCTGGACCGGACGGAAAGCTATCAAACTGCTCGCTGAGCAGAGTAGTCTATCCAAGAAGAGGGTTACTCATTGGCTGACTCGTCAACTGCTCTGGCTCCGACATATTCGAGGACCTAAACGTATCAACTACCCGCATTTCACCATCACGAAGCCCAATGAAATGCATCAGTTTGACTTGCTCTACATGCCTCACGACAAATCTAAAGGGAATGTGTACAAGTATATCCTCACAGGCATCGACGTGGCCTCGCGCTACAAAGTAGCTAGGCCCCTACGCACCAAAAAGGCCAGCGAAGTCGCTGCTATGATCAAGGATATTTACGCGAAGCCCGGTGGCCTTCAATATCCCAAGACATTCCAGTGCGACAACGGTAGTGAGTTCAAGGCAGACGTGACAAAACTGATAGAAAGCAAAGGGGTCGAATTAAAGCGGGCAACCACCAAGTACCACCATACATTCACAGCATTTGTCGAATCCTACAACAAGGTGCTCGCGGAGAGACTGTTCAAACCTCAAGATGCGCAGGAGTTGGTCTCTGACGAACAAAGTACCACATGGGTCAAACATCTGTACACTATCGTCAAAAGTCTGAACAACACCAAAACTGCCATGATCGTGATGAAACCTAACAAAGCGATCAAGATGGATGATGTCCCGCTTGCAAAAAGTCAAGAATACCCAGATCCGCAGGAAAAGCCGTTACCCGATGACGGTCTTTACTTGTATCTTCTACAACCTGGAGAAGAGCACGGTGATGCTAAAAGACGCGCGACCGACGCATGGTGGAGCAAGAAAACGTATAGACTCGACCGTATCGTGGCTGGCATCCGTCTGTTGTACTATCTGGCAGATGGATCGCCTAGCGGCTCCGCAGCAAAGTCCAAAGGAGCACCCAAAAGAAGCTTCGTCTCGGAGGAGCTCATGCTGATCCCAGAGGATGTTCAAGTACCTCCAGAGCATGTCAAAGAATGGTAAATGTTTTTGTGGCCCGAGGGGGGCTACAAAAAATCTATGGTTTATCTCCTAACGTAACAAAGGCATCATGGGGATTTTTCCCTCTTCCAAGGGATTGGTTACTAACCAACCCTATCTCATGACGCGAAATGTTCGGGTATCCCTGGAGGAGGTTAAGGCTTGGTAAAGAATAATTTCAAGAGCACCTCCAAAGGTTCATCCTCCAACTCTTTACTCGGATCTCTTACATACAGCAAAGGGCGCATGGTATAGAACGGGTACCCATAGACGATGCCGCGGATAACATCAGGTTCGCTATCAAGGTCAATGTCAACTAGGCGTCTATCTTCTATGGGAAAGTTGAGTATATTGCCTATTGTTTCTATGTCGGCCAAATCTGATAGCTTCAAATCCTTGATGACCTGGTAGCAGAGTACCCCATACTTGTTCCTATCCTTTTGAACAATATGGAGCCCTAGGCGTTCAATATCATCCTCGAGTTCCTTGTCAATCTCGCTTCTTGCAAATGTACCCCACGCTTTCATGCCTGACGCTACTCTCTCTAGAAGCTCGTCATCATCTGGATATTCAAACCCCTCGTAGTAGTATCCCATTCGATACCTGAAATTTTCCATGCAGGTAGAGCAATATCCATCCACCGACCCTGCCCTGATACAGCAATGTAGTACAGGTATGCTGATATTGTAGTTGTATATAAATTGTTCTTTTATGTATGCTTCCATCTTTTTTTTTCTTTCACGATTCTTCCTTCTGTGGAAGTGGTCAAGAGATGGGAAATGGGTTGTTTTTTTTGTGGCTCAATCAAGCTACAAAAGCGTTACCTACCGGTCCCCACTCATTCCGCGAGTGCCAGGAGACGTTCATGCGTGTAGTGTTCGCCTAGCCTGAAATGTCTCACACGCTCAGGGTTTACCTCGATACACCCACGTTCTCGAAGCCAGTTGTAGTGGACAATGGAATTAGGGGTCTCCGCCAGTACCACAATCTCACCCTTGGGGTAATCAATAAGCTTATTCCGTATTTTTTGGGCTACATACCCCTGTTGACCACAGATGGAAAGGTATGGCCAGGGATCATGGTTGTTCTTTCGGATAACGGCCATGCTATTGTCTTTTCCTGGAGATTCGAGATGGGGTGCGGCACGTTGCTGTAGCTCACTAATTTCTTCGTCCCTCTCCTGGAGGTCGTCCTCCAGCATCATAAGTTGTCTATCCTTGTCTTCGAGATCATCCCCGAGTATCATGAGCTGGTTGTCTCTATCCTCCAGATCATCCTCGAGTATAGCGATGGCAACATTCTTAGCCTCAAGGGCTTGACGCTGTAGCTGGTCACGGATTTTTGGGAACATCGTGTTGCAGCAGTATTTCCTAAACCTTCTTGCCCTGGGTTGCTGGCTTCCAAAAACCAGCTCGTACATACCCTCCTCATTGATGTAGAGGTCGTACTTTTGAGAGTTGGATGGCCAGTTTACCGGTTCCCCCGCAGTGAGGGAACCGGTAAGTTGACACTTGTGAGCGTAATTTTCCAGACTGCAGTGCTTGCGGATGGTATCGGATGTGTCTTTTTTGTACCCCAGCGCACCTTGTACTACTTCCTTGGCACGGGTCCAGGTGCGACCGTTGATAGTCACGGTATGTAGTTTGCTATTGTTAAATTCAAGGGAAAGACATCTTTACTTGTAATTTTTGGAATCCGAAAATCTTTTGTATGGACGAATCTATACAAAATTCATGAGGAAGCAATAAAGGCCGGGTTCGTTCAGCAAAACCGTGTTTGGATGTAGGTACTGAGATCTGAGTACCTCCTGCAGGTCTACAAAAGCGTCGCTCAAACCAAAATTTTCCAGGACCGAGGGTGCTCCAGCCTCACGTACAAGCAAGCATGCTTGTACTTTTTCAACTCGGTCTTGATATTCTCCCAATCGGAGATCATGTTCGTCTCTTCGTCGATCAATTTCATGTCCGATCGGATATGGGGATACCACATGAACAACTGCTTTTCCTGCCTCCTCAAATTTTTGGGCAAGGCGGTATACGACTGCGTGAGTAGCCACAAGCTGTGCTTCTTGTGTCTACCACTGATGGCGAGCTCGAGCAGGGATTGACGTTTTTTGTCCAGAGTCTCGTCGGCGATCATGTCATCCACGTTAAACAACGTCTCTTCGCCCGCTAAGAGCGACGATAGTTTCGCTATCAAGTCAAAGAGTTGATCCTTGGGCTCTATCAGGAACACGTAGTCATCTTTCCAGAGTGAGGCTCTTTCCAAATAGGTGGTATTCCACCGTAGGGTTGGACACAGGATGATTATGTTATCGAAATGGTGCTTGTACTCGTTCTCCAGGAGGTCGAGGACTCGCTGCGTCTTGCCACACGAGGTGGGCCCCGTGAAAATTGCCGTATTCGGGTCTTTCACAATGTCAAGAGTCATTTATTCTGATTGTGTTTGCCCCGTGGCAGACACAAACCTTACTCCTGGAACTGTGTTCCGCGTTGCTGTGGAGCCGCAGGGCGACGTAGGCGCTTATTTCGGCTTTGGTACGATAGATGCAGGGATCCAACCTTTGGAGACGGCCATCTCGCGGCTGGCCCTGCCCGCAGAAAAATAGGCCACCATCTTCAGAGCATCGCTGGTATCCATTTTGGTGGAGGGGCTCGTGATCCCCAAGAACTTTTTGCCGGCCATCGCGTAAGCGAATGTGAAGCCGAGATTGACTACGGTCTCGTAGAGCATGTCGATGATTTCCTTCTCTTTTGGTGTTACGTTTGAACTCATTTATGATGTGCCTATCGCATCTTGAAAATATCGATATCGGGTTGACGCGATATCTGCAACCATGTTTATTAAACGATGGTATCTAAAGAAGATGAGTATGATCAAGACATACGGTAGGAGTAAGGCTAGACATAGTGCACATTGCATTTGTTTAATGTGCTGGATCAAACACACTAAACTATAGTCTACATGGAGATATGACGGCTGCCCTTTGTTTGGTTATCCGCGACCCACATAGGCTGCATTGTTACTTTTTTGTGAAGCACCACTTCACAAATCTCTGGACGGGAAACTTCGCTATTCACAACATAAGAGGGGAGGTATGTACCCCATCGTCATGTACAACTCTTTTGTCATAAAACGCCGAGAGCCCCAGCTTGTTTTGCTCATATGTGACTATCCCCTGGTTGCGCACCCGGAAACCTACATTTTTAGCAGTGTCTAAACTACCATTTAACGTGCCCATGTACCTAGACCACGTTACCGCATTCTGCCTCTTTGACATCCCTTTGCACGAAAACTTTGTGCCTTCTTGACCCTCGACAAAGTAGCACTTGGCTGTCAATGCAATCATCCTAGACCCGATAAATTCCGGTTTGAACAACCCTCCCGTTCGACTCGAGTGCTTGTCGGTGACGAGCCAATTTTTCACGTCCTCGTCGTACTGCTCGAGGGATTCAGGGCGAACGACATCTCGCAACCCCTGCCGAGATATGGCAAAATACGCCGAGTCTGTGTCCATGTAAGTGTATTCGAAATCTCGACGGTCTACGTACCTGTCCAGGAAATCGTAGTAGAACTCGAGCATGCGCAACTTGGCTAGCTGGTAGACGGCAATACTGCACTGGTAGGCTCTATCGATGCTAACCCCGTGCCTACCCTTTCTGATCTCGTACGCATCTCCTATCTCTTCAAGGTCTTCGAGGTACGGGCTTCGGAGAGCTGCATTGACCTCCTTTTCATCTCTGGTGAAGCTAGTGTTGGCATGCCTTGCCAGATCTTCGATCATCTTCCCGTAGAATGAGTTCCCCTTCAACTTGGTAGTATCTCCCGCGATGCGCTTGTCGGGGTCTTTATCAGACTGTCGTCGTGCCTCAGCAATCTCTCCGGGAACCACGCAAATGGCTTACCTCGCGAGTACTTGAGGAACTGGTAAAAAGCGGTGACTTTCAGCCCGTGCTCGAGGTACCATTTTAGAACAGGAGTGTACAACAGGATCTTTTCAGCTTTCATCACCCCCAAGAGCTTTTTGGTTCCGGGAACACGTTTGCGCCCCGTCTTGGTCAAGTACTCGTGCATGTGCTCGGGGATTTGGGTGTCAGGTATCTCCTTGACCACAAATAGCGGGGACATCTCTCTAAACTTGTCGTACAGCTCTGGGGGCACTTCTATATCTACTTGCGCAAAGCCGAAGAGTGAGCCGTCTAGAACGCCCCGTATTAGATCCTCGAGATTGGCTGTCGGTTCACCAATCTTGATAAGCTTTTCCTTCCCACAGGGAAAGTCTTGCAGCAGGGTACTCGGGTATAGCATGTTCGCGTCGTAGCCTAGAATGGTCTTACATTCGCGGGGTTCGTCGTAGACGTGAGATCTTATGGCTGTCACATCCCTCTCGTGGTACCTACAAAAGACGATCGCGGGGCCGCCGACCATCCCGGTCCTCAAGAGCTCGTAGGCCTCGTTTCTCGTGCACTCGCTGCAGGTTTTTTGGGCTTCGCTGCAGGCCTTGCACCGGTTTTTGAAGCAGTCCTCTTTGCATCTGTGCTTGCAGAGCTCCCCCGGTGCGTAGAGTTCTAACTCGGGGTGTAAACGCAGAGACTTGTTCAAGACATAGCGCATCGACACGCCTAGTATACTAACAGCATCCTTCAAAATGTCAATCTCATCCTCGTAGTACTGCAGCCTCGTCTTGTCGACGGCTTCAACAAAAGGTACCACATCGGCTAGGTTGTACTGACGCAGCCAGTCCTTCATAGTGACGCAGCCGCGCTTGTAAAACTCTCCGCGGAACTGCTCGTACTCCTCGGGTGAGAGGGTGTTTTTCCCAACAAGACTACTATAGAAGTCCTCGTGCTCGACGGGGCCGAAATGGTTCAGCTTGGCGTAGCTTGACAGCCATTCGTAAGGAAACACGAGCTTTTCGAGCCCATATTCCAGAGACTTGCACCAGCTGGCGTAACTCATCCCAGGGGCGAGAAAGTTTTTGATGTCGAGGAATTTGAACCTTGAGGTTGTGAGGAACATGTAGTCATTGTCTTTTTTGGCCACTTTGATTTTCTCGTCGTCGGTAATTCGCTCGACAAAGTACCGCTTGATCAAGTTGATGTCGTACTTTCCGCTGTTAAAACCGATCACCGCCACTTGGTTCACCCACTCGTTCCAAGCTTGTTGAACCATCTTCGGGAGCATGTCAAAGTCCTCCGGTCTCGGTACACACCTCTCAACTTCTTCAACGATGAGGGATTGTCTCTTCTCGAGCTCCTCAACGAACTGCGTAACCAAGACCTTGGGATCCTCGTGCAAGATGAACGTTGGATCTTCACTCAAACTATCGTGAATGGCCACACTTACTGGGATATGCTTCGAGAGGTATGTTAGATCGGATGTTTGCCGCTGGTGTAAAGGTGCTAGGAGGGCTTCAAAGTCAAACACGATGAAGTGGGGGTAGGGTCGAAATTCTTTCTTGAAGTACCCCCTGGTTTTTGGAGGGCTCTCGCACTCCCAGATGCTGACGAGGTTATAGCCCAGTTTTTGGATGTGGTCCTCCTTGAACTTGGTGACAACGTACCGATTTTTGTCCGCGTTGGTTCTTTTTGGTTGACATGGGCATCCATGCCACTTGCAGTCGTGATATTCGTAGACTGTTTTGGTTTGGGGCTCATAGCCGTCTACTTTTTAGACCTCCTTCTCACCATCACGTATAACACATTCTCCACCGTGCCCGCAGAGTGCGTGATGTATGTGGCTTCCCGTCTGCTCCGACATTGCTTCTAGCCATTGACACGCCGCGTAGCTGAAACCATCCTCGTCGTAAAAGACTTTCTCCGACTTGCTCGGCATACGCTTCACCTTTTCAACTTTGCAAATGATCGTCGTCTTGACACCCTCGCACTCGTTCTGCTTATGCCGCGTGAGGTTGCAGGATTTTGTGAAGATTTGGGTGCAAGCCTCGCATTCCCAGCTCCGAGTCAAAACATCCATCTTCTTGATGTAGAAACAGTGACCATCCAGCATGCCGAGGTTGATCGTGTCTAACCCCTCCTTGTACTGATTCTGCCCGTAAACGAGCCGCCATGGTGCCTTGTCTAAGTTCGTCTTGGGCTCAAAGACTCTGATGTTGATCTCGAATCGTTTGGCGATACCCTCAAAGTCTATGAGCTTCGTAGCACGTACCTCTTCCCGTTTTAGCTCGGGGTCCTCGTAGTACTCGCGTGCTAGTTTGAGGGCTGGCCTTGTTAGGAACTCTGTCCCCCTTTTTACGTCGGCCCTCTCCCTTACAGCTAAGCATCGCCAAAAGCATAGGTTGTCCGTTCTGGCATCTTCACCGTCCATGGCGTAGATGCACCTTTTGCCCCGCAGCCAATCTGGAAGAGGGCCGCATCCGAGTAGAGGCTCCCTCGTGGAGATGATCTTGACCCGCACGTACTTAAAGACTATCTTACCCTCGTACGCTCCGGGGGTTTCAATGGTTCTGTCGGGTGGTAGGTAGGCCTTGGTCCAGAACTCTGTATCCTCCAGATCGAGGCGCTTCATCTCGCATTCTTCTAAGAAGGCTTCGATTTCCGCCATGCTTGATAACGAGTTGGAGCTCTTGGTCTTGTGGTAAGCCGACACGTCTCCACCACCTCGGTAGATGTCACAGCTGAAGCTGTAGACTACCTTGACGCGCATGTCTACGTGAGGCGTGATTTTTTGCATGATAGCCTCCGTCAGCGGTTGGTTGAGGTTCTTGTTGAACTGCCAGGTCTTGATGCGGTTTCCGTCTTCCAAAAATTGCGTGTCATTCTCGTCAAATATGTGCTGGATGTCCTCGATTCCCTCCGGGTTCGTGGCCTGCTTCTCCCTCCCGAATATGTGTTTGAGGTCTGCGATTCCCTGATATTCGTCTTCGATGGTGATCCGTTGGACCTCATCGTGAAGCGACAACGCTCTCGAGATTTGCTCCTTCGCCTTGTTATAGTAGAAGCCAACGGTATCCCGCACGCTCCGTAGTCGATCAGCAAGAGCGTCGCGAGTTCCCGCTACTGGTGCCGACACGGTGTCGTATAGTTTTCTGATAGCGTTCCTGAACCAACTCATCTTTATTATGTACAGTCTTTGGCTTCAATCACCGTGGTTGAGCTTTGAGTAGGGGATTAGGGGCTACTCAATTGCGCATGCTCGAAGTTTTGTTGATGTCAGCATTATCACTATCGGCGTATGCGCATGCGCTAGAATTATCGGTTTCGGATTAGTTTCGGATTTGTTTTCGGATGCCGCCGGATTTACCGGTTTTTTTGGAGGGGTGGAGGAGGGGGTGGGGGTGGAGGGGGTGGAGGCGGGGGTTTGACGGGGAAAAGGTCAAAACCTGTATATGTTGACTCCCTCCTACTACTATAGTCACTTAGATGCCTGTATTTGTTACTCAAGACTGTGAGAAAATCAGATACCATTATTCAAAAAATGTTAAAGGTTTCATTTGAGGCACAGACATTTGTCCTACTAGACAACGGCTTATCGATATCCAGTAAAGTTTTCTGTGTTCCGGTTTGTGTATCGTGCACCAAAGTTTGAAAATACTTCTGGTCATTATGAACGCATGATGATTATAATGGTCGTCCTGAATTGCAAATTAACTTTTAAATTTTTTGCAAATTACCTTGTTTTCGGCCAGTCATTCTGTATGGGATTCATGTATATCATATCGCCTTCCCAATATAAAAAGACAACAGGCGCCGGGGACGAGGTTAATGTAAATATATTCGCTTGTTTCCATATCTATTTTTTAAACCTGAAATTTGTGTGTGTGTCTTGTGGATTACCATATCACCACACAGTGCAACTTTCCATTCCTATACTGGTTTGTGCACGCAACACGTTCTTTATATACGCTCGTTGACCACCTTTTCTAGAAAATACACCGTAAGTGACTGATTAGGCACCTTAAAAGCTTATTTAATCTAGCGATCTTATAAATGGGCGCTTACTGGAACAGGGCGCTTTCTCAAGCACTGGGCGCTTATTGAAAATATCTTGAAATATGATTTCAACTCATGTTCGTTTTAATCTTGTTTCTCGGACTTTTTCTCGTTTTCTGATATGTGTCATCGTCAGACTCATCACCGCACTCGTTTTCAATGTTATTGAGAAGAATGGAATCTGGAGTTCCCTTTTAACAAGTCTTTTTTTGTGACTAACGTTTATTTAGTCTTGTAGTTCTGTAGAAATTTTGATTTGGGAATTCGCACGATTATTGATCCAGGTCGAACAACTCTTATGGAATTTCTTTGACAAAATCAAATGAGAATTCTCTCTTGTTGCTACAGTAATTAGTCACAAGAAGAGAATGAGTTAGTTGTTAGTAGGACCTTATACAAAACTCATGCTGGGGCAAAATTAGTAAATATTCTCGTTTTGTTTGTTTTAAAATTATGTTACCACTTACCTGTTAACAAATACTTCAAATGAGGGCGGTTATTTGTGCACTGGGACATTGAAAATGTTTAGCTTAAGCGTTGGCGCTTATTCGAACATGGTTTATGAAACATCGAGCTAGTTAAAGCCTATTTACGGTTGCAAGATTTTTTTATGGACAAAAAATTAGAGTTAGTACAGTATGGCTGCACGTAGCCGACATAAAACTCGTGGCTATATTAATATAATATCTCGAATTCGTGCAAGCCATACATCAGAAAGCGAACAAGAAGCCCCGGAAAAGAGATTTACCAATGATAGGATAGAGTAGTCGGTGCCGGTGGATACACACAATTTGAGCTGTTATTTAGAAATTTAAAGTTTTGAACATCTACAAAGTTAACATCCACCATGTCTTAGTTTCTATATTTAAGTTAAAAACCGCTTCCTGTGCGTTAGTGTTTCTTGACAAGTTTTCTTTTATTTAGCATAATTACACAAGGTACTCCAAAGATAACTTCGTTATACCAAAAATAACTCTAAAAGTGAGAAGCGATTCCATAAATACTAGCGGACCACAGTTGTGAAACAGAATTTTAAGTCCTGAATTTAAAATCAATATTAGTGTAGAAAAACTCAAATAGTTTGTAAAGAACCTCATTCTTGAAACTGACAATGACGTAACTCAATTTTTTAAACCTCAGTTTAATTTTACATTTTTCAAAATGATGATAAGACGACTATGACTATGGGCCAATGTATTTTTAACATTTTACTTTTATTTTTATTTTACCGTCGAAATTTATCTATCTTATCTTAAAGTTCTTACCCGCCTTAAAGACTGGCATGAAATGTCATGTCTCCTAAAACGTATAACTTACAGACGTTTCGACCAACACAGGAATTACTGATAGCTGAGCCATGAGTCCCGAAGATATATTGCAGAGATAGGGAAATGTATGTTCTAGCACAGTCGCAGTGCGCGAGTGCGCGCCCACACGTCACGGCAAGTCCCAACAAATCGACATCATGCCATGCCCTCCGGTGTAAATCCCTAATAATCAATACAATGACGTCATCAAAAAATCAATGCTGCAAATGAGTAAATTTCTAGCACAATTCCCTATTATACTACGCACATCAAAAATCATACATCAAATAAGTAGAAAAGGGGTAATTCCCTAATGATACTAAATATCATCAAAAATCAACGCATGCGCAATAAAAAATGTGTTAGTTTTGAGCAAACATGAAATTCACGGACAATTGAAAAATCATACAATAAAGAATGAATCAGTTCATAGTGTACCCAGATATATTTAGGTATATACCAGACCAGTTCAAGACCCAAGAAATGCACAATTGGGTGGACGGGGAGAAGCGGGACGCGAGACATGTGCAATGGGGCTGTTGAAAGGGATTCCTGGATGCTCGGGTATGTGCCAGATGAATTCAAGACGCAAGGCATGTGCAGGAAGGCCGTTGAAAAAGATTCCTGGATGCTCGGGTATGTGCCGGATCAATTCAAGACATGTGCAACGAAGCTGTTGAAAACCCCCCCCCGCATGCTAAGGGATGTGCCGGACCGGTTTAAAACGCAGGACATGTGCAATGGGGCTGTTGAGGAGGATTCCTACCTGTTTTGGTATGTGCCGGACTGGTTTGTCACCCGGGACATGTCTAGAACATTAGGCCTGAACTACTCTCTGCCTATCACCAGAGGAAATCCGAAAAGGCCAGAATTAGGGATGAGCTAGCACCAGTAGCCTGGCATCCGGATAGGGTCATCGATTGGTGCTTTTCAGAGGATGAAAAGGCAGACCTCGAAAAATTGTGAAGTTGAATTGAGATGAAATTCATAAATTATCTTACAACCCTTCGGGGCTGTAAGATGAAATCAAGCAATAATAAAGATGTGTCGGGAAAATTTTGATATTTTTGGAATCGTCGTCATCATGACCTTTATGGCTAGCATTGGTATCTCCCTACCACTAATGGCCCTAACCCTGATACAAGAAACAGAGAAGGACAAATATAATAGTCGGAGAATTAAGGACTTATGGGATCGTCTCAATGATTTGGAATCAATAAATGGAAGGACAATGTAAGGACTGTGAAGGTATGCTTGATGAATATGATAGATGGACATGCGGACGAAGGCTTGAGGTAAATGGTAAACTTTTATGCTGGTATTGCTACCATGAATACATCACATATAACGGGGGCGGGTGTGTATGTACGATGACATGTAATTCTCTGACATCGTTTAATTACAATAAAAGACAAGATGCTACAATTTGAGAAAGAGCTCGTCAGCCCTAAACTATTTTCCTCATTTGCCGCTACCTTTACAGACATCAATGATATCAACGTGGACTGCCTGACAGTGTCAGATCCAGTACCAGCCAACGGGGGTAAGGATCAGCGGTACATTGTAGGGTGCCATACAATAGACCTCGTTGTAGCACTCAGATTAAAAACGCCTAAAATCTGGTCACCGAATGGTGTGACTCGATATAATACAAGTGCAGTACCAGCGATGAGTTTTGATTTTGAGGAGTACCCCGACTGGGTTGTGAAGTATCGTCAGATATGGAACAAGATTGAAGAGTTGATTTCTGAGAAATTGACGACGGAGCATGTGAAGAAGGACCGTTACGTGAATGCCAAGCTCAAATATTACAAGGACGCGATAACGACCAAATTCCATGGTATGCCAGTACCATACGACGAACCCTGCCAAGCCAGTGCCATCATGGCTATTTCATCGGTGTAGGTTCAGGGTAAAAACCACTACCCGCAGGTACACATTGTTGAATGCCGATATAAGGATTTTAATAAGGAATCACTGCTGAATGAGGATTAAAAACCCAATATTTTATAGGTTATACAGTACCTATAAAATATACTTAAATTAATTAAGGCTTATACTCAGGTGGAGGGTCTACATAGCGCTTGCATACTGCGCAGATTGTACGTTTTTTAAAAACTCTTCCCTGCCCTCTTGCCTCCCCCTAGCAACTAGCTTAGCACGCTCCTGTTCATTGATGGAGTCAACAATACGATTGAATCGCTGCCTCATCTGCTCTTTCAAAATCATATACCTTTGCTTCTCCTGTATAATCAGACTAAACTCATACTTATCAATTTCCCCATTTTCCACAGCCTTTGAGATTAGATCAACAATTGAGTTTAATTTAGACTCGGCGATCAGTCTTATATTCTCATGCTTTTTCGATTTAACACCCAGCCTTTTTCCAGCAGTCCTCAGACCCGCCTGCCCTACCCCTACAGCCACGGTCAGGCCACCCACTGCCACGGCTAGCGGTACACCCATTCCGGATAACAGGGTACCAATACCGATCCTGGACGTGATCACGCTTATGCCCAACAGACCATGATCGCAATACCTAATCCAAGTCCCATGCATCTTAAATTTTTTCGCGAGCTTGTCCCTTTCCTTAATTTCATTTCGGAGATAATTCTCAATTTCACCAATTTCATCAAGCCTATATTTTTGACTTTCATCCTGCATGTCAGCGGCCTGCGCGGGTGCACTCGGCAAACTCGCTCATCTTTATTCTATCAATAGCCGCATGGTTATCCCGGTGAACGAAGCGTTTTTGTTGTGGTGGAATTCGTCTGTTAGCATGAACTCGAGGCGATCCGTGGACCCCTTCAGGGACATGTAAATTGGGGTATCAAAAGTCCAGGTCAGCATATCCCCCCAAGCGTTTAATTCCTTGGTGGGGAGTAAAGCCAGAATTTTAGATTTTTTACCATCTAGCGGGCAGTCGTCTTCATCCAACTGAGGACAAATAAGTCTCAATCTATAGTAGATGTCGGTCTTGTAGAAGGAATCATGGTCTCCCTTCTGATAGTACTTTTTACTAGGGTTATAGGATAGACCCAGGAGCTCTTGCAGTTGTCGATGAATCACCACCGTGTACCCGTCACTGACACGGAGCCTACAGAGTCCATTTTTCAAGACAAACAGTTTGATCCTATCCTGTGCCTGGCTATTGACGATAGCTGCCAGATCCTCGATCCTATATAAGCCGTTCATGATCTCAATTCTAATTTCCCTCTGATCGGGGCCTATTTTACGTATGACAAATTCGTTATCGCTGTAAAGATTAAGCCATACGGGTCGAATGCTGATGGATTTAAGGGCTATCTTACTATCCTGCCCCAGGTAGTCTTCAAATATGGTAGGTTTGTATATATCGGTAATGTAGAGTTGCTTCATCCCTTTCTTCTTACAAGAAAGGAATGAACATGTATTCATACAACCCCACGACAAAGTACGATTCCAACAGGGGTGAATGGCCTCTTGGTGTAACCAATTTGGAGCATCAGGACCTGTATGTGTCCACGCGGTCTCATATTTCTGTGGCATTCCCTGAGTTTACTAAATACCCAATTAAGGTTACCACAACCTATCTGAACGACCCTGTCATTCAGGGCTGGACAAAAGGACAAGCCTTAGAGTACTGGAATACCCAGGTTAATTTCGCTACCCATTGCGCAACCACAGCATTAGGCATCTCCGCCAAACATCTAACAGGCTCCGCGCCACTTGTCAACTCCATCTTCAAATTTCATATATACTACCACATGCGTCGCATCCTAGCAAGAATGAAAGTACCCATGTCTTTTAACGATGGGTTTTCACGGTACTCAAACCCCTACTCAACCTCCGGGTATGCGCAAGTATGTAGAGAATATGGCGCGGATCCCAATGGCATGTACAAGACCAAGTCGGTAAGTGCATCACTCACCAACGGTAGATGGTGGCCACAGGTTGAGGGTGATTGGGGTAAATTCATCATGCATACAAGTCAAGGCTTGACATCAGAAGGTCTCACTAAGCTAAGTGAGAGTATTCGCGTCTATGTTGTCTTATTGCTTGGGTCTCAGGCAGGGGCAAAGGCATCCCTAATTGGGTCCGGCGCCGACAACTATACAGCAAGGCAGATTTTGATGCAGAAGTTTGAAGTCATGGTACAACGCCAAGAGAATGTGGGGCATGATATAACTGAGTTTCAGAAGGTGTTGCAATATGCCCGAACACCGGTGAATTTTGCCGTTATGCCAAGCGTGTATATGTTGCCATCCGACATGAACCTGCGAAGAGGAAGAATTGTAGGGTACAGTAACAATATCCTGATAGCACCCGCCGATGTAAATGTGGGGGTACAAGTTGATGTGAACAACAAACCTATTGTAAGGCATGTGACACCTCCCATACATACTACAAAGCATACCACACCACCTATACGTACTACAAAGCATAGTACACCTCATATACCTCCTAAGCATCCCACACCCTTTGGGCATACCGAGCATACCATCAGACATGTTGTGGCAGATATAAAACTTCCAAGGCAAGAAATTGAGGGTCTGGGAGCCCAGGGTGCCACCCTAGACTCTGGAAGAGGGATACGAAGGTCGCGTTGATCACGACAGGGTTAGGAATCATCATTGCCTACATATGGCTAAAAAAATAGTTCATATTAGACCCCCCTAACATAGAACACGGCAAACCCGGCAGCGGCCGCGATGGCCATGTATAGGTTTTTTGCCACATATTCCACGACAGTTGCCGCTACCCTCAAAAATAACAAGACTATGGTACCCATAATCCCAGGTAATGCAACACCTGCCTTACCTGCTAGGTATTTCAGGAATTTACCCAATCGTTCCAGCTGCTTCTCTACAAACCCCTTCCCTGCAGCACTTCCTCCTGCAGCACCCGCCACGGCACCCCCTCCCGTAGCTGCAAGTACGATGGTGCTTATCAATAGACCAATAGCGGAGATTATGCTCGCTATGGTTATACCCTGCTCCTTGAAGAGGATCTTTAACTTTTCCAGCAAAGACGTGTCATCTCTAGCGATTTTCATCAGGGTCTCCTTGATAGTCCTCAGCTGGCTGTAAATTTGGGAGGACAGCAAGCCATGTGCATCTTGCGTGAGCCTCTTTTGATCCTTCAATATTTTAATATCATCTTCAAGCTCCTTGATTTTCCCATCGAGTTCTTTCACCCTACCCTCATTTGGCCCGGCTTTCTGCTTCTCGAGTTCTTTCACCTTGCCCTTTGCCCTGTCGATCTCGCTATCGTATGTGATCATCTTACTTTTCAGGCTTTTCAGGTTACCTCTTATAGTTTGGAGCTCAAGATTAAGTCCCCTCATTTCACGTCCAGTGATACCTTCTTCATCGGCGCCACCAAATGAGGTATCTTCTATAAAGCTGTCCGCGGCATCTACAAATTCCTCCATTGATTCTATAGATTGCATCGATATGGCATCACCCCTGTCATTCCCCACAATGTCATCAATCTGTTGCCCAAGTGCCTGGGCCGCTGCCCTACCTCTGTTGGGCGTGGTGACAAAGTCTGGGAAACCCATAGCCCGCACGATGTCTACTTTTAAATTTGAGGTTATAGCTCCGGTCGATCTAAACCAAGCACCCTTATCCTTGTAGATAAAATCTGTAATAACATGTTCCTTGAAATATAGACGTTCCCCCTCCACCCTAAAATCATCATAGGGTATCATAATAAGCTTGCCCATCAGCCTCGTATCCTGACTAAGGTGAGCGTAGAGGCTATCAACTTTTGATTTTAATATTTTTTTTCTCTGCTCCTCAAGCATAGACCCCGGCACCCTGCTGTTCTCCTTGGATTGAGGGCCCTGGTGTTGATGGGAGTTTTGATGTTAATGGGAGTTTTGACGTAGTATCAGGCCTATCATCCCTCCCACCCACCTCATCCGGAAGATCGTGATTAAATACTGGATTAGTTGTCATCTTTATTTTAAAATTTTTCCTATATAATAAATATGAGTGTATTTGGAAGCATATTAAACCCCTATGCAGAAACGAAACAGCTCCTTGCTATCAAAGGGAAACGGCAGCGCGTCAAGGTTAGTCACATACCCAGTACAATCAACCAGAATGAGGACTTGTACGTGGAAATTCCCAACTTAGGACAGAATGATGTCATACTTCCAGGGAGCCTGAGGCTCCTATTTGACCTGATGTTGACGGGCACAAATACAAAACGTACGATCGTGAGCAACATAGGCAAAAGCCTGGTTAAAACTCTGCGAGTTACCCTGAATGGCAATGAGATACAAAATATTAGCGATTACAAAATCCTGGCATTGTACCGGGACTTGTGGCTGCCCAAATTTGACAGCGAAAACAACCTAATTTTAGAAGGCATCAACCCCAACGATGGTACAATCAGAGCCCTGAAGATCAAGGCTACCGAGTATGTTGGGACAGATGAAGAAAAAGCCATCGCTGCGGCCTATGGCAACACTTTCTGCATTCCAATAGGCAAAATGTTTGAACTAACGAGGGACCGTACTATCAAGCGGGATTATACGACAGATTGCAGTTTGTCCTACATTTCGCGTCGTACGGTGATGTGATCAAGGATGCGGTCACGACATCCGTGGGAAGTACGACAGCTAAGGCAGCCGACGCCGCCTATAAAATAACCAATATTTCCCTAGAGTTCGACAAGGTAAACCATGAGGGTCCCGCGAGCGCCATGATGTCCCGTTATAGTAGTCTCGCGTTACCCTATGAAAGAATACTAAGAAGTAAGGTAGTGACCATGAAAAAGGCTGATACAAGCTATAACCTCCAAATTGATACCCCTGCCAAGAGTCTGAAAGGTGTCTTGCTACTGTTTGTAGACCCTGGGAAGGTGAAGGCTTATTCCGGTGTAAACGAAGTCTTCCATAATCCCAAAATCGAAAAAATATCCATCACGGTGGAAGGTGAACCTAATGAACTGTATAGTCATGCCATCAAAAGATCACCTGGAGGGGGTTGCGAACCTTTTCGGTAGTCACGACTCGAATGTGACAATTGGCCAATTTTTCAATGAACAATATGCGTTGTTTATCGATTTCCGAACCTCTCCCGACCATACCCTACATGGCTCTGGAAGGCCCCTACAGAGGCTTAGTGATGGCATCACGTTGCATATGACTAAGAAAGCCGACGGAACCGGGGATGTTCGATGCTATGTGTACCTGCTTCAAGATGCCCAACTAAACATCTTCGATGGTAGGTTTCATTCCGTGGTGTATTAAAATAAATGGCAACGATAGCTGTTCTTGTTGCAGGCGCAGCAATCAATGCATTAGTATTTAGCGGTACAAATTATTTGTTCAGCAAGCTCTCAGGACACGGCGAGGCGGAGAGAAAACGGCATGATGAGGCCGTCGAAAAATTGAATGAGGCCCAGCCTCAATGGATAAGAGACCGACAGGCCAAGCTTGACTGGTTCGGCAAGCAAAGGGAACTGCAAATTAAAGCTGGTGAAAGCCTTCGTGAGCTTGACAACGACATGTGTCAGTATTACATTGCTTCAAACAAGAAGGCCCCACAGTTGCAAGATTTTTACACTCCTTCAAAAACTCAACAAGATGGTGAGTTAACGTTCGTACTTGGCTCGTTGTTCCTGCTAGGCTTCGTGGCTTACAAATATCTGTAGGAATTCTTTCTGACATATAATAAACATGTCAGAAAAACCACATAGTATTACGGAAGAGGAGGTGGAAAAGCTAAGCAATATCTACTACATGCCAGAACATTTGTGGACCGGACGCAAAGCTATCAGACTGCTTGCGAAAGAGAGCGGCCTATCAAAAAAGAAGGCCACCCACTGGATTTCTTGTGAACTCTTATGGCTACGACACATCAAAGGTCCGAAGCGTATTGATTACCCCCATTTCACCATTAAGGTCCCGAACGAGATGCATCAGTTCGATCTGCTGTATATGCCCCATGATCGGTTGTATGGAAGCACCTACAAGTATATCCTGACAGGTATTGACGTGGCCTCGAGATACAAGGTGGCCAGGCCATTGCGTACCAAAAAAGCCAGCGAGGTCTCTGATATGATCAAAGATATTTACAGGGCAGGACCCCTTCAATACCCTAAAACCTTCCAATGTGATAACGGTAGTGAATTCAAATCAGATGTAACAAAATTGCTGGAAGGTAAAGGGGTTGAGATTAAACGGGCCACCACTAAGTACCATCATACATTCACGGCCTTTGTAGAGTCCTACAACAAGGTACTCGCGGAAAGACTATTCAAGCCTCAGGATGCACGGGAGCTTCTCTCTGGGGAGCCTAGTAGCATATGGGTGAAACACCTATACACTATCGTCAAAAGTCTAAACGGTAGCAAGACTGCCATGATTGGTCTAAAACCTAACAGGGCAGTCAAGCTTGAGGAGGTACCGCTCGCAAAAAGCGAAGAATACCGCGGGGAAAAGCCCTTACCTGAGGATGGTTTATACTTATATCTGCTACAACCAGGAGAGGAGCACGGTGACTCTAAAAGACGCGCAACTGACGCCTTTTACAGCAAACATACTTACAGACTGGACCGTATTGTGGCGGGTAGTCGTCTTTTGTACTATTTAAAGGATGGTCCCGATCGCAGCTTCGTCTCAGAGGAATTGATGCTTATTCCCGAAGACGTTCATGTACCTCCGGAACATATCAAGGAGTGGTAAAGAGTAATTTCAGGAGTACCTCCAAGGGTTCGTCCTCTAGTGACTTGCTCGGATCTCTTATATACATCAAAAGAAGTAGGGTATAGAATGGGTACCCATAGACGATACCCTTGATGACATCAGGCTCAATATCGAGATCAATATCAACCAAGCGTCTATCTGGTATAGGAAAATTGAGTATATTTCCTATTGTTTCTATGTCGGCCAAATCTGATAGCTTCAGCCCCTCATCTTTTATAACCTCGTAGCATAGTGCTCCATACCTATTCTCCTTAACTGAAACGATATGAAGTTCTAGGGCTTGAATATCATCCTCGAGTTCCTCATCGATCTCGCTTCTTCCAAATGTACCCCACGCTTTCATGCCTGACGCTAGCCTGTGCAAAAGGTCGTCATCGGTAGGGTATTCAAATCCTTCATAGTATTTCCCATTTCGATACCTGAACTTTTCCAGGCATGTATGGCAATAACCTGTCACTGATCCTGCCTTTATGCAGCATCGTAGTACAGGTATGCTGATATCGTAATCCTTTTGCATTTTTTGTACATAGGCTTCCATCTTTTGATATTTCAATACCTTTCAACATACAGCCAAACTGATCAAAGAGGTAGGGGGTAATTTTCACTACCCTTGCGGGTAGTGAAAATTGTGTCTGAATGTCACTCATTCGGCGAGCTCCAGGAGACGTTCATGCGTGTAGTGTTCACCAAGCCTAAAATGTCTCACACGCTCGGGGTTTACCTCGATACATCCACGTTCTCGAAGCCAGTTGTAATGGACAATAGAATTCGGGGTCTCTGCTAGTACCACAATCTCACCCTTGGGGTAATCAACAAGCTTATTCCGTATTTTTTGCGCTACATACCCCTGTTGACCACAGATGGCTAGGTATGGCCAGGGATGGTTGTTATTCTTCTGGATAATAACCATGCTATTATCTTTTCCAGGATCCTCGAGGTGGGGCACGGCACGTTGCTGTAGCTCCTCAATTTCGTCCCCGAGTACCATGAGCTGACTATCTCTATCCTCAATTTCATCATTGAGAAAGACCAGGGCATTATCCTTATCTACAAGGGCCTCCTGTAATTTTTCCACCCCCTTCCCTGCCAACCATTTTGTCAAGGCTACTACCCTAGGCTTTTTTGATCTTACAACAATCTCCAGGGCCCCTCCAAGGGTAACGAAGACATCATGTGGATTTTTCCCTCTTCCAAGATGATCGGTGCCACCGACCTCTTCCCTCAACCCCACAATTTCCTGTCTTGTTTTAGTTTCTTCGGTCAAATATTGAAAATTAGACTTGATATTAGCAATATTCAGGAAACGTCCAAGATCTGCCCTTGTGAAGAGAGGTTGATCTTGTTTGTCGAACAAAGTCTCAATGGCTCCTGCGGGTATTGCGTTGAATAGCGAAAGCTGTGAAGACATTTTCTATATATCAATGCCTACCCAGAGAATTTCTTGCATGGTCATAAATGATAATTTTAAAATTAGTGTTTTGGTTGGATGCAGGCTTCCTATTCTGTAATATATCGATTGCCTTTTGATATGTTCTCGCTCGCCCACATGGGTTGCGTGTTGGAATAGTGAAGCCTTTTCGCCACCTCATCAAGCGTCGGAGCATCCCCATTTTCCTTATATTGAATTGGCACCTTGTGATCAATGTGCCACTCTCCATAGTTATCCCATGTCATACCCTCGGAAAACTGAGCTTCAATATGGATCCGCAGGGTAGCGATATCACATCCAAGGTACTCCTGGGAACTGAGCTCCTTGTTTCCCCTCAAAGCATCGCGGGTTCGGTTGCGTACAACGCCAGCGAGATGTCCGGGATTGTTGCAAATGGGGCATATTGCTCTATGTTTTTGATGATCGCAGATGCTTCCACCCCCACAGTCCTTGCACCGAGATCTCGCCCCTTGATGGGGGCAAATACCACCGCCGCCACACTCTTTACAGATGGATCTTATCCTTTGATGGGGGCATATTTGACTTCCGCCACATTCTTTACATTGTTTTCTCATCCTTTGATGGGGGCAAATTTGACTTCCCCCACATTCCTAACACTTGGATCTCTCCTTTCGATGGAGGCAAATACCGCCGCCACCGCACTCTTTACAGGTGGATCTTATCCTTTGATGGGGGCAAATTTGACTTCCCCCACATTCTTTACATGTTGGTCTCTCCCTTTGATGATCGCAGATGCTTCCACCCCCACATTCTTTACACTTGGATCTCCGCCTTTGATGGGGGAAAATACCACCGCCGCCGCACTCTTTACACTGCGATCTCTGCCTTTGATGGGGGCAAATTTGACTACCCTTACATCCTTTGCACGTTGATCTTATTCTGCCATGTTCGCAGATTTCTCCTCCCCCGCACTCTTTACAGGTGGACCCCTTTGATGGGGGCATATATTGCGTTTCTTTGACGCCCTGCTGGCATCGAGGCATTTGATGCACATTTTTGCCTGTTTACCATTCCCTTTGATCCTAAAATTGTCCATAGATAAAAAATGTTTACATTTTGAACATTTCTTGGCCTCCTCGGTTCGGCTTTGATGTCAGCCCAACAATCGGAGGGTATCAAATTAGTCTCTTCGTCAATCATCTTCATATCACTACTTTCCGAGGGATACCAGGCAAACAACTGCTTCTTCTGTCTCCTCAAATTTTTGGGTAAAGCCGTGTAGCTCTGCGTTAATAGCCATAAACTATGCTTGCGGTGCCTACCACTGATGGCCAGCTCAAGTAGGGATTGTCGCCGCTTGTCGAGATTTTCATCAGCCATACAGTCGTCGACGACAAACAACGTCTCCTCACCTGCCAGTAACAACGACAATTTCCGAATCCATTCAAACAGCTGATCCTTGGGGTTAATTAAAAAGATATAAGGGTCCCTCCATAACGAGGTCCTGGATAGGTACGTCTCATTCCATTGCAGGGTAGGGCATAGTATTATGATATTATGGTAGTGATGCCTGTACTCACCCTCGAGGAGATCCAAAACACGTTGTGTTTTTCCACAACTTGTAGGCCCCGTGAAGATTGCCGTATGGGGGCTTTTAATAACATCTAACATCATTTATTGATAACCCCATTTATTCCTATCAATTTTGGGGTACAGGGCGGCGCAGGTAGAACAGATCAGCACGCCTCCATGCTTATTTTCCAAAAAGCCCTTGCATATAGGGCATAGCTTGGTATTTCGAGCCTGGTATTCAAGGGGTAGTGGAGAATATCTTAATTTGCCTACAAGGCACCGCAGTACCTTACGATACATTTTAACAAGCATTGCCTTTTCCCGGCTGACATCGGTTGGCGCTACGATGAGTTCGGTGTACCGGGGTATAATGTTGTATGTCAGGAAGGTGTAGAGAAGTAGGTAATATTCATCCTGCTGTTGACCTTGAATCTCCCTATCAATGGCAAGAGGGTCTAACTTGTATTCGATCACAGGGTCCTTACATTTGATACGCCGCCTCTCTCTCGCTTTAGCTAGGCAACTTATACAGCTCTTGGTTCGAGTATGTCCTCTAATCTTGAACTTGTCCGGGGAAAGCAGTTTTTTACACTTCGGGCAACTACTTTCCATTTACTATCCAGGGACTCGCCTTGTGCAATGCCCTGGCAACATCAACAACCGTTGGAGACCTACCTGTTTCTATATATTTAAACGGTACCTTGTGAAGAATATGCAAAAACTCGTAGTCTTCCCATGTCATTCCCTCGGAAAACTGGGCTTCGAAATGGGCCCTACAAATAGTCATTAGCTCATATAGGGGCTGATTGACGAGGTGGCACCTTGTACGACGATTGCGTGATGTCTTGCTGATATTGAGGCATTTAATGCATTGTTAATTTAGCTGACCACAAGGCTTAATCCCTAAATTATCAAGGGTTAAGACTTTTTTACATTTTGTACACTTTTTACCCTCCTCCATTTCTATTTCCCCCCTAGGGGAAATAGAAAATTTTATCGGGCGCTCTATTTTGGTTTTGGGATTATGCTTGCTGGCAACCAGCCTTTCTTGACGGCCATTTCGCGACTTGCTCTCCCTGCCGCGAAATACGCTACCATCTTAAGAACATCGTTGGTATCCATCTTGGTAGACGGCCTCGTAATACCAAGGAACTTTTTACCTGCCATGGCATATGCAAAGTGAAAGATAGCTCCACGACGGTTTCATACAACATGTCTAAAATCTCCTTTTCTTTGGGTGATACGTTGCTTGCTGACATTTTATTTAGTGTCATTTTTTAGAAAAAAAAGCTATAACATTTTGAACATAGAGATATTAGGTTGAGCCTTACCCTGTTTCCCCTGCTGGGGCTCTGTATTAATCGTTGACTTGTTAGATTCTCCGCCATTTTTTTAGGGCAAATTTATACCAAACACCTACTCCTATCGCAAGCACGGCAAGCGTACCTACACCATACATGTACGGCATTGGGATCATCGACTTGCTAGGACCTGCAACAGGTTCTGGTTCATCTTGTGAAGTACCTTTGCCTAGGTCGGCCTTGTTCTTTCGGTTCCATTCGGCAAGTCTCTTGCCAGCAGCAACATGGCCCTCATTTTTCTTGGTTATGACCCTCTCCTCTTGTTTCCCTTCTTGTTCACTCATTTGTTATAAGTCCTAAAACTTATAACAAATTACTTCTTTTTTACATCAAGATGGATAGTAAGGCCTATCCCCCTGAGTATAGCTTCGGGGGTGTTTAAATCTCTCTCGAAGTATCTCAAGAACTCAACTATTTTTTCCGTGGCCTCGGGTTGCTGTTGATTGATGATAATGCTACACGCGCTGCTCATCTTTGTTATCTTTAGTCACCGCGTCCTCCTCTTTCTTCTTGCTCATGTGCCTTGCGGTATGTCCTGCTACCAAGAGGGGTGCTAAACACCTCCCAATGGTACAATACACAAGAATCCCCAAGTCTGTCATGGAGTCTCGGATAATAGGATCCTCTTCGATATCTTTTCGGAGCTCCTCAACACTGTCGATATCCACAATATTTCCAATCATGCTGGTATAGAGGCTAATTACATGTGTAGAGAGTGCCGTTGCTGTTTTCTCACCCTTCTCCCGCAATTCCCGTTGAAGGTACTCGGTATGTACCTTGTCAATGGCCTCTTCTGAGGTCTCCTTGTCAATAAACCCTTCTGTGCATTTTTTTGGGTAGGAGATGCCCCTTGCCCTTACGTAGGGCCTCTTTCAAAGCTTGGCGTTTATCGATGGGTTTCTCTAAATGTTCATTTTCTGTGGAGGCTGTGTCGAATACCTGTGTGATATCAGACATCCTGTATATTATACGGTGGTATCGAAAAAAAATATAAGCAATCATGGTAAATGGCAGGAGTATAGCGACTAGTAGGCACACCTCCATTTTATTCCTCGGTAGGCACCAGGCGGGAATGGCCTCTAGCAAGCGTTGTAATTTGATCGGGTTGTACGATCCGTTTATCATCTGCCCTGCTTAGTGCCAATTTGTTAACCTCCTGGGTATATATCTTATGGCCCTTGTTTTGAATAAGGACCTGACTCTTGTAGACGTCAACGCCCTCTTCCAGGCATCGCCGATAATCTCTTCACGCCCTTGGCCTTGCGATCACCGCCCTCTTTTGTAAAAGCTCTCGTAAGCGTATAGCTTGGCCCTCAGGGTGATGAACTCGGTCATGACCTTCCCGCCTAATTCGTCCCTCATGAGTCCTACCACCTTCTTATTTTTGCCTCTGGGGAGAGGCCTGGCATCATCCTCGCTATACGCGCTGGTGTCAAAGCGTGCCTCAACATCGTCGGCTATATCCCTGTAGAAGTCTTCTGTTCTGATGTGGTAAACGAAGCTGTCCGTATCCATGTAACATAGTTGTAATTTAGAACCATATTTGGGCTGCATGTAGTCATAATGGAACTCATACATGACCATTTTTGACATGTCCAATATTGCCTGGCCAATGTACACGGGCTTGTTCATCTTCACCTCTGTTTTACCCATCTCAACCCCTAGGAGGTGCTTGCTGAATCGACTTACACCCTTAAAATTTAATTTCATCACAAGTTTTGTGTACTTGTCCTCGTTAGTGACCAGTTGGATGTTGCGGTGGTTCCGGATGTTTTCCATGGTCTTGCCGAACACCGAGAGGTTCATGAGCTTGTAGAAGTCCTTCTCAAACTCATTTTTGGCGTTTGTTCTCAGCATCGTATTGTGATTAATATAGCCCTTCAGCCATGCCTTCTGATTAAATCGGATCACCCTACGCACCCTCTTCAGTTCAAGGCCATGTTTTATAGCCTCATTTAATGCCCTGATATGCACTACATATTTTCGCTTGTCATCCAAATTCGGTATCAATTTCTCGACCTTGTGGACCGTCCTGCGTTCGGGTAGGAATGGCAGGTCGTTATGTATGTCATGCAACCTCTTCGGGTAGTCGACGTCAACCTCTAATATGTACCCATGCTTATTGTTCTCAATGAGCTTACCTTCCGCCTTTCGGTAAAGGCTTCGACATTCGATACCCATTTGAAGCCATCCGTGGGTAGATCTTGACGCATCGCCCAGCCGTACAGGTTGTTAGCATCGAGATATTGGATGTAAGATGATTCAACCTCTGGATCGTACTTGTTCCCCATATACTTGTTATTTGCTTTCGCATAGCGATGTACAGCCTGGACTATACCTCCACGGATACCTTTTTCAAACATCAGGAGCATATCAGGGTCTGTTAGTAGCTCTAGCCTTATACCCGTAAATTTCAGTGCTGCCTTCCATGCCAAGCCGGGTGCTGAGTAGAAATTGGCAGGGTCAAGCTTGTAATTCTTCAAGCATACATCCCGAAACGTTTCAAATACGTCGGCTAATAGCAGGACATCCGTTCCTAGGTACATATCCTGGTAGTCTCCCATGGTGATGTTATCACCCCCGGGGTAATGACATTCCATACCTTTTTAGCATAATGATAATCATCATCACTTATACCCTTCATGTTTAGCTTGCTGTAAAATGCCTCCTTGGGGGGTAGCTCCGACTCTTCAAATTTTTGCCATCCATCCATATATTCATACGTTACACGCCTTTTCGAAGCATCAGCCTGAAGGTATCATCTTTGTCGATGAAATTTGTTATAGATGGTACGTTTTCCTTTAACTGCTCCCTGTCTAATTGCTTCGTGGTATTTGAGTCGCAATTCTTACACCAAAATTTTGCCATGTATTCAGCGTCTATGGCCTGGAATTCAAGACAGGTATCTGCACACTGGTGGCATTTCATACCGGCTGCGTTTGTACCAATGAGATTGCTTGCCAATTTGCCTAACGAGGATGCCATAAATCGACAGGAATCTATGAACCTAATCACAATCTTCTTATACGTCTCGTCATCACCATATCCCATGCCTCCAAGGGGTACCTTAATTTTCACGTTGAAACTAATATATTTTTCCGTGTTCTTAGCGATGCAGCCAATATCCTGAGTATCATATTTTTCACCTAGTTCCCGTATGAAGAGATGGGCATCATACCTCGAAAGGTTACGGAATATGACAGGGATGTGACTTGGTATTTTATACTTCAAATTACAGCTGTTATGCGCTGCACCTCTATATAGCCCGGTATAGTGGCAGTGGTCCCTGACTTTACGGTTATTCTTGCTGTCATTGAAGGGTTTCAGACAGATATGGCATTTCGATGACTCGTCATGTTCTCTTTTTAGGACCTCCGTTAGAGGCTTCATGTCCTGTTGAGGGTAGATATTGTAGAGACGTTTCACCTCATCCTCCAGATGGTTTACGAAGCGGGTGACGCAGTCCTCACCCCTGTAGACTGTTAGGGGATCAACAACCCCATAGGCAAAGGTACTATATGTGCACCAGCCAGACGGTACATGTTTGCTTAGTTTTTTGGTCTTGGTCTCCCTGGCATCTTCCTCTACCGGTATGAGTAGACTCTCGAAGTCCGCATAAATGGCAAAAGGTACCTTGAATTGCATCTGGCCATCCCTATAATATAGCCATTTTTCAGCCTCTGTTGGCATCGTAATCTTGACCGCCCCGTGGTCTTTGCAATACCTATAATGCTTATCCCTCGATTCAACTTTGGGGAAGGCCTGCAAGCAGTTCAGGCAGAAGTGCATTTTTGCAGTATTTTTTGAGGTATCACTACCCAGGAGTCGTGAGAGACTTTTTACGGCTACGTAATGGGTCTTTTTGTCATCCGTAAGGAGCAGTAGATTAACCTGCTTACCCCGTCCGCTATAATGTGATCGCCGCAGGATGTTGATCTTTTTCCCCGTCACGTACAGGACTTTTACCGCAATTTCCTTATTATTCTTCTCGAACCTGCATATGCTCTTGATGCTTGTCGGAAACTCTATACCCTCCCAGTTATAAAGGTCTATGTAGGGTCTCATCTGAGATATTCGATTCGGGTTCCTTCCGATCTCTGTATGGTGTAGTGATGCAATAACGCTCCACTTGAAGCACTCCTCATCTTCATTCACCGGGTTGATGATGGCCTTCTTTGAGGCTATAAATTTAGGTGCTTGTATATACGATGATCCCCTCGTTAGTCTCAATTTATGAAAGTCCACATCAAGGTGTATGATTCGACTAATTGCAAAGCCACTTTTTGGTAGTGCTGGATTCTCAACATGTGTTTTCACCTGGGCAAACATCCTATCTAGCACATCGTCTACATCGCTACCCTGGAAGACCGAGGCAATATTACTATGAAAGACCTTCTTCACCTCAATATAATCCTCCTCGTTGCCCCCCTCTATATCTGACGGCTTTTTCCACATTATCCATAGTGACAGCTGTATCTTTGCCGACCCCATATCTTCTACCTGCCCCTCAACCATGGTTTTCACATTTGGTCGCACCATTCCTATATAGCCGTCAACATCGGCCCCTCCTATACCAGGAATACGGAAACTTCGGAAGGTCCTATGATGAGCATGTTTATGTTCCTGGGGGGCAAAATCTGGTCCTGGCTGTTCATGTAGATAGTCTTCCTCGACCTCCTGTTCGACCTCAGCGTGAAGGGTAGGTTTCGCGCCGGCTGCCCTGTTATAGAGCCCCATAACCGTACGTTTAAAGGTTGCATAGGTTGTCCTGACACCCTCTTTTATAGGCTTTGGAACTGCATTCACTAGCCAGTTGTACCACTCTTTCATCTTATCCCCCACAACCGAACGATTTTTCGACATTTCCTGTCTCTCAAAGAGGTCCAACATCCCTTCTTTCCTGGCTTGCAACATCATGTTCTATATATTCAACTAATTCAGCCTTACGTAGTCTATAATACCCAGTTAAACCACGACTTTTTGCAATATCACGTAATTGTTTCACGGTGTACCTATTCATTCTTTATTGTATGATTTTTCAATTGTCCGTGAATTTCATGTTTGCTCAAAACTAACACATTTTTTATTGCGCATGCGTTGATTTTTGATGATATTTAGTATCATTAGGGAATTACCCCTTTTCTACTTATTTGATGTATGATTTTTGATGTGCGTAGTATAATAGGGAATTGTGTTAGAAATTTACTCATTTGCAGCATTGATTTTTTGATGACGTCATTGTATTGATTATTAGGGATTTACAATGGAGGGCATGGCATGATGTCGATTTGTTGGGACTTGCCGTGACGTGTAGTTGTGGGCGCGCACTCGCGTACTGCGACTGTGCTAGAACATACATTTCCCTATCTCTATTGCTCCAGCTTTCAGGCATACGGAAAAGTGGGACCTGGGATTTTTAGAGGGTGGGACCCGGGACCCGAGACGCAGCTTAAATTTTTTAAATAGGAATATTATCAAGACCAGAATAATATCTCGGCATATGGGAAAGATGAGAACAGGTGTTTTATTCGGAGTATGCATCTATGGCTATCACTTCGTATAGCGACATGTAAAAACATGAATAAATGCACGAAGCTATTTAAAGATATTTCTCCATATTTATGTGACGACTTTGGTCTCTTTTTCTTATCCAGGAGACCCAGAGTGATTTTTCGTACTTCCAATTGAGTATCTTATGAGTACACGATTTGAATATCCTCGAATCGAAGAAAACTTAGTTAGCTAGACCAGATTTTTCTTACAATCTCAAGTCAGGATCATACCCAATATAGGAAACAAAAAGACAACACTTGTTGTCTAGACAGAAGTAAAGAAAGAAGTGAGTACAGAAGGAAATTTAAAGTTTACAGAAAAAAACCCATCAAAAGTATAGAGTTAAGGAACAAGAGAATAGCCAGGAGAGCCACCGTGCTTTTTCTTACCATTGGAAAATCAAAGAAATAAGGTGTAAACTCAATTTTAATATCATAAAGGAAAGCTTAGTTAACTAGTCTAACAAGAGACAGAATAATGCGCTGAAAGAGTATCGAAAAGAGTTTATTACGTTGTAAGACAAATATGGAAGATAAAAATATCCAATTTCAAGATTCACTGTTACATTATCTGGATAGCTGTATTGATCCAGTCTTTTTCACCATGTTTCAACTAGCTACGAAAGCATTGCATGACTTTCGATTAACTTTACTATCTACTAACATTGTTTGTTCTTTACTTTATTTTGAAATTTTTTCGCCATTTTTCACTTCATTTAATCTCTTAATTAAATCTCTGCAAAATACAAAGTCCCTCACCTGCTAGCCTAGTTAACTAAGCTTTCTTCGAGCAACCTCGTCCCCAGGGTCTTGTGGCCCCTGAGACGTTATTACGGAATGGCCAACAATTTCGCCGCTATCAACTTTATTATCAATAAGGCAAAATGCCCTGGGAACGGGGTTATTCTTCGAGGACATCAAAATTCAGCTATTCCGATTTCCCGGTGGTAAGAGAAATTATGCTGGGTCTTCTGGCTACTCGAGACTTACGTTTTCTCTTTATCATGTTTACGTTTGCAACATTCTGGTCTTCGCAATATTTTAAATTCAAGTATTTGCCCTGCGTTCCGGGTCCCGTGTTCCACCCTCTAGGGTCCCTGGATCCCGGGTCCCACTTTTCCCGTGTGCCCAGTTTTCGCAGAAAGCAATACACCCTCCTACGGTGTTGCTTTGTTTTATTCTTACTGGAATTTAAAGGGTACTTATTTCACGAAGCAATACATTTTCGATAGTATTTTATTTTGAAAACTGAAGTAGTCAGGTAAATCTAACTTAAGGGTATTGACATTAGCAAATATTGCAAACAAAACAAAAAGTGCATAATTTTTTTCCGTAAAATTTGATAAATAACTACATGGAGGAGGGAGAACGGTTTAGCTGCGCTTCTTATAGGAAGAAAATGGCCGCGTCTGGGACATTCCTACTTTCCAAGTTTGCTGATATTGGGCAGTATATCTTTGGTCCAAGGCTCTATCGTCTGTATCAACTAAATACACAGACAAGAAGAAGAGTTTTAGTAAGTTAAACAATCAGGGAAAAGCTGTGAATCAGAATACCTGGATCCGGGTAGAGTACTTTAGTTGTCGCATGATGCATATGCATGGATCCAGACCAAGTGTTCAAACACACAATTTTTATCTATCTTCCTGGTCTTATCAACTACTTTTTTACAACTTAAATTTATTGTGCAGACAGTTCAGTTAAGTAAGGCGATATGGTTTGTTTGCTTTCCTTCAAAGGGCTTAAAATAAATATTTATGGCGCTGGCTGGTGTAGCTTAGAGACCTTTCGATTCCCGTTTTGGCAGCGATTTAATATGGGCGAGTGAATGTTGCCATAGCCCTCGATTAACCCAAGCCATGTGAGGGAAATTGGGAGTTAGCACACTATGTGGGCGATGTTAGGTGTTGCATGGCAGGGAGTGTCTACAGAGCGCCTGACCCTCTAAGTGGGTCTGCTTAGCTCAAAATGAGCATTAAATACTCTAGAACTAAGACATGGCCCCTCCTGGAAATGATAGACAGGATATATCCCTCAATATTTGTGAGGCTAGCCATGTTAAATATGCACATCTATCTTATCCATGAGAAGGTGTCAACTTACGGAGAACGGCCCTTATAAGAAGGGCGAGCTCTTGGGTTTTTTTCACAATTTAATTTTCTATAGCTACCCTCTTGATAGACATTGTTTTTTTTATTGTTGTGTACATTTCAGGAATGTCTTTTTTCTTATGGAAGTTGCCAGTCAATTTGACCTTTCCTTTTTGTATCCAGACTTTCAAGATGTCAAATTTCAGCGTTCAGCAAGCGTTGACTGGCTGTTATTTTTAAAAAGTGTTGCTGTTTAACCACAAATGATTGGCGCTTCACGCTGTTGAGTAGCTTCACACTGTTGAGTAAATTTGGGTCTTGTATAAATGCTTCTTGTGGAACAACTTTATCCATACAAAATAAAACATTCGACTAAACACTTCCTTGCTAAGAAATTTATTTCTTGGTTAATTTTGATCCAAAAATGAAACAAGTGATTTGAGAAAATTGTTTCAGTTAATTCTTGAAAATATTTGAAAAAATTCACTTTAAACCTGATCAATTTTGCTATCACATGCCACTTACGAGGTATTAATTTGACAAATGCTAACTACCCAACATGGTTTGATAGTGTCCAGTTATCTCAATTAATCATTGCAAAACGTTTATGGAGAGTACAAATGTGTGACCCTGCCACACTCCTTTTCTGTGTTTTAGTTCTTTAAGTGAATTTTTTCTAATATATGGCAATTTTGTTACAGGTTATGTAGTGGTGTTAATAGAAAAGACATACCAACTGCAAAACAAATTTACAGAACAGATTATTTTTCTTCGTATAAAATTATACGGAGTAACCCCAATATAGGATTGACCTTTATCTCAGCTTTTCCCTCAGACTGTTAAAGATTATGCTGAAATTCAATTCGCTTTATCTCAACAAAATCATTTTCTTTAAAATACATTAATGGTCAATGTTTATAATCAATATATTATTATTTCATATTAGGGACGGCAATATGTGCTAACAACCCATGAATGGTTGGGAGAGTCATTTATCCGAACTGTAAGTGTACAATCCTTTTCATTTTTGTAAAAGTTTTTTCAGGAGATGCAAGTTATAGCACATGCACATCCCTTCACACACACAAATTCATTAAGGTGTGCTATTGATAACAAATGCAAAATGGCAAATTTTATAACAGGGTGACCAACTTAAAGCACACCTAAAACACTTGACATGTGCTTCTTGCTGCATGTGTACCCAAATCATCTTGAAAAATCCTGAGGTCAGTTTTGTGACACCAGCTTTATGTTTTAAACTGGTTTCTAACTGTTATAACAACAATATTATGTTTCTTTAGGTATCATATGCATTATCAGTTACTTATTATTTTTCTCCATTCATTGCATATTATGTTTACCAAAAAGGTTTGAACTTAATTTATTTTAACTGTTTATTACCTACATTTTTCATGTATAATAAAATTGTTATCTCATAGACTCTTATAGTTTAACTTTTATTTTATTTTATTTTTTGTATTGTATTTGTACATAATTGTCTCTTGCAAATTTAAAATTATTTCTTTCTTACCAAATTTAGATGGTGTTAAAAATGATGTTTTTCTATTTAGGAATTTTCAGCTCAACTGAACAATTGTTATATTATTTGAAATTTTGTACTGGTGTAGTTTGTGGGTTGGCTATTGCATATGTTATACGAGGTATTATGCTTCTTACACTACATTTAGGGTTGATCAAACTATTGTGTATTCTGAATCATTCCTAATTTATGCCATTGTGAGAAAATGAACTATAATGAAAATATAATAATGCTTTTATGTTTTAGGTGCCCCTTAATGGTGGACACAAGGTTTTTAATATTTTAAGACCTAAAGTTTTTACTTGTTTTCCTTCAATTAGGTTACGGAAGATGGTGCAATAATGACTATAGAATATTTCATGGCATTTTAACACAAGCTCTACGATATAAGAATGAAAGGGTTTGTGATTTTTCTAATAATAGCGTTTCTAAATTTAGTATCACTAGATTCACTTTACCTCTATTGACCAAACACTTTTTTGTTTACTTATTTTTTATGCTTATAAGGGTATGCTTCAACTGTATGATTTCGAATTCTCAGCATGGCCTGTTGATTTTCGCTATGATGAAAGTGTTATAACAAGCCAAGTGAAATGCACTGATACAGACGTTTCGAAGTCATCTTTATTTTCGAAAATATTTAAGCTACCATATGATGCATTTGAGTAAGTGTAACAGAAAGGTTTTACCCATTTCTTCCTTGTTCGTAAGCAGATATTACAAGCCTTTTTGTTGATATTTAATTTTTTTTACTGAAGTCAATTTTGCTAAGTAAAGCTGAGTTTGTTATGAAGAAAGAATTATGTTATATTTAACAAGAACATGCAATATTGACTTTACTACAAGCGAAGAAAACAAAACATGTATTGTAATCGTAATTTTGTTCAAAACGCGAGGTTATTCTGTTAATAATATATTTTTACAAAAAAATTTTCATTGCAATGGTATAATATATGCACCCTTGCAATGGTTAAGCGCTCGCACAAAATATTGAAATTTATTGACTACAGAAATATGTTTTTGCAGGTACTTTCTTGCACATGCATTGGCTCGACCAATGGCTTTTCCTGGTTCGGTTAAGTTATTACAAGCTGCTATGGGTATGTAATGATTCATCTTGTATAAAAGACCTGTTTTTTAAAGGTTAAATTACAGCTCTATTTTTGTATTTGTAATTTTAGGTCCCGCTTTATCACAAGGTCGATGGGCTTTAATAGAAAAGGTATGAGAACTGTCAGTATCAGATGGCATTAAATAAATTTGGGATTACAATGGTTACAACCGTTATTGCCATAGTATATTTCATATGTTTATTCTTTTGTACTAAATTTCATGGAACTAACGAGCTGAGCTCAAACAATTCAAAATCTGAAGATTCAGGTCCTGTTGAGCTAATTAGTCTCCTGGTTAATTTTGCATAGATTTATCACCATGATATTTTTTTTGTTTGTAGAATGGACTGCGTGCAAAGTTGTTGACAAAAGATGGCAATGAAATAGATACAATGTTTATTGATCGGCGAAGTGAACGCAAAGACGATGAAGGAAATACGCTGGTAAATAAAAACAATATTTTTCTTCTTTTTTTCAACATATGTCTTTTACCTTTAACAAAGTGATAAGGAATTAATAAACGCAATGATAATGGTATTCCTCAAAACATTTTTTAAAAAATACTTTAGAAATACTAGCTACTTGCATCCTTTTTTTTAAGGTGATATGCTGTGAAGGGAACGCAGCATTTTATGAGGTTGGATGCATGGGAACTCCATTGAAAGGTATTGTAATAATAAATTACATTGCATTTGCATAGCATTTATAACAATATGCTAAGAAACACTTCTGATTATAGGCGGATATTCTGTGCTTGGGTGGAACCATCCTGGTTTTCTAGGAAGCACTGTAAGCATTGATTGACGTTATCATTTTTTATTTATCTGTTTTTTCACTTTATTGAATTACACTAGACTCTATAATTCAAATGCTCAGGAAAACAAAAATTTCGTACGAATTATGGTTATAGTTCGAATTATAGAAAGTTAGCCAAGTCTGTAATTTTTGTTAGAGCCATGGTTCTAGTATCTATGTATGCATTTAATTCTGTTAACTGGGACTTCTAGTTGGAAATGGACTTTAAAATCCTGGTTTTCTAGGAAGCACTGTAAGCATTGATTGACGTTATCATTTTTTATTTATCTGTTTTTTCACTTTATTGAATTACACTAGACTCTATAATTCAAATGCTCAGGAAAACAAAAATTTCGTACGAATTATGGATATAGTTCGAATTATAGAAAGTTAGCCAAATCTGTAATTTTTGTTAGAGCCATGGTTCTAGTATCTATGCATTTAATTCTGTTAACTGGGACTTCTAGTTGGAAATGGACTTTAAAAATATGAAAATGCTCAAATATTCTTTTCTCAAATTTCTCTATTATAATTCACCAATACACCGTTTTGTTAAACCCAGTATACACGTTTTATTTCCTGCAGTGTTCGAATTAAAGGGAGAAAATGCAGAAAAATACTTCCAGAAACAGTAAAAAACGTTCGAAAATGTAGAGGTGTTCGTATTGTGGAGGTTTGAGTTATAAAAAGTCACTTATGAGAGTTTCTTATATTATTTCACCATGCCAGAAAAATTCTTCGAATTAAGTAAAGTTAGAGAATTTAATGTAAGAAATACTGGTATGAGTGACGCATACTGTTTATGTTAGGGGCTTCCATTTCCAAACTCCGAAGAGCATGCAATCGATGTTGTTGTGCAATATGCAGTGACAAGACTTGGATTTAGTGTTGACAATATTATCATGTTTGCTTGGTCTATTGGTGGTTACACAGCAGCATATGCTGCCATGATGTATCCAGATATTAAAGCTTTGGTAATACTAGTTAATTGAGTTTTTGTTGTTTTCAAAGTTCTTGTGGCTTTGTTATACCATTTTCGTTTTGATGACGAAATTGTATATTTGTAAAAACTATCGCGGAAGAATTATATAACGTAACATGTTTTTAGATATTAGATGCGACTTTCGATGATATCAATCAGTTAGCTTTAACCAGAATGCCAGTGTTTGCAGGTATGAATCAACTTGTTGCACCTGTTAGTGAATTTCTAGAAGTATTCTGTTGCAGATATGCAGTGTTGTGTAAGTTTTTATTTTATCTTTTCAGGTGGTATAGTGAAAAGTATTATTCGAAACTACATGTCGTTAAATAACACTAAACATGTTATCAAGTAAGTGTTCGGGAAGTTCTAACAAACACAAAAAACCCGGAAATGATTCCACTTATATTTTTTTGAAGCATGCATAGTCATGGTTGTGTGGGCTTTAAAATTTGGACGAAGCATACAGGGGACAAAACACTACCAGGCCTGGAAATTTGTGGAGTCTAGGGAAACGACCCGTTGTTGCCGTGATTTGAAGCTGACGGAAACGATCAAAACGTTTTTTCGTTTCCGCGAAGTAGACTTTGCGGAAACGATACTGTAACGACGGTAACATTGAGCAATTATCAATGGATAATGAGCCACGGTAGTTGTATTATCTAAAAACACTCAAAAGCAACAAAAGAGCTTCATAGTGAAAGTTTGGAAATATACTTCGTGTACAAAATATTCTGATCTTTTCTGACACAACTACTCAGGGCATTTTTTTCATGCACTCACAGTGTTTTGTACCTCTGTCATTTTCGTGTATACTAATTCATAATGGCAGACCCGTCAACACTATACAGAAATACGAAACTTTCGAATCGTTGAAAATTCTTGCTCTTTAAGAAATAGGGCGAAAGTAGGAATAAGATTGTGAGTAAAATTATTATAATTTGAAATATTGTCCAAGGGAAACGATTTATCGTTACCGTCTTCATTGATTGGCGGAAACGTCGCGGAAACGAAACAATCGTTTCCGCCAAATTTCCAGGCCTGACTACACAGTAAAAAAGAATTTAAAGTATAAATACTGTTGGTATGTATCAAGAGTAGATTTGTGCGCTTCTGTACACCAATCTGTGATCAGCATCCCGAACAACAAAATACTTTGTTGTTGAACACTCGGTAAATGGTAGAGAAACTGCTGGAAACTATCAGAAAAATACCCCAAAATTAATATCCTGCTAACCATTTGTTCTTTTTAAAGTTAAACTATATTTCGATGTAATGGGGGAAATTTTGTGGTTGAAGGTAAATTGCTTCAATTCAATTAAAGAGGAAATATTTACATTTAGGTTTCCTGGTCCCATTCGATTGATACGAAGACAAAGAGAAGAAATTATCACAACTACGTGAGTTCGAAAAATAATGTTATCAGTCAAGCAATTTGTATTTTCTTAATAAAAATTCAATAGAAATAAGTATTTAAAACACGTGAAACTTGCGTTTTTAGCCTAACACTTTCATCTAGACCAAACGATCCCGGAACTAACCGTGGTAATTTCTTACTGGTGAAATTGTTGATGTACAGGTAAAAATATTATCATACAATCCAAGGTCTCTAGTCTGTCAAGAAAATTGTAAAAATTAGGGCTTTTTCTACTCTATTATTAATCTTGGTAAAGAATATGACTTCTGCTTTCAAACATTTTTAACAACTCTCTGCTTTGATTTATGCAATTGAATTTTTGTATGTACATCTTGCAAATTTAAACCCCTTGCCATTTCAATGATGGTACTTTAACTTTACCAAGTAACGAAAATATCTCCCGTGAAAGATTTTATAAATTTTTTTTTTATAAATATTAATCCACTTAATATATTAATTTACATTCCCCTCCCTCCCCCTAACTCTAAATTTCGGAAATAATATTACGTGGTAAGGATTTTATTAGGGGGAGCGGCTTCTGAGTGAAGCAAAAACGTTTTGTGAGCATCTGACACTAATTTTTTAAAATATATATATTTAAAGTAAAAGTAAGTAAGTAAAGAAATATTTTATATTAAAAAGTTATTTGTATTTAGATATCCACTTATTATATCTAAGGAAGGCTTAAAAGTATTGTGGCAATATCTTTGTGCAGCTGATGAACCCATGCAAGGTATATGTGATTTTTATTCAAACGAGTAAATATGTTCTGAAGGAAGATAGAAAGTAAATGCTGCAAAAATGAAAGATCTATTTTTCTTTGGCTTTACTATACATCAATAACAAAATGATATCAATATTTTTTACCCAAAATCCAGCATAGCAAACTGAAGCATAGCAAAACTGCACAGAGAGATGTCATAAAAATTAACCTTTTTTGAACTCATTCCATATAATGTCGCAGACAAGCATTATGTTGAGCATTGGTGTACAATATAAACGAGTATCTACTGCGAAAGTAATTTGGCTTAGCTTTAAAGGTACTGTCCAGTAAAAATATAATAATAAAAAAGTAGCCTGAACTGAATTGCACTTTTCTTTTTTTTTGCGAAAATATAAGTGATTATATTTCTAAAGTTTTACAACTCGAATAACATTTCCTTTATGTTTACAAATTTTTCATATCGCACGTTGTCGAAAGCAAATTTATACCGAAGCCATTCTACATGAAAGGGAGGCTAAAATAATATTTTTGTTGTGACGTAAGCGTTGGGTTCTCGGCGAATCAAAACATTGTAAATAGAAAATGATTGTTTTACTCTGAACAATATTACCAGATTAAATTTAATTTTTTTTTAATATTTTACCCCCTTTTTAAAAAAATGTAGCAATTTATGAATATTTAATTTCAAAGCATGCAACTCACTTTCAGAGATAGAACTTTATGTCCCTGTCCACACAAACAGAATGTCTGTCTCTACACAAATTAAAGTAGATTATTTTAAAGCTGCTTTATTTTTTGTGCCGATACTGAGACCAGACGCGGGTAAGATAATTTACGTAAAAGTATATCTACGCAGACATCCGTTGGAGTGGTCGATGCTCAAACGCAGACAGCATCGTGCGATGATGAAATGAAAAAATCTGACGCGACATTACAAGTTAAATTCCTTGACGAATCTGAATCATTGTTTGTAATATACCAAACTATCAACTGTTGTTGTCATATCGTACATATATCGTACTCCAGAAAACCAACCAGCAAAAGAAGAAAGTATAGAAAATACAAACGCATTAAATAAATTGTGTTTTTTGTACCTTTATACTTCCTCGACAATTATAAACCTCGTTCCCAGTACCCCTATTCTATTACCAAAGCTACCTCAATTAGCGAACAAAAAGAAATACTTGGTTCGAGGTTATTCATATTTATACTTTTTATACCGTAATGCTTCGAATAAACGCCCATTAAACGCCCCCAGAAAAAAGATTATACCGCACGTGGATTAAAATTGTTTAAATAACACTTGGGGCATGAAGAAAAAACCCCAGTAAATTCGGACCTGCTATGGTTTCCAATTGTTTTGTCAAATGAAGAAATTATATACAATTAAGTCCATGATAAAATGTCTGTTCCGCCTGTAAGTGCAGTTTTGCAGACTTGATTCATCCGTGCTCCGTCGGCGTTCACCTCCGCATAAGTTAAGAACCGCATGGCTGGATTTCTTGTGTAAGACCTGGTCACCAACGACGAAGGGGCCAGGCAAAAGAGATTCATGTCTACGTAGTTCTTTTAACTAAGTCAGGAGTCGGTGAATTAGCTAGGATGGTCAGGTTGGCTATGAATAGGCTTGCTCGTGGATGAAAAGGACCAGGACTATTCGATAATTCTGAGATCTAAAAGTGTCCGAACAAGACGGAAATCTATCAACGTTTTGTCCGACGAAAGTTCTAAACGAGCTAAGGACATGTCCGACCAAACTGGAAATGTGGCGGGCATTTTGTCTGACGAGACTCCAAAAATTATTTCGAGGGCTGCCATCGCACGCTATAAAATGGGATTTTATAGGTTGATTTTTAAAACTCAATATTTATTTTTCATGCGTGCGATTAATTGCACGCCTGAAACGATTTACGCGTGTGCCACGGCGTGCGCGTGCGATCGCACGCTTCTCCTGAAAAAGACTGTTGTTTTTAATTTACAATCAAATATTCTCGTCGTCAACTTCATTTGTCCGAGAAAAATCAACTTCAGGTATTTCTTCACCTTCTTCACCCCATTTGTACTTGGATATTCTTTACGTATCTTAGACACGACACAAGATGGTATAACCCGACGAACGCCTTTTCCCAAGTGGTTATGAACAAACCAACAGAATTGGCGGTATGCCGCATATCGATAAGATCTAAAAATATCATCCTCAAATAAGATTGGAAATACTATGACAACAGAAATTTCAAGAGTGCTAGCGACTTACTTGTTAGAAACTTCGTCCTTTTTTTAAGTCCACGGCTTTCCCGATCGTGAAGAGCGACTAACGCTGTCCACAAAGTGTTCTTTAAAATCACAACCGCGTTGAAATCTTCGCGCTCTGTTTAGTATGCTCTGTTATACATTTCTTATCTAAAACACAATAGAAACCTTGTACCCAGGCGCTCATTTATAATACAACCAGTAGGAAAATGTGAGGTCAAATTATATAGGTACCGTAGCTGCAAGTATTTTATAGTGTCCACCTCGTTACAGCACAAACACTCAACAGCTGAAGGCATCCTCTCGCACTTTTCACATAAGCACCACTCACTGACATCTATCGGTGTGCGAGAAGCAGCGGGTGATTCTGGTGCGTCTGGTTCATCGTCATTATAAGAGGGAATTTGTTGTTTGTTATTGGGTCGTTCTGGCTCAAACTGAAATCCAATTATGTTTATATTTCTGCTTGTGAACATGATTGATAAACGTAAAAAAAGTCTGTTGGGAATATCATTAACTTTTTTTTCTTTATTTTTCTTTCTGCACGCGCCAGTCTCTACACGGGGGTAACCCAAAGAATACGTCATTGCATAAATTGCATAAATTGCGCATATTAATGTTTTTACCCAGTCCTTTTCCGCGTTCGAAGTTCAGTAAAGATGGCGATTGAGAATGGCATGGTCAAGTAAACAAATTCAGTTTAAACTTATGAAAGACAATTTTGGTTGTATTTAAATACTTTTTTCTTTACTTTTGTGCCGAGATGTAACTAATATCAAGTTTTAATTTTTTACCGGACAGTACCTAAGGTTGCTTAGATATACTATCCTAACCCACGTTTGTCCCGTGTTCTCTTCTCGCTAATTTTTATGAACTTCGTTCTGTAACAAACCGTGCTACGTTTTGTAAGCATAACAAGCCGTGTTAAGTTTTTCATATAGAACAAACCGTGTTGAGTTTGCATATAGAACAAACCGTGTTGAGTTTGGCATATAGAACAAGCCGTGTTAAGTTTTTCATATAGAACAAACCGTGTTTTTCATATTGAACAAACCGTGTTGAGTTTGCATATAGAACAAACCGTGTTGAGTTTGGCATATAGAACAAACCGTGTTGAGTTTTGCATATAGAACAAACCGTGTTGAGTTTGCATATAGAACAAACCGTGTTGAGTTTGCATATAGAACAAGCCGTGTTAAGTTTTTCATATAGAACAAACCGTGTTTTTCATATTGAACAAACCGTGTTGAGTTTGCATATAGAACAAACCGTGTTGAGTTTGGCATATAGAACAAACCGTGTTGAGTTTTGCATATAGAACAAACCGTGTTGAGTTTTGCATATAGAACAAACCGTGTTGAGTTTTGCATATAGAACAAACCGTGTTGAGTTTTGCATATAGAACAAACCGTGTTGAGTTTTGCATATAGAACAATCCGTGTTGAGTTTTGCATGTAGAACAATCCGTGTTGAGTTTTGCATACAGAACAAACCGTGTTAAGACAATTAGTTACAGATCAAGTTCAACATATTTTCTGTTTCTAGTTGGCATAATACAAAGCATTGGTGGTATAAGTGAAGAAGAATGCGAAGCGAAGTTAGCCGTGAAAGATGGCCAAACATATTACCCTTCAACATTAGGTAGGTCAGCATACCAAATTGGCAAATTATTTATAGTGAAATATGTTGAAAAAGTATAAAGAAATCTTAAAGTGGAAAATGATATTAAAATTATGTTGTAGAACTTGAAAAGTTGTTTAACTAGGTTCAATTGAAGTATAGATAAACAAATAGTTTACCGACAGAATTTTATCCCAAACTGACTTGCAGTTTTGGGCGTGTCATTTTACATTTAAGTGGCCTGCATCTTGACCTCTGTAGTATCTACACATTGATAAAGCATATCCCTTAGCAGGCCCTCACTGACTGATGACAAAGCATGTCAAAGTTTGCTATTGTTTGTCTCACGTGTAATTTAACTGATTATACAGAGCAAAAATTGCACATAATAGCTATTCTAAATAAAAGAGAAATGAATAAAAAAGGAGGAAGAGAATCACAGTTTGACTAAAAAGTTTAAAAATTTGCAATTGAATTTTGTTGTAGGTCAAGATTGGTCAGAAGAAGAAAAAATAAAAGTCACATTATATTTAGTAAGTACAACCATACACCGATCTCCAGTTAAGAATGCGTTCACATTTAATGATTCATAAGTTTCTATGCAATAACAAACTCGCTGAGTAGAAAAATGAAGACGCTTTGTTTTAAATACTTAAAGAATGAAAGTTGGAACATAAACTAAGCTTTACTAGTAATATAATAATAATAATAGTAAAACGAGGTGAAAATCTATTCAAAAAGTTTATCCCCAATGTGTTCGTTCTAATAAGGCAAGATGTATCAGAATTAGTCTCGTGGACGAAATTGTTTTTTTTTTGCTGAGTACGAGTATCATGAAAAGGGTTTCATCATTTGTTTTTTTCAGGCAATGAAATATATGGATCACTTTGATGCTACGCATTGCATGCCGCTCCCATACTCTTACTTTCAGTTACCATGGCAACACAGTAACCTGTAAGAAGTCATCATAATTGCACTCACCATGAAGGTTGATTTTCACGAGATAATTTTTATTTCAGCGCCAATTTTTTTTTACTAAAATTAAATAAAAAACGCTGCACATTTGGCAGGCAAAGGTCTACCTTGACTGTTTAGAACTAACTTTCGAATTCGAGTGTATCTAAACTTTTGTCAATTGCACATGTAAATATTTTTAGGAATAAAATAAAATTTTTGTGAAAGTTTAGAATAAAGAAGTGTGTCAAATAAGAGTACAACTGTTTGCTTATATTGTCTACGCAATAGTCAGCTGATATATATGTTGACACCAGTAAAAGAAAGCGTTGCGAGAGAGGACTAAAAAGAAGGATCTCCGAAACTTAAACACATTGTTTGTCAAATAAACTTTCCCCGCTTTATAAGTTAGAAAACAAAAAACTTCCGTCCTCAGGCACCTCTTTCTTTCAACTTTGAATAGAGATGATGTCTGCTCCATAAAGAGCGCCCTAGCCGCCCAGGTTTGTATAGCTGAATAGCAGATTTTGTTTGCGCCTCTACAAGGTCTTATTATATTACCCATCGCATGTTCAAAAACTGCGCCCAGCCTTATTTCGGAGTAATTTATTATGCAACCTGACAACTTGGACAAGTCGTAATGGATACAGATTCCCGTGTCACATGGCTTTATGTTTCACGAGCTATATGTTATGTTTCGGTGTAAGATAGCTTCGTTCTAGAGTGTATGACAATTATCTTTACCACCGTATTTAGTGATTCTTATCGGAAGCAATTTTTTAGAGTTAACTAGTGTTCTCGATCCGAAATAAAAGGAATTTTTACACTTGGGAACGAAAAAAAAATTACTTTTAAAATCGGAACAACTCCCCACCAGAATCTTTCTTTAAAATGGGATTTGCAGATCTTTAAAATGTGGGTTACCAATCAACTTCGTATTTCACACTTACGAACTTACGACCTTACGAAACAAAGATGGGGTCATTTGCGACGTAGAAAATATTGTGTGCCTGTGATATCACATAAACCAAAGATGCTGTTAACCCTTCGCTTCAGGTTATGTGTTGCACTCAACGTTATAAATTTTTGTAGCGTTAAAAAAATACAGGATTTCAATTCATTAAGCCAAAATTCAATTTTCTGTTATATTTTGGTATAACGAAGTCTCGATTTAACGAACTTTTCTTAGTTTCCATTCGCGTTTCATTATACTGAGAGTCTACTGTATTATTATTATTACTATAATTTTATTATTATTATTTAACTATTTTTAGCCTTACTGCTTTTATAAAATTGCTTAAGTGTGTATTGCTATGTGTAAATGTCAATTGCAAGTTATAAATGAATTAAAATGAACAAATGAATTAAAATGAACAAATGAACTCTTGTAATAAAATTTAGAGAAGAAAACACTATAAATTTATTTCCACTATATATATTTTTGTGAACCAATTACCTAACTGAAAGTTTATTTACAAAATTTAACTCCCTAAGTATATAAAAAACACAAGCAGGAATTATAATTTTAAACGCAAACTTATAAGAATATCAAAATTCCAACTGGTCATTATTCTTTTCCTCTATTGTTCTAAACAATAAGCTGATTGTTTTTCACCTGAAATTCCCGCCTGATATTCTTATAAAGCATTTTCTTATAAAAGCGTGTACTTAATTTTCTTAACCTCAACCTCGATCCCAGGACCTGTTCTCTCTTTTTGCATATTGGACGGCGAGTCAATAAGCACAGCGCCATGGGAAAAAAAATCCCTGGGAACGAGGTTTTCTTAACCCTATATGTCATCTTTAGCGGCTCTAATGTTTTCCTGGCAATATGGCAACCGATCGGTCACCTTGACAACACACGTCACGTCATACCATAATTTTTTTTTATTCTGAAGCTAACTAAAAATACAGAAAAGTAATTAAATTTAAACCGCTAAAATGGCATGCTTCCGAAGTTATTATTACTCTCTTGTTTTATTCTGTTAAAAATATTTTAACAAATTGAGCTGTATTACCCGTATCTATATCACTAAAACTTAGCAGAGATTTTGTTAACTGTTCATTGGTTAGAATTTTGTTTTCTCTCAAAAATGGTGTTATTTTATGCTTCATAACATCTGTGGTGAATTCTGGATGCCCTTGAGTTGATATTACTCGATTATTCCATAACACCACTTCGTACAAACAAGTTTCAGACCATCCTATAACGTCAGCATCGTCTGGTACATCGAGCACACTTTCACCATGACCTTGCATTATTTTAAAGGCTTGTCTTTCCCCAAAACATTTCCTAAAACAAGCAGTTTCGGAAAAATATTTCGAGACATATATCGTCCCTGTTCCAAACACATCATGCCCAATCAAATTTCTACCAACTTTCCCACCCAGGGCTTTTCCGATAATCTGATGACCAAAACAGATTCCAAATAACTTTGGTCCACATTGCAAATTCATAATGTTCTTAACAAAGTTAATTAAATTTTTAATCCAATCAAAATCATCATTCACAGAATAATTAGAGCCAGTGATAATAAAGCCTCGATACGATTTCACTTCATTCATATCTGGAAGTTTGTCAGTGATCGCGTATATAGGTTCCAGTAGCATTTCTTCTTTATAATGTTCAAATCTCTTTTTATAAAACCTCCACAAACCAAGTGATCCACCCCAAAGATCTGCATCTTCAACAATGACCACACCCACTTTAGGTGGGGTATGTGTTGCACCTCTTTCCATATTTGTTTACAATCTCCGTTAGTCTGAATGATTACGACTGTTTTTATATCGTTTGTTATTATGAGGGATTTTTCACTTCTGACAAAGTTAGCAGGTTAGTGATGACTTATAGAACTAAAGATGGTCTTTATTTCACAAAAAAGCGTAAATTTGTTTCTTCTTTCACTTCGTATATGTGAAAAGCTTCTTATTTTTTAAACAGTTTTTTTCGTTTGTATTTCTTCCTGTTCGATGTTGTAGCACTTCCTTCTCTTTGCTATGAAACTTAAAAATATTTGCACAAATTGTTTTGAATTAATTATACCATAGATATATAATAAAAGATACCATTAAATTAGCAATGAAAGTTGTATCCATGTGACAGACAGACTGATTTAATTTCCCTTGTGATGACAAATTCTTGTCCATTTCTTAAAAACAATGATACCAAAAATTAGCAATCTTGTGCAGATTATTTATCTATAATAGTTAAAAAAATTTCGTCCTTATTAAAAGTGCAACATCTAAACTTAGAATCACAGTGGTTAATTAATTAATAGCAGTATTCCGCAATTTTTTGACAAAGCTTTCGGTAAAGCATAGTCACTTATGGCTATGGACAGACGTACCGTTTTCGATGTATATAACTCTAACTGCTTCTTAATAAAGGAAAACATTTCAAAACTTAAAAGTGAGAGCTTCAGAACATTTGGGCGTTTCCGCATTAACAGGTAAATTTGGTAACTCGACTCAGTCTACTGTTTTCTAACAATTTTACAGTGATTAATGAAACTTCACATTCTTATTATTTGGACAGATTTGAATAACATCGCTTCATGCGCATGCTGAGTTATTAGTTAATTAGGTTAATTATTTTCATGCATTTTATCCTTACCGTAAATAATTTAGCGCCCGCCCGTTCAATGGAATATACTTTGAAGTTGAATTCGATTGAATATAATTGAAAGTATAGTCTAAATTCTTAGCAAAGCTAATAAGAACGATTTTTTTAAAGACTTTACGCGTTTTATTAATAGCCATTGTACTTGTGTTGTTTCACGGAGAGGAAAGAGTGTCAAGAGTGAAAAAAATAATTTTTTTATACCTCCACCACCTACGAGGGGCAATTTTAAAATAAACGCCCTGAGCGCCAAATCGAGCATTACCGATATTTGGTAATTTCGTTTTAGTTCTACCAACACGACCCTCGTAATCCAGGTTAGGGGAAACTTTTGTGTATGTTATGAATTGCAGTCAAAATATTATGTTTACTATATATCCTTGCTCCTGAACTAAGCACCTTTATTCCCAATTTCGTACTTTGTACTGATGTAGCTAGGATGACCAATAGTATTTTTACAATGTTCTTATTAAATTCATGATGCATTGATGATTGGCGGTTAACCTCTTCCCCAGGACTTTTTTACGTCTATGATATATGATAGCCGTAATTTTTCCATGTCATGTTAACAGGCCACAACAAAAGATCTTTGAAACAACGTTTGAGAGAATAGTTCAAAACCATGCAGCAAAGAATTTGAGCGACAAATAATATAGCAGCAACAAGATGACAAAAAAAACGTAATGATAACTGTTTCTTTTGCTGTAAACAGCGATGATACAGAAAACATCCTCGTCCCCAGGGTCTTGTGGCCCCTGAGCCGTTATCATAAATTTGAATACAAAAATTTAAAGCAAATATTTATAAGAACTAGTAAGCAACCTCGTACCTAGGGTCTTCTGGCACTGAAGCCGTTATTACGGAGCGGACGAATTCTTAAAAAAGGCAAAATGCCTTGAGAACGAACATTTTTCAGGTCTCGAAATGAGCAAACTTCATCACTTGGCTCTACTTTGGCAGGGGTGTAGGCCGATTACCCAACGTGAAGAATCCGCTAACTGAACTTGCCACAAAACCCGTATGGCGACGTCAGCAAATCATTTAAGAATTTGGACCTATAACCAAATACGTCAGCTGTGTAGATTGACAAGTATAACAAGGTTGCAGTGCGTGTTACTTTCATAGAAACAGTGTTCTTAACACTTGTGGTTGCGATCTTGATATGAAATTCCGCCCTTTTTCTCAATATATTATTTCCGGGATTGTAGGTAACTAGCCAAAATACCCCAAACTATACATTAGTACAAATCGACTGGTGAATAAAAGCCATTACTAACAGAAGAGCATAAATACTGCAAGCTTGCTGACTATGTTGCTTCTCACAATGCATGTTTGCAGCCAAAATCTTGAAATTGGTTTGTTTAACATTTTTACATAGCTAAAAACACGTGATAATACATTTACCTTAACATTTCTTGACAAAAAGGTGAAAAAGAGGACTCCAAACCTCAACACCACATTGTTTCGTGTTCGTTCGTCAAGATATCGGGCCGTGTAAAATCAGCTATCGTCAGGATATCGGACCGCGTAAAACCTGCTGTCGCTAGGATACTGGCCCATGTAAAGCCTTCTGATTGGTTATCCGTAAGATCGGCTTTCGTGATTGTTTACTACGGGCGGGTGATCACAACAAAGCCGATGAAAACATATCGTATTTGTTATTTCATGCAAATATAAAAATTACGTGTGTCCCTGACACCACTTTTTTCTTGCTCACACCATGCTCACACAGACAGAGAAGAAATAAACTAATCAATTAAAAGTTATGACACACGTTGTCAATATTTTCTCGAATAAGCGCGCTCTTTATTTTGAAAAAGGTGCCAATTCTTGATAGTGCTTGGAAAGGCCCTCATTTGAGAAATATTTAAAAAACCTAAAATGATACAACTAGGCTACACGGGAAAACTATTTTTATTTTGTAAATAGTGGTTTCGGACGAGTACATATTCTCTTCCTTCTTCAGTTCGCGCAAAATGTTAATCGACATAGTTAACGAGCGCCTTCCCGAATCGCCAAATTAAATGAGGGCTTATTTAAGTGAACACGGTATGAACACAAAGGAATTCTGTTGCTATAAAATTTAGCTAAAACTAAAAAACTTACAATATGTTCACAAAAATTAACAAAATATCTACCGTAAATAATCCATACCCTAGGGGCTTAAGATTCCTTAAAGGGAGTAACGGGTCATTACACTAGGTAACTTGAGAGCCTTTATAAGTATTTTCAATGTCACTAGAAATAGCGTGTTGACATTGTTTAATACATACATTCCAAAAAAAATTAAAAAGGTTAAAACGTTTTTGATAAACTACTGCCAGTAGCCAGTACAGTAACTGGCATAAAAGTTCCATGTTTTTTTCTAAGCATAGCACTGTCAAGCTCACATTTGTTTAAAAATAAGCATATATCGAGCTTGATTTTACGATTGAGTCCGATTTGTCTAAATGAAGATGAAAAGGAAACAAACATAGATGTCTCTAATAGCATTTGCACAAGATGGCTTTATAGTTTATTTTATTCATTACATAGGTCTAAAAAAAGAAGAAATATCATTTTTTTTACTTGTTTACACCCTACTACATAATCGCTTAATGATTAAGAAGCTTTGAAAAAATACTTTTGCATTTTTTGCATCAGACCATATCAGGGATTTCATATAGCGCGTACGCGGAAGCTCACATTCGGACTGTACTGTATATCTGAGAAAAGTCACCAAGTATTGCAACCATTTTAATTATAAAATAAACTTTAGAAATAATTCCAGTGGATCTCACATTGCAAAAAATACATCACAGAATTAGGACGTAAATCACGGAACAAGGATGTTTAGCTGTTCTCTTTTACGCACAACTCTCCTGCACAAAAAAAGGTTGGTATTCAAGGCGGGCTTTTAAAAGTTGTATTCTAGCGTAAATTTATTTAGCAGACTCACAAAGTATTTCTTCTTTGAAGTAATTTTACTGTCCAAATACGACGTTTCCAGCAATTGCTAATACTAGTTGAAACAGTGAGTTTACAACTGCTTTATTCTTTGCTGACACATTCTGTGGAAAGAAAAACCTCAATTCACGTTCAAGAAAACGTTTTGGTTACTAGAAGAATGATCTGGGCTTCTCTAAAATAAAAAGTCTTAAAAGTTTTAAAATCTTTATTTTCATTGTTTTAAATAACTCTCCACTCACTGAACCAATTTACAGTAATGGGGGAGCATTTTTTTCTCAAATGTTTGTTTCTGCTTCAAGTGGTATAAAACACGTGTGTAGTAAATTTACTCTCAAAAACTGCTAAGAAATATATATCACGTGACACACATAAAATACAGACTCACAGACCACTGAACACAAACATGGAACACGACAGTAGTAATTAAACTGAAGCTTAAACTTTACGTTGACTAATTTTCGAAAGGACTATCTTCGCAAGGTCAAGAATTTTCGCGAATCAATCGTGTCGAGATATTTTGCGAAGGCTAATTTTCGCGAATGAGTCTATTTCAGATATTTCGCGAATATTTTTTTTGGGAATGGACCATTTTTAGATTATTTTTGCAAATCTAGTGTTCTACATCATGGGTACTTTTTTTAGGAATAATATATCATGCGTATTGAAATCGCTAAGGATCTTTAACCCAAAGCGAAACGAGAAAAGTGTGTGTGTTTGTGAGTGTGGTAAAAGCGGAAAAACGTAATAAAGAACTTCTAAAGTGTGCTTATGTAGAAAGAAGGAGAAAAATGAAAAAAAAAAAAATCAATTGGTTTTTAACTAATTTTGCGCGAATTAATCTAAGGTAAATTTGGAAGACACTGAGATACTGGACGCATGTTATTATTACTATTATTTACCCAGGATGGCAGAAAGGATCGATTCACACTTTTATAGTCTCTGGTTGGGGTTGAACCCAAGACCTTCCGCACTGAGGGCGAACGGTCTACCACAAGGCCACCAGTCGGTTTGGTGTCGAATTGGTAAAGTGTTAATTAAAACAGAATTCACATATTTTGAATTTTGCTTATGGTAGAACCTTAGACTAATGTGCCTGCTTAAAAAATTCATAGGAAGGGATAACATTTGCTTCGCTATTGTAGTTGATGGAGATCTTGTGGTTGGTAAACTTGTTGAGATCAATGTTTGCTAGCTTTAAGCATTTGTCTCTTTTTTGTAGCTTCATAGATCTTATAAGAAGTTGGAAGTCCGAGACCTTTCCCTTTTTTCTCCTACTCTAGTAATGGTACGTACAGATTTTATCGTCCCTAAACTTGTTGGTTGTTAATGGAGGTTTTAGTCAGTTGTTCAAAGTGAAACATGTTAAAGTTTTTATTCTAAAGGAGATTATCAGTGTTCAAAAATAGTTATTTCAAAAACGATTAAAATGGTGGCCGACTTGATTTTTAGGAAAATTCTTTAACATAAACATCACTAATTGGTATTGATTAAGTAAACAAGTTTTATTTTACTGCCTACGGGCTTTATACAGCACGGTATAACTCAGTCAGCGTATTTTTGACCTCAAGTAAGATTTCTCAGTATAGATAGACAAAACAGTTGATATTGTATTAACATTACCTTAACAACTAAACTCCATTTGAGGACTGATTAATTAAAAATGGTCGCATTAAACCACCAACACGTCGAAAAAAATATCTGCTTCCCAATATCGCGCGATATTATTCACCAGCATCTCCAAAGAGTTAAAAAATAAAAGTGCGTATTTTGCAAAGAAATTTAACATATAGATAAAATTAAAAGTCCGAGCTTCACGCTGAGCGATCACTTAAAATTTTAAAAACTGTACAGGTATTTACAAATTAGTGAAAAAAAAATAAAAAAGGAATTGTGTAGGGTCCGTTGGGAGTGCTTTAATGTTCTTCAAAAGGTATTTGTAAATATCCAGCACAGGTTGAAACAAGTTCGGACCTTTTTCAAGTTCAAAATATGGGGTCTTCTAAAGACAAATGTCATGAGAGAATCAATTAAATTGACTTCTTTTAAAGGATAGTGATTGAGACTTTCTCCTGAATATTTTTATTTTCAGTGCTATATAACTTAAATGCAAAATAGTTAAATCCTTAAAAAACTGGTGCTTCTAATGTGAGGAGCATAAACTGGATCACACATGCAACCTCACCAAAAATAATACATTACAAAAAACATTCAATGGACGCTGCAAAGTAAAACTTTTACCTTTCTAACATGAGCAATAAATATTTATCAAGGATAATGTAACGTCTTTTTTCAGCAAAATTCCAAAAAAAAAATTTTATCATATTTTTATAAAGAAGTCTGAGCTATCTGTGAAATTCCTATCCCAAATGCTTTGAAATTGGGAAAAATATTTTTTTATTAACAAACTCATTATGATTGATTGTGCGAAGAAAAAATCTGAAGTTGATTTTTAAATTTGAATATGTTGTAAAAAAAACCATCAATTTTTCGTGGCGTTTTATTACTTTTAAAATACTGCAAGCTCTTTCCATCATCTCACATATATTATCCAATCCCCGTAGGTAACCAAATTTGATTTTTCGGAATATTCATCACACACATTTGTGTTATCATAACCGATGTACCAGCCTTCCTTCGTAGAAATTTGAAAAGGGTATTGATACAGATGATAACTTTGTCGCCCAGCATCGCCATAAAGACCGCCACCACTATCACCCCACTCGTCGCAACTTTGTGATAATACTGAAGTATCATCTGGATACATCTGAAAATGATCGCAAACGGTATCTCGTTGTCCAGTTAGTTCTCTCATCCAATTAAACAGAGGATTCGTTTTGGAGGAATACAAATACCGTGTATGCAATGTGCGGCCGGGCTTGTCTGTGTAGCAGTAGAATCTTATTTGCTTTACTCCAATATAGGAAAAAACATTATGAAAGCCAGGACTACCAGATAAATATTTTGTGAAACCAGAAGCTGCGACATCGTTTAATACATCGGTTTGGTTGTTGGTTATATCGCGATGTACTCCGTTGCGAACAGTGTAATTGGCAATCACAATCCAACCACCTGCAAATTAATGGAAGAATTTTATAAAAACTTGTTCATGAGAGCATGAGTACAGAAGAAAACCGTGCAGTTAGAAATTGAAGTTTTTAATTGTTTTGAAAATGGTTCCCACCGTTATCTGTCTCCATATCGCAGTAAACTTTTGACTTAGTCTCTTTATTAACAATTCCGTAGATGTAAAAAAAGCCAGATTTGACTTGAGGACAGTAGTTCTTGATTTCTATACATGTCCTAAGTGCCAAAATATCTGATTTTCCAGCTAAAATGTAAAATTATTTGATGAGGAGTAGTTTAGAATGCAGTATAATTTTCGCAATCAATAAATACATAAAAGTTTTCGATTCCATAATAATATGAAATATATTTGTGAAAAAGAATAAAAATTGAGTTAGGATGTCTTTACTGAAGTGTTTGCATTCGTTGTCTGCAATCTTAAAAAAAGCAAGCCGATTATTTTAATGCAATGTAGGATAAAATGTAGATACAGGTAACAGGTAGTGAATTTCTAAGTAAATATATTTTTAAACATAATTTCTTTGAAACACATACCCAAAGGATAAAGTAGTCATCATCAGATGTATTCATCAGTCCATAATATGTTACTATGGATAAAAAAATGTTTCGGAATGCAGATTTAATTAATAATATGTGCTGGGGTGGAAAAATATTGTTTGATAGTACTTCTTGAATGCTTAACATAAACTATAACTCAAGATACAAAAATACAGTTTTTTATGTAGGAACACGTGCCACATAGTACAAAAACACAGACTCGCAAACCACAGTACAAAACATAAAACAAAAACACAGTAATGAATTGCATCACATAAGTCAAATTATCAAAACTTGAAAAATTTACCGTCATACGTAACAGGACCTAATGCTGTTTCATTTATTTTTGGTGCAGTCGCCAAATCTGAATAATTATAATATTTGGACGCAACTACATTCGATGCATTGAGGAGTCGCTTCCATGTAGTCGGTGAGGTGTAGAACAATTTTTTTTCATTGTTCTTTTTCTTGATTATTACATTGTGACCATTCATATCTCTTCCAAAGACCATATCCGTGATGTTATCATAAGCGATGATATTACGCAGTTGTGGTGTGTATTCTATATAAAGAAAAAATGAACATTGTGGGAAATGCCATTTTCCACAATATAATGCATGTAAACAAAAACTATATACTTACTTGATATTCTTTTTAAATTTGAGTTATAATTAATACAACGAGATTGTCTAAATGAAAATAGTATTTAAAACTTGCACTATTTGATCTTATAGCAATCTTCTGGGGGAGACAACAAGTGGGTTCGTTAGAGACTGCAGAATCAGTAGGTGGATCAAAATCTGAATAACATTTCTACATGAAAACAACAATTCCGATATTAGAATGCCACTTTGTAAAAATACTACATTTCAGCACTAATGTCCCGACGAGAGTTGGTTAGTCATTTTCTCTGCAACTTTATGGGCCCTGTTGTCCAATACTTACCTTTCTAATAAACTTTCTATTACTAATTACGGGTCAATTAACAGCACGTAATTACCCATTATGCAAATTTTGGCACCCCTGCATATATGGAAAAGGGTGATAGCGGATCATTTTTTACAGTAGTTTTTAGTTTTATTTTCAGAACAAATTAAATCAAATTTTAGGTTGCTGTGTCTTTTACTTGTCGTGACACGCACCCTTAAGTCTCGTTTTCATTTGAGTGTATTTACCGTTATAGCCCAAAAGAGGTCACCAGTTTTTTTGTTACTCCGTGCGCAGTGTGACAAAAACTTTCGCGCTCTAGCGACAAATGCAGTCAAATGGAAACGAGTTTTTACAACAGTGCAAATACGCGGATACTGACGTGACATATAACGTGAAAAATACCAGTACTCTTATTGTCAAGATATATATTTAAATAGCAGGTAATCTTACTATTTCAATATTAGATATAGTCTGCGGCACCGATTGTTTAATAAACAGTAGTTCATACTTACTTTAATTGTAACACCACAACAAACAATCTACTTGTCTTACCTTGGCGTATTGCTACATACAAAGAGCTGTTTACCACTTGTCAAAATCGTTATGTCTCTTAAGGAAGGATGACTTGAAACAGGTTGTTCGTCTGAATGAAATTGAAGTTATTTAGAAATTTTCACAGATCCAAAAAAAACAGATAATAAAAAAAAAATAAAATCACTTGAATTTCTAAAATGACAGCAGTGTTGTGCATCCCTGTTAAATATTTTCTGTTGTTATAGGTGACACAACAACCAGTGAGTAGGCCAATGAGGGGGGGGGGGGAGGGCAATTGTGCAGTGGTAATTAGCAGGAAGCAATTGTCCGGGGGTAATTATTAGGGGTAATAATTCATGATATTCCACCTCTATTATTCAATGGAAGTAATCAATTTTATGTTGATTTCATTCATTCAAATCGTTCAAGCATTAACTTCTTTTGTTTTAAAATTAATTGTTGTACCTGATTTGTTAAAATTATTTTAAAGTGATTGAGGCGGGAATTTTTTTTTACTGACAAAACACGCACGCAAAGTAATTAAAATTGTCAATTAAAAATCACATACATTTTAATTTAAACTTCCCAGAGTTAGGGATATCGTAAGTTCTATTCAAACCAGTACCAGTTGAATCAGCTGTAGCAGACACAATGGTTGAACCGGCTGTTGTTGAAGAATGCGCCATTTGTTGTCCGTTTTTTAACGTAATTCTCTTTTCTGTAATATCAAGGCGTTTTGTTTTGTTGCAATCTTCTAATATCGTCTCACTTACTGTCACTCTAGCACATTTTCCACTTTCATGAAGCAAGTTATGGGGTATGGCCTTGAAGTATGAGCATATTATGTCAAGCACCAGTCGATCCTTCGACGGATTGGTATTTAGACATTTAGAAGTATCAGAAGATAATAAATAAAAGCCTAAAATAAGAATTGAAGATGGATGAGATCAGCACTCAAGGAAGTTATGTTGCATGGTTGTAATACTTACTGAGTTTTCATATTTATCTGTTAGGCACATGCATGCCAAATATTTAGGTCCCATACCTTTTATAGCCTTAGATATTTGCTATTACTCGAGACTACCACTAATAATCTTTATGAAATCCTTATATTAGGGTAAATAACTTTCGTTAGCATTATCCTCGGAACTTGAAACTTACAACACAACTTTATTTCGTCAAAGGGAATCATTTGGTAAATTCGATTTCTCGATTTTTTTTGGCAATTTTTCGCGTTTTTTGTCCGTTTTGTGTAAAAACCGGAACATATATTAAATTACATTTATTTGGCTGTCAGAATGTGAAAATTCGCTCTAGAACTAAACTAAACAGAAAGTGGTATTTTTGACAAACTTCAAGGTTTCGATGACGTCACAGAAAAAATGCTGACATACGCAAAAATTTATTGTTGTCATTTTGTTTCTTTTATGACGCACTATAAGTGTACCAAGTTTAATTCAATTTGGACAATTCTAACAAAAGGTTATGGTCATAATGTGTTCGAAAAACCCCGGACCTAATAGAGTGAAAGAACTTGTTATATGATCTTCAGATACAATAACGAAACAGATTTTCAACCTTGCCTTATCATCAACAATATGTGTATACAATGACTCTCTCTAATAGGAATCACATGGAGAAAAATTAAAATTAACATTAGAGAGAGATTCGAATTATAGAAAATATAGTTTTTCTAAAACTGTTTTAGTCCAAACTGCGAAATAGAAATCGAAAAAAAACACAGTTACTATCTATTCATATTACCCGCGCCATCTTTTCTAAGCAAATCTTGCCATGCTGCCCCCTCTGTATTTAGGAATACCTTGATAAAACATACTAAATCATCAAAATTTCAAAATTGGATGACCAGTTTACATGGTTGATAGTAACACCATCTGAGAATTCGAATAACATAGGGAATTGTTCCAAAGTGACTCAAAATTAGAGAAATGCAAATTACGGATAGAAAATAAATAGGGTTGTTGAGGGAAATTCCATTATTATTTTCGTTCGAATCATGGAGATATCCGAATTACGGAGATTCCGGTCATGTAAAATAGTAAAAAAAAATAAATACTTTTGTAAATAAATATATGAAGTAATAAAAATATTTTTCTTATGCAATGTTGTTTATTCTTAAAACAAATCCAAACTTTGTTTGAGTTTTGTTACAATCCTATTTCGTATCCCCTATAAAGAGATCAAAATGCAACCTCGTCCCAAGGGTCTTGTGGCTCCTGAGCCGTTATTACGGAGTGGCCAACCTTATCAATAAGGCAAGATGCCCTGGGAACGAAGTTGATAAAAGTGTTTGTTGATGCAAAAAAAAAAATACTCGGTATAAACTATTTTCGCTATGTAGGTGTCAAGGTCAATTTCATCAGGCTTTGACCAAAGTTCGATTGGTTCCTGAAAAGGCTTTCGTGACGAACAGGCGTTTGCTATAAAGCATATTCGCTATGCGCAGCTTTGACTTTACATAAATCTTAACTTCTTTTATAGGACGGTTTCAACTCTTTTTGCTATGTTGCTATGTTGCTATGTTGCTATGTTGCTATGTTGCTATGTTGCTATGTTGCTATGTTGCTATGTTGCTATGTTGCTATGTTGCTATGTTGCTATGTTGCTATGTTGCTATGTTGCTATGTTGCTATGTTGCTATGTTGCTATGTTGCTATGTTGCTATGTTGCTATGTTGCTGAGTTTTTGTTTTTTACCTTTCATTTTTTTTTAGAATAAAATTCAAATTTCGCTAAAGCTCATTTTCGTGAGTGCTAATATTTTGCGAGAATTAAATTTTGCAAAAAAAAAGGAATTTAATGACATTTTGTTTCCCAATTTTAGACCGTTTTTCAAAAGGTTTTATCTAAATATGCTGACTGCTTAAGTTGAAATTCACATTAAATTATATGTAGTTGTCGAGTTTCGCGAATAGCAAGTTTTCAAAAAATTTCGCGGGAACTAATTGTTCAAAACTCGTTAAATACGCGAAAACGTTTTCCCCAAAAACCAACCTCCTTAAGGTAGATTATGATTAGAAATTACAACATGAATTTATTTTCAAGCTTCTGATGACGAAAAAGTGTTGATTTTTTAGTATCAATTTGTTCCCTCTGTGACAAAAAGTTATGAAGGAGGGTCCGGATCCACTCCCCCTCCCAGTCATAATATGTTAAAAAAACCTCGAGCCGAATAGGGTTAATGAAACATCTCTGATATGACAAAAAAACGGTAAGCTACCCACATCGTAAAATTAAAACCATGCTTGGTCAATTAATATCATTTTTTGCCAATGTAAAAAGAGCCTTAGTTTTCTATCAGAATGTTAATTTTTAAGTAGAACTTATTAATTTATATTTTAAATATCAAAATAAAATGATTATCTGCCTCTGTAGATGAAGCCCCATTGCAATAAAACGGGGAGAGAAATACTATTAGATACAATCATTCTTTACCTATGCCATATCGCAGATTTGTGTAAGTCGTGAATATCTTCTTTTCACTTTTTACACTGGAAATATTATTTTGAAATTCAGTGTAGAAGAGGTTAGAAATCATAACGGTTTTTCGTGAAACGGTTTTTTTCACTCTCAAGTGTATCTTCATATCGATAAGTGATCTCATGTACAAACGATCGAACTAAAAATAACAAAACACACGTCAAAGAAAATATATATCAAAGAATACATTGCAATATAATAAATGGTATTAACGCATGGACACTTACTACAATGTTAACTTGATGTGCAGAGAAGACAACATTTGTGGCTTCTATGCTGAGGTCTTCGTATGTTACGTCATAGCCCTCCAGTATGTCTTCGTTGGCTAACAATAAGTTAACATGCTCCACATCTTTATTGCAATCAACACTTGTTTTCATTGACAGCGAAACAACATAATCACTAAAAGTAAATAAACTGCTTGACCATGGAATTTAAGAGATTGAAATGAAAATCCTGATTATGTTCAAATTAAGCTAGCCTACCTTAACGAGATTAATTATTAGGATTATTGCGAAGCAATTGAGCTTCGCGAGCGAAGCGAGCGAAGCGAAATTGTGGAGCACGTTTGCTACACGCGAGGTATACCAAGAGAATTATTGAGATTCTCAAAATTTCGATAGAAAAAAAATCATATAAAATCAGGGTAAAGAAATAGGACTGATATTTTTTCACGAAAAGGTAGGTTATTTTTTTGGTCTACTAGAACAAATAAGTTTGGACCGAGCAGCTGTAATAAAAGTTAGCTAACAATGCCAATAAATAGGCTTTGTACCCCCCTACCCCCCGTCTTCGTACCCCCCCCCGTTATTTCCCGATTTTCCGTTTGCCGGAAGCGAAAGACTGGGAAGTGCACTCAAGCAATCAGAAAACGGCTATCGGCTAATTTGAATTATCGTGTATTTTACAGACCTAACACAAATACATAGTTTATACCAAGTCCTGATAATAATTGGCTTAGCTCAACCTCGATCCCAGGGCCTGTAGCGTTTTTTTGATATGAGGATGAAACGCGTACGAGGCCCTGGTACAACAGACTGAAATTCGCCCAAAATTAAGCATGCACAGAAAAGTAATGTATGCGTGACGTTTCGATTAAAGATGGTGTTTTATTGGTGGCGTGAATTTGTAAAGTGTTTTGCTGAGTTTTTGTAGCTAGAGTACCTAGCCATACACCATACAATTTCAGAATAGATACAACCCTTAGTGACTTTCTAGTCATTTTGTGGTGTATCATACATAAAAACTACAGCACTTATAAATATTATAGAATAATTTACACCAGCTGCAAAAATAACAGATGAAAGGATGGACCACTTAATTGGAGAAAATTCAGAGATCTTTAGAGGGCCGAAATTTTCCTGACCATAACAAGTCAAATGCTTAGAGTCAATAGTATGAGGACAAGGACGTCATTGGAGTTTTATCATAAGCATATGGAAAATCTTTAATTTTTCAAGTGTTAGCAATGCAATAATTAAAGATCAAGTGAATTTTCTTGAAGATGTAGGAATGACTTGATACATTTTACGTGGTTTAATCTTTGAGAAGAATGCTGTACAGATGTTGTTTGAGGATCTCTGTCTTAACAATAAAATAGAAGATGTGTTGTCATCATTTGTATAGCTAGACGACTTTCATCATCGTGACGCGTGTTGTTTATAATCCCCAGACCTCTTACGCAAATCGACAGGCAAAATAATGGAGGCGGTAAGTGGTATGTTCAAGAATCCCTTAAAAACGTAAACATTGGAAGTCATCTATTGGATGGTCATTGGGGAAATTTTGAGTGAAAGAGAAAGAAATTTAATGAAATTAGAAATTTATCAAAAAATGTCAAAGCTTGTGTTATTGACGAGGCTTACTGCTTCAACACCTGTTTTGTACTTTATATATATATATAGCTATATGACCAATACTTATACTTACTTATACTTAAGAATATCTATAACAACCGGATAACAGGAAAAACAGTGACTAGAATGAAACATATTATATTTGGAATAAGAATCAATAATCTGTCAATCCAAACAGAAAAAATGTATACCGCAGAAAAAAGAGAAAAGTTGGCAAGGAAGAAATATTGCAGATTAAGGTTATAAAACATAACATATTAAGAAGACAAGTATATATATACATTAAAAACATAACATCTAGCAATTGTTTTATTGTGCAATTTCATACACCACAAACAAAGACCATGTAAAACCAACCAAATTCTTCTTGAAGTTGCAAAAGAAGATCTGAACGTTTGCATTATTATAGCAACCTCTGCTCTTGGTATAGGAGTTTATGCACCATTATCAAACAAATCTACCATATAAGTCCACCAAGTACCATTGAAGACCATTGAATATATATATATATGCAGCAATTTGGACGGTCTGGTCGATGAGGGCAAAAAGCATTGGCAAGATTATATTATACTGGACATAATATCAGCACTAGGTGTTTGAAACAAAATAACATTAATGAGTTTTTGGTGATGATATAACGCTCTTTACAATGTAATTTTTCTGAAAGCTTATTTGTGCAATCCGGCAGAAAATCTTTAATTGTCTTTTACATTTACGGCAGTATTAGTTTGCATAATTGTGATATTTGAGGTTCCATTACTAAGTTTGTTTCAGCACGCAGCCTACATACTTCAACAGACCCACCATAAACTTTATGTTGCAATATTTTCTTTCTCATTGCCTAAAAACAATAATATGTGATATAGTTGTGATTTCTTGTATATATATATATTTCTTTTTATTTATACAGCTAGCTATACTTTATTCCCTAATTTATTTCCATTAATTTTTCAATACTTTAGCTAGTATTTTGTCCCAATAGTTTGTTAAAAGATATCTCTTGACACGTGTGGCATTTTAAGAAAAATTGGTTGTCATTGTTGTGTTTGTGCATCTTTAAGCCAACAGCATTTAGCCAGTTAGTCAGCATACACACTACAGAGTTGCATCTGTACGAAGTTTTTCTTTACTTTTTAGCATATGAAAACAAAAATAAAATTTTCAGTATTGTGTCCAACAAAAGGTGAGAGTACCTGTTACTTTCGTTCGCAGGACAGGATGTTCGTCGCACTATTCCATTTGAGTTGTCAGCTGCCTTTTTCACCATCAGTGACGTGAGGAAACAAAAGTAATGTTTAAAATTTTTTAACAGCTTTGATAAATTTGTAAACGATGCAAGGAAGTCAAAAATAACGTGAATATAAATATTTTCTTCATAAAAACAAGTAACCAGAAAAATCTTCGTAATGCTCACCGCCATATTTGTTGTTGATAAAAAAATGCAGTGCTTGCAAAAAAACGTCTGCATTAATTATCTTTTTAACATAATTTAAAAAGCCGTGAACGCAATCTCATTGGTTGATTAAGTCTGTTGTACCAGGGCCTCGTACGCGTTTCATCCTCATATCAAAAAACGCTACAGGCCCTGGGATCGAGGTTGGGCTTAGCTGGCATGCTATTTCTCTTAATATTTCGAGTTGGAAAGCTTGTATATACCTTTTCTTTGAAGGCACATTATATTTATTTGAACGTTTATAATACGCAAAAACGTGTTATATTTATGGCTTCATTAAAAAGAAGATTTTAAAGTACCAAATTATCAGCTTGAATTGGCATTCAGCAGTAGAAAAGCAGAAGAAAAGTGAGTTGCGAAGGTGTGGATGATTTGAAAGTTATTTTTACGTTTTTTCCTTGGTTTGATGTAGCTAGCTAACTAAATTACTTTTTGGTACCTGTGGCCACCATGGAAAATATTTTTGCTGTCATCCTTCAATCGAATCATTAGCTAGCTACCTCTAGCTATTATACAGTCAGAAGAAGAAAATTAACTTGCGAATCCCAAAATTTGGTTCCCACGAAATTTTTGTTTCATTTGAGAACAACAACAACTTTGCCACCAGGGCTATTTGCTTGTCACGAATGATATAAAAGCTGGTCGGCCCAGATTATGTTCGTTCTATAAGTCTCAAATAATATTAGACTGTCGTACATAAGTCTGCCTGCCCCGATCATGTTTTTTTTTTAAGCAACAAATGATTATTAGACTGTACATAAACCGGCCTGCCCTGATTATGTTCCTTTTATAAGTGCCAAATAATATTTTTTAACTGTCGTACATAATAAGCCGGCCTATCCTAATTATGTTGCCCTGGTTATGTATTTTCTGCCCTGTTTTTAACCGGGGCAAGCTGCCGTACATAATCAGGGCAGCGTTTATTATCCGGGCAGAACAGTTCTACTTTGTTTACCTACTTTCGCATGTTGTTAAATTCTTCAACACTCGAACCTCGCAATAAATTTTTCAAGAAGTGAGCTTATGTACGACATGTCACGAATGACCAATTGGACTTTTCTTCGATAATGGTGGCGACCGTTAATGTAATTATTGTTTTTGGGAGATTAAGTTTGGACATATATAAAAATATTTAAAAAAGATAAAAAAAAAATTTCTTCATTTTCTTTACAACCCTATGTTTTTGCATTGTGTTTCATGAGCTTACAATAATGTGGTATAGCTAAGTTTTGATACGTAAAAAATACTCTTGAATGACCCGTTAAGAATGTGAAACCACATAATAGACCTTAATCAAGTGTTTTTCGTAACTTTTGTGTTCAGTATGGTAGATTAGTATCCGTGTATGAGTATGAGGGCAAGCTTGGGCAAATTTTTAAATACAATTTGTACTTTCCAAATGAAAAACAGTGCTTTCAATTCTGTTGTCTTGGCCACAAACAGTAGTGATCTATATTTTATGTGGTTAGCCTCATTAATTCCAATAAATTTACCCTGTCAATTTTTTTCCAGGAGGGACAACATAGACAGTTCTAGAGTGTTAAAAAGCTTCCATTTGAGCTACAGAAACCCTTTAAATTTCTGTTCAATAAGCAACAACTGTTATGTGGTATTGAACCCATATGAATATGAAGTGAACGCTCTACCGACTGAACTACCAATCCCCAAAAGAAGACAACCCTCAAAGTAAACAGAGTTGCATGACTTTATTAATTATATCAAGCATATTGTATCTAGTAAACACTTTTTGAGCACTCTGTCCCAAAAAATGATATATATTTGTAGTTTAGAAATTTAGCTCTAAATATTGTCCCTCAAAGGCACTGGATTTTAATGTATTTAGAGACTTTACTATATATATATTATAATATGCTATATAAAAATGTTTTCTGTTTCTTTTTAGATTGCGTACAATGAGAGCGAGAGATGTTATCTTTCAATACGTGAGATAAAAAGAAGAAAGAGAAACCTCACACCGCGTTGTTATTGTTTTTCTGTCAAAAATTTGAAGCTGTTTTATAAATCTTGATAAAGTTAATAAATTGTTTTCGTTTCTGTAGATTTTTGTTTATTGTTTCCCGTGAGTTTTCGAAATTCATTGCAGCAGATTCCGTGGCTTCGAGAAATCGGTTTTCATAACTAGTGCCGTTATTTTTACGTGAAAAAAAACCCCACAAGCTGCTTCGTTCGCCTTCCCATCTCCGAAATCGTTAACGCGAAAGTCTCTATTATTATCTGCGTTCCGAGTATTATCGGTTGAAAGAGTGTACCTTACGACGCGCATCCCCTTAATTCGTGACATTTTCGCACACTACGGATTGTACAACTCGATGTATTGCATTTCTTTCAGAATAAGGGTTTTAACTTTATAAAAGTATAACTTTGCATGGATTTTTGGCGCTAAAAACTTCATCAATGTTGGATTTACGTCGGCCAACACTGACAATATTGTGATTATTATCAATATTTAATTTTATAATTCTGTGGAAAGAGGTTTTACGAAATTTCTCAGTAATCGTTTTTGTTTAGTTTCGCGCGATCTAAATTTCTCGTACCTTCTGAAAAGAAATATTCTGCATATATATATTGTATTTTTGCCAAAAAATCACTACTTTTGCACAACGAGTTGTTGTTGTTCCGCAGTGAGTTTATTTTACAACTTCGTCCCCAGGGTTTTCTACGTCTATGATATTCAGTTTTGGTGTATTCCCAGATATCAGCTGCAGTAAGATGTAAGCACCTCGCCGTATTATATCAAAGAGAAACAAAAGCACTAGGGACAACTATTGGCTAGTTTCAATTTTGCTTGCAACTTGCGTAATGCTTCGCAACCTTTTTTTTAATTTCTAGTTATTACGCTTTTTCACGAAAATTAATTGCAGATATATCGTATTTATATCGTATATATACATATATAGCGGTACGATTTGTTGAAAATATACATTTCAAGAGGAAGTAATGTACGGTTATTAAGCAAAATTCCCACTGCAATTGTCCCCTAAGATTTTATTTCGCAAAATCTGCGAAAATTAATCTCGCGAATAATTAATCTTGTGAAGGTTTGTGCACGGGCAGTCCTCATCCACACAGCCATCAGTTAACAATTCCGCTATATTTATTAACTTTTTTACAGCCACTAATAATGTAAACTTATACTTTGTATTTTCTTCATGTTTGTAAAAGTTACAAAGTTTTTTAAAAAATTTCCTTATGTTTGTAAAACTTAACAGCAAATGTACGGTATGCCAAAAAAAGATACTATACATGCCTCCTTGTCATCTTCTGGGCACTTCTACATGGTCAAAATTGTTTATGAAAAAGCATTTTAAAACTTAAATTAATACAACTATGATCGATTTTAACATTGATATTTATGGGACCTGATGTTTATATGCATCCATAATACATAACTGATCATACCCATTCATCACAGTTGCGCCATCATGCTTTAATACCACCACGCTGCAGTTACTACTTGGACGAGTTACAGGGAATGGTTTAAGGTCGATAACAGCAAACGCGTCATTTGAATAAATGGATGCAAACCAGACGTCTGATTGGTTGTCAGCCCCCATATCTGTTACCTGAGCAAATTGGGTAAGAAGATGTTGTAAGGATTCGAAGGAAAGTATATAAAAGCATTATTTAAAACTAGTTGAAAAATCCACTTAGGTAAAAGATATAAGCGTTTAAAATTTTGCTGACGTCAACAGAAACCCACTAATGCACAAGAACATATTTTTGGAAATTTTCTCACCGGTTGCCTCTATTGTCTACAGCATGAAAATAATGTATAGGGTCACGTACTTACGACGAACGGTTAATGAGATATAGGGAATTAAAAATTTTCTTCTCACGTCAGCAAAAAGAGCCATCAATGTGCAAAGATTTTAGAAATTCTGTAACCTGTTGTCCCTATTGTACAGAGCTTGAAAAACTGATCAAGAAAATGCAAGGATTCTGTGCTTTTGGCGAATACTTGAAGAGATATTGGGATTAAAACGTTTTTTGATGACGTCATCAATCCGTCTATTCCGAATCGGATGGTATTAGCATGTGGCCGAAGATTGATCTCAGTTGTGGTCCCTAGTTACTAATGCAGGAGATAAAGTTAGTTATTTCCTCCGTTTTCTAAGTTATGGCCTCACTGCAATGACTTCACTAATCCTATTTATTGTATTGACGTCAGTCTAAACGCCTTGCCGCCAAGTCGTAACGTCTAAAAAGACATAACTCTCTTGGATACACGCAACTTTTTTATTATTATAATACACTAGTCAATCAAAGCCGTGTGGAAAAATTCGCTTAGGCAGAAGAACAATAGAAAAGATCCGCTATTTGGATTTTGATGACATCAGCAATAACCCTGTCGTTACTCCAAAAAAAAATATGTTTGAAAAATGCTTTCTTTACCCGTTACCTCTATTTTATAGAGATTGAAACGCTGATGAGAATAATGTGTAGGATCATGTGCTTTTTCTTGACGAATGGTTGAGGACATATAAGGGTTCAAAAGTTTTACTGACGTTAGCAAAGATCCGCCAAAGTACCAAGAAACAGTTTTTTGGAAATATTCCATTCTCGACCCCAGAGCTCTTTGAGATAAACTTAATCTCAAAGAGCTCTGGGGATGAGAATGGAAATTTTCATATCCGTTGCCTGTATTGTATAGAGATTGAAATGTTGATCAATGAAATATGTGCTTTTGACAAACACGGTTACAAAGATATTGTGGTTTAAAGGTTTCCTAATGGCGTCATCAACTCGTCTGCTGCGAAAAGGGTTTGGTAATCCAGCTTTGCGAAACTTGTCCAATTTAGTCCCGGCTGGAGATGACGTCAGCTATTTCCAGCCGATTCCAAGTTATTTGGGCTCAAACATAAAAGTGCGATGCAATGGCATCGCTATTTTAAAAATGTTATTGACGTCAGTTTAAGTGTATTGACGTCGTCTGACATAATTATTTCGGATAATTCAAAGTAAAATGAATACACATCTACATCTACAGACAGACACACTTAACTTCTGTATTATTATAAACAAGATGCAGGAGCTGCATAAACTATCTCGCATGTCAATGTCAATTACACATCACTGCAACAATATGTTTTTCATTTCACAAAACCTAAAAATTGATTTACGGCTGTTTCTGGCGTGAGGGATATGATGCATATGGCTAGGATACTTACTGACTTTTTATATTTATCTATTAGACACAGGCATGTGAAATCCTATACCTCTTAGAGCCTTTAGCCATTTCTCGAAAATACCACTTAAAAATTCTTATGAAATCCTTATAATGGGGAAATTCATTAGGATTATTCTTAAAACTTGAAAGTCACAACACAGCTTTATTTCGTTGAGAGGAATCATTTCGCAAAAAAAAATTTAAAAACTTTTGTATTTCACATCAATATATCAAGGCGAACTCAAGGCGTAATGGCTCAGTTGGCTAACGCGTCGTAACTTAAACCCAGAGGTCGTTGGTTCGAATCCACCTGAGGGCAGATTTTTAAAAAAAACATTTGCGTAAAAAAAGCTCGTTGACGTTGCAATTGACCATTTGGGACATGGTTGGTTGGTTGGTTGGTTGGTTAATCAGTTAGGAGTTGGAAACCAATACTATCCTCGCAGGCGAGATAGTAAAAAGGACTAGTCCATAGACCCCTGAAAAAATCCACTTAGGCAGAAAAACAATGAAAAAGATCTCTCTACCCGTTGATAGACACAAAAATTTACCTAAATGTGATCGCCCGTTGCTTTTATTGCTTAAGGCTTGAAATGCTGATCAAGAAAATGTATAGGAACATGTGCTTTTACCGAACGGTTGTGAAGAGACATTAGGGTTTTGAAGTGTTTTTAAAGCTTTAGGAAATTAGTCCTATCTTGGTCCCACAATCCCTCACAAAAATTCTGAGACTGCCTCCCTTCCCACCTAAATTCAAAGTTGACGTCTCTGAAGTACAGGTTTGGCTTCGCTACACACGTTCTGCTAGTTTCACATTCAACATTGAGGTAGGGGGAGGGGGAAGCTATCATACAAACCAAGGCACCTCTTATTAATTGCAGTCTCAATAATTTTTGTGAGGGATTGCAGGTCGCACCGCGTTACCACGCAGGAGATGACGTCACTAATTTTTACCCGTTTCCAAGTTATTTGGCCGTAAATTTATGAGCGCAATGCAGCGGCTTCGCTAATCCTTTTTTAATGTATTCACGCCAACTTGCCCTTTTTACGTGATTACTTAAGGTTGAAACGGTAACTTTTCTGTTTAACAAATAAGACGAAAAAAACATCCTCCTTGTAATTACACACAGACTTAGCCTATTACCATAAGAGATTGAGCCAGTGGATTTTGTTTGCAGTTTATTCTGCAGTTTATTCTTTATCAATTTTAAAAATTGTTTTTGCCTTGAGACCTAATCCAAAGTATTAAAGTTTATTCCTGTTACGTCATTTGTTTAACATTGAGGTTCTTTCGAACGCGTGTACACTGTATCTGATTTACCATCTTTAAATTAGAAAAGCTTAGTGAACTTATAGCTTAGTGGACTCACCGTGAACGTCAATGCATAATGACCAAATATACGATGCGATACACTTTCGAACGTCTCTATAATGGAGTTATTAAGCTTCGTAACTTCATTTCTTTCAAACTTTCTTTCAGTAGGAACAGCGGTATCATCATGTTCTGCAGTAGATTCCACAATAATTTGTCCGGAATTAACATTGGGAGAACTCATGTTATTAAATGTGAATATTTTCATCTGGTCATTTGTTCCTTTGTATTCCCGAAATGTAACAAAAACGGTATGCGTGTTTCCGATTGTCCAGTTGTCGGGAGTTGCAGGGACGGGATAGTTTACAGGTGGTCCTACAAATTCAAGAAACAAAAATTTAACTCACGTTAAACCTTCTGTTTCACATACAGTTTGTTGTTTTTGTGCCTGGAACTATTTATTGTTGCAGAAGAGGATAAAGACGTAAGCTATTTTGGAGCGAAGTTTGATATTAACATGCACAACATCACAGAGGCAAAAGGGAATTGTACCAAATGTCAGACATTGTACCAAACCACATCATAAAACATGGACACACGTGCTGCGATTGAATGATTTAAAGAAAACTTTTAGGTTTATCAATAAACGCAAAACGCCGTGATAGCAGAAACGCAAATAACTGACTTACTCCAATAAAATCCGTAGGCATATGAAGGATATGATATTGATCCTATGCTATAGTATCTTTTGTTGGTGCAAAAACAAGCATGAACATTATTAAATGCATATATTCTTGCATCTTTGCTGAGGAAGTCGATACAATAGGTGCAGCAATCCTCAATTGACATAGCATTATCACTATATTTGTACGCATAAAAGTATTCGTCTAAGTAGGAATTGACTGTTATGACGCATCCTAAGAAGACAACATTTCATATTTATAAATTTCTTCACACTAAGCTAAATTTCGATATCGGAAAGCACAAATTCAATTCGATGTGCACTAAGATATGTAGCAAGACACGGTTGATTAAAATCCAATTTAGCATCTAACGGGACACTTTTAACAGCTATTATTGAACCTTTTTGGGGCTTGCATATACGGGCGAGCATGAAACACATTTTGCACCCCCTCTCCATACTTCTCCACTGGACAAAAATAGGATGGTAAAACAAAGGAATAACGCGAACGCTTGTGGCCTAGTGGTTATGAAGTTCGCTTCGCAATCACAAGGTTCTTAGTTCTGTTCACATGTTTAGCAAGTGCCTTTACCACAGCTTTACCACACCACAGCGAGGGGAATTGAGTGTATTGGTAATGATGGTGTATATCTAATGTATACATGCAGAAGTGGCTACCTTATCGGTAAAAAAAAGTCGCCAAAAAAAAGCCGCCGAAAAAGTCGCCAAATAAAAAGGTCGTCAAAAAATTTAGTCATTTTGACATAATTTAGTCATTTTTGGCCGACTAAATTTTAAATTTAGTCACTTTTTGCAGACTAATTTCTAAATCGAAAATGACTAATAAAATAAAAATAACAGCAGAAGGACAATAAAAACTAGACAAATGGCAATTTTTTTCTTTTTGTCTCATTTAAATGTTTTCTCTGCTTTGGTCCTCAACTTCTTCTCGGCTTTCTGTTTCCTCTGCTACACCTACTTGCTCTTCTCCTATCGTAGTTTGTTCTTCTTCATTTATTGAAATGTTATTTTTGTTAAGATTTCATTGCAACGCTATTTAGAAAGAAGATGAGCGCAGAGATTGATGCAAGGCTGTTTTCTTGTTCTCTTTATCACCGTTGTGGTCTGGTAGATATTGGATTACAAAAATGGGTTAAAAACAAACCGGCAAAAAATGGAGGTCGGTAAAAAAAAATCGGCAAAAAAGTTCGGTCGGTTAAAAAAAATAACTTAGCAAAAATTTGGTCACTTTTTCCGACTTTTTTTTCTGATAAATAAATAAATTCCGTATAAATATTCGTAATAATAATAATAAAGACAAAAAGAGTGGCTTATTTTGCACATTTTGTTTTTTTACATATTTTTTTTACATATTTTTTCTTACATATTTTTTTTTACACATTTTTTTTACATATTTTTTTTTACATATTTTTTTTTACATATTTTTTTTTAAATATTTTGAATTTTACAGCTATTAGTTTATTACCTTATAGTGTCAAAATTGGAACCTAAAAGTGCTGTCAAAGGTTCAAAAGGATGTTTCAAAACATTTCCAACCATAGTTATAGTAAAACCGTAATATTTTCCGTAGTTTTTTTGGACCTGCTTAGTTTATTATCGTTATAAAAGAATGTGACGAATAAGAAAATAAAATTTAAATTGGACATACCTCTCGTATAACGTGTTAGAAATATATAAAAATTCAAAGTAAATATCAGATGTAACATTTTCAACTTTTGGTCCACGAAATATAGAATATGATTTTTCTTCTTAAGGTCACCAGCTTCTTTTTTAAGCCTGCCCTAAAACAAGACACATAGAAAGATACTTTTGACTGATATATAACTAACTAAATGCACCACTGTTCATCTCTTAGCTACGACAATAACAAATATTTTAATTGGCTACCATTATTTCGCCTAAGATTAAAAACTTATGAAATTGATTAGAACTTATATTGTCTTCAAACAATATTAAATATTTACTGTTTTTATGTTTTATGTTCATTAATATGTAATTATATAAACGAATAAACAATTTACTTCCGGTTAATTATTCACATGTTAACCAGACATCTTCGTCAGTTATAGTACAGACAAACATAACTCTATGTTTCACTTAGTAGACGGAACATTTTCTTTAATTAATCAAGGTTATCTGCAGAAAAAATGCACATGTGAAAATCAAGGGAATCGAATAGAATTGTGATTCAAAGAAAATGATGGTCTTTTATTTTTACGAATGAGAAAAAAATCAAAGTGACCGCAGCTACAATCGCTCGTATATCTTTAATTCATATGACACTGCCAATCGGATTCGGAATTATTTTTTTTGCTCTGCCGCTCTCCTTCTCATTCGTCGAACGAACGACGAATAAAAAACGTTAAATATTTAGTGTCGATTCTAAACAACATATTGTCGAGAAATTATCATTATTCAGCGATTTTCTCATGACTCAGTATTTAAAAGGCGCTCTGTTTCCTCGCCATTTATGCCAATGCACGCAATCTTAAGTCAAATTCTTTTCAAATTCTTACCTTGGCTTTTCAATGCTGTGCGTTTTTTTCGTTATGTTTTGGCAGCATACAAATTGATATTTTTAGGCATTTTTGTGTTGGGTATATATATACGTGGAAGTATATGAATATGTTTTGTAAGAGATTATTCATTTCCGCCAGTGCTGCGTGGGAAAGAATCTCTAAAACAGCACCGTAAATACACCTTTCCCGAATTTCATAAATTATAATAATTATGACGTCATCCAAAATTTTATAATGGTTCTTTGCTCTTCAAATAAGGATATTCAGATAGAATATTAAATTATCATGACAAAAATGAAGTTTTTAGAGCAATATAATGTTCTGGTTGGATTTTATTTAGATTTGAAGAAAATAATTATTTTGAAAACGAGGCTATTCTTGGAAAGCTCGGCTATATAAAGGGTTTGACCGTAACTTTCAGCTTGGAATATTGAGGCACTTAACGAACAGAAATGTTTACGACATTAGGTAATTTGTTCTACCTTTTGCTAAGGAACTTAGGGATAAGAATCATTTTTAGTATCGACCTCTTTAATTGAGTTTGGCATAATTAGGAAATTCGGGAAAGTTCTATTAAAGTAATATACTTTAAGAAGGGCAGAAATTTTCGCGGGCAGAAATTGTCGCGATTTTCGCGATTTTGGCCCCTTTTCGCGAAAATTTCTGCCCGGTTAGAAATTTAACCTGAAATTCACGAAAGTTATTTTCGCGAAAAATCAACTTTTTCTAAAAATCGCGAAAGTTTTTTCCAAGTTTTAAAAGCCGAAAACTCTTAAATAACGAGGGCTCCGAGGACAAGGGTAGAAATAATAGAATCACAACGAAAAAAATAATCAGCCCGAAAAATGACTCTAAAACTCTAACTCTAAAAATGGCTCCAAAGCCCGACTCAATGTGGGGAAATCAGCTAAAAATCTAAAAAAGGAAGGGTTTGAATATCTTCGTAGCAGAAATTTCAAATTTCAAGACAAAAAACGAAGAGAAGAGTGAGACAATATTTGGTGAATTTTATTCTATATAAATTTGATTGTTTTCTTATATCAACAATTACTCGATAACAATACAATCTTGCTGGACTCTCTTCTTTTTTTTGCCGCTCAAAAACATTTCACGAATATCTCTACTCCCATTTTTCCAGAATCTTGATCCGAAGTTGACTTTTTCTTTCTCTTGTTTTTCTTCAACGGTCAGTTACATTGGCCAGCGATAGTATAGTGATGAAGATTCAGAATGGGAGGAAAACGAGTAAATTGTATATACAGTAGTATCGTTATTTCATTGGAAAGATATTCGATTTAAAATCATTTTTTTTTCATTGAAATTCATTGTCATTAGTGAAAGTTTTTGTTCCCAAAAAATGAGGATTTTGGAAAATTCGCGAAAGTTTTTTCTGTAACATTTCTTCCAGAAGTAGAATTCGCGAAAATTAACTTCGTGAAATTTCTGCCCGCGAAAATTTCTGCCCTTAAAGTAGATAGATGTAATATAGATATACGCCGCAGACTTGGTGGTAAACAAGCTAAGACATTTGACCATGACCTTTGAAATAGCAAAACACAAAATATAGATTATCATGTCTTGTTTTATTATTTTTACCAATCTGAACACAGACTTTAATGGGATCTTCATGGCCTTTTACGAATAGAGGATATTATTTTAATTAGCCAGAACAGTCCGTGGCCATATCGCTGCCATGGTCAAAAACACTCTTGTGAATCACAATTTGATACTATTTGTGTAAAAAAGTATAGTTTGTTTACTGGGACCTACTAGGTAAGAGTTATTGCTATCTTTGATAGCTGGCCAGCTAAAAAAGGAAATGCTATCTCTTGCTGACCTGTCTGTCTTTTTCTAGCATTAGAGAAGCAGAATAGCGATAGTAGCTAGCTAGCAAAAATTAAAAAAGGGGGAGAAATTTTTAGTTGGCTAATGGTTAGCCAACTGAATTAACCCTTGGATTGTTGGAGCCCTTTTCTACAGGATCGAAATATTTAAGTCCGAACTAGCGCATTCTAAAGCAAGCAAGCAAATTTATACAATTTTATACAGAATTTTGAAAATATTTTTAAGTTTTATTACCTTATCTAACATATCGTTTTGCCTCAACAGATTTTTTTCTCTTTGCTGTATGTACGGAAGCACAGGGATACCTTAGCCTTCCACGAAAAATAGCCTTTAGTCAAAGATTTGTTTTTATTGTATTTTCTAGAACTTTTGCAATGATCCTATCTAATAGACACTGAATTTCTAAATTTCATGTTTTTTAACATTCCCACTTTATGAATTTATTTTCTTGTTTTTAACTCCAGCATAGTTAAATTAGCACACGTATAAATTTTAAACCTTTTTGAGATTCAGAAAGTATTTGCGGCGTTACTGTGACGGTTAAACGCCTTTATAATTTTTTATTTCTCTCACGAGCCTAACTCAACTCTCCAATAAAGAACAAGTCTGGGGCGGATTTAAAGGTTTTTAACAAAAATTTAAAGTGTAGCTCCGCGAGCGTTTGGTTGAAAAAGATAGGTTGTATCTCATCATATTTCCACGGAAAAACGTGTGTTGTGTCTAGCCCCTTTCCCTTGGATCATCCACCGGGTCGATAGTAACAGGATTGCGCGAGTGCTGTGGTCTTTATTTTGTAGAAATATTACACTACTTCACTCCGGGAAATATATTTTCTGGTGCAAGTTCTGGTGCAGTCCAATTGATGCAAAATGCTATTTAACTGATCCAGGACCAATATTCAGGTGATTCATACATATGTTAGGAAGACCTGTTAATTTCAATACAGAACGAAAACTTGTGACTTCGGTGAAGAAGATGGCTGTCGTGAAGCTTCGTAAACATTTATAGTAAACTTTTAACCTAGTTGGAATTTTTTTGGTTTGAAATTCTGCAAAATTTTGTATATTTTTTTATATCAAAACTTTAGGTTTAATGTTTTCATATTTGGAATTTGTGGAGTGAGAGGCTACTAATACCTAGCTAGCTAGTACCTCGTAATTGGAAGATCTGTATAAGACCACTTGCTTCCAAGCTCAAAATTAGTAGTAAGTATATATCAGAGTTAAATTGTCTAACTTTTATTTCGTCTTTTAGGTGAATATCTATGCCGATAATAATGATGCAAAATGGAGCACTCCATTGTTGAGCCCCAGTAACTGCAGGGAATCCTCAATGATGAAATACCGATAATTATATATCTTACATGTTTTATAATTTTAATAAAGTTTTTAATTTAAGGAGACTTTGAGTATGTCTTTGAATGTATGAAAAACATTAGTAAAGTGAAATTGAACATTATTACACTCTAAACAACATTAGGTAATTAAAATGAGTACAGCTGGCAAAATTTTGGTACAGTCAGTAAAAATCGAGTACGCCAGACAGTAAGATTTCAGAATAAGTTAAGTACGACTGGCGAAATTTAAATAAGGCTAGCTAAAATAAGATACGGCTGAACAATATTGAGGTACGGCTGATTCCAATTTTATAAGAAACAACTTCAAATGCTAAAAAACGTTCAATAAAAACGAAATTAAGTTTTGGTACGGCTAGCTAAAATGTACGTGTACTAACCACAATGCTTGTTATAATCAATTGCACTCAATTTTTCGATTGGGGAATCACCTCCCCGCGCTCTTTCCTGTTGGGTTTTTATAGAAGCAAGATGTTTCCCTGATATTTTTTGTATTTTGTGGGATCAGTGACCGTTCATAAAGAGAAATTCAGTGTCAGAACAACTTTACCTCTAAGAATAGCTCAGTTGTTTTCATTGAGTTCAATGAAAACAACTGAGCATTCTTAGAGGTATTAGCTCATCTTAAAAACGCAAGTGTACTTACATACGGCTAAGGTACGACTTGGGTACGACTTAGGTACGGCTAGCTTTACCTAAGCAGACATTTTTAGCGTTTCTCCCGTCCTAGCTATAACCACTTTCCACAAATTCCCTAAACTGTCTTTATCAAGAAGTTGTGTAATGTGTCAGTACCCTTTTGTCAGTTTGTAGCAAATCAGTTCACGAAATGTCCAAATATTTTAAGAGAAAATGCTTTTAGCTATACACAAAAGGCATACTTTAGAACCTTCAGTATCTTCATTACAGAACCCTTTTATACCGAATTGTGGTAAACTTGTGCATTGGAAAGTTGCCATATTTGATACACTACCCTGTTTGGTGACTTCTATTCTTTAAGTTATAAGTCCTTAGCTGATTGGTTAAACCATAGTAGCCAGTTATAGTCGTGGGAGTGTATCTGGGACAATTTCCGGAAATCCCAATATGCAATAACTTGTGTAAAACGAAAGATATTGGCTTTAAACTCGTTATGGGGTGGATTTAGACCAATCTGATGGAATTAACATAAAAATTTTTTTTGCATTGGCTGTACTTTCTAAATTTTAAATTTTAAAGGTGGCTGATAAGATTTTTTGAAGAAATAATTTAATAATTTTGATTACACAATAACAATCGGCAAACTATTTTTATTCAGAACAGTCCTTTTATGGTCTAGATATTGCGCTCAGAAAATTACACACAAAATGGACAGTTTATTTATATTTTTAGACCATCATGGGCCCATCATGAAGTTTAGGATGTTTATGGATTTTACCGATTATTTGACTTATTTATTTTTTTGATTAATATTTGTAGGCTATTTCTATATTAGATTCACACATTTTGATCTTGTCAATGTTAAAAGTGGAGTTATTCTTAAAAGTTTGACATTTTTCACGATTTTCAGGGCCTTCGTGGGCCCCGACGTGGATTATTTCGGTGTGCAGGCGTGCTAGAGAATGTGACCAGCAACTTTTTAATACTGTTTGCCTGGCCTACGTGTGTGCAAAAGTAGCAACTTGCAGACTGCCCCGGCTGCCCGGCTGCAGAGCATTGACTGATTCACACTTTTTTCCATATTTGAAAAATGAGAAAAAAACTGCCTGAGTCTCAACATTTTTGTCCAAGATTGTAGATCTAGAGAAATAACGTTCTTATTACGTTTATCCAACATTTTGCGTTTTCGCATAAAGTTTCATGATAGTCAGAAGACTTCTATAGTCTTTACTATTAGATTGAGCAGGTTTTTGTTCGATACAATTACCCACAGTATCCATAATTTAAAGATTTTTCGTACTTGCAATTAGCTACCAGCAAACTTTAAGACGCGCAGTGCAAACGATTCCCTACATAATGGAGTCGCTCAGGTATAGATGCTCGTCTATGGTGCCGGAACCGAACAATCAGAATAATTTAACACGTGTCAATTGTGTTGATTTTTTTTGTGTTTTGTGTTTTGACTAGTTAATTTAGTTGTCTTTTCTTTAAATTTTATATCTCTAAAATGTTTTTTTTTTATTTATCTGAAGGATTAAGGAAAAAAGTCGACATTGAATGCAAGTACAAGCTGAATACGCTTCGACTTGTGGTTAGTTCTTCTTCACTTAAACAATGGCTTAACCGTCGAGCATTTGATGATTCGAACCGTTCTGTTTGGTTTCTTGCAGATTTGAAACACTGGGAATTCTCTTCGTGCAGGTGTAATTGTTGTTTCAACATTTAACAATAGTTGAAAGAAAACAGTTCTTTGAGATTGTGAAATGATAACTGTACAACTGAGCAGAAGGTGCAATTTTTTTGATTAGAAAAGCATATCTTTCTATTCACTTCTGTAATTAAATTGTTTTGGAAAACACCTGCTTCTTGTTTTGACAATGATTAAACCTAATAACAAATACAACTACTATTATTTCCTTTAAAATGCAATCCTTCTAAATATATGTATTTATAGATAGTATAACATCACTTAATTGTTTAGTAACTTTTCCGATACAAGCTAGAATGCAAAATAAAACGTTAAATGTTTTATCCTGTCAACTTTGGGAGCTATACTACCATAGATATCAACATAAAAATGAAACATCATGGCATGAACACTTGCTACAATTTTTTCTCATTGCGTTAAGTGTCTTAACAATAGTAACGAACTTTGTAGTTTTTAAATCATTATGGAGCCGCAAGCGAAAACGTATTGATCACGAATTTATGGTGCTTAGCATTTCAGATTTTTTTGTTGGACTAATCACATTACCATTATGGGCCATAAGTTTTTTAAATCTACCAAGTGGCACAAGATGCAAACTTCATCCTTGGATCAGCTTTTTTGAAAATTTTCCGTTCAGTTTCTCCTGGTTGATAACCCTCTTTATTTCTATGGAAAGATACTTTGTTATTTTGTATCCAAATTTTCATAGGAGAGTTGCAAAGGATGTATGGGTGTATCCATTTGGATACTCTACATGTTTCGTATGTGCTGGGTATTCATTCTACACCGCTTGGAAGGCTCATAAACAGATCACTACAGCTGTTCAACATGAAGTACTAAAACATGAACACAACTTTCACATCTTTCTTAAACTAAATCTGGAATTGGGATTAATGATACCACTCACTGTACTAAATATTCACCTAATAGCACACGTTTACAAAAAATCGAAAGCGATGACACACAGCAGACATACAAAAGAAAATGCAAGTAGGCAGCTCACCATTACAGTCCTTCTAATGTTTGGATGTCTTGTTTTCTGTTTTTTGCCTCACATAATTCTAAATATCTGGGACTTGTCAGGTTACTCGAGCCATTCAGAACTTTTTGAACAGCTTTACGATTGGGCATTACTGACTATTTATTCGAATTCTTTCATGAATTCTGTTTTACTACTTCGATCTTCCAAATTTAGAAAGAGGAACTAAAACATTTCGCTGTCTGTGTTGTTTCAACAGCGTGTTAAACTTTTGTGTTCGGTGATTGCTTGTTTGCTGTGCTAGTTTGTTTTTTATCGCATTTTTGACGTATCGGAAAACCGGGACCTAGGACCATAAAGGAAGAGAGCTAGGTGGACTAAGTTGAATGTAAATAAAGTGGACAGACAAGTAAATATTAATTTGTCTGGCCCTACTCTTTTTTAGCATTGTGGTAATTCTTCTACTGCATCAAAAAACATTGTGTATATAACGGCGGTAAACAAAGTCGTGATTTTTCAATCTCACCTTTGCTTTATGATAACAATGTTCATTGTTGCAAAAGTAGGAATCAAATAGGCAATATATGGATTTTTAAACTAATTATGCTTACAATTTATAAAACACGTCCTCTTTAGAGTACAGCGATGAAAAAGCAGCATGTGAAGCTTTATGTTTATAGGTTGGTATGTTTAGCAATGAAAAACTTCATAATGAAGTAATGCTGCTAGCAACCTTTGTAGACAACAGTAAACAACTAATGGTGTGAAGGAATTTAGCTATATATAGCGACAAAGACAGATTTTTTATTTTCCTTATAGATAGATCTAGCTTGTCTCGTTGATTGCTTCCCTGTGTCTATCATATTGCTTTTTATTGAGGGGAATGGTATTTGTCATGGGTAACTTGCATTGTTTTTTATAAAAATAGCTGAATCATTCTTTACGTTATCCTTACATAATCCCATGTTATCTTTAAATGCGATGTTTCCCGACTTCGAAGATTTCGGGAAACAAAGTTTCTTTTCGGATTCTGCACTGCAATTAGTGCGTAAATTACGCGCATGCGCTGTTTGAAGCACGTTTAATATATATTCAACAGTTAAATACTGTTCTTTCTCTCTCGCAACAAGCTGTTATCGTTAACTCGTTGTGAACATGGAAGATATTGAGACTCATTCTCGTCCCAAGAGCTCTTTGAGATTAAAACCTCGAAAGTAGCTCTGGGCCTGTCTGGTCAGGTGATGAAAATATGCCACTATATGTGGCATATTTTTGTGACTCGATTACCTGATGTTGTGCTTGTAAACTAGCCGTTTTTAATTTGACTTATCGTTTGTGGGGACCTAATTGGGTTCGTGATTAAGCACAACTTGAGAGAGCGGATCTGACAGTGGAAGATCCTGAAAAGAAATTTAATTTGATGATTCTAAGTACAAAGCACTTATTTAAATTTTTAAAAAACTTTTTAATGTTTAAGCTACATGTAAATCTGAAACTTAGTTAAGTAGTCAGTCTCTGTTTTGTCGCTTAGGTGCTAGTTTTAGCTATAGCTATATAGCTAGCTATAAGTGAAAGTCTCACTATACGTACAAATGTAGCACACTAGTTAGCTAACTATTTATCCAGTATATTGCCGTTTTCAATCATGAGCTTATATTTTTAATCATAAGTTTAACCAGAGTGGCTTCTACTACTGCAAGACTCCGAAAAAGATGCCATCTATCTATCTCTAGCTATTATATAGACATAGCTAGTTATTTCTGTGAAAACTGTTTTGTTAAACCAGCCTAGAGCTTGATTATATAAGATGGATTGACCCGTTTGTTATTAAGTTAACCAGTTGGCATAAAATAGACCACTATTAAAAATTTCTTTGACATTATATAAAGCAGGTCAACTCTCCTAAAGCCAGCTGGCTCGTTTTCCAACTCAGGATGAGTTGAATCGGTGAGTTGACTCGATTCATATAATATCACTTGGCAAGCCAGTGTCAGGTTGAAAAAGCAAAAGCATGCATATTGCAAGCTAAAACAAAAAAGAAACAACCATGTTATGTTTTAAATTTCTTATCAGTTTTATTTGGTCAAAAATTCTGTATTAAGGGAATTTAGTTGAAGCAAAGACAAGAACGAGAAACCTTAGATTTGAATTAGCAAACCATTGGTAGCTAAACCAAATACTCATTGACAATTTTACGTTCATTTTGCTGGTTTGTTTACACCTTTGATTTGCTATTTTTTTAAAAACAGAGAACAGTATATATATAAATATATAGATCATTTCCTGGGTTGACTTTTCGCATAAAAAATGATTTTTTTAAAGCAGGTTGATCTGCCAACTGAGCAAATATGGAGCCAACCTGCATCGTATAATCAGGTTTGTGATACACAATAGACTTGTTAGCCTGACTGAATTTGACAATTCACAGAAAAGTTAGATTCAATAACTGATGTGCAAAATTTTTGCTTTTTTCTTGGAATAAGAGACATGAATTTTTTTTTTAAACACTTTTGTAATCAGGATGCCATAAAAAAAATTAAAATAGAATATTTTTTCAAAAGAAAAATGATGACAGAAAAATTTTTATTTATATAATTTTTCAGTACTGGAATGTTTATATCAAACAAACATTTTCATCTTGTTTTGTAGAATTTATTTCTGCAAATTTTTTGGAACATAATTTTGCATATATAGGGTCAAAATCAAAAAAAACATTACCCGAAAATGTATTTTTATTTATAATAACTTTAGTATTATGTAAGAGCACAAATTTTTGTAAAAGACAAAAGATTTGAAAAATTTCTACTTTTGCGGATGATAAAAAGTAATGCAATATACAATGTATACTCTCAGGTGCTTAATACAAGGGGGGGGGGGTCTTAATAGCTGGGGGAACCAATAAGCAGGGGGGATTTATTAAACGGTTGGGTCAGAATTTTTACTGAGAGAAGAGATACATGTATGATACAATATGTGATACAAAGTAGGTACAAATGCAGTGCGTAACAATCAATAAACGTAGTGCTGGCTTGCGTCAATGATGGTAAGTAAATACCAGCAAACACACAGAATGTATGAACGTTCAAAACAAAAAATAATTTCCAAAAAAAATTTTGACAATCAGGAGCTTATTCATTGGACGAAATTAATAAGCGGGGGGGTCTTAATAAGGTGTGGGTGGGTGGGAAAAAATCTGAAAATTAATAAGCGTCCCCCCCCTTGTATTAAGCACCCGAGAGTACACTTTTGTAAAAAAGGAAAATAAAGAAAATATTGAAGACATAAACTTTTATATATTTTTAACGAATCCATCAATAAAATTCTTAAATCAGACCCAAACTATGTTTAAGGAAAAATGGCTATATATATCTTAAAATCATAATCCAAAAATATTAGCGGTCTTGCCACAATTTAAGTGTTTGCTCAGAATTTCTAATTTCGTCATTTTTCTTACTTTTTTATTAAAGTTTTGTTCTCTTCAATTTTATTTCATTAAAATTTATATAATTGTTGCACAGTCATTCTAAAAGTGACTTAAATCCGGCTTTTTGAAAAAAATATAATATATGCTTTATATTTTGCTGAATATTTTCTACTAATTTTATTTTCAAACGAACTATTTTACTGCCACAATTTTTGGTTCTTACATAAAATATATAACTTTTGCGAGAATGCGTCAAAATTTCCAAAATAATAAGACTCTCAGTACTTGAAACTTGCAAAAGCTTATGCTCTTAAAGTTGGTACAATATGGTTAAATCACAGCATTTTTGAATACAAGTTTTTTCACTGCGTCACACACTAAAAGTTAGCTATCTAAAAGAATGGTCAAATAGTAACAGTAATTGTTGTTAAAAGAGAAAGCCGAATTATGTTCTTGGTAGATATAGATATATATAGCTAGCCCTTATTATCTGTTTTAAATTCAGTCACGACATAATCAAAGGGAGCATATTTCGATCCTTCGTCTCTCCCGCCGCCATGTTTGTTTACATTTAAATGCTAAATACAATCTTTCGCGGAAAAACATAGACCTCTAATAATAGGCCAATCAGAATCCATCACGTGACCAGACGGGTCCAGAGCTACTTTCGAGTTTATCTCAAAGAGCTCTGTGGTCGAGAATGATTGAGACTAAGATTCAAGCATCGTTGACAATGCCCTTTCAAAGTACCAGGACGAAACACTGACGGCTGCTTCCAAAGTGGCTGAGAAGATTGCCAGCGATTTCTTCGACAAACAGAAGAAAGACAATGAAGCCCTCCACGATGAAATAGAACTGAAGACTTGTGCTGTGGACCTAAAAAGTAAAGGCAACATATCACAATTCGAGTTTTGTCGCCAACTAAATTCTACACTAACTAAGATCGAGGAAGGAGTTACAAACAAGAACCTCGAATTGGCCCAAGAAAACCTAGAGAAAGGTAAGAAGTTAATACGCAATCGTGTGAAATTGATTAGATAGGCTTTGATAAGTCTAATGCGCATCATCCTTTTGAGAAATTACAAAGGATATTCTGAGCAGAGTTGTTGGTGTTGTGGTAGGATAGGACATTTCTATTCGCAATGCCCATTTAACAGAAATCCGAACAGTTCAAGTTCCTTCAGACATCCTGCTTCTTTAACCAGGACATATAAAAGTTAAGGAAACTGTAGGGGTATAGACACATATTCAGTATATTCATTATTTCTCAAAAATTATGTTTTTTTCTTCAAAATTATTTATTGAATATAAAAGCAAATTAAATTGTCTATAGGATAATATAAATATAAATATGAAATTTAAATTTTTTTCCAGGTAGCCATAAATCCACATCTTTGTTTTTCACTAAAACGTCCGAAAAACGTACATTTTTTGGAATAAGCGCGTCGTTCGTTTTTTATTTAAAAATTTGTGAGAAAATGAATTTTTGATCGCTCTTTTGTGTTTTAACCTGTTCTTTTTCTTTAAATAATCAAAATATACATAAAATATGACAAAGTCAATTGCAGCAGGTATCGATGAGCACGTGTGCAAAGTTTTGTTGAGTTTCTCCATCGTGGAGGGGAGTTTCGGACATTTTAAGTCATGTATACATCGTGAAAAACGAACATCTAAAATTCCTCGTAAAAGAGTTCACAACCTGACCTTTACAACAATAGCCTAATCAAAGATGTGCACAAGATGTTAAAGGTACTGTCCGATTAAAAATCAACTAAAATTTTGACAAAAAATTCTTATTTGTAAGTAATTTCTATAAAAGAATTAAATAATTATTTGTTTTCTTTCCTAACACCAACTGAACAATATCTCATTCTTGTTTACAAAAAAAGCATGCGGTCTCTCGCTTCGATTGTTTATATGGATGGCGGATGATAGGCACTAAAGCGAGGCTGAAATAATATGTCGCGTGTGACGTATTTACCTGGAGCGCGCCGAAGTGACCAAAATAAATAAAACGTGGGCCAGGGCTGATATTTTATTATATGTTTAAAAATGTTCAATATGACTTTAGCCTTAGGGTTGCATAGTTGTTTCAGCTACTCTAAAGCCAACCAATCAATAATTAAAAATTAGTTTCCTCTTTACTAGATGTCCCGCCACAGAGAGATTAGACTCAGATCGCACATTCAGTAAGGTTGAGAGGCAGAATAATGTCGTGGTGCGCTGTTGTGAATTGCACTAACAACAGTCGAAAAAACCAGAATAAAATTTTTTTTTCGCTGCTCAAGGATCCAAAAAAAAATCTTCCGTATAAAGAAAAACCAAAAGTCAGAGAAATATCTGAACGGAGGAAAGAAAAGGATGTTAAGGAGGTGAGTGGGGGCTGGTAACTAGGTGGTTGTTCGAAACTCTCTGTCATGGAGTGCCACCAAAGATGTTCACAGCGTACTCTTCAATAAAACCACCGCTTGGAATTCTTCGTGTCGTACTACATTTTTTATCTGAAAATATTACAATACTACTCAATCACACTCGCATCTAAGAATTACTCATGAAGGAGTAGAAAATTTTATACCATGTAATTGAAAATATTTAATAGAGTCCAGTCTTTTTCAGGAGAGGCGTGCGATCGCACGCGCACGCCTTGGCACACGCCTAAATCGTTTCAGGCGTGTGATTAATCGCACGCCTGAAAAATAAATATTGAGTTTTCAAAATCAACCTATAAAATCCATTTTGTAGCGTGCGATGGCAGCCCTCGAAATAGTTTTTGGAGAGTGGTCAGACAAAACGTCCGATAGATTTCCGTCTTGGTCGGACACTTTTAGATCTCAGAAATTATTGAATAGTCCTGGTCCTTTTAATCCACGAGCAAGCCTATTCATAGCCAACCTGACCATCCTAGCTAATTCACCGACTCCTGACTTAGTTAAAAGAACTACGTAGACATAAATCTCTTTTGCCTGGCCCCTTCGTCGTTGGTAACCAGGTCTTACACAAGAAATCCAGCCATGCGGTTCTTAACTAATGCAAAGGTGAACGCCGACGGAGCACGGATGAAGCAAGTCTGCAAAACTGCACTTACAGGCGGAATAGACATTTTATCATGGATTTAATTGTAGATAATTTCTTCATTTGACAAAATAATTGGAAACCATAGAAGGTCCGAATTTAATGGATTTTTTCTTTATGCCTGTAAAAACGAAACCCACGGGCGGTATAAATTTTTTTCTGTAAAAATTTTGTTAAAGTGTAGCTGAACTTTCTGAATGAATTTTGAAGTTTTAAGCCACGTGGATAAAGATTTTTTTTAATTTGAAAACAAAGCATATTTTTGCCTATTTGCTTGTGATGACCTGAAAAATAAACAATAAATATAAAAATGACAGTATAGTCATGCATACTATTTCGGACATGTAGAAAAGGAAGTTAAGATTGAGAGAGTCGCTATACCAGTAGACGCTCGATCATCGTGTTTGGGGTTCACGATTTAAAACGTCCCCAACTTTTCTACCGCAAAATGAATGCACAACAAAAATAACCTCGGAGCCCGTATCGCAGGCGTAACATTCTTTGCACCTGCGTTTTACATCGCACGCGTTACTTCATTTACACGTGCGAATCATCGCACACCTACTCAAATATTCCTGAAAAAGACTGAGAGCCTGTCTCGTGACAGCAAAAACATTCTACTTCAGAGGGCATCCTCTCACATTTATCGCACAGGCACCATAGACCTCCGTCAACATTTAGGCGAGTAGGAGCAACAAGGTCTCCAATGTTATATTCGTCTACGTATTGAAAAGTCGGAACTAGCTCATCATTCGCTGTTCTTTCCGGCTCGAATTGAAATCCTAGAACCTGCGAATTATTTTCATTCATTGCTATCTTCATGAAGAACTTTTTTAAACAAAGGAAAAAAATTATAAATAAACATTTAGTCGTTCGATGCGCAAGTCGGGTGGGTTCGCCTAATAAGAAGCCAGGTAACTACGTCACAAGCAAAAATGTGCTGAATAATGAATTGACCCAGTCCTTTTGCCGCGTTCGAAAGTTTGTGAAGATGGTAGGCGAGTGCAGCAAGATCAAAACAAACAAACGATGGTGCTAAGTATTGGATAAATCTTTGTTGTTTAAGAGTGCAATCTTCGTTATTTTTGATACTTAATAAAACAAAAGAAAAGATATTCTTTTTTAATCGGACAGTACCTTTAAGCGAACTACCGACAACTCATTAAGTATTTATAAGTTGGTAGAGAATATCAAACTCCACATATTTTTGAAAAAATAAAACTTTTGTAAAAAAATTATATTTATACCATTACAGTATCCTTAACTAATAATTTTTTTGTTTTTTGTAATTTTTGTGGCTTAGATATGCGTTGAAATTTAGATATATATAGTCCGAATCGAGCAAATCGACTTTTTTATTTGAACTATTCAGGAACTAAATCAGTTTTTGACGGTTTTAAAATTTTTTATTCTTTAGCGTTACTTATAGACTTTTCTTAGTTAATTACTATGTTGTTAAGTTGTTATTAGATACTTTAAAAAGAAACAAGAATAATTGTGTTAATCTATTACTTCTTGTGTTTCCAATTAAATTTACAGATTTTACACAAAATCAACTAATTATAAACAACTTCGGCTAACGAAAAGGCCGTCTTGGTTAAGCTACCTTGGCGAGCGTAGAGCCACTTTGGCTAGATAAAGAACCGCCTTGGCTAGATAAAGAGCCGCCTTGGCTAGAGAAAGAGCCGCCTTGGCTAGAGAATGAGCCACCTTTGGCTAGAGAAAGAGTCGCCTTGGTTAGAGAATAAGCCGCCTTGGCTACAGAATGAGCCGCCTTGGCTACAGAACGAGCCGCCTTGGCTAGAGAAGGAGCCAATTTTGCTAGAGAAGGAGCCGCATCTTGGCTACAAAACACGAAAGTTACGTAAAATTATTTGGTTTTATTTAGATCACATCTTGGACCTCGGGATATAGAAAAAGTTAGACTCTATTCAGAACGAAACCCTGAGACAAAACCATGTTTATTACCACAACTTTTCGACGCAGATTTTGCCGACGGAACATTAGAAAAATATAGAAGGGCTTGGTCCAAATGGATAGTTTGGTGCAAAAAAACTACGACGAGTTTTCATACTGTCCAGCAGATCCATTTTTTATTTGCATCTATTTCAACGAATTAATATTATCAAGCCAGTCTATTAATAGCATAACCAACGCTTTATGTGGGATCCACTGGGGACATATCAAGGCAGGGTTTTCCTCCCCAACCGATACTCCAATGGTTAAACTCGCGTTTAAAGGAGCCAAACGTCTTGCCGAATCAAAAACTAGCTACAGAAAAGAACCTTTTACCATCGAGATTTTAAACGATCTAGTCGGAAGATATGGCACTTCGCAAAACTTAATTCATTTGAGATTTCTTCTGATTGCAATTTTAGGGTTTGCAGGGTTTTTTAGAATTAGCGAACTATTAAACTTGAAAGTAAAACATCTAAACGAAAAGGTCGACTCATTCGAAATATTTTTAGAAAAATCAAAGACATACCAACTAAGAGAAGGGAATACTGTGTACATTGCTAAAACCAGTTCTGCTACATGTCTAGTATTTTGGCTCAGAAAATACTTAGCATTAACGAACCTTAAAGGTCAATCGGAGTTATTTTTGATATGTAGCAATCTCAAAGGTTTTCCCAACCAAAAAAAGTGTAAGTCAAAAATAGAAACCCACGACTTATGAACCTCGTCTCCAGTCCAGGATTTCTTAGATTTTTCTATAGTGCAACAAACACGTCCTGGAGATAATTTTGCTTTCTTATCACAAATTCAAAATATAACCTCTCTGCTTGCAGTCATTACATTGTACCTTCCACTTGGCATGTTTCTCCTCCTACAAAACAATGTCGACAGGATCCTAACCCTGCTGTTCATATATAATTACATAGAAATATAACGACCAGCCTCGCCCCCGGGGCTTGTTAGTTCTTTGTATAGCAAATTCCGTTCCAATACAAAAACACCTAACAAGCCCTTGGAACGAGGTTGGTATGACAACAAAAGAGGAGGGTTTTATCACGCTTTTTATTATATTAATACGTAAAATAATATTAGTACATTTTATTTACAAGAGAAAGAAAACTACCCATTCTCGTCCCCAGATCTCTTTGAGATTAAAACCTCGAAATTAGTTACTACTTTCGAGATTTATCTCAAAGAGCTCTGGGGACGAGAATGAAAACTACCTTCCCAATCTCGTATATCTAATGCAAAAGTAATAAATATATTTAATTTTATTTTCAACGACTTGTTTTTGAACTGAGCATTAGTGCTATATATATATTCACATCAAATATCATCTCTTTTACATGCCTGTCTCACATTTGAGTAACGGTTCAGACTTTTCAGGTGTTCCAGATGCCGGTCGAAAGGGTTCAGCTATGATCGTGCGATTATCGTATGACATACGATCGCGTTTGTAGAAGAATTCAAAATTTGAGACAATGACAGGGACGGGTAACGCGATCATTAGTAGGCCAACAATTGCACACAAACTGCCGACTAATTTACCAATTAAAGTTGCCGGTACTTTATCGCCATATCCAACTGTTGTCATAGTGACCAGGCAATACCAAAATGTATCAGGTATACTTTGAAACTCGTCGTTCTGGCCTTGCTCGGCGTAGAAGATAGCGCTTGAAAATAAGATAACACCTAAGATCAGAAAGAATATCAACATACCTAGTTCACTAATACTCGCCTTCAGCGTGTGTCCAAGTATACGCAACCCTAAGGAATGTCTTGATAATTTGAAAATACGGAATACTCTGACTAGACGTACGACACGTAAGACCGATAACGGCGTGGTGTCGCCATTACTTAATGACAACGTTATAAAATATGGAGCAATGGCGAGCAAATCTATAACATTTAAAAATGATTTTAAGAACTTCCATTTTTGTGGAGAGGCTATTAAGCGCATGATGTATTCAAAAGTGAACCAAACTATGCAGCCGAGCTCTAATGAAAACCACGGTTGAGTGAATTTATTTCGGCTGGTCTTCTCAGTACTTGTGGTATTTGCACTGTCTTCTTTCGAAAATTCTGGCAAAGTTTCAACACAGAAAACGGTTATAGAGAGCACGATAACAAAAATAGACCACCCAGCTAATATTCGCGCTGCTGTACTTGTATCAGGGAACTCGAACAGTTCCCAAATTTTTCGTTGCCATTCTTTTTTGGGTAAAAGACGCTCCTTGTCTGGTATGTATCCTTCATCTTCTTGCAGCTTCATAAAAGCAACTTCTCCAAGGTCAAAGAAGGAAATTTCTTCAGAGAAAAGCACCATGGGAACATTTGGTGGTCGTATCAAAATCCCACCAGTTTGATAGTAATACAAGATAGCTTCGAATGATTGACGATTTCGATCGAAGAAATACATATTTCGAGAATTAACAAAATGTTTTTCGCGCCTTTTTTCATCACCAAGTAATGTATTAGGGAATTTTTGCAACGTGCTTTGTAGGGTCTCGTAAACCATGCCGCATACATTTATCGGCACTAGATCTGCCTCTTTAATAGGTGATGCTTTTTCGTAAGCTACACGCGGACTTTCGGCGTATCGAAGCATATTTCCGTTACGCAAGTCTTGCGTGCTTAAGCTAATTAATTGTCTTGTTTGCACGTTTGGCGCGAGATGCGATGTCAACAAAACTCCCGGGTTCCATGATGGTCCTATTAAAATTAAAAACAAAAATCTTTGAAGCGAAAATATAGTAAAATAAACTTCTTCTTTATATAGGTTGCACCTGCAGAGGCTTTCTGTAAGAAATCGAAACAAAACAGAAATAACTTCCATAAAAAAGAAGGCCGCTGTAATGATGAATTTTGTGTGAAGTTGTTAAACTGAGAAACGTTTGAGCACAACGCTGTCTATGACGTCTAAATAAGAGGAAAAATTTTATGCATTGTCAAGTTTTTTTAAGAACTTTTGTTTCCAATGAATGAATAAGTCACGGTTCCAGAGGGCAGATGCTAACTAGTCCATCATATTTAAATTCAATAAATTAATCAATCAATAAACACGATAAGTACTTTGGCGGTGCCTATGCAAGGCGGTTATTTAAAGACTTAAAAAAAAAATTAAAAATCAGATGAAACTAATTATCAGGAGAAACTTTTTATTTTTTTCTACAGAAGAAAATGTAAATTTCATACCATCCCGTAAAAAATTAGGCTTTTCCATAATCCTAGCAAAAAGGACTATTTCTCTTACTACTTGTTCTTCACCACAAATGAATCTTTTACATCCCCAAATAAAATTTTACTCCTTTCAAAAGAAGTTCATTGATTTTTTTAATAGAAATCTTTTTCCGTGCTGTGTTGCAATTTAAAGAGAAACTACTAAAAACACGAAGCATACAATATTCCTGTATCAATTTAGTTTCAAACGATTTCCTTCGCGTATTATATGAAGTTATATATATATATATATATATATATATATATATATATATATATATATATATATATATATATATATATATATATATATATATATAATATATATATATATATATATATATATATATATATATATATATATATATATATATATATATATATATATATATATATATATATATATATATATATATATATATATATATATATATATATATATATATATATATATATATATATATATATATATATATATATATATATATATATAGATAGATAGATAGATTAACATATGGCTATATAAAGGGAGTATAGAATTGATAGGAAATATCATGAATAGAAAAGATGATAATATAAATTAAAATCACAACATTCAAAGGTTGCGTTAATGAAGAAACAAGAATACATTTCATTGTTTTATCATTCCTTTAATTATATGTTGTTTTTTTCTTGCCAAACAATTTGAAATTTAGTCTCTGCAAATTTGTTGGACCTCGCTTTAAAAATAAATACCTATAAACGAGGCTTTATATTCAAAAAGAGAAGATTCTTTCGGTTAGATTCTTTCGTGCACTTCACATTTAGCACAACCTTCTGAACGATAATGTCACCTAGTTTCCATTCTTGTAGAAAATTAGCAACTTCCTTCCCAGGAGTCTTCTGTAAAAGAGCTGATTACACGACTGGTAAATCAGGTGTTTTAGAGATATAAATTTTAGAATGTAATAGGAAATAAAATTCAGGTGTTTCGAAAAAATTAGAATCTTAAAGAAAGTGATGAATAAAAAATAAATAAAAAAAATTAGCAACTTCCTTCCCAGGAGACAAGATTGCATTGTTATTTTATTGTATATTTATAGCATTGTTTTTGTCATAAAATAATAACTGTAAAAAAAATAATTATCAAACACCTTTTTCGAGTTGTCGACTTTCGAGCCCAAAAAGTACAAGCATTTAAAGCTTGTCGTATAAAATCCACACTATTCAAATCTGCTCCACTTGAGTACTAAAACGGTGTCTCAGTTTTGCTTTTTAAGGTCTTGTTCCGAATTTATATCGAAAAGTTGCTTTTCGCACTTCTCTGTTGTACTTTTTTACCTTCACACTGTGATAATATGTTAACAATTCATTTTTAAGAAAAAACACAGACACCGTTGGAGAGCTCAGCATATCCAAAACATTAGTTTCGCCTCCATATTCATAAATAACGATTTGTGTTTTTCATGTATCCTTAAGATTCTACTATACTCTCTTAATACATTTCTGCGTGCAACATGGAAGATTTGGCGAGTGTGTTCATGGTGTTCAAACAACAAGGCAGTGCAAGTTTTGTGCATATTCTATAAAACTAATTCCTAATTTCTATTTTATTTGATTGTTCATGATGTTATTCCAACCTTTCACTTTTTGGAAAACACAATTTATGATAATTTTATTTGAATCCTCCTCCAATATGTTTGTCAACAACCGCCTAACACCGCAACAAACCCCTTCCCCCCACCTCCCGTCAGATAGGTGACTACGTTAGCTGTGACACCGCAACAACCCCCTCCCCCTCTCCCCCACCTCCCATCAGATAGGTGACTACGTTAGCTGTGACACTGCAACAACCCCCTTTCCCCCACCTCCCATCAGATAGGTGACTACGTTAGCTGTGACAAAACATCCACTTCGCTCCTGGGAACGAAGTTTGTAAATCGAATGTCCCCTAAAAATGTAAAATTTGAGAAAATGTAAAGTAAAATAACAAGAAAAAAAAATAAAATTATTATTTCTTTCAGTATTACCATCTCCATCAAGATTTAATCCTTCCATCATTCACACAATATTTAACTTTATTTTTCCTACTTCTTCGTTATTTTACACACATTCCCAATCGATCGCTCGTGTGGCTCACTGCATTTTTCTATATTTTTAATTTACAAGTGTGCCTATATCATGCTTCGTCGTAGTAGAAAGAAAAAAACAAAGAGAAGGAAAAAAAAGCAGATGTGTATTTTCTTCACAAAAGGTGCCTACATTAAACCACGAGATAAATAACAACAAAAGATGGATTATTAAAAATTAAAAAGCAGTTTAGGAAGACTTCATTGCAGAGGCAGACTTTTTTTTAATGCTTAGTCTCTATTTGTTGTCAGAAGAACTTATCTTAGAATAATGATAAAAAGTTTTCGAAAGTGACAAATTTTTTTCCTCACTTTAATTTTCTCTTGTTAGAACTTTTCCAACATCCTTGACCATTTTTATTCGAGAATTACGTCATTCGATCATTTGTCTTATTGTATTCCCCAAAGACAATAAGGTACTAATATGTTTTATTTTTTTCTTTTCTAGGGTATGTTGAAGCCTGGTAACCCGCAGGATAACCTGCCTGATAACCTGCAGGGTGAGTGGAGGATGCTCTACCTCCATAACTTCTCTTGTGTTGGTCTGTAACTTGTATGAATAATGTCTGTTACATAAAAATTAGAAATTATGACTCAAATGTTGACTGTCATATATGTTTTGCTGACGTCAGCATTTTTGTTACATATACTCGATAACTGCAAAAAAATACTCAAATTAAGTGTCATTTTGTCAACCTCGACCCCCGGGCTCTCTTTTTTTATAACGGGACGGCGAAACGAGATTTTTTCTTTCTCACCGTATCAAAAAGAGAAAATAGCCCTGGGATCGAGGTTGTCATTTTGTTGCTTTGAATGACAGTCTAACGATTTAACCATAATTTATCAACTTATTGATTAGCTAGGCAAAAAGTAAAAAAAACAACAATTGAAACGCCTTTTGAATATCAAAAAGTAGAATGAGGGCCCAGTACTCTTAGAACAATGTTGATTAATATATCAAGAAATTCGAAAAATGTGCCTGAAATTTTTCAAAAAAAATATTTTAATCTTTCCATTTCAAAACGACAAACATCAGGTACCAAATGTTTAAGGGACATTGGCATTATCTTTCTAATGTTACTTACAAAAGTATGGCAGGCAGGAAATTGTTGACTTTCCCACTCCCCTTCCTCCGTGTCTGAGTAGGTTAACACCTTAAAATATCGCTATATTTGTTACTACGATCAAGGCAATTGGAATTCCACAGGTTTGACATAATACTTTACTTTCCTTTTTCCCCTTTCCTTCCTGAAAAAAAATAGTCTCTGACGTGAGCCACTGCTTCAACATTTTTGAGTGGGGATGAGGGAGAGGAGTGCCTCAGTACTCTCCATTTAATCATTGTTTCGAGAAAAATACAGAAGTTCCAATTAGTTTTTAGTAATTGATTGATTGATTCAAAGATTTAAAATGAAATTCTATTAACACTATTAATGTGAAGAAGTTAAATTTTATTACATGTCTGGAATTCCAGCGAAGGAAAAGTCACTACATCTTCGCTCAACTTGCTTTCCCACAATTTTTGTACAGGCTTGTTTACTGTTGGGTCTATTTTCACATTTTTTTTTGAGATTTTGAGAAAAGTTTGTTGGAATTGTTGCGGTTACAGTCCTCTTTCAAAACGGAGAGGTTCCTACCGTTTTGTACAAAAGTTAGTAGAACACGTATAAGATCCACATACAATGTTACAGTCAAACCTTTATAACTATGAAAGATTGGTTGCATCTTACGTGTTGCAACCATCCTTTAGGAACTGCACCGCACAACATTGCCCATCTTTTCAACTTCACACTGTGGCTCAGTTTTTCGAAGGCATCTGATCTGCAAATTATTACAAGTTATTAAATATGGCGGAGCTACGCGTTGTTAACAGAAGGTAAAAGTAAAACTTCTTTTTAACAAATTGGCGCTAACTTCGGTATGTTAAGCGAACTAAAAGCCGCCGTATTGGAATAAAATTGAATATATAATGTATATTTTACAAAATATATGCTTTTAATATCAATATTAGCTACCCCAACTAATCCCCCAAATGCATGTTTTCAATTAACCCGTTTTTGTTGAACATTTGAATTGGTTGTGATCTATTCAATTTGTTCAAAGTTGAAAATCTGACTTGGTTATCAGATATTCGGTGTATAAGTTTTTTTAGTTTTCAATACATTAGCTAAAGTTGGAATTGTATAATAATAGTGCTAACTAAATTTTGACATCATCAGTTGATTATTACCGTCATCGGAGGTTCCGGTCCCGTCAAAGTCTGGACTATTTAATAACTCCTCTCGGTGGCGGATCATATCATGGTAGGTATTCTCTTTCAGTTAGCAAAAACATTATAAATCCATTACAAAAAGTGTTTTCAACTCACCTTTCCTTTCTTTCTTTCTTTCTTACTTTCTTTCTTCTTATTATTATTGAAATTATTTATCCAGGATAGCCTCTTCAGTTCCTATTGATACTGCTATCAACGAGGATATCTATTCTCATGCTGAACGCTAAGCAGAAAGAATTGATTCTTTCTTTCAAATTCAGCGGATTGTTCTTGCACATGTTGATACAAAGGTTAAAATGTATAAAGGTTAACAGTTTAGAGTTTGCTGATACCAAGATTTGATGTCGCTATCAAGAGTTTCTTTCACAAAAGAGAATTTTAAGAAATGTGCTTTTTATAAAGCTTAAGGGTCAAACTTACGGGCCGTGCTTCAGCTGTTGATCAGAACTGTAAGTACAAGTTATCATAGTGATATAACACTTCGCAAATTAGGGTTTAGTAGAGTTAGTTACCAACTTAGTACCCAGATCTTTTAATCTTTCGTGTAAATTTGTGTATCCTTATTATTTTCACAAAATTTAGGTATAAAAAATATTTTTTTCATAGAGCCTGTTATATTGCGTGGGTTGGCAGAGAGAAGAAAAGAGACGTGCTTGCTTAACATAACGTAAATCTTAACTAAATAAAATATGTCAGAATCAATACAATAAAGTTCTTGGTGTATTATGCCGAATAGAGCATGTGCGACATAACATCTCCCCATCGTTTTAGATTAATGTTTACTGTTTCTTAGATCGCAGTGGATATTGTTTTCGTGTTATATTATCGTCGTTGACTGTGTCGGATTTCTGATCTGTTGCATTTGTTTTGTTATAAACAAGTTTTGCAAATGAAATATGGCGTTTGATAATGATATTTGTTCTGTTATTTTTAACTGTTATTTGGGTACCATTGACTGTAACTACAGTGTATATATCTGGTAAATATGTTGTTTGGAATTTGTTATTTCTTACACCCCTTCTTATGAAGACTTGGCTGTTAACTTTGATTGGGATTGCAGGACGGCAATGTTTGTCAGCGGTTTGTTTTGCTTTGTGAGTGTAAGTATCGTGGTGACGTTTGACGGTGTCGTACTGTGGTGACGTTTTGTTGTTCATTGTCGGTATTCCTGTGTTGATTTCACGACCAAAAAATAATGTTGAAGGTTTTTCGTTAGTTGCTGGATGAACGCAGTTTCTGTAATTCAGGAGCATTGATCGTAAGGTATCTTTCCAGTCGGTACCAGCGTCGAATGAGTGACGGATTAATTTGCTCAAGTTTGGCATAAAACGCTCAGCTTGCCCGTTGCATCTGGGCCAATAAGGAATTGAACTGTCATGTACAATACCACGTGATTTAAAAAATAGATCAATTTCATGACTGTCCCAAGGGGGTCCATTATCCGTTTTTATCATTTCGGGATAACCAAAAATTGAAAAGAGATTATCAAGGCGGGTAGATACAATATTGAACGTCGTAGATTTCATAACTTCAACAATCGGGAACTTCGAAAATGAATCTGTAATTACTAGAATTTTCTCACCTGTCGGTAAATTACCATAAAAATCGGCTGCAATGTGTGACCATGGTGATGTCGGTAATTCGGTCATTTGTACAGGTGTTGGTTTGTTGTGTCTCCCTATCTTTTGACATGATGGACATGATTGAATAAGATTTTCGATGTCTCTGTCCATGTTGTACCAATAAACTTTGCAACGTAGCAAACTTTTTAATTTTACTATACCAAGACATGAACGATGTGCTATTTCCATGATTTTCTGCACTAATGATTTCGGAATAAATAAACGATTTCTACGTAATATAATACCATTAACTTCACAAAATTCTTCTTTCAAACTTCATATTTTTGTAACGAGGATCAATTGTCGGATGTAAGTGCTTTACGTATTTCTTGAATTTCGTCATCATTTTCTGAGGCTGTGCGTATTTCATTTAACGACATAGAGTGTGGTACGGAATTATTTGTAATAAAATTTGCATATTCATTTGTAATGTTTTCACCAGTTGGAGCATTGTTACGTATTCTACTAATGTAATCAGCAATATTTTTCGCACCTTGTTTATAAATAATATCAAATCGGTAACTTTGAAGTTTCATCTGCCATCTTTCGATTCGCGGCGTAGCTCTAGTACGTGATGTTAAAATAAACTTTAACGAATTATGATCAACTATAACTGTAAATTCTGCATGATATAAATAAACATGCCATTTTGAAACAGCGTGGACTACGGCTAAACTTTCTTTTTCAGTAACTGAATATTTTTGTTCAGTTTGAGATAATGCACGAGAGGTGTAACAGACAGGTTTTGGATGTCCTTCGTCATCCGGTTGTAAAAGAATACCACCAATAGCATAATTGCTAGCATCGACCCACAATGTTATCGGTTTACGGGGATCGAAAAAGGATACAACGGTATTAGAAGTTAGCTCAGATTTTAACATTTGAAATGCCTGTTCATGGCGATCTGTCCATGTAAATTTTACATCTTTCTTTACCAATTCGCGAAGAGGGGTAGTTTTCTCGGAAAAGTTCTGAATAAAGCGGCTCATGTAAGTACAGAGTCCTAAAAATGATTTTAACTCACTTACGTTTGTTGGTGCATTTGCATTTGATAAGCACTGGACTTTTTCTGGGTCTGGACGGATACCACTTGATGATAAAATAATACCAAAAAATGATATAGTACTTTTACCAATTAAGCATTTACTACCATTTACTTTTAACCCATGAGCTTTCAAACGTTTAAACAATTTACTTAATAGTTCTTTGTGTTCATGAATGTTTTTCGAGCAGACTATGATGTCGTCGCTGATGCACTTGACTCCATGTAAATCACTGATTTTCGATTGCAAACATTGTTGAAATATATCGCCGGCATCATTAATTCCATATATTAAACGATTGAACTTGTAAACACCTTCGTCGGTAATAAAACTTGTTAATTTACTTGATTCTTCATCTAACTCGATTTGAGTATACGCTTCACGTAAGTCTATTTTACTAAACACGTTTGAATCTCCGATTTCGTCGATAAGCGAGTCAACTGTAGGAATTGGATATTTTTGTCGTACGATAGCTTTGTTGATCTCACGAGCGTCGAGACATATTCGGATATCACCATTTGATTTCGGTGTAACGACAATATTACTTGGCCATTCTTGAGGTGAATCGACTTTGCTTATTAAACCATTTTTTTCCATCGATTCGAGCTTTTCTTTGATAGCTTTGCGAAGTTGATACGGTTGAGGTCGGAGTCGTTGTTGGATAGGACGGACATTTTCGTCGATTTTTAGTTTACATTTATAATTTAAAAATTTTCCTTTTCCATGACATAAACATTGGAATTTTTCGCAGATTTTTCGATAATCGTTCCGTACATTTTGGAAGGCGTTGTCTTTAATTTTCTGATTGGCTGATACGTCGTTGACATTGTTAATTTGAAGCAACTTTAAATCATTGGCTGTAGAGTAGCCAATCAGATTACCAGCTGATTCTTTATCGATTACGTAAACAGGGGCGGTAACAATAGTGAATTCACTTTCTATTGTTGGATGAAAGAAACCAAGCATTTTCAGTGGTTTTCGTACACCATACGGAAATATATTCTTTGTCGCACGTTTTAATTGAATAGGTTTACAGGTCTTTTGATTTCTATTGAAAGTATTTCTATCGATTATATTTATCATAGTCATAAGAAAAAAAGATAGTCTGGACAGTAACAATAGGCCATTGTTCTATCGTTTTGTGGCCGTTTCTAAACTCGGGCCCATTCTCTCGAATGCATCAAAATCTAAAATGGCGGTTTTCTAGCATGTTCGTTAGGGAAATCGAAAGTTTTGTTTGCTAACATTGGTTTTATTTTGGAAATTTACTTCGAAATTGTTATTTGATACGTTGAAAGTTGTTATGCCTGGTGCTAATTGTTCTATTTACGGCTGTTCAGTCTCACGTCGACCAGAGTATAAGGGTTTATCGTTGTTCAAAGTTCCAGCTGGAAAAAGCGATTTCGACAAGAATTGGAGGGATAAACTAATCTCAATTATTACTAAAGATCGCGTGATCGATAATTCACTTCGTGGTCAAATTGAAAAGTGTAATTTACATATTTGTCAACGTCATTTCAAGGAGGATGTGTACTACAAACATAATACAAAAGCAACCCTTAATCCAGGAGTTTTACCAACACAAAGTTGAACAGTTGGGTAGTATCTTCACCGTCGACAAGTTGCATGTCTTTTTTTCACCATGATCAAACTCATTCCGTACCAAAGTTTGAGATTTATGTTGATCAACACCTTGATTTTGTAGTACGCGCTTTGTTGTGGTCAGTTCCCGTGAAACATGAAATATATGAAAATCATGACAGATCTGTGAAAAATGTTACTATTTCTAATTTATGTTCTTTGGTTTCATCATTAACATTATGCCCTGGAAAATTTTCTGCTAGCTGTTTGGAACATACCGTACCAAAAATCTTTATGGGATCATTCACCTCTTCGCCTTTATTCCAAACAAAGTGGTATCGGCCGACAAATTGTTACCTGTTGATACAAAATGGAATTGAAAAATGTGCTGAATGTATTCTTGTGGAGAAGAAGGAAGATCTTAGTTTGAAAAGAAAAAGTGCAAATATGAACATTCCTGCCAAGCCGAAAGCACCGATAACATTGACATCTCCGCAACGTGTAAAACTTTATGTTCAAGAGTTGAGACATGAAAACAAGCAACTGCGCGTTGAAATAAATAAGAAATCTGTACCGGTTCCTGAAACTCTTGGTGATGATCTTGCGACTATCATGTCTGGTGCAGACCAAAGTAAAATTACACCTTTTATGAAAAAATTTTGGGCAGAACAACAAAATTATTTATCAACATCAAAAAAAGGAGTGAGATATCATCCAATGATCATCTGATATTGTCTTGCCTTGGCAGCAAAATCACCCGCGGTATACGATGATATCAGATATGATGAAAAAAATAAAACAGGTTTTTTAATTTTGCCAAGTCGTAGACGCTTAAGAGATTACAAAAATTACATCCGGCCTCAACAAGGATTTAATCCACCTGTTATCAAAGAGCTCGCAAATATAATTATTAGGCAATTTTATGTAGTTCAATTTTATCTTTCACCAAAGAAAACGTTCGCACACGGATGTAAAGTGTTATCAAGTGATCCAACAAATTCAACGCTATTTCTTTTTCAACTTTTTCAGCAGAAATATTTCTCAATTTATTGAAATTACACAAAATGTATGAATTTTCCATAAGTTTTGATACCATTTTTTTGCTGTCTATTTGTCTACCAAAATTAGCTGTTGATTCGCGAAATGATGTTTCGACTTCGGTAAATATTGCATGAACTTCTGGGGTAACACTCCATAGACCGCCTCTATCCTTAGCTTTTATTAGGACATCACTTTCGCAACTTTCATCGGCCGATTGCTTGCCAACTATAAGTATGTTCAAACATTGAACACCCAACATACTCTGTGTAGCTTTTGAACGTCTCAATCGCCTGTACATTGTGGAAAAGACATAACCACTCAAATATTTTATGATATTGATTTCCTTGGCACTGTAACATGGTTTCGGAAATTCAACGGTGTTTTCTTTCACAATAGAACCTGTGATATGAGCCAAGACATGATTTGCTACCTCACAACCAAGTAGAACTGAACATTTCCGTGATAATTTCTGAAAGATGACTTCATCTGCTGATATACATTTGTAAAATTTTGGATAAAATTTCTCAGCATTTCCCTTGAATTGACCAATTACATCACGAACATAAGCATATGATGCATTTGCCTCATCAAGTGTCACTGTGTAGCCATCAAATTCTTCACGTGTTTTCTCAGAGTTGTTGAAATGTAAACTTTATATATTTGCAGAGTTGCTTCGACTGCTCCAATAACTTTATGACTCTATGACTCTATGACTCTATGACTCTAAAAATTTACAAGACGTTCTCCTATTTATATATTAAAGATAAGATATTCTAGAATGTTCTAGAATATTCTCCAATGTCCCTTATATTTCTAGATAGTACACAAGGTTCTAGAATGTTCTCACGGCAAGAGTGCCTATTTTCAACACTCCTCCTCACTCGCAGTCTGTAAGGTTCTTCAATCCGATCATCGTTCGCAACTTATCAAACTGTACTCGTCCGATTCCTTTCGTCATTATATCTGCGATCATATCTCCACTTTGACAGTACTTCAATTGGATTTCGTTTGATTTAACTTGCTCTCTTACGTAATGATATTTCATATCGATGTGTTTGGCTCGTCCGTGAAATTGAGGATTCTTTGTCATTGCGATGGCTGATTGATTATCTTCATTGATGATTGTTGCGTTTGGCTGCTTTTCTCCCATGTCTGCTAAAAGTCGTCGTAGCCAAATCGATTCCTGTGAGGCTTTTGATAATGCAATATATTCGGCTTCTGCAGTTGACAAAGCTACACATGTTTGTTTCTTGCTGTTCCAGCTGATTGCTGCTCCGCTCATCATGAATACGTATCCAGAAGTTGATTTACGATCATTCAAGTCTCCAGCCCAATCTGCGTCAGAAAATCCTTCTATTGTTGAATTCTTTTCGTACAAAAGACCATAATCAATTGTTCCATTAAGATACCTCATGATCCTCTTAACGGCAATCCAGTGTTGTTGTGACGGTTTTGATGAAAATCTGGCAACATTGCTCACAGCATAAGCGATATCTGGTCGTGTTCTCGTAGAAAGGTAAAGTAACTGTCCAACTACTGATTGATACATCTCTGGATCAACGAGTTTATCTGTTTCATTTGATTTGATGAGTTTGCTTCCAATCTCTACAGGTGTTGCCACAGGTTTGGAATTCTCCATTGAAAACTTCTTGAGTAGATTTCTTGTGTAACTTGGTTGTCCAATCCAAATTCTTCCTGCACTAAAATATTCTATCTTGACTCCTAGAAAATGGTTCATCTTCCCCATGTCTCTGATGTCGAATCTATCTCCAATCATCTTGATAAATTCATCAATGCGTTTTTGATTGTTTCCGGCCAGTATGATATCATCAACATATACAGCGATTATGAATGTTTCTTCATCTGTTTCAAGCGTGTATATACAAGGATCGTTGTTTGATTGTTTGAAGCCCAAACTCTTTAGATGTTTGTCAAGTGCTTCGTTCCAACATCTAGATGATTGCTTCAGTCCATAGATACTTTTCTTGAGTTTACAAACCAAGTGTTCCTTTCCTAGAATTTCAAATCCCTCTGGTTGTTTCATATATATGGTTTCTTTAAGTTCACCGTTCAAAAATGCAGTTCCAACGTCGAGTTGATGTAGGTGAAGTTCTTTCTTGACTGCCAATCCAATCAACGTTCGTATTGATTCGAATCTCACTACCGGAGAAGTTGTTTCGTCATAATCTTCTCCATATCTTTGATTGTATCCTTGTGCAACCAATCTTGCTTTGTATCGTTCCACATTCCCATCAGCGTCTTGTTTCTTTTTGTATACCCATTTGCTGCCAACAACTTTTCTGTTTGGAGGTAATTCAGTCAACTCCCATACTTCGTTTTTGTGTAGAGAATCCAATTCGGCTTCCATTGCTTGCATCCACTTGTCTGCATCATGTCCTTTGATTGCTTTAGAAAATGTATTTGGATCTTCTTCTTGAGTGATGTATACCCATTCTCCGTAACGATCAGGAGGCCGTCGTTCTCTTACTTGTCGCTCTTGCTCCTCCTGTATTTGATTATCTGTGTTTTCTTCACGAGGTTGTAATTCGATCTCTACTTTTGGTTCGTCTATGTCACGGTCGTCTTTCAATTCACCACAGATTTCATTGAATGTCACATTTCGGCTGTAAAAGACTCTCTTCTTGTCGTTGTCATATAGACGATATCCCTTGATTCCATCACCGTATCCAAGAAATACACTCTTCTTGGTTTTTGAATCAAGTTTCTTTCTTTCATCTTTTGGTACGTGAGCATACGCATCACATCCGAAAATTCGTAGATTTTCGACATTTGGTTTCTTTCCAGTTAATACTTCAAAGGGTGTCTTCCCTTTAACTGCTGTCGTTGGACATCGGTTACGAAGGTACGTTGCTGTAGCCAAGGCTTCGGCCCAAAATCGTTTTGGTAACTTTGAATCTGCTAACATTGATCTTACAGATTCCACGAGTGTTCTGTTCATCCTCTCTGCAACTCCATTTTGTTGCGGTGTTTTCGGAATTGTCAACTCATGATGAATACCTTCTTTCTTTAAATAGTCTTCGAACTCTTTGGATGTATATTCTCCACCATTGTCAGTTCTAAACGTTTTTATCTGAATTCCAGTCGATTTTTCCACAGTTGCTTTCCATTCTTTGAATTTCTCAAACACTTCACTTTTGTGTTTCATGACATATACCCATACGTATCTTGATTTATCGTCAATGAATGTAACAAAATATTCTGCACCACTAAGTGATTTTGTTTCTATCTTTCCACAAACGTCGCTATGGATTATACCAAGGAGATTTTTCGATCGATCTCCTCCTGTCTTCGGAAACGGTATTTTGCTTTGTTTCCCATCAATGCACGGTTCACAAAATGTCGGTTTCTCTGTTGCATCATAATCAAACCCTTCAACAAGTTTGTCCCTTGCCAATCGTTTAAGATTCTGCACACCGAGATGACCGTATCTTCTATGCCAAATTTCTTCCTTTGTTGTAGCGTTATTATCACATTTCATAACTGTGTGATTCTTCTTATTTCTCAATCCATTACAGTTGAGATGGTAAAGGTTGCCATGCTTTGTTGCTGTACCAATGATTCCGTGTTTCGCATCCACGATGTCACATTTGAAATCTTCAAACTGAAACTTCTTTCCATTTGTTGCAGCTTTTGATACACTAAGTAAATTGTACGAAAGTTGTGGTACAAATAAGACATCAGATAACTTGCATACAACGTTTCTGTTTTCTGAAATGTTCATTTCCAAGGTTACTGTTCCTTTTCCAATTGCTTGTACTGAATATCCATCACCGACAGTGATATCTTGTGGTATTTCAAGTGACGAAATTTCTTCGAACAATTCCTCTTCGTTACACATGTGACATGTTGCGCCTGAATCAACTATCCAGTTACTTTTTCCATTGACTGCCAAAGTATTTTCAGCAACTAAACTGATGATTTCTTCGTCATCATCTTCTTCTTCTTCAGCCGTACACACATTTTGCGGCTTCATTCGATTTTTACCGTACGTCGAAGGAGTCTGTCTTTCGAACTTCTTCGTTAATTCTTTGCAATATCGTTTCACATGACCAATCTTTCCACAGTGATAACATCTGGGTCCCTTTCTTGGATTTCCATGATTCGATGTCATTGCTTTGACATTCGTTTCCAAAGTGTCCTTATCTTTCCGCTTGCTTTCCTCGTGTAACAATCGTTCAGTTACGACTTCAAGCTTCGGTACTTCAGCACTAGCCTCCAGAGCTGTAACTAGCATATCATACGAGTCTGGTAAGCTTGCTAACAAATGAACAACTTTACTTTCATCATCCAACGGGTCTCCAATAATTGCAAGTTCATCGAAAATTTCTGTCAAAGCTTTAACGTGCTTTTGAACAGATTGCCCATCTTTCAACTTCAAGTCATACAACTTCCTGCGTAGTGTCAATTTATTACTCCATGTCTTCTTTTGGAACTGGTCTGCCAACTTCTTCCAAACCTCAGTAGGATCTTCTGGATCTGGTCCAAGCAGGTATAACAGCGTTGGTTCCACCGACAAAACAATCGTTGCTAACGCACGATCTCTACGCAAATTAAATTTCGGAATTTCTCTCTCTTCAGTTGGAGCATTTTCTCTTCCATCAACAATTCCCCAAAGTCCATCTTTGATTAACGCCATTCTACACTGTACCTTCCAGGTAGCATAGTTTGTTCCATTCAATGGTTTTATCAATACTTTGGTGCTTTCCATCGCCATTTGTTCCGTATTCAACTAATCCGGATAATCCGTTTCGGGTTTCCACAATACGATTTTTCGTGCGAACTTTACACCAATCCAAACCAAAATCAAAACAAACTCGTCGGACACACAAGATGGCTTCTTCTTCTTAAATATTATTTCTGTAAATATTCAATCTTCTTGGGCATAGACTGGGCCCATAACCTGTTGAAATGTAAACTTTATATATTTGCAGAGTTGCTTCGACTGCTCCAATAACTTTATGACTCTATGACTCTATGACTCTAAAAATTTACAAGACGTTCTCCTATTTATATATTAAAGATAAGATATTCTAGAATGTTCTAGAATATTCTCCAATGTCCCTTATATTTCTAGATAGTACACAAGGTTCTAGAATGTTCTCACGGCAAGAGTGCCTATTTTCAACAAGAGTAACATTCATCCTTTGCTAGCTTCAATGCACTAGCGTTTACATATTTCTTGAAGTATAGAGGATGTAGCAACTCTTCAGGGGTCTTTTTCACATTTTGTGATGTCGAAGCAATGGCAGAATCAGTATTTGTGGGTGCGTGTTTTACATTACCATGCCTGGTTAAACCACGTTGACTTTTGCATACTTTTTCGCACTCAGAACACTGAAATCCCGCGGCAGGAACCTCATCATTGATTTCATCAACTATTCCCTCGAACTCTCCAGTAAAATCTGTATTATTTTCGAGAATATTCTCCTCAAGTATCAACAAAATAGCATCCAAATCTTCATCTCCAAAGTAATCTTCGGCTGCGGCAGCCATCTTGCTGATTTTAGTGTATTGGCGCTCGGGCCACCCCCATTTTGACAACATGATTAGCGAGAACAATAGAAACGGCCCCGAGACGCCAGACTATCTTTTTTTCTTATGACTATGTATTTATATCAGCGCCACTGTCGATAATAACATTTGTATTTACGTCATTAACTTTCAGCACAATCTTTGTTTTCTTACGCTTCGATGCTTCTTCATAATTATGATTGACAGAAAATAAAACAGCAAATGCTTGACTAGGTCATCTTCAGAATTATCACTGTCGGTTTCTTCTTCGACTTTTCGAATACGTCGATTTTTACCATCATATTTGGTTGATTTATTTCTGCAAACTTTTGATAAATGATTCGATTTACCACAATTATAACATTTCTTACCAATAGCATAACACGTCTTTTGATGATTCGGTGTAAAGTGTTCTCCACATTTATAACAATACTTGTTGCTATGGTTACTACGATTTCGATCGTCGTGTCGTTTTTGCTGGGGTTTATAATGTTCGTTACTACGATAAACTTTGTTCACTTGTTCGTCTTCAGTTGAACTTGACGACGACTTTGTTGTAGCAATTTCGGCTGCTTGTTTCTGCGATATTTCTAGATTCCGACTAATTTCTAATAGTTTTTCTAACGTAAGATTTTCTTCTTGAAGTAATTTCTTCTTTAAACTTTTTGATCGACATGTAAAAATAAAATGGTCGCGTATTTCGTTTTCGGATTGATCATTGAATGAGCATGTGTCTGCGAGAGTCTTAAGCCTTGTTATGTACGACGAGCAAGACTCACTTACCTCTTTGTGTTGCACTTTTAAATACGAATCGTTCGTATGTTATATTTTTCTTCGGAATAAAATACGTCGTTAATTTTTCTTTGACTTCATTGTACGAGTCGTTTTCTTGTTTTACTGTTTTGTAGACTTCTCGTAAGTCTCTACCACCAAGGTGAAGCAGAAGTGCGATTTTTTGTTTTTGTTCACTCACGCCAGATGCTGTTATGAATAATTCAAATTCTTCTAAGTATGATTGCCATTTCTTGTCTAAATTTGTTGTGGTTGCTTTATCGATTGTAAACGGTTCCACGAAGGGTATATTTTGCATAAGCTTTGCCATCTTCTTCGCTCACAAAATTCTCGTCGCCAATTGTTATGTTGCGTGGGTTGGCAGAGAGAAGAAAAGAGACGTGCTTGCTTAACATAACGTAAATCTTAACTAAATAAAATATGTCAGAATCAATACAATAAAGTTCTTGGTGTATTATGCCGAATAGAGCATGTGCGACATAACAGAGCCGATGGTGCGGATGCAAGCGATATTGTTATAAATTGATTCATTTACCCTTTAAATGAAAGGGAACACGTTAGGTCCTAGTACTCTGAAGGTAAACAAAACGTAGTAAAGACGATGATGCGTTTTAAGGTAGCCATAATTTTTCACAAGTTTTGTTGGAGACCGGTTTGTAGTAGGTTACTATAAACCTAGTTACTAGGCTCTAATTAATCTTGCAGCAAACATTTATTTTATTTAAACTCAGTTACGGCTAACTTTTGTAACTTTAACGAGAACTTATTCCGCGAATTAGAAAATGTTGGGTAGCTAGACGCGGTAACGACAGGTTATCGCCTGTGTTTATATTTAGATCGAAGTTGCGAGAAAGTTGCGAGAAAGTTGCGAGAAAGTTATATACGCCTCAAAGGGTCACCGCTGTAAGCACTACACACGGATGTGCGTCTTGTTTTGCCTATATTAAGCCCTCATTTAAGTTTCACTCACAGCAACTTATTTTATAGATGGGCAAGAAATGCACAAATTGCCGATGCGGGAAATATGTACGGCGCGCAATCCTGTGGAAAAGTCGACTATTTCCTCTGCGATTTGAAATTTGAAAAAATACTTTTGTCAAATTTTATGGAAATTTAGGAAGAAATAGAATTAAATATGGCATTTCACTCTAGCTATTTGACAATCTTTAAAAAATTTCCACTTGTAGCTAGCATTAACTGTGTAACACAATTTATTTGTCGTACAGCAGTAGGCACAATTATGGAAAATAAATCTTTATATGCAAACAAGTGCGCACGAAATTGATCTTACGCGTTTGCGACCAAAATGCTTTTTCGCTAAAGATGTGACATTACAGTCATATGAAATAAATGTGTTCAAGTAGTGTATGTATAAAAAATTGTCACAAACAATAAAGCACAAAGAAAACAGAACAAAGTAATATAATTGTTTATGAACAAAATTTGATCGTTTTCTCTTACCAACCTTTTCTCGCTTTTTTTTCTACCACAGTTCTTGCTTTTGTTATCATAGTTCTTGCACTTGTTACCGTTGTTCTGGAATTTGTTACCACAATTCTCGCACTTGTCATCGTAGTTTTCGAACTTGTTCATTCTTTCGCATTTGTTACAGTAGTTCTTGCATATGTAACCGTTGTTCTGATGTTTGTTGCCCTTGTTCCCTGCACAAGTTTGTTATCGTAGTTCTCGCACCGCATTTGTTTGTAGTTATCGAACTCGTTCGTTGTTTTCGCACTTGTTGACATAGGTTTCGCATGTATTATCATAGCAGCACTTGTGAACATGGTAAATACTGCACCGCTCTCATGTTGTTGTCACTTTTCTTTAACCTTTTTACGAATAGCTTCCTCAATAACACGTGCAGATTGTGTATAGTTGTATGAGAAAATTCACAACTTCCGTTCATTTTTCCCGAAAGAGGGAAATGTTTTAGAAAATCTTTGAGTCAATCAATATCCCTTGAGTAGTTTAGGCGATGACACTTTTTCTAACAGTGCATATGCGTTTCTTTAATACCGTGAAAGCTCCGGAAATGCTTATGATTTAACATTTTTCTTCGTTTCTCCTCGCACGAATATTTTGATGCTTGTGTGACATTGAAAGTGAGATATTTTCTGTGTTATATCTTTCCCTTCTATGATTATGGTGATGTACAATATTAAACATCTTTAACATTCGTCTGCGTATTTGCGGGACAAGAAATACGTAGATAAAAAAATCAGCTGCGAAACCAAAAGAAAAGATGATATAAAACATCGGATAATATGCGCTTGTAAATACGTTTATGTCGTATTTTGTAAATAAAACTTGCATGATAAACTCTGGCAATCCTAAAAACAGAAAAAACGTCACCAAGATCCAAAATGGTATAAAATTCGTTAATTTAAAAACATTTCGTTGCTTGCGTCGGACTTGGCTTTTCTTTTTCGTCATCTGTCGATATTTTATATATATGTATATGTAAGTACATAGAGCAACACCCATGACAGCAAATATGCCAGTTCTTAATACATACTTCTTGAAAACTGGTCCAGGGTCTATGGTGCCATCTATCTTCATCAGGACCGCAGTTAATACACTCCAAAATCCTACCAGGTAACTCAAAAAAACAATTCTTTTTATCAAGCCGCTACTGATATATATCTCATACTTAAGATTTAGACGTACCGCCAGAAATCGATGAAAAGTCAGAAAAAGAAACATGATAGACCAAGTTATGGCAATTCCACTGACTTGCACAAGTCGACATACATGCGTCCAAAACGTTATATATCAACCCATTCTCCGTAACGACAAAATCACTTAGCATAACATATGTGGAATGGTTTATAGCTGCGAAGATTTCCATAGTGCGCAAATTTATTAGGAATATGTACTGATTTAATCGAACAGAGCGTAATTTCCATAACAAGTAAACTCCAATACAATGTAGTACCACTATAACCGTATAAAGTACGACGCACACACCACATAACAATGTGCGGAGGGACGCCATACTAGTTCTAAGCGAAATATTGTGTCAATTCTCAAACATAAACTTAGGGTTGGGAGTAATTTATATAAAGATACATCTGTAGCTGTTTTTTTGTTTTGTTTGATGTCTTTTATAATATATATATTTTTGTATCAATAAAAATCTGAAAATAAATAAAGCAAACGAATTTTCTTTGGATTTTTTATCCTTTCCGTAAAATTGCACAACAAAAAAAAACACCTCATAATCAAAAATTTCTGTTGTGTTTTTTTTTTAATTCTCATTTTTCTTAACCCTATTCGGGCCAGGGGGTGGGCTAAAAAAAACCCCCTCTCACTTTTTTGTGATAACTTTTTGAAGTACTCCATATTATGGGCTAAAATTTTCTGACTTTTCATCAAATTTAATAAGCTCCACGAATATTTAAATTTTTTTGATATGACGTCACACCTGTTGTCATGGTGACACATCTGTCAACAGGTGGTATAAAAAAAATAAAAAAACCTTCATTTTTTGTAGAAATTGTTTTACATTTATTTTATGCATTACTTATAGGTTTTTTAAACATATTTATTTGTTTATGGGTTATAATCTTATTTCAATTTTTTTTATCCCAATGATGTTCCAATGACTTAGTCAACATGTGTACTAAGTTTCAATACAATAACATGTTTCCTTCATCGTTTTTGGAGGGGGGGGGGGGGCTTTTTTAGCCCGGATTTTGGTTGTTGTTTGTGCGCGAGGAAGAAGGTCGTGCTATGGAAATACGGAATGTAATGATAAAGGATGGCGAAGCCGACAATTTTTACGGCTTACCGACTCCGAATCTCTATAATAATAATACCTACTAGTTATTTAAACCCGTGGCATAATCCACTTAAATTTATTGTGCTTCTTATCACAAAAAGGTTTGCTGATAATTTTATTAAGAAGGCTGAAAAAGAAACGTTTTAAACAAAATCCCGTGGAGATACCACTCAAAAACATTTAAAATTTATTCTATGTTTCTTATCACAAAATCATTTGTTGTCAGTTTCATTTTAAAGACGCAAACAATTAAAACTTTTGAACGAAATTGAGAACTATAATAACAACGTTAATTGCCTGTGACTTTACTCGTATAACAATTTATAACAAAGCTCCCGTCACGGTGAATTTAAATTCGCATGCAATAAATTTCCTAACTAATGAAATCACTTTATTTTATCACATGATTTGTTTTAGCCAAACAGCGAAATTCATTGTTCTTTTCGTCAAAACGTTTTGTTGTTAATTCCATTCAAGCGGGAATAAATAAAACCAATATGTTTTTCATATAACAGTAGACAATAGACACGTGCTTAAGGGAATAATAAAAATTAATTACCCGTGACTTTTGTGTAATAAAGTTTACATCATTACACAAAGGTCTTTATGAGAACAATAAAATAAATTAACCGTGACTTTTTTAAAACAAAAATTTTAAATCAATTTGAAAAAGCACACAAAAGACAGAATAAAAATAAAAGTTTAGCAAAAGTGACATGTTACCGCGGCTGTTTCTTTAGAAAAAACAACACATCCACTTTGCCTGTCACAGAGACACGGAACTGGCGTATTATTATATAGATATTCCGTCAGTTTGTGCGCAAAGATGGTACCAGAGCAGCGAATATGAACCCCGTTAGCTATAACTGTTATATTGTTGCTGATGTTTTTTTCTTTGGTAGATATCTCAGACATCATTACCGTTTCTTTTTGTGGTAGCTTCACCGATCCGATTTTTGCTCAACCTCGTTCCCAGCGCCTGTGGTATCTTTTCTATAACGAACATGTGCCGGTGTCAGAAAAGATACAAGATGCACTGGGGACGAGGTTGATTTTTACTAAGCTGAAGCTTGGGTTGTAGCTAGCTATAGCTGCTTTTTTAGCAATAATGTGAAAGTGGCCACAACAACAAACTCTGGCAAAATTCTATTGTTATTGATTCAATGAGGGAATTCTGTTCACACAATTTACAAAATGGTCTAAATTAATCTTTAGCACAGGGTTTTTTTTTGCTCAAAAATTATTTTGTTAATTCTTTTAAAAGATGGTCTGTGGATAGGCTGTGTTTTTATATAAACTGACGTTTAATTTTGGAACTTTGACGAAAACACCGGCTGATGGCGTTCGCCTTCAGTCTCGAAGGTGTTGGATGGCCGAGTTATGCCAGAGGCTAAAAATTGTAAATCAGTTCATTCTGCTTTTAAAGTTAAGCATGAGAATAGAGTTAATATTTTAGGCAGTTGTCTAGTTGGGCGTTTGTTGTGCTTACATGCCTGCTCAAACGGGAGCTTTAAATGCACTAGAGCCCCTTCACAGGACCCTCATTGATAACATTAAGGTTAAGAAATGAAGAGGCTATACTGGGTAAGTAGTAATAACAACAACAACAACAACTCATTGTGCAAAATAAAATTGCTGGATGATTGTGTTAACTGGACAGTAGACTGTGTTTTTCGTCAAACTGAAGTAGCAAATTGTTTGAAAAACACATTACATATAAGTGCTCCACACGGATTTACGATTTGGATTACGGGAACTTTTTCCCCAAAGGGAAAGGTTGCTTGGATTGTAATTTAGAAATTGAGAAAGTCATTACGCCTTACGCACTGTTATAAACGCTACTCAGATTTCTTACATGGTTCACCTGTACTAAGTGCTTAACCCGGTATCGCTTATAAATAATTTATAAATTTTCACATTAAATCTTTTGTTAAAATAAAAAAGTTAAGCGACTGAAGTTGCGGGAAAGTATTGTTTTTTTTAAAAAAAAAAGATCACCCCCGAAGTGCTATATCGATGTAATTGTTTCGCTCTGAAACTGCAGCACGGTTTAAACACAACCTGAATTTCAACGCCAAATCACTATGCTAGTCTCTATAATAGTAGTCGTCGTCCGTCTGTCCATCTGTCTGTTTATAATGTGCCGACCGCGCACGAAATCTTGTAGCTACAGATAATTTTGACAGGCTAATGACTTGTCTATATTAAAATACCCGTCTTTTCATCTGTTAGCCAACGGCGGTAACTGTGAGTAGAGGTCGGCAAATTTCCATCGATTTTCAGACAAGTGGGGTGCTGTAAATTTCCACGGGCATACGACTAGTTATTCAAAATTTGATAAGTATTTGACAAAAATTAAAGCTGATAAACTATATTTAAAATATGCCCGATTGGCGAAACTCAAACCTGAAACCTTAGGACCACAAGACAAATGCGTTACAACTGTACTATCTTCGCTTAATAGTTTGAAGAAAATTAACTCTACTTGATTCAATGACATAGAAAATGTAAATAACGTTTGATCCTTCTGGTTTACTCAAATTGAACCCATCGAACGGCCAGCTCTATAATTGGTTTGTCATCTTGGAAAGATTTGGTTACACCAGGAAAACTGTGCACATAACCGTTCAACGGTGTATTCCAACATAGTATCGTACTCCTAGAATCCTTATATGGTGCACCATATGGTCCAAATGAACGGCTTTTATATGGTGCACCATATGGTCCAAATGAACGGCTTTTATATGGTGCACCATATGGTCCAAATGAACGGCATATGGTGCACCATATGGTCCAAATGAACGGCTTTTATATGGTGCACCATATGGTACAAATGAACGGCTTTTATATGGTGCAGCATATGGTCCAAATGAACGGTTTTTATATGGTGCACCATATGGTCCAAATGAACGGCTTTTATATGGTGCACCATATGGTCCAAATGAACGGCTTTTATATGGTGCACCATATGGTCCAAATGAACGGCTTTTATATGGTGCACCATATGGTCCAAATGAACGGCTTTTATATGGTGCAGCATATGGTCCAAATGAACGGCTTTTTTAAGGTGCACCATATGGTCCAAATGAACGGTTTTTATATGGTGCACCATATGGTACAAATGAACGGCTTTTATATGGTGCAGCATATGGTCCAAATGAACGGTTTTTATATGGTGCACCATATGGTCCAAATGAACGGCTTTTATATGGTGCACCATATGGTCCAAATGAACGGCTTTTATATGGTGCACCATATGGTCCAAATGAACGGCTTTTATATGGTGCACCATATGGTCCAAATGAACGGCTTTTATATGGTGCAGCATATGGTCCAAATGAACGGCTTTTATATGGTGCACCATATGGTCCAAATGAACGGTTTTTATATGGTGCACCATATGGTCCAAATGAACGGCTTTTATATGGTGCAGCATATGGTCCAAATGAACGGTTTTTATATGGTGCACCATATGGTCCAAATGAACGGCTTTTATATGGTGCAGCATATGGTCCAAATGAACGGTTTTTATATGGTGCACCATATGGTCCAAATGAACGGCTTTTATATGGTGCACCATATGGTCCAAATGAACGGCATATGGTGCACCATATGGTCCAAATGAACGGCTTTTATATGGTGCACCATATGGTCCAAATGAACGGCTTTTATTTGTTTTAAAAGTTATATTTTTAATCCTGTCAATTGAAGTAGTCAACCGTACCCTAGTAATAACTTCCCCTTCTTCGAGATTTATCTCTTGAACCTCCATACTAAGAATTAAGAGAAAAACAATACTATAAACTAGTCGATTAGTCCCGTGAAAAAATCCACTTAGGCGGAAGAACAATTACTGTTTACTAAAACTTTGAGGCCAAATTACTTGGAAACGAGGTGGTGACTTCAGTCATTTTTCACCGAGTGGGTAACTAGGGACCACCTGGGACCAATTTGGGTAAGTTTCCCAAACTTGGGTCCCCGAATCCGTTTCGGAATGGGCGGGTTGATGACGTCATAAAAAACCTTTAAGCCCCAACATCTTTGCAATCGTTTGTCAAAGATACATGATGCCATACATTTTCTTGATCAGTGTTTCAAGATCTATACAAATTTCTAAAAAAAAATTTTTGTTTTGTTTTAGCAAGTCTTTGCTGACTTCAACAAAATTTTTAAACCCTTATATCTCCTTAGGCGTTCTTCGAAAACATATGATCCTATACATTATTTTGATCAGCGTTTCAACCTCTACACATTACAGGCAACGAATAACTAAATTTCGCAATTTTTTTTGTTATATATGCACCGCTGACGTTAGCAAAAAATCTAAAACAATCTATTTTCCATTGTCCTTCTGCCTAAGTGGTCTTATCGACTAGTTTAAGATATTGACGTCGCGACGTTAATTATATTGATTAATACACATATTATCATGTCATGAACAAGCGAGTTTATTATAGGCTACGTTTCGACAGCCACAGCTGTCATCGACGGGCAATAATCGTAACCATCTTTGGCTATTTATTAGTTGAAGAGATAATTAGAGGATCGAAATCAACCAATCAGATCACAGCAATTAAAGTAATTAACTGTTTCACAGACCCAGATGGAAGCAATAGATTGATTAAAATCGTTTCTTTTTCTAAAAGTTTGCTTTTGTTACGTTTGTCCCGAATCATTTTGCACTTTTTTTCTAAATATTCGCTTTCCGAAGTGCGGGTAACCATATTTCTGGAAATACTATTGATATGAGTATTTCTGTCTATACTATTTATGGTTTCTTTTACTTTTCTTGTTGTCCAACCAGATCCTCGGTTTATGATATTTTTATTGTCCAAATCAATAACATGATCATTCTTCCAGCTATGGTCCGCAATCTCATTTTTGTCTGTATCTGCGTTCATGTTTATAAAAAAACATGCACCGTGGAATGTTTCTTTTTAACCAAGTGTTTTACTCCGCTCAGGGAAAAGTCCTATTGAAACTTATTCGGAAGTAGGCGCTTATTTGGCAGAAATTATATTAAGGGTGGGGATTAATTCAAAACAGAGGGCAGGGTGGACTTATTCGAGGGAGGAAGCTTATTCAAAGAAGTGGCTTTGAGCATTTAATGTATGACTAAAGATAAACTTTCGGTCAATGTTATAACGTAGTTAACTTTTTTTTTAAAAAATAATGCGAAAAATGTAAACATGACTACTGTGATTTTTTTCTAAGTAGAAGAACTTTAGGTACAGCGTAAAAAAGTTAGCTAGCTACTTTAAACGCCATGTTTTTCCTCCTGCTCAAATTTTTTAAATATTACGGGCGTTACAAAAAGTAGTTAGCATTTGTGACCATATACTGCCCGTACTCTTTCCAACTGAGATCCAGCTTAAACTAAAAAAATGACTCGGTATATACTGGTGAGATTAAGATTAGCCTCAGATTAGAAAGCTCGTCACATTTTTTAAATGTCATCAGTGCTAACTAAGCAGGTAATTTTATTGCACCCTACAAATTAAAAATGACAAGATGACACAAATACTGAAATAGAAAACGGTATGGCCGTCCGAAACGCTCATTTGTACGCCTATTTTTACGCCTATTTATTACTTGATGTTTTTAGAGACAAAGTATAGTATTTCAAATCCCAAATTTTTTTTTTCCACATGACTCCAATCAATTAATGGTATTTAAATATTATTGCTGGTACATGGCTGGTACAACCAGGAATCGACGATCTTAACGAACCATACATCATTTCAGATGATGAATAAAAGGCGAAAAAAGACATTATTTCATGTTGATGAAAGTGTCTTTGTTGTGTCAAAATCATGTTTTTATTCATTCAGAGTTTAATTAACTTTTACTAGTTAGCCGTTTGCTTCTTTTTTTATAAAAAATTGAGTATAATTTAAGTAGATGATTAAATCTTATTATTAATAATATGTTAATAATTATTTGGCTTTCGTATGTGCCATGGGCAACCTCAACCCCGGGCTCGTTGTCTCTCTTTTTATAAACAGGACGGCGAGACGAAATAGCCCTGGCACTGACCGGTCTTCAACACCGCAAGATGTGCGGTGTTTGCTCGATTACCGGCCGTATTTTAAGCGAACGAGACAAACTACCAGACAAGCTCGTCAAGTTCACGAGGTTGATTGCTTTAGCGCAGCAAATGGAAAACCTAATATATTTATTCACCAGAATTCACATTTCTCTTGAAGAAAGTAAAATAAAAATTAACTAATTTGTCGTTTAGTTTATATCAATATATAAAGGGTTGCGGAGCGGGAACAGGTCCCTATGTTAGCAAGCGAAAAATTTACATCGTGCTCCATAACAAACATGGAGAGAACTTTTATGTGCTGTAATAAACAGCTTAAACAAGAGCTTAAAAGAAGTTCCTCGAGTAAAATGCAATCTCGTCCCCAAAGCTTCTTTTATACTTTTTGATATATGCGTGCTGGCGCGGCAATAGCCACATATTAGATTGCGAAAAATAAGCCTTTTTAAAAAGATATATTTCTTTTCTGGGAAAAGATAATTACAATATGCATTCGTTTTCAGAGCAAAAAAACAGCTAGCATTTGGCAACATAGGTTATCTTATAAGTTTTTATAATTTTTATAACTTTTCCGTTTCCGGGGTTTTTCTGTTTATGTAACATAAAGTCTAGCAAAATCGGAGAACGAAAATTTAAAAATTCCGAATCCGCGCTTAGTAAAAAACCTTGAAAACATTTTCATATAAAGCGAAAATAAAGGTTAACTGAGCAATGTTACGTGTACTTTCATAGAGCATTCTGGTTCATATGTTTATTCTTTTGTACTAAATTTCATGGAACTAACGAGCTGAGCCCAAAGAATTCAAAATCTGAAGATTGGGGTCCTGTTGAGCTAATTAGTCTCCTGGTTAATTTTGCATAGATTTATCACCATGATATTTTTTTTGTTTATAGAATGGACTGCGTGCAAAGTTGTTGACAAAAGATGGCAATGAAATAGATACAATTTTTATTGATCGGCGAAGTGAACGCAAAGACGATGAAAGAAATACGCCTGGTAAATAAAAACAATATTTTTCTTCTTTTTTCAACATATAATATGTCTTTTGCCTTTAACAAAGTGATCGGTATTAATAAGCGCAATGTTAATGGTATTCCTCCAAACAATTTTTTAAATAATACCTTGATCACAACATAGTCGATGAAAACATTTCGTATTTGTTATTTCATGCAAATATAAAAATTACGTGTGTCACTGCTTTTTTTCTTGCTCACACGGACAGAATACGGATATTAAAGGACAAGAAATAAACTAATCAATTAAAAGTTATGACACACGTTGTTAATATTATCTCGAATAAGCGCGCTCTTTATTTTGAAAAAGGTGCCAATTCTTGATAGTGCTTGGAAAGGCCCTCATTTGAGAAATATTTAAAAAACCTAAAATGATGCAACCAAGCTACACGGGAGAACTATTTTTATTTTGTAAATAGTGGTTTCGGACGAGTACATATTCTCTTCCTTCTTCAGTTCGCGCAAAAATGAATGTTAAAATTATATCAATGTTAATTGACATAGTTAACGAGCGCCTTCCGCGAGTCGCCAAATTAAATGAGGGCTTATTTAAGTGAACACGTTATGAACACAAAGGAATTCTGTTGCTATAAAATTTAGCTATAACTAAAAAACTTACAATACGTTCACAAAAATTATCAAAATATCTACCGTAAATAATCCATAATACCATAGGGCTTGGGATTCTTTAAAGAGAGTAACGGGTAACTTGGGAGCCTTTATAAGTATTTTCAATGTCACTAGAAATAGCGTGTTAATATTGTTTAATACATTCCAAACAAACTTTAAAACGTGTAAATGTTTTTGATATACTACTGTCAGTACCCAGCACAGTAAGAGAGTTACATGTTTTTTAAGCATAGCACCGTCTAGGCTCACATTTGTTTAAAACTAAGCATATTGTCGAGCTTGATTTTATCATTTTACAGTCAAGCATTTATGTCGTAGTCTGGTTAGTTCAAATGAAGATGAAGAGGAAACAAACATAGATGTCTCTAACAGCATTTGCACATGATGGCTTTATAGTTTATTTTATTTATTACATAGGTCTAGAAGAAGAAGAAAATCATTTTCTCACTTCTTCACACCCTACTGCATATTGGCCTAATGCTTAACAGGCTTTGAATCAGCCCATAGCAGGGATTTCAGATGTGTATAAAAAACATGCACCATGAAATGTTTTTTTTAACCAAGTGTTTTACTCTGCTCAGGGAAAGTCCTATTGAAACGTATTCGGAAGTAAGCGCTTATTTGGCAGAAATTATTTAAAGGGTGGGGCTTAATTCAAAAGTGAGGGCAGGGAGGACTTATTCGAGGGAGGAAGCTTATTCAAAGAAGGTGCTTTGAGCATTTACGGTAGAGTGCAATGTAAAATCAAAAAAAATATCATATTTTGATTCTCCGTGGATACAGACATAGTAAAAATATTTGTCGTATTAAGTAGATTTTATCGTTACCATTACATCATTTACGACGACAACAACAACAACAACAGCAGCACAACGCTATGATGATTATTGGTACGGCGATGATAGCAAATTTTACACCACCACTTTGTGCGTCCCACCAACTCTTCACATCTAAAGAAGTTGAAAAATTTGTTAATACAAAATAATACCACAAATCATCAATTATCCACTTTATCATAAATATTTTCCAGAATTTTTATCCACTGATTTTTTCACAGTTAAAATTCGTGAAGATTAATTCTGTGCGAAATAGACCTCTTCCCACAAACGTGGTGCGCAAAATAAAAAGTGCGCGAATTCGGTGATACAATAAAATTTCCCTAAAACAGACACGTGCCAGAAAACCATTTTGTCCGCTTTACTGAAGAGGTTTCAGAGAAGTTTCGATCTAGAATTTCTTCATAGTCACTAGTAAGAGAGTTAGACGAAAAAGTGATAGAAATTGGTACTGGAAATCCCTCTTGAATTATTGCTTAATATTAAATTGTATGTTACAGCTTGAAGGAAAAATCTGCTGGTCGTAACAAATATTTCGGAAAGTCGTATGTTATTAAAACTCGTGATAAATTTGCTCAACAAAGATCATTTCAACCAAGATTTTGTCTTCACACACATTGCTGTTGGCATGTAACACAAGAAAGCTCAGAAGCTTTAACAGTCATACTGTTTCCAAAACTTACCAAACACACTGGTAGAGTTAAGTCAATTTAATACCTCCATCATCTAAGGCACGGACAGCCGTTAAAAAGTTCCCTAGTGAAAATTGAACTTATTGTCTTCTGTTTTTTCAGCATATCAAACGAGAATCTCTCGCAAAAAAGTAAAAGACGAACAGAAATTTCGTAGACACGAGTCAATGAATATCGGAGATATTTTTATGTAAAAAAGGGAAGGTGGAAGTATATAAATCTCATTGAGTCGAAACTAATAACAAGCTTAACTTTCTGTATATTCATAACATACCTTATTACACGAAAATAAGTAGTCAACTTAATAAAGCGGGAATAATTATGATACATGAAATTAACGCGAATTTATAAATTTCGGTATTTAAGTGTGTTGTAATTAACCGCATTATATAACGCGAATTTTCAGCCATTAAAAAAATGAATTTAAAGCAAATATATATAAGATATATTTTAAATATCGCAGATAAAGTTTAAAGGAGAGCATAATAATCTCTACGATAAATTCGAAGTTGTTGGAAAGGTTACAATGAAAGAGAAAATTGAGTTAATTGTTGTTGGACACGTACCAAAAGAGCTATCTCGATACATCTAGTATGCTATACGAGAACGAACTAAGTTTGAAGCAGAGGTCCATCGAACTAGAGCCATGTCGTCTCTATTGGTTCAAGATGGATTAGAAATCCCAATAAGGGTTACAGTAATCTGAAGTGACCCTGAAACTGTCAATTTTAGTGGCTAAAGTGAAAGATGTTGGGTACCAGCTGATTGAGGAATATGTAGATGACTCTAAAAAAATCTTGTTAGGCGTCGAAAAAGACGAGGATGACGAAGAAGAAGATGAGATTGAAGATGTGGAATTTTGATATATTTAAAATATCGTTTGTAAGGACTTTTGTTGATTTGTTAGAAATAAGAATAAAACACTCCATCTCTCCATTTTATGATTTGTTGACAGCTTTTCAGATTAAAAGAAGATCTCGAAATCATACAATTATATTTTTGAAAGACATTTTGCAAAAGGTACATATAAAAAGTAGATTCGTTGAAATATACAGATGTTTTTTTTAACGCGAACCATTAACTAACGGAGGAGAAATCTATGTAGATATGAAATTAACATGGTTTTAATTAACGCGAAATTTTTAAATTCGCGTTATTTAGTTGACTAGTTATTTTCGTGTAATAAGGTAAACATAATTTTAAACTTTGGTCAGATTTTTTTTTTCTCCAGCAAAACTGCGAATAAATTTCATAACCAAGGGCAAATACCACATATATATAGCTATTTTCGTCTTTTGCACAACTTAGATAACATAAATGTCATTTTTACGCTCTTTTTAAGAAAATATGTTTTTTATCAACCACAGCTTATCAACATGTCGCCATTTGTTATATTTATACTTACTCTCAATAGTGTTATTTTTAATTTTGCAGCCTAAGCCAACGCATACTTTGCTTCACAATATCACTGAAAAATCTTTACCTTCATAAAATGCTGTCTTTTTGACATCATTATCAAAAATTGTTATTCGGAATCTTGTAATCTTCAAATTTGCTACAAGTTCAATCTAAAAAACAATTTGAGGATGATGTTTTAGTCAAGCGTTTGAACCTATAATGTTAAATACACGATATTTTATTTTAGAGGGTACTGTAACTTATGAACTACTTTTTTAACAGAAATGTTTGCGGAAAGAAAATTTTGCGGTTTTTAGAAACTTGAAGAAAGATTTCCAGCTCTAAACAACACACACATGTTTTAGCAACATCGCTGCTGCAAAGTTTCATGGCTCGACATGGGAGTAAATCTCTTCATCAGGGGTAGTTGTACAATTTTTCTGAAGTTCTTATTTTTGGGCTGTTTTATGACTTAATAGTTAATATGTTCCTTATTATGTCGCGCGGTAGCAAAATCGGAAACTCAGCGTTGTAGGAAAATGAAGAATTCTTCAGTTACACCAAAAGAAATTATCCTCGTCTTTGAATACATGTAGATATCGTGACAATTGGCTAAAATTCGTTTGTTGCACAAGTCTATCTGTTTTGTTAGGGAGTAGTTGTGCCTGATTAACACTTTCAAGTTCCGTTCTTTAAAATTTATCAATTTCCGGAAAAAAGGAATTTAAGTGAATTTACTTTTAATATACAAAAGGATTCCAAGGAAATAAAAAAAAATCTTTTTCTTGGTCAATAAATTTATTGGTGCAGAATAACTGCATCAATCTTCAAAAGTCGAGGAATCTTTCCATGCTACTTCGCTATATACACTAATTCATTACAAGCTTTTTTCTAAGCAACATAATCTTTCGACTGTAAGTTGTTTAAATTTCTTATTTTGAAGGTTAAACCGTTGCTTAGTTGCTGCTTGTTGACTATCCATTTTGAAAGAACAAATTCACGCGCATGCTTACTCAGTTAGGTTGGCGCGCCAAAATCAAAATTTACTGTCCGCTTACATTACGTTTGTTCTCGTATGACACTTACTGACTTTTATGATAACTTTTGTTTTATCTATAATCCCTGTTATTTGTTTTTATATTCGGTTGAAGCTGGCTGTTGCTTAAAAGTTGCTGAAGTTTTGAGTCTCATGTTTCTTATAAGATGTTGCTTATAAGAAAGGAGTATCGGCATTTAAGGAACACAAGCACGGCGGAGCAATTTTGAAAGTGGAGGGGCTAAATTATTCCGGGTCAAAGAAGGCCCGACCATGGTTGGGGCCGACGGGCGAAGAAAATTTTCTTAGCCCGTCGGCCCCCTAGATTGGCTAAAACATACTTCAAATTCCGAAATATTGCGCTGAAAGCCTTTACAAAATGCAGGAGATTATATATAGAAATATAGAAACGCCATATTTTATGTAAGATGTATTTTCAAAATAAGCAATAGTAACATCGAAGAAAAATAAAGATAATGCAGAGAAAGGCTATAGTTTATGACAACTACCAGTCCTCCTTTGTAAATTTTCAGAATACTCGCTTTCTGTTGTCGTGCGATTGAACAAATGCGTTGGCAATTTTGATCAGGTCTAGTTTGCCAGTCCAATCTTGGTGGAAATTGAAACGAGCTGGAAGCATTGTTGATCTCATACGGAGCATATGTATATATTGATCAATTAATAATTGATTAAAACACATGACAACCTTATAAAAAAAACATCACTTCTTGGCAAAAAAGCGGGGGCCGCCGGGCCTGCTGTAAACTTGGAGTATTCAAAAAAATGTAAGTAACACCATACACTAAGTTCAGTAAAATTTAAGCAACCTGAGCTAGAACTAAAGCGTTTCATGTCTGTTTTATACGTACCTTTAAATGTAATTTCGATTTATCACTGCTAGGATTCAATTTTACATTCAAAAAAAATCCAACGCCATCGATCACCAATCCAGGAATGAAAATTTCACCTGATGCCTTCAGAAAGTGATCAAAGCTCTTCCCAAATGCAGACAACGAGATTTTCACAGATGGTGGGACCCGGTTTGGATTAATTACAATAGCAAAACCTAATTTTTCGCCAGAAATTTCGATAGAACATTCATATGAAAACCCATCTTTTTTCGTTACACAATCCGTTGCTACTCCTGCAGAGATAAAAGGATTATATGAATCATAACTTTAGGTTGCTTTCTTTTCCTTGAGACATTTTTAGACGTAACTGAAAAAGTATTAAGGCCACAATATTTGATAAATTTGCGGCGTTAATATAAGCCATTCATACGTGGATAATTTACAGACATTTAAACACATTCAAAACGTAAAAGAAGATGCCTCGTTCTCCGATCTTTTTTTATCTCAGCGGCACTTGGATCAATGTTTGAATGACTTAGTCAACATAATCAAGATCGTCTATTAATTTTAATGTTTACCATTAGCAACTTCTTACCTGTCAATAAGGTCAGTATAACTACAACAACAATAGCATTTTTGGACGACATTATTTAGCTTCCTTGTTAGTGATCCAGATAAAAAACAGTGTGATGTCTAATCAAATCTATGAAAAAAGATTTGTTCATATAATCAAATAATATTCGTGAAGTGGTATTCATAAAATAATATTCATGAAATAATATTCATGAAATTCATCACAAATGAATTTGTTACCCGGGTACACGACGTTTATTCAACGTTGATTCGACGTTGAAATCTGGTTGTAACGTCGCAACCCTACATCCAACGTCTTTTCAACGTTGGATTTGCAACGTTGATCTGACCGATGTTAATCTAACGTCTTTTCAACGTTGCTACCGGACGTGAATTCAACGGTCGCATCATCAACATCTTTTCGACGTTGTTTTCTGTCCGTTGTTTCAACATGAATATCAACGTTGATACAACGTCAAATACAAGACGTTGTTTCAACTACCATAAAACATATTTATTTAACATCGCGTCTGCGAAGATAATTTCACCGACATCTTATCGACGTTTACACGTCATTTCCGTAAGATTGTTTATTTATTTTAGTTAATGTTAGCTGGTTTGCAAAGTTATATTTCAAACAGACGGTTATAGACTATTCTATTCTTCACCGCGCCAAAGCTGTCTTATTAACAACAACACGCATTTGACTTAATCATTATATTCCTAATTTGTCAGTCATTGTATATATTATGCTGACGTAATGTTTTTTATATATATATAATAACTCCTTTCACTGTAGTTTTTTATAAAAATAATAACACTTGTGTTTGCAACTTCGCACACTCACGAAATCATGAAATGAAACATACACAAAAATTTAATGTAATACTTAATTTAAATAAAAACCCAGAAAATTTGATGTTTGTAGTTCTTGTTCAAAGTTGTACAAAAAATTTTTTTACGTGAGTTGAAGTAAAAATGAGAAGTTAAGCGATTTATCAACGTCTCGTTCAGGGGTTGATTTTTAAGCTGTTTTGACCATCAGAGGGCGTTAAAGGACGGTGGCTCGAGGCTCAAAACGCCCTCCAAATCCTCAGTTGTTTTTTATCGCCCTGACAAACAATATTTTACACCAGTCAAAAAAATCCTAAATCCGCTCTTGCTTGTAAAAGAATGTACAATTTTGTATAATTATTTGTGTACAATACATTATAGCGGTGGAAACTACAACCTTGTCCCCAGGAAGCCTTTTGCCTTTTTGACATAGGCAACAAACCCTGAGAACGAGGATGTGGAAGTTACCATTTAGACAGCAAAACCACTCCCCAAGACAGAAAAATAATTTGTTATAACCAACGTGTTCTTATATTGAATAAAAAAGGTGAGCCTAACCTTATTCTTGGGATACTTTTAATGTTTAGCCCTTTTCCAGCCTGATAAACTATGCTCTTAGAAATATTGTACGTTTTAATTGTTTTTTTTAGGTCTTACCTATATATAATAACTCGAAGAGTTATTATATATAGGTATATATATAGGCAGTTGTTAGAGCCAGAGGGGCTTACCGCGGAAAATGTAAACATTCAAAAAGGTCTATAGCTACAGATAGCTACTAGTTATTTATTATTTTTACTACTAAACATCAGAATAATATTTAATATTTTTTATTCAGAATAATATTATTAGTGTTATTAGAATACAAAGTAAGCGTAAATACATAAACGAAAATACAGATGAAGGATTGCATGAATTTGCCGTGCTAATTTCACAGATTTTACATGTTGCAAAAATTCTGTTAGTGCTACTTCTAAGAAAGTAAGGGGTTTTAAAATAAAAATATAAAGCTATACTAGGGCAGTGTAAAAAACACTGGTGCGACTGCTTATCGAACGCCACTTATTAGAAAGTTAGTACAAAAGTTAATACGGTATTGGTAATGCCTTGCCAATGAAATGTGGCCCCCAGTGGAAACAATCCACTAACTATAGGTTTTTGTGATTTTCTGGGCTAGCCACTTTAAATATTTATTATTATTATTATTATTATTATTAAAGGTGGGTTAAAGACGACAGAACCGGATCCTCTTCTAACTGTTATATGTCAGTCTTGTATTACATTTGTCGAGAATTCAGTTTCTGAGCTAAACTATAGAATACCCCCCATACAATAAAATTCAGTTACGACAAAATGTGTTTGTCAAACGTGGCATACACAAGGAAAATCAAAATATTTAAAAGGACAGCACAGAAAATTGAAACTATAAAACTGAAAATGTGAAATAACCTGTTTTTTATCCCTCCTCCAGCTGTAGAAACTCCCGGGTTACCACATTTAGCTCACGAGTGAGAACACGGGGGGTTTGTGTTGTTTGTTCAAATGTAACATATTTAGTTTCGAAAGAACAAAAATCCAAACTATCTGCTTTTACAAAAGCATTATATATTTAAAAAAAGGAATGAAATATTGAAAATTGATAACAACAGGTAATAAAATGTATTGTTAATGAATTCATTTTACATTGACCCCCGTGAAATTATTCGATGGGAAATAAAAGAATGTCTTGCAACATTCGATTTCATAAAAATATGGCGGTGAAGGACCGAAGAAAAACATCGTTCATACATTATTAATTTTTTTGTTTTTGGAATATATGCAAGTAGAATTAAGAAGGCCAGTAAGTAAAATCGTTTATACTAAGTATTTATGTATCATCTGGTGAAGTTTTTGTAAGTTCCCCCGAATTTGCACGAACTCGTTTATTTTTCAGAACTCAGCGCCCTGACTATGATAGGAACATCATTATAAAATTTTGCTTTCATATATAAAAACGTTTGTCCAAAGTCAAGATTATTCCATGTATTCATTGTGTGACTCCTGGAAATAACTGTTGTATTTGCAAAGTAACCTAAGGTACATCAAGCGGAGCAGATTTGTAACGCTGGAGACAACCATGTTTGGACAAACGTCACTATGATTGTTTTCATGATGTTTTCGGTGGATGGCGGTTTTTGTTTGATAATCTGCTCTATACACACATTGTTCCAATGATCTTATTTTGGACAACTGTGTTCTTGTGAGATTTACCGTGTTTGTATACGTCAATATTGGAAGGATTGAAAATACAATGTAACAGGTGTGTCCATGTAAAATATGCTCATCTATCTAAGTGTTATTAACGACTTGATTTCTGTAGCTACCATTCTCTGGGGAGAACACGCGGATGAGCTGCAATTCTCTATGAAGTTCCAGAACACATCACCTCTGTTTTCAAATTAACGTTATCTATCCCAGTTAACGGAGTTAATTGGGATAAATAAAGAGGATTCTGGATGGTCAAATAAAATCTTAACATTTCCGTTGTTTTCCTTCCCACTGCATCACTACTTCCAAACAAGCTCTCGTCTGCTTCAAACTCCCCCTGCTCCAAGTTTAATACAGCAGCAGATTAACATTAATTATTTTTGCGGAGAGAAGCGGAGCCCATTTCCTCATTAAATAAGCCAAATAAAGGCTGTATAGGATTTCCGCGTATCGCCCCCTATACATCAAAATTATCAAACACTCTTCCCCACGGTTACAATTTCGCCCATTTTGGTTTTGTTTCCCAGCAATTTAATCTGGTCGTTTTTCCGTAAATTTCTGATTAAGCGAGACAACATGGATTTAAAACGGCAATGGAGGAGTTTTTGTTGTTATTTAAATATGGCGACGATGTGAGAAGGACCACGAGAATTTTACTGGAAAAGTTTACCTTTTATATCTATCAATCTCCGGTAGTAATATCCTTATTTAATTCTCATTAGATATACTTTATCTTAAGTTATTAACTTTTAGTGCTTGCTTTTTTTCGTTATATATGGAAACTTTGTCCAGCGTAGCTAGCTAGCTAGCTATATAATGAAAGCTGAAGGGAATTTTTCATTGAATACCTAGCTAACAACCCAGCTAGCTAGTTATCTATGTAGTAGCTAGTATATCATTATTTTTTACATGCAATGAACCCCTTTTTAGCCTCTACCTAGCTAATGCAAAGCCTTCAAAAGATTATACTTACACCTCTTCTTAAGAGGCCGCCATCAAAAATATGTTATGTTCACGTCCACCGACCGACTCACTTGTGGTAATAAAAACCTGAGTCGGCAAGTCGGAAAAAACCCGGAAAAATATTTGTGAGTGCGGTTATACTGTTTTTTGGTCCTGTGAACGACCTTATATTTTCCGATCGGAAAATCCTGAGAAAAATCCGACCGCCCGACCGACTCATTTTTACAGGAACTTCAGGATGATGCGAACATATAACATATTTTTGATGATGGCCTAAAGCTAGCTAACAGACTTATACTGATATTTTCTAGCCTATGTATTAGCTAGCTAGCTAGTGCTAGTTCGACATACTAGGTAGCTATAGCAGGACACCTTCAGTGAGATATTAAGTTTGATAATTTGAGCCTCAACCGTTTGGACTATGGTTTTGATATATATGAACAACATTTGCTAGCTATGTTTGTACGTATTTTTTCTGTTGTACATTAGCTATATGTATAAAAGTTTCTTAATGTTGGAGATTTCTAAAAATTTGGTCTTTGTACATGTAAGCTCTCTATGGGCCTAAGGTTTCTTATAAACTGGTTTCTTATAAAAACAAAACATGTATATAATCGTTTACAAAAACTGAAGGTGACCGATTGATTAAACGATACAAAGCGTGTTTCAAGGAATCTGTTCAAAATAAGGGACACTAAAAATTTTCGCTTGCGAACCTAGGGGCTCAGTCCCACGCTCCGCAACACTTTCTATATTGATTGCGGAGCAAAGCGGAGCTATTTTCCTCGTTCCCATAAATATATTAGAGCGTGACGTATTTCCGTGATTTTCTCCCAATACATCAAAATTTCAAAACGTCGGCGTTTTTGGACCCATTTTTGCCCCACTTATCCAATTTTTTTTAAGGTCATTTCTTCCGTGAAAATCTGGTTGATCGAGACACGCCGTTTTCAGTTGAGATCAGGTCGGCACAGAGCTTTAGCCACGGTCACTCTTACTAATATCACGTGACATTTCTCCAGATACATAGCGCTTGAAATGAAAATTGCATTGATATGGCCATATTGGCTTGTTGGTCGTAATGGACGGAAGGTCATTTTCAAGAAACGAAGAAAGGGTATGTTTAGCTAGCTAATATATCACTATTTTTTACATGTAATGATCCCCTTCTTCGCCTTTCTCACACCTAAAGCTAGCTAGCATAAAACTTCCGACTTAGCTGGAATAATAACAGAACTTAGATAGCATAGCTAGCTTTGTTTGCTCTTTTTTGTGCTAGCTATAGCTCGCATAAAAAAGAGCAAACAGTGTCATATAGCTAGCATAAAAAAAGCTACAAAGCTAGCATAAAATTAGCTAATGTAGCTAGCATAAAATCAACTACATACCTAGCATAAAAAAATTATTTTGGACAGATTTTTTAGCTACTACTAAAAAATCTAGCTATATGCACTACACACAGTGAGTGAGATAATTCTACTCTGTAGGAATATCCCATCACATAGTTCGTTCTAGCTACTATCGTCCACAAAATTTGTTGTCTCTAGCAATTTTATACCAAAAAACAAGAACCAAAAAGTTTAGCAATGTCAGCAAAAGAACATATCTAGCTAAATATTTTGCAGATAGTACGTTCTGTTCTTACTCATGATTAATGTTTATATAAAAGTATGTCATGTGTAATCGTTCACGTTGCTCAGCCACAAAGGGCAGTTTTTGACATTGAGGGGGATTGGAGAGCCATCTTTTTGTGGACGGTTGTAGCTAGCTATATTGTACGCAAGTCAGGAAATAAACTTTTTAAGCCCTGCCGGTGTCGGTGAGCATACACCAGTGCAGCTCAAGTTACATAAACTAAAATTATTTCAATAAATATGTATCAGGAAACTTTTTTAACATCTGCATTCGTGTTATTACGTTTACGTTAGGCGTTTATTTAAATTCTGACAAGCGATTCTTGTGTAATCATCAACACCTACTGCAAATCTTCATATATATTATATATATTATATCATTCATTTTTTGGGTTCAATCAAAACAAATTTCAGAAAAATGAAAAATTTCATGATCAGGAAATCTCATAATTTCTAAACCAGAAAATAATTTCCCGATAAAGAAATATTTTCCGTTTTTGTAACTTGACCCGAACTGTACACTGATGTGGGACACCATTCTTGTTCCATTTAACCATTTTTAGCATTTTCTGATACATCAGGTTCTAAACAAAATATGTCACTGGCCCATGCAATTTTGCGTCCGGAACACACTGCGGTACTACTAATGTAGAAACCCCAGGAAATGTTTCATCAAGGCGAAGATGAAACCGTTTGATCGATTACCATGAAGCACGTGGGAACTTTGTTTTTTATACGATTCGTTATTCGTTATACGATTCACCGGAAAGGGACATCTAAAATTTTTCACTTGCGAACCTAGGGGACTCAGTCCCATGCTCCGCAACACTTTCTATACTAGTACCTGATCATTTACAAAGGAAGCTTATTAGAGGTGATGGCCAAAACAATATTCTTTTTGCGGAGCAAAGCGGAGTGCGCGCTAGCGCACGGAGCGCAGCGGAGCTATTTTCCTTGTTCCCATAAATATATTAGAGCGTGACGTATTTCCGTGATTTTCTCCCAATACATCAAAATTTCAAAACGTCGGCGTTTTTGGACCCATTTTTGCCCCACTTATCCAACTTTTTTTTAAGGTCATTTCTTCCGTGAAAATCTGGTTGATCGAGACACGCCGTTTTCAGTTGAGATCAGGTCGGCACAGAGCTTTAGCCACGGTCACTCTTACTAATATCACGTGACATTTCTCCAGATACATAGCGCTTGAAATGAAAATTGCGTTGATATGGCCATATTGGCTTGTTGGTCGTAATGGACGGAAGGGCATTTTCAAGAACCGAAGAAAGGGTATGTTTAGCTAGCTAATATATCACTATTTTTTTACATGTAATGATCCCCTTCTTCGCCTTTCTCACACCTAAAGCTAGCTAGTATAAAACTGCCGACTTAGCTGGAATAATAATAGAACTTAGATAGCATATAGCTAAAGCTACCTAGCTACTTCTTGTTTGCTCATTTTTATGCTAACTAGCTAGCATAAAAAAGACCAAACAGTGCCATATAGCTACCATAATACACTAGCTACAAAGCTAGCATAGAATTAACTACTTAACTGGGATAAAACTACCAATGTAGCTAACATAAAATTAGCTATTTTTGTTGCATAAAATCAGCTACATAATAGCAGCATAGAAAAATTCTTTTGGACAGATTTTCTAACTATACATATACTACACAGTGAGTGAGATAATTCTACTCTGTAGGAATGTCCCATCACATAGCTTGTTCTAGCTACAATCATCCACAAAATTTCTTGTCTCTGCTGGCAATTTTATTCCAAAAACCAAGAACTAAAAAGTTTAGAAAGTCAGCAAAAAAAGAACATAGCTAGCTAGCTAGATATTTTGCAGATAGTACGTTCATAAAGGTATGTCACGTGTAATCGTTTACCTTGCTGAGCCACAAAGGTCAGTGTTAAACATGAGGGGGAATGGAGAGCCATATTTTTGTGGATGATTGTAGTTATATATATAATTGTACGCACGTCTAGGAAATGTTTCATCAAATCGAAGATGAAACCGTTTGATCGATTACCATGAAGCACGTGGGAACTTTGTTTTTTATACGATTCATTATACGATTCAATTGAGAGGGGCATCTAAAATTTTTCGCTTGCGAACCTAGGGGACTCAGTCCCACGCTCCGCAACACTTTCTATACTAGTTATTTTTGCGGAGCGGAGTGAAGGGGAGCGCCAGCGAGCCGAGCGCAGCGAAGCTATTTTCCTCGTTCCCATAAATATATTAGAGCGTGACGTATTTCGTGATTTTCTCCCAGTACATCAAATTTTCTTGAAAACGTGGGCGTTTTTGACCCACTTACCCAACTTTTTTTTGAGGTCATTTCTTTAAAATGTTCCGTGAAAATCTGGTTGGTCGAGACCATGCCGTTTCCAGTTGAGATCAGGTCGGCATAGGGCTTTAGCCACGGTCACTCTTACTAATATCACGTGACATTTTCTCAGATTCATAGCGCTTGAAATGAAAATTGCGTTGATGGCCATATTGGCTTGTTGGTCGTAATGGACGGAAGGTTATTTTCAAGAAACGAAGAAAGGGTATGTTTAGCTAGCTAATAAATCACTAATTTTTTACTTGTAATGAACCCCTTCTTACCCTTAGTCCTACCTAAAACTAGCTAGCATAAAACTGCCGACTTAGCTGGAATAATAAGAGAACTTATATAGCATAGCCAGCTACTTGTTGTTTGCTCTTTTTTGTGCTAGCCATAGCTCGCATAAAAAAAGAGCAAACAGTGTCATATAGCTAGCATAAAAAAAGCTACAAAGCTAGCATAAAATTAGCTACTGTAGCTAGCATAAAATCAACTACATAAAAATTTATTTTAGACAATTTTTTTAGCTGCAGTAGCTATAGCTATGCACTACTCACAGTGACTGAGATAATTCTACTCTGTAGGAATGTCCCAGCACATAGTTCGTTCTAGCTACTATCGTCCACAAAATTTGTTGTCTCTAGAAATTTTATACCAAAAAACAAGAACCAAAAAGTTTAGCAATGTCAGCAAAAAGAACATATCTAGCTAGATATTTTGCAGATAGTACGTTCTGTTCTTACTCATGATCAATGTTTATATAAAGGTATGTCACGTGTAATCAGTTATGTTGCTTAGCCAAAAAGGGCAGTTCTTAACATTGATGGTGAATGGACAGCCATATTTTTGTGGACGATTGTAGCTATATATATTGTACGCACGTCCAGGAAATAAACTTTTTTAACCGTGCCGGTGAGCATACACCAGTGCGGCTCAAGTTACAGAAACGGAAATTATTTCAATAAATATATATATATATCAGGAAACGTTTTTAACGTCTACATTACCCAGGTGTTTATATAAATTCTGACAAGCGGTTTTTGTGCAATCAGCAACACGTACTGAAAATCTTCAAATATATATATAATTCATTTTTTGGGTTCAATCAGAACAAATTTCAGAAAAATGAAAAAATTTCCTGTTTGTTTAAATACTTGTATTGGCACATAATTCTGCTAACATGATTCACTGTATATTGGCCTGATATAAATTTGAGACCTTTTTTATGAGCTATTGAATTTGAAATATTTGCACCTCAATATGTTCTATACTCCTGGCCTAATATGATACATATCTTAGACATATTGAGTATACATAATCTTTGAGTTGTAGGGGGGAGATTTTCTATTAAGGTGCCTGCCCCTGCCTTGCCGTTCCCTGGCCTTGCCAGCGCTGACCGTTCCTTTGCCTACTCTTCCTATGTCTTTTCTAGTGCCTGCCTACTATACCCTTGCCTGTGCCTCCCGTGCCTTGCCTACCCCTGCCTTTCTGATTCCTCTTCCTGTTTCCTTGCCTGCCTTTGCCGTGCCCTTTCCTTGCCGTGCTTAATGCCTTTGCCTTGGCAACCTCTCCGCAACACTTTCTATACTAGTTGCGGAGCTAAGTGAAGCGAGCGTAAGCGAGCTGAGCGCAGCGAAGCCCATTTTCTGATGTCAATAGTAGTGCGGGCGTATATAAAATTTCCGCCATTTCCCTTACCTATAGGTGAAATTTTGAGTTGGACCAACTTGTAAGCGTTTGGACTCAAGACACTCAAACTAAAGCCGCGGTCAGTTCTTGTTTACGCAGCTGTATAACAAAGACAAAAGGTCTGGTACGAAGTGGGTGGCGCAACTTATTAAACAAAATTAGCCCTTGACGTCTCACTTTCCCAAGTTAGTTTCAACATCTGGCAAAAAAGATCTTCAAAGTTAGCGAGACAAACACAAGAAAAGGTCCGGGTACGAAGTTTGGAGCAAACTAAAACAAAACATGGCTACCAAGCGACGATTTGTTGTGATTTGGCTTATCTGCTTAACATGGAGAAAGAGAACGTATATGTAGCTGATATATCACTAGTTTTTACATGTAATAAACCTCTTTTTAGCCTCACTTACATCTAAAGCTAGCTAGCATAAAACTGAGGACTTAGCTGGAATAATAATAAAACTTAGATAGCATATAGGTAGCTAGCCACTTTAGGAACCTTTAGGAGTTTAGCTAGCAAACATAAAAAAGAGAAAACAGTGCCAATAGCTGGCATAAACCTAGCTACAAAGCTTGCATAAATCTAACTACTTAGCTGGGATGAAACTACCAATTTAGCTAGCTAGTTGCATATACACAGTAAGTGAGATAATTCTACTCTGATTAGGAATGCCCGTATCACATAGCTTGTTCTGATGGCTACAATCGTCCACAAAATATGTTGCCTCTAGCAATTTTAGCAAAAGAACATACACCTCTTACATATTCTACAGATTTTACTTCCCTACCCACTCACAATCAATGTTTTAAAAAAGTTGGAATGGTAATATGTAATCGTTTACACTGCCCACTCAGACCCACGGGCACTTTTTAACATTGAATGCCACAGAGCAAAGTAAGAGCCATATTTTTGTGGACGATTGTAGCTATATTGCAGCCAAGTCACCACAAAGGAAGCAGTGTAGTAGACATTGCCATGTTGTAGGTCAGGAAATCAACCCTGTCTGTGAGCATACACCAGTGTGTGTTACGTGAGATAAGGAATTTTTTTCTACATCAACATCTATATTTTTTATTAAGGCGTTTTAAATTCTGACGAGCAGTTCTAGTGCAATCGTCAACATGTATATACTGCAAATCTTTAAATATTATATACATATATTTATCGCATTAATTTTTGAGTTCAATCAAAACAAATTTCAGAAAAGTAATAAAAATTTCCTGATTAGGAAATGTCACAAGTTCTACACAAGGAAATCATTCCCTGCACTGCCGGATACCATTCTTGTTTTGTTTAATGTTTTTAGTTCTAAACAAAATATGTCACTGGTCAATGGAATATTACTACACCTTTTATTATTGTCATAAAAACTTATTCTATAACATAAAATTGGTTAGTATTTGTTTTAGCGGGACAGTGTAACACCGGGCTCTTTCCAGTATTTTCATTTAAACAGGAGTTAGGATATAGTTTTTTCAAAATGCCTATATGGATGTGCGACACGGTATACCTGTACTAAGCGCTCAATCTAGCGTTAATGTCAGGCTGTTACCTGTGTTTCTGTTTAACCAAAGTTGCACTAGAGGTTTTTTTTTAGCGTTATTAAGCCTATATGGATGTACAGCATTGTTTACTTGTACTATGCGCTCATCCTGGATTAAAATTTATTTTTTTGTTTCACCAGGAAAATTTAAAAAAGGTTTGCCGACTGTTTTCCATGACAGAAGCACAACATGTAAACTGTGTTTTTATCTTAGCTAAATTTGCAGGAAAGTTATTTTTTTGAAAAATATATTCACCCCAAACATTGCTGTTGCTACCCTTGATTTAAAACATACTGCATACCTGCACTTAAGCGCTCCACCTGAATGTGTGGCACAGTTTCGGATCTTATTAATTTTTTCACAAGATGTTCAACGCCGGATAACACAGTCACTAACTTGTAGGTTAACCGAGCGTTTCTTAAAAAAAGTTTATTTATGCAGTAAATTACTAAGTGTATATAATATTCACCTGTAAAGTTTTGTATATATATTATTCAAGCCCTGTTGGTCTAATGGTCATGACACTCATGCAAATGAGAGATCCAGGTTCAAATCCTGGACAGGGCATGAGAAAGCATGTATCTTGTACCCACAACAATCACTTTCATTTACATGTCACAAAACTGTCATGTTATGAAAAGGCAGTTATACTTGTTCGTCTTGCCATGTTTCAGGGAATCTTTTCAAAATAAGGGCCACTAAAAATTTTCGCTTGCGAACCTAGGGGACTCAGTCCCACGCTCCGCAACACTTTCTATACTAGTTAACTGGGAAGAGATCAGCAAGTAAATGAAAAATAATTAATTTTCCAAATACATAGGCAAAACTGCCTTTAACAAAGATATGATTTGCGTTGTTTTCAGGCAATATTCAAAAACATATACTTGCTTTAAAACAACAATATGTACTTTAGAGCCACCTCCACACAACTACTTACTCTGCACAGTGCAGTCTTCCCTTAAAAGTTCCATTTTTAACGATCACGATAAAATCCAGACCTTGATAATTAAATTGAATCTCGCTTACCAAGAACTAGGAAGTAAAAAAATCCGGATAAACGAGACACGAGTGCATTAATTAAAAATCTGCGAAAATCAAAGATTTTTGACCAGCCTCCACCAGGGCCATGTTCGTCTCGCCGTCCGATATGCAAAAAGAGACAACATGTCCTGGGATCGAGGTTGTATATTACGCTATGTGTCTATATCCAGTTGCTAAGAGAAACAATTTAATTTTAACTTCAAAATTGCTGCCTCTTCTTTAATGTTATTATTTGTTAGGGAAACACGATTATTTTTGTAGACGATGAAGCTATGTAAAACAGAAACTTATGGTTAATACCATTTTATTATTCTCGTCCCCGAGCTCTTTGAGATTAAAACCTCGAGTTTATCTCAAAGAGCTCTGGGGTCGAGAATACCATTTTATAAAACTTAACGCGATTGTAACATAGTCATAAGAAAAATAGATTTATGATTCTAGTAACGGGCAGATACTTTGGCGTTTTTCCCGTTTATTTTGGTCATTTTCGTCAAAGTTTATGCCTTATAACATTTGGTGTTTTTATTCTTTTTTGGTGCTACGTGCATTTTTCGGATATTCCTATTCCTTGACACAGTAATGAATGCAGACATTTTATCTATCTCTTATAATAATGCGAATGCGAATGTGTTTCTGTCAACCTCGTCCCCAGGGCTTGTTAGGCCGTCCAAATATAAAAAGCGTTTTAGTTCTTATAGAGGCCTATTTTTCCATACATCCCTTTTTATGTACAATAGCGTTCACCAGATTCGTTTTCACGATCTAATCTTTGGCTTACCAAAAAGGCAAAAAGCCCTGGAAACGAGTGTGACTAATGCTCTGAATTTCATTACCATTCAACATCATATATGTGTGTGTTTATTTTAGACCGTGCGAAAATGTGAATTATATCTCTTCTTTTTTGTCGCAGTATTTCAATAGGATAACTTGATTTGTTCTTAAACCAAATAAGTCTCTTAGATGCATAAAGAATTAAATATTCCAATGATTTTGGTCCGACTCAAGAATCTAGTGCCGTAGAGAAGCTATAGCACATTAAAGATTTGAGCCTTTTAGGATGAAATTATTTCATTGTTGTTTGGAGTGGAAATTCCACAGCTCATAACTTTTTATCCACAAAGGCTCTTAGGCTGAAATTCTGTAGAAGGCATGTCAGTAATATAACGCATCATTAGGAAAAAGAAAAAATACTTTTTGAGCTGATATGGAAGAATTATTCCAAGTTAAATGTCAAAACTAAGGGGAAAAGAAATATAAATATTTTTGAGCAAGATGTCAAATTTCGCAAATTATATGTTTATATAATGCACATATAATTATATATTATATGTGCATGGAACAAGCATGTTCCAAAAAGGTATAAGTATAAAATTTATTCGATTTAAAGAGTCTCCGTGGATTTGATATTCCATTGAAGTTAGGATCAGAGCAAGAAGCTGAAAATAGTTCTAAATAATGTAATCGTTATTGGCTCCATTCTCATGAGAAACTGAAACTCCCGTTTTGTGGATTGCTTCTAAAGTCACAAAAAGTTCTGGGAGGAAATATTCCAGTTTTTTGCTAAAAATTAGGGTTCCGAAAATGGAATGTGACATGATTATAAGCTCATTATATTATATTATGGTGATAAAGTATTGACGGGAAAGGCTTGAATAAGTTTTTTTTTCAGTGATTTAGATTGATAACGAGCTGTTCGGGAAGACGATATTCCACCAATTTTCTTGACTTTTAAATTTTGATAACCTTTCCCATTCTATAGAATATGGAGGGTAAAATCACTATTCCATCAATGCTCATCAGACTTTCAACTATTATAACAACCATTAAATTTCACTTAAGGGGAGTAATATCAATTAAAGGAGCCTTCTAGGACGAATTCTTCTTCTCTGAAAGAAGAGAATAATTTTTCAAACTATCGCTCAGAAAACATCTACTCAAATTAGATACCATTGCATTGCAGTGTTTTTCACATTCATGTATTTGAAACTGAGAGGTTGCTAATTTTTATTGGAATTCTTTCAATCCTTGAACGCTCATAGTTATGGAATTCGTTTCTCGGTGGCGTTTTCAAGATGTCTCAAAGACGTGATTTGTCAAAAAAGACGTACTGAGGCATCTTCAAATCGCAAAATAAAAACTGAAAATCTCAGGACAGAAGTTGTCAATATAACGAAGTTGTGGAATTAGTGTTAATGGAATTAGTCTTTTCAAAGTGCTCCTTAAACTGCTTTAGTTTATTTTGTTCCTATTATAAAGTTGCATAAACATGTTGTATTTAGTTTGACTTAGTTTGTAAAAGGAACTGATCATGTTACGATCATGTCATGTAAATCTGTCTCCTATTCTGAGTGTAATTTGGACAACCCCGTGCGGAATATCTAATCCATGCTTGCTCTTTAAATTATTTTTCCGGTAATCCATTTCAAATTCGTAATTATTCTAGTGATTGCAGTTTCTGAGGGTTGTTGCACAGTTTAAAGGGTGTCTTCGTAGAGACTTATTTGTTAATAACAAAACGTCATATTTCAATGGAATAATCCATTAAAAAGTGCTCCTGGCGTTTGTTTTCGAAATTTCAGTTATCAGTTGGTAATTTAAGCTGATAAAAAGAAAGAACATCTTCAATACAAATTTGCAGTAGATAAAATTGCTATTATCGCGATATTGGAATATCTAATCCCAGAAAGCTCTTGAAAATTTGGGATACATATTCCCCATCCTTTTATACATCAAGTGAGAAAATTTCACTCAGAAATTTTAAAAACTGAGCCTGTTACACCAAAAAAACTCATTTTTGGAATTTTTAAATTAACATTTTCGCACGGTCTAAAATAAACACTGACATATATGCTTTTAGCGATGCTTTTACATACAGATAAGCCTTTTTATAAAGCTACAGGATACATCTTTTTAAAAAAATGAAAATGTGTCCACAATGGTAAGCATATTAAAAGCCTATCTTGACCATGAGACGTTTGCAATTGTTAATTCCTCAGAAAGACAATGGGATACGCATTCTTAGGAATAAACATCTTTTTAAACTGCATAAACTGTAAGTGTATAACCACAAAAGTAACTGCAAATACATTTTTATGTCCTGTATTTGACAGGACTTTCCTGACGTCGGCAATTTTTTATGTCCTGTATTGCGAAGAATAGCTTCAGTATCTAAGATAATATTTATTATTATTATTTACCCAGGATAGCCTAACGATAACGATTCATACTTTTATAATCTATGGCATGACTCAGCCCGGGTTTGAACCCAAGACCTTCTGCACTGGAGAAGCTACCACAAAGCCAAGATACGCATAACGCAAATATATGCCCAGATTAAAGCTGAAGCCAATTTTCCCCTAGGCAAGAGACCCAGCATAACTTTAATTACCACCGGAAAATCAAAATAGTTAAAGTGGAAAAAATTACGCTGGGTCGCAAACGAATTTTCTGCAGTCAGAATTTTTGGTTTGTTACTCCTATTGTTCTTTGCTTACGGGATCGTTATTGGGGAATCCTTTCTCCTTTATCCTTTAATGTTTTAAGCGAGATGGTCTCACTCACCCAAACAAATATAATTTACTGCAGTACTACAGTAGACTCTCGATGTAACGTTCGTTAAATTAAAATTGGAAAAAATCGATTATTTTTTTCCAAATATTTATATCCTGTATAAAACCCGATGTTTTGAGTTCATAATGTTTTAAAGTTTGGTGTTTTAAGGTGTTTTATAATGGCTAAGTCTTACAACTCAAAAAAAGTCGGCAATGAGAGATTACTGCTTCTGGTTAAGCAATGAAATTAAAGTTTAAAAAGAAAAATGGATCTTGTTGAGAAATTGAGAGAAATCAAGAATTACCAATAGTGACAATAAGTAGTTGTGCACTGTTTCTACTGTACATTTTGAGTGAAAGATAAATAGCATATGTGAAGGTGAAATTACAAGGAAACCAGTCAATTTAGGCGGCAGTGATGGAATTCAATTTCATTCACACAATCCGCAGGAATGTGTGTTTGGTTTAGCATTTCTTCGTCTCGGAGTAAAAAATGAACACATTGGTGAATATTTTACGCGGAGTCAATTCATGTGCGAGATTACATGAGAAACTGGCCGAGGCGGTAAAATTTTTGTTTATAAAGCGGGTTGACATTGATTTTTAAAAGAATGTCTTAAAATCTAGTGCTCATGATGTTGTATTTATTATAGTGTAGTTAAGTCTAGCTTAAGATAAACGTATTTCATATTCCTGTACTAGTTACCCGACTCACACCTTAGGTGGCTAGTGTTTGGAAACGAAACTTCAGGAACGAAAAGTTGTTTAATGGCGCGCCGTTTATTCATTTTTGTGCAAAAGGCGCATATTTCGCTTTCCGTACAAAAGTTTGACTGATTTTTTCTGCCATTATGAGTCTTATCCCACATGTGTTGGATGTTGGATGGTTACTGGTTACCTGTCGTGGATTTTAATGTATGTATTTAGTCCTTATCTTAGTCTTTCAACTATGGTTTTACATTGATTTAATATCATTTTGGAGCTTAAAACATATTGATTGCATCAATTATAAGGAACTTATAGCTAGCTATAGACCTTTTTGAATGTTTACATTTTCCGCGGTAAGCCCTTCTGGCTCTAACAACTGTGTGGCAGGCAGAAAGATGCGGAAGCTTGCTGAAGAAAGGTCTTTTTCAGCCCATTTCTTTCTACGGAAACATTTTTGAGGCTTTAAACTATTATCGAGTGTAGATGGATAATTTCTGATTGACATATATTCATATAAAGTCGTAATGATACCGTCATGCAAAGAAACAGACTAAAAAGGACCTCACTTCATCTAGCGCCCGCATCTTTTTGCCTGCCACGCAATTGTTAAAGCCGAAAGGGCTTACCGCGGAAAATGTAAACATTCAAAAAGGTCTATAGCTAAATTAGGTGCATTTTGGAAATTCATTCTGCAGACTTTGATTCTATTTTTTATTCCATTTTATTCTATTTCTAAAGTTTTTACCAGTGTTGCTAATGATTTTGTATCTCCATTATGATGATACGATCATCTTGAAATTTGTCATTTCAGATGATTCTTCACCCCAAAAGTCTTGACATCAATCAAATATAATTGTAAACACAAGGTTTCACTTTATTATAGACAACAACATCATATCATTGGTTACATCACAAATTTATCGCCAATGAAGTCCAGAATTTTGCATTTGTTATGTTGTTGAGATTTTTCAAATCGAAGAGAAATAAGCTGCGTAGGAGCTTTTATATTATTTAGTATGTATGTAGAGCCTAGCGTATCTCACATTGGAAAAAAAACACATCACAGAATTAAGACGTAAATCACGAAATTAGGACGTTTTTGCTAATTCATCTTTTGTTCAACCGGGAAAAATTTCCACTTTGTTTACCTGCATTTTTGCAAAGTTATTTCATGGGATAAAAACCATGAGGGTGCCGATAAGCCGCATACAGCGTGAAAAGTGCGGGCGTTTTCTGGCGAGTTCAGCGTTTTGAAAAAGAATCAGGTATTCGCCTGAAAAAGCCCACATAGAACCGAACGATGCCCGAACAAACAAAAAAAGATTGGTAGAGGACATATATTTTTTTCACTTTCAAAAAATGCAATAAATATAAGAAAGAAAAACAATGTGGTTGCCTAATATATTTTATGTATATATATTAATTATTTACATAATATTGTTATAGAGATTTATGAGAATAGCTGTCAGCTCCATTTTCTCAGTTTTAACGTTTATTGTTGTATTAAATAACACAATTTTTGAGGATTGAAGTCCGAAGTACCTGTACTATTTTTCCTGATGTTACTTCTATTCCGATATGTTTGAAGATTTTTGAGAATCACATCCAAGCTGCTACTTTTTATAAATTCTTTGTCTTTCATAAGTGATATTTTTTTCTCATTTGCAAATTTGTTACTTAAAATTGCAGTAATATGATGTGCTGATGGTACAAACTGGACTTGTCTTTGGGTTTTACAGGAATCAATTTTTTGCATATCCAGTGTTGTATCTTTGTTTTTATTATATATATACTTATATATATAGTTAATTGTGTATTCTTTTGGTATTCATGGTTTTGGAAAACAATTTATTAAAAGAAAATAAATAAAAAATATTACTGATATTTTTTTATAGTAAAAGTTCTTTATATACAGTGTTTTTTTAATCGACTTCACCCTCTATATGCAAGCACTGCTGCTGCCCCTTATAATAGAACATTTCCACAAAAGCGTAGATAGTTGAAAACCTTCTTGTTTCAACTGACAGAAGGTCAGAATAGCCGTCCCACTTTCTGGCATAGGCAGATTTTAACAATGTTCTAATTGATTTATTAGGATTGGATTGTGTGTTCAAACCGACAGGTTTTCTTGTTTTAAATTAAAGTTAACAGGAAGAAACAAGTTTGTAAATGTTTTACAATACTTCTTCAAAACTAGGAAACAATTTACACCCTATACTGTAGTGTTTTGTTTTTTACTTGCGTTTTCTTAAGTTCCAATTTACTGCGCTGGAAAATTGCTTTGTAACAAACTTTCCAATCTTTTACTTTTCTGTTGTGTTTAGTGCTTTGAGTTCGTTATATCGAGGTATTTTAGACTCGCTGGAGAAAAAATTTGGTTCCTTAAATCACAGGTTATATATCTAGTTATAGCTAATCTATAACTATATCGGGAATTCGTTATGTAGAAAGGATTTATAAGAATGTCTTAAGGCAATATCCAAGGGGAACGGACTTTGGTTCGTTATATATATTGTTGCACTACTTAATGGCTTATAAACCGTTTAGTCGGGCGCTACGGGAAAATAGCGACCGAGGTTGTAACGTCAGGGACGAACGCAGGTTCATGCAAATAACAGAGGTTGCTGTTTTGCGCGTAGCGCCCGACTAACCGATTTATAAGCTATTTAGCACCTGGTAGCCTGATAAAAATATAGAAATTAAAAGAAGATCTAAGTCACAAAAACATTAGCATTTGGATAAAACTAAAGTACAACATCTTTATTTATATAGAAACCAATATACACGTTCGATCAACTGAAGAAAAAAGGATTTCTTTTTGAACACAATGCAAACATTGCTATATTTTTATTCTGAAATAAAAGTCCTATAATTTGCCGTTGGTGGAGTTGGTTTTGTTGCTGTAAAATTGACGAGCAATTCGGCGATTCAGATTGACGTCATAACAGTTTTTAAAAGGTGAAAAGCTTCCGTATTTTAGGTGAAGAGAGTGCAGAGCTAGACACGTTTTGGAGTTTTAAGAACAATGTTACAAAGTTTGAGCAAAGATAATTTTTTTGAGCAAAATCCTGATAGCTAAGTATCAGTTTCAGACAGATTTTTATTGTGATTACTTTTCGTTAGCTAATTATTATTCTATTTTCACATTTTTTAGCATTCTTTCCCCTAAGAACAAGGTTTGTTTTCAGCCAGCGAAATTTTAAAAATGGCGGATGTAGCACAAATGCGATTCGTTAATTAAGCCAAAGGTCAATCATCACTACGGCAACAAGCTGAACTGAATCGCCGAATTGTTGAAATTATCAGAAAAAACAAAAAAATTTAGAGACATTTCAAAAGATCGTTGAAGATTTGGTATGGGGTTAAGCGGATTTATTTTATCGTATATTTCAGCGTATGTAGGGAGAAAATAAGAACCGAAGTTTTGAGAAGCTTTAAAATACTGAAGACTAAATATTACGAACAAAAATGATTACGACAAGAATTAGTACGACATAAATTAGTACGGCATAAATTAGTACAACATAAATTAATGCGATATAAATTAGTGTGACAAAATGATTACGACATAAATTAGAACGACATAAAATTGATGACATAAATTAGTCAATATAAATTATTAGTAGTACTTCCAATCTTGTTCCCAGGGCTTCTTTTTCGCTTTCTGATATGTGGCTTTTTTCGCGCCAGCATGCATATCCAGAAAGCGAAAAAAAAGCTCCTGGAAACGAGATTGGTAGTACTTCAAGTATACTATTTACGTCCTTTCAAAATATTGAGAAAAAAAATCCAACCATTTTTTTAACTTTGATCTCATTTAGTTTCTAAGCAAAATGTTAACAGGCAAAAAGCAAAGCACAGCTCGAAAACAACTTTTCTCATCTTTTATTTTGTGGGGACAATGCCGCTTTCCTTCTACTTGGAAACACGGCAGGGGTCCCTGCCCTCTCCAGCACCTCTATTTGCTTTATGGCTACCGTGACTAGTAGTAGAGTTAACGGACTACAAATGGACTGTTGGTGTTTCAGGAGTAACCAACGAGCCAGTTTTTCGCGGTCTCGACATGCTAACGAAGGAACAAAAAACGATCAGAGCTAGAATGACGAAAGCCATTTTAAAAGTCGTGGTGTTGTGGTTTGCAAGTTACTCATTAGTTACTGAAGGTAATATCCAAACGTAAATGTTTGAACTTACGTATTTGTAGACTTAAAAACCGATTTTCATTGGAACAGCAATGCAAAGCGAAAAAAGCTTTTCCTTTGAAATAAGAATTTTTTTATCTCTCCGTTAACGACAACTTATAAAAATTGATAAGAAAAGTTTCGGTCTTAAAAGAAGACACATTCGACTTTAGGTATAATAAAAAAAATTCCACCTGATCTACACCCAAAAGTAAAAAAAAGATAATAACACTTCACATAACGTTGGTTTTACCTTTTTATTAAGATCTGAGAAAATTATCGTCCTTAGAATTCTTTCATATATTATTCACAGTACCTCTTCCTACATCATTGACTGACTTCTTTTTCTTCATCTACATCGCAGAATCTTTACTTTTGCATACGTCAGTAAAATAACCAGCTGTATCACCTGCAAAAGTAGTTGGAATTAAGTAACCCTTCTCTTTGCACCACGCCTCAAAATTATTTTTCACTTCTTGCTTCTTCTCACGTTTTGTGCAATACACTCGAATGAGCTTCTCAAGAAATGAATTTGGCAATATATCGCTAAGATATTCGCGTCGTAATTTTGTTGGTTTTCCATCTTTGGTAAAGAAAATCACTTCTTCGACTGGATTTCGATCTTTCTTGCCATATCCAATTGAAATGATATCTACAAAGAAATCTTTTTCGTTTATAGTACCATTACTTGCATCCATGATTTCTTTTGCGATCACATCTCGTTCCAATACAAAAAGGGAAAATTCTTCAGATTTACGTTTAGTGGAGGTGAGATTAGTTTGAGCACAAAAATACATCATAAAATCTCTTTTCTGTATTCTCTTGATAATTTCTTGCGCATCCTTTAAATCTTGATCATCATCATTAGATCTCAGAATGTCGTATATTATGGAGTCTGTTAGGTTTGTGTAACTCTCCATATTATCAATCGCAGCTGAGATACCATATTTGTTGTCAACTTTTACCATCGCTTGACATATCATTTCTTCAATGATTCTTGTTGTCTTGTGTTGGTATACTTGGTGATGCAGGGCCCAACGAACGTGAAATAATTCATACAAACTAAACATCTCTTTGTCGCGAACACATATTTGTAACCGTCCGTCCACGGATAAAATGCGTATATTTTGAAAAAAGCGTTGAATGTTGAATGTATTTTTCATTCCAAGATGATGCGTATCGCGGGCAAAGTAATCAAGTTTATCACAATCGATTCCAGTTCTTTTGTTCGACACAATTTCGTAGAGAAACCCTTTTCCAGTGCTTGAGATTTGTTCTCCCTTTATCATCCGCTTAATCAATTCACTTTCTTTTTTTCCAACACCTCTCTCCGTCAACATTTCTCGTAAATCTTCGTTTACATCCAACATGTATTCGAATAAATCACACGATCCTTGTTCGTGCGTCCATGTTGTGTCTGGTCGCACACGTTTTATGAATGTTCTATCGAACGTGTGCGAAAATGGACCATGTCCTAGATCGTGACACAAGCCAGCAATTTTCACGCAAAGAATTTCTGTCTCTGTTATTTCAACAGAATTATCGTACTCGGTGTTGTGAAGTTCTTTTAATGTTTCCAACATGAGACCACACAAGTAAGATGTTCCAATACAATGTTCGAATCTATTGTGGCATGCTCCTGGAAACACCCAGTAGACTCCAGCTAAACAAAGAAAAAATCGATAAACTACACATTTTAACACAAAAACAATTACTATTTTAAGTAAGAAACAAGAGAACCTTGCGGTTATATCACACATTCAGTGATACACATTCGGGTACATACATTATTCGGGTCTCGTTTTTGCTGACGCTTAGCTGACAAGAACACTGTTTAGCAGAGTAGAAAAAAATAATATACATTATTACAGAAAATTAACGAATCATGAAATTGACGCTTTTTTCCGCTCAATTGCATTAATTTTATGACGCATAAATTTTATACATTAAGTTTGTGACTGTGTTAATTTCATGAACGTTGACTTTGTGCTTAAATTGTAAAAATAAGTGAAAGTTCTTTATCGAGAAATAAAAAAAACTAAACATTTTCAGAAGAATAGGTTTCATTTATGCGAAAGAGGTGGTTCACACAGCACAAGTACAAGAAGTTGTGCCATTAGTTGAATTTAACCCTTTTGCTTGAGTAAGGAAAAGAAAAATTTAAAATAAAAAAATGTTTTTTTACTAACTTCCCCAATCCGGTTAATTTTATACAACCCGTAATGTATTTTTTTGGAAAACCGCGTTAATTGTCTGCTTCCGATCCGCCTTAAAACCGTAGCATGTGTCCTCTCTAGGGTATGTGGACAGGATAAGGTTCTAAACTGGAAAGGAAACCCGCGAAAACGTCAAAAATGATCAAAAAGGCCAAAGAGTCTTGGGAACGAGGATTAAAAGAATTTTGCTAACATTGGAAAACTCCTCAATTCACGCTCTCGAACGGTCCACGAAACATTTGAACAAAACTATTTTCAGCAATGGTAATTTGTATGTATTGCATATCTCACTGACTATTTGCAAAATTGCTGGGTTTTTCTGCATAAAACTGACTGGTGTACTTTTGTCCCGTTGAAAAAAAATTTGAATTTCAGAAGAACAGAACATCCATTTTCACAGTATTGACCTTGTTGATCTCAGCAGCAGAGCTATACCCACATGTACGGAGTCATTATTTTATGGGCCTGAAAATAATCTTCATCGCCTAGTAATGCTGAAAATCCTGCAAGGCAAAATATATGGACTCGCGATTCGCATTTCTTTGCATTATTGCGCCCATAAACATTTGATATAAGGTGCGCCTCTTTTAACTTCTCGACGACCAACACATGCGGAACATAAAATTTCTTACCGAGTTGTTTTAAGTCTCGCAATCTTTGAAATTGAGGCGTATCGATAATAGCTACCAACAGTGGGTCAATCTTTATGGCTCCGTGTACCGAATCTTGAAACAGACGCGACTTCTGCCCTATATGAGAGTTCCGTCTAGATGTCCGTTGTGCCATGCTGCAACAATGTTATCTAAAAAAGACATTTACTTTGTCATCAGATAATTTAAACTTAAAAATATAGTACAAAATGTTTCTTTAGTTAGAAGTAGACATTGTCGCTGTAATAACGTTCAATTTACATTTTATTTCTAAACATTAATTCACCTTGTATGTTTGTATGTGTGTATGTGTGTGTGCGTTGAGGCCAATAGTTAGTTTTTGTACTTTTTTACGTTATTAAAATTAGTGGACACGTCGCATTGTTTTGAGACCAAATAACTTGAAAACGGCTCAGAAGCAACGTCTATTTATATATCGGATTCACGCATTTTGAACTCGTCAACCCCACATAACGTTCTTATAACGTTTGTTTTTAGTTATATTCAGGCTGCAACGATCGGAACCAAATAATGACGTTTTTTGTACGAGATTTTAGGGACGTTTTCCGTTCGGGAAATAAAATTACGTTTAAATAACGTGAAGATTGCTAACGTATTTTCTTATGGGGCCTAGAATAGACGCTTCCTTAACATTTGCCTATAACGTTTATTAAACGAACCTAAATTGAACGTTTTTTAAACTTTCTCAATGTAACGTTTTAAAATGTTCTATAAACGCTTTAGAGCAGTACGTACAAAGAACGTTCTTAAAGCAGTTTTTTAAACGTCGTTATTAAGGCGTACCTAGCATAAAAGGTTTAGGGAAAAACGTTTAAAAGACGTTTTTAAAATAACGTTTTAAAGTGTCGCTCAAAAATTAAGGTTTCAAAAGTTATTATTAGGACGTTAAACGGATAATAGCTATTTTTCCATTTAGGTGTGTTGTAGAGGAATACAATATGTTCGTAGAAATCTATCCCACAGAACTCATCGATTGTGGTAAGTATATATACTTATATTTTAACTATTTTAACAAAGAAATTTCCCACCCAATACCACACTCGATATAAATGTTTTTATCCAAAACGTTAGGATGAATTGTGTACAGAAAATACACCTCCTGCCTATCTATATTGCAACACAACCGTATACGTCTGTCTGTCACGCAAAATGGTAACTGCAGTAGCAAGACACAAAATGCGGTAAATAAAGGCTTTATCCACGGGCCACCGACTAGTTATTTATACTTTTATTACGAAGCACATATAGAAGTAACGCCAAAATTAAGCTTTTTTAATTATTTTAAAGGCCTTGTTGGTAAAAAGCGTATTAAAAAGTTTCAGATTTGCTGAGCATGTTCATAGTTTTTGTTGGGCATAACTTTAATTTTGTCTTCCTTTAACGGTAACCTGGTTTTTTATAAATCTTCTCAGCTAGCTATACATTAACCAGTATGAATACGCACTTTTACGACATCCCCTCGAATATACACTCTAAGGTCCCGAATAAACTTATAAGAATAGAATAAAAGTGAATAAATTATGTCAAAGCTACCCTCCTAGGTCAAAGGGACTAAGTTTTTTCTAGTTTTTTTGCCTATGATATTTTATATCATAGACGTAGAAGAACCCTGGGACGAGGTTGATCTGACTTCTAAAAGTATCCAAAAACTTTGTACCCGGCTTTTTATTTTCTATAACATTATCAATGCAAATATGGTGTGTTTAAAAATTTCATTTTTTTGAAGTATATATAGCGATAGAGTACGGTATCAACTACCGCTAGGTTTATCAAAAATAATTTACAGCACTCACACTACAGGCCGCAGAACTACGATCCTGAATTTAAATTATTGCAATGGGCGGTAAAATTTCAAAGTTCGTAGCCACAAGAAATTGTCAAAGTCGTTTCTATGTAAGTACCACGGACTACGAAATTCTAACAGTTTACTTTTCAATAAAATTTTAGAGTATTTTCGACGTTGGTTACTTGGTCTACACTCCTGTGAAAATCTTTTAAAGCCTACCGGCTGTTGAGTACTGACCAAGTTTTGTCATTTCGGGAAATAGCCAAAAAAACAGCCTTTTGATAAACTTAATATTTTGTCCGGGATTTTAACGCTGCTAAAATTACTCATGTGCAAAATGGACTCTGACAAATTAGGTAGCTTTGGTTGCATTAGCTTTGCGGTGACAAGGAAAAGATAAAATGCTGGATTAGAGAGATTTCCAGAAAGCGTAAGCAATACTATGTCAAAACATTTGATGAGTGAATTAACTTACTGACAAATTCTGCAAAATAGCGTAACAAAAAAAAAACATTACTATTGATCAACCATTTAATTTGCATCCATCTTTTTGTAACAAAAGCTTTCTGCAAACCACAAAAAATATCAGATTTTGAAAATATTGCGTCATTTATGCCTAAAACAGGATTGTTGAAAATCGAAGAATTTTGATATCTAGCGCGGACCGTAAATAGTATTTACTAAATCTGAGTAACAAAATTCTTACAAGATGGGAATAATTGTGAAACTAGTTGGCACTTGGTAGGGAACAGTGCTGTACACACGAAATGCAACTTTGGTTATAAAACTTACAATAAACTCTTTTCCTTTAGCAATGAGTGTAATGGCTTCGTAACTGATGGAAAAGAAACTCTTGCATTGAAGGTTTAATATACAGAGAAAAAATGGCGCGAAGCTAATCTTGTGGCAAAAAATAGTCGCGTGAACAATCATGTAAAGAGAAAGAATTTCTATGAGGTGAGTGTCTACTAATTTAAATTTCTTAAATCTTGCTTAGAATTGAAAGAAAGTCAAATTTTTACCCTGTTAGAGAAATAATAGTGCCTCCCTCTGAAAGGCCCTGAAAGTTGGTACTTATACTGAATCATTTTTAGATCGTGTATTTTAGACTTGAAAGAGCATGAAATAAAGTAAAGTAATTAACCTTAAATTACTCGAAAACACCATTTTCTGCATGAGTGAACCTGGGATCAGAAAAAATCGATGAAAAATATACCAATATGCATTCTCGTCCCCAGAGCTCTTTGAGATTAAAACCTTGAAAGTAGGTTTATCTCAAAGAGCTATGGGGTCGAGAATGACCAATATGCCATTGGTGTTTTAATAAACCAAAGCAACTCGTATGATTTTAACAAGCTAGTTAAAACACATAATTTTATAGCAATTCATGTTGTTTTTATTCATTTTTCAATGTTAAATGTTCTTAATTTCTGTTCCTTCTAAAAATATGCGAAATTATCTATTTTAACACGAATGTAGTGTCTGCTGGTTTATGATAGTGAAAAAGTTAACCAATATGTTCGTAAGTAAAAAAAGTAATGAACTTTTTGAAATTATTGTGGAGTCGCATTTTTTGTTACAATTCTATGACAGAGTTCTTAATTTTTGTTCTTACTTTTTGGCAGAATTTCTCAGACTCAACGTTCAATTCAGGTAAAAAAAGGTATATACACTTTTTATTAGGTTAATCTTATAAGAACAGTGATAAAAATTGATATGTAATGAGCTTATAGGCTCGGGTACATCTTTTTGATGAATTTTCACCTAATACGGTTAAGTCGGTGACGCACAAACAGAAATATAAAGGTAGTCACCGACACAATTTTTTTACATAAACAAAAGAACAAAGAAATGTCTCAACCTCTATTCAAGGAGTCTTTTACTCTTTCCTATATCAGCAGAAACTGGATAAGTCACGAGTTGTGAGTTACGAGTTGCCTGTTACGGCTCGTGTTTCAAAAAATAAAAAATAACTCGCGTAACTGTAACTCGAAACTTGAAAGTTACTAAAACTCTATCACAGTGGTAATTCATCTTTCCGTTCTATTTGAATGTGAATTAAAACTATCATAGAAGTAATTCTGGTAAAAAAAACACATATGTAAAAACTATATTAGTATAAAACCTAGCCTTAGTTTACCTGTTTGTATATCCTTCGTCAATGTAAACTTCTTTTTGCTTTTCTTCTAATATCTGTTAAAAAAACTTTTCTTTAATATATGCAATCTTGAATTTCCAAGAAAATACAGGATGTTTTAATTTAGCTACTCGAGTAAACAAAAAAACAAAGTGAACAAAGTGAACAATTCTACATTCTAATTACTCGTATTTTTGCAAATAATCTTAAACTTTTGAAAACATACTATTTTGTAAGAATTAATTTTATAAGAATCACCAAACCATAATTTCTGAAATTTAAGGAATGTTCTGAACAATGCAGAGGCTCAATCTTAGAGAATTATGTTTTAAATGTAATTAACAGTATATAAAAACTTTCCATATTAGAATAAAAACTAGTTTGAGTTTACCTGCTGGCCTCATTCTTCAGACATTGTGAATAAACTTTAAACTTTAAAACACCTGCCAATAAACCTTCCTTTTGTGGCTAAAAAATCATTGCTATGTTTTAATTGGCTGACAATTTTAAATTTCTAAGAAAACCAATCTGTTTCGAATCGCTTGAATAAACAAAAACAAGAAAGCTGTGTGGACAGTTCTTCTGCATTCTTCAAATAAACGTATTTTTGGGGGGCAAAAAAGCTATTACAAAGTGGGGTAGGTATTACAAAGTGGGGCGTACTTCGTTGGAAAGAACACATCAGTACTAATGAAAGATCAGAACCATCAAAGCATTGTTTTGAACACTGATCACGTATTTGATTGGAAGATTTGAAGCAAAGTCCCCACAGACAATAAGAAACGACAGATTTTAGAAGCGTTTTTTATCGTGTCGTCTAATCCATCCCTTAACGACCGAAAAATATTTTTTAGGTATGGTGCGATGTGAAACTCTTTAGCTATAGATTCATTATTGGTTTATATTTATCTATAAACCACTTTTAGAATAACTATAGGAATCGAAAACCAAAATGCATATCTAGTTTCACGTTCAGTATTCAGCTACCACTTATTTTTTATGTTGATGCTTAGAGGTTAGTTCACATTTGGCGATATCTACCTCACGATATCTAGCGACAACTCACATAAGTATAAAGCGATATCGAGCGATAAAAACATTTACATTGATGTGGATCTTTCTTTCCTTACCTGATCCGTTTAAAGTCAAAGTTGTATACATGTCTTTTTTTATAAGGAATTAAAATTCCAAAATGAGGCTTAAAGGGGCTACGAACGGCCGTTGGTTTTCTACTTCACTAACTTGCACGAAAGTCGAACTAATGGCGGTGGAAAAGTTTATGATTACTGAGGACAAAAACAACAACTTAAATCATCTTAAATATCACATTGGGCATTTAAATATAACTGAAAATGACAGAAAAGTTCCCTACATATTTGTATATCCATGATTTATTCGATATAAGTACTTACCTTGCTTTTAACTCAAACATTCTAATAAAATAAATTTTGAACCTTTTGAAATAGCTAGCTAGCTATTATCCTTTGAAATTTTGCATAGAAACATATAGATTTGTTGTACATAGGGCAGTCTAAGCAACAACAATGACTTTTTAAGATCTTTTTAGAGGTATTATTTACTTTCTTAAGCTAGTCACATAGCATTTTTTAACAAATAACAGCTCCTCGTGTTGTCTCTGTTCCCTCGTTAAAACAAACTTTCGTTTTACTGATATTTAAGGCGGATTTATACCAAGCTTAGGGGCTGTTCATATGGAGGCGGGCTGGCTCGGTTGACCGGGCTGGCTCGGCTGAGCGGGATCTCGCTGCTATTAAGAAACACATGAAAAAATAAAAATGTGTTCATATGATAACCGAGCCAGCCCGCCTTGCCGAGATCTCGCTTGTTTGTACCGAGATCTCGGTCAGGCGGGATCTCGCTGTTCTTAAGAAACGCATAGAAAAATAAAAATGTGTTCATATGACAGGCGAGCCAGCCTAGGCGAGATGAAATTAACAATAGAATATAAAAATTCTCATCAATTATTTAAAGTTCGAAATATTTTCTTTTGTCTTCATTGTTTATGAATCTTTTGTGAAATGTAAACAACTTTTCCATCCCGGCTGGCCGAGATGTAAAAAACTTCATATGAACACGAGATGAAAATCACCCCGACTAGCCGAGCCAGCCCGCCTAACCGAGCCAGCCCGCCTACATATGAACAGCCACTTAGAGCTAAAAATGAAGAAATATGAAAAAAAATGATAATATTTCTGAATAGTTGTTCTTAACTCAAAATTTATCGTAGATTTCGAAAATGTGATCAGTTTTCACTCAATTCCGATTCTTCTTCAGATATTAGGATCATAAGTGACACAGGTGATGATAAAAATTGACATTTTCACAACATAAGTTTTATCAACATTTAGTATATATCTTCATCCCCCTACCTCCCTCTTGTATTGGCTTGTTCCGAAATGCCGTAATCCGTTATTCCGTGTACGGGAATACGGAATGTATTTTTCATGACGTCAGGCTTTACAGCGAAGGAAATCAAACAGGGCAGATAGAAGAGTGAAAGACAGTGTCAAAGCAAAAAAAATTACCTCTAAATTTCAAAACTATTAGTTATCTGTCCAAAATATGACCAGGGAGAGACCAAAAGGTGATAAAGGAAGGTGTACAAAGACCAACAGCAAAAGAAGATATAGCAAAGAGAGGAAGTGGCATGGATAAATTAAGTCAAAACAATCTGTCGAAACAACAACCGGTCGACACATGCTGAGTCGCAAAATTTACCAATGAACTCTCCCGTATCTTGATCTATCTACGTCTCCTCCAACACAACCGATAGCCTCTCCGTATTTTGATCCAAAATCATGTTCCCATTATAAGTGTAATTTCTCCTACTGAGCGACTTCATATACACCTCTAAATTAGCCGCTTGCGCGATCTCTACACAAGGCTTGCAGTACGTACCAAAGGTCTGTGTCGACGCTTCCTTATGCTTCACTTTCGGATGGCATTCTCCAGTTCCACCCTACACATAGTCGATCTTCTTTTGATACTTTAAATCGCCGCTTCGTTTTTCAGAATGTTTATGTTTGTTTTTGTGGCTGTTCTTCCAACTAGCATCGGGTAATAGACATACCTACATCATGGCATACGCAACTTCATGCGTTATACGTGATATATTCTTGATTGAAGCATCAACAAAGCATTCTACCTCTCCACCAGAGTCTCTGCCCACATTTACATTTATCATACTGACCAAGTATGCGTTCACAGTCATCGCACTGTTGTTTTATCGTTTTATTCTATGGACTGCTACCATAGATATCCATGCTACTACCATCAAGTCCTGGAAATGTTCACTCAGCTTCACAACTTTTCGAGATCCTTCTTTTTATCTTCCGAATAACACCAGTCTATAACTCTGTCCGGATGCCATGATGCTATCGTCGGATTCTCGGGAAGACCTTGTTGCGCATGCGTAAGTATTCAACTATCTGCGCTAGAAAGTGTCAAAACTATTGTCAACATCGATGTGCACAGGTGTACACAAGCCTTTACGAACACTCATAATAGAGCCAAGGGCCATTGAGTTCCAGGTAGGGGGCGTGTGTGTTGATGTAAGTGTGTTAAGTCTGAGGGTGTGGGGTGTGGGGTCAGTATTCGAGGATGGGGGCGGGGGTGTGCGACTATGTCAGAACTGGAGGGCGTATGTGTGTGCGTGTGCGCGACTGCGCCAGAACATACATTATCTATTCTCTTCGATCACGAATGTCCATTAAACCAAAATAAAACGAAGAAAACAAATATTTTTTGATTTCACAATATGCCAGGTTGCTTTGCCATCAAATGACTAAATATACTTACAGCCTTTATTTTGAGCAAACAAGTGCTAGGGCACGCAACGAATTTTAATTTCATTGGCATCACGTGACTAAAGATAAACTTTCGGTCAATGTTATAACGCAGTTAAATTTTCTTTTAACAATAATGCGAAAAATGTAAACATAACTATGTGATTTTTTTCTAAGTAGAAGAACTTTAGGTACAGCGTAAAAAAGTTAGCTAGCTACTTTAAACGCCATGTTTTTCCTCCTGCTCAAATTATTTAAATATGACGGGCGTTACAAAAAGTAGTTAGCATTTGTGACCATATACTGCCCGTACTCTTTCCACTGAGACCCAGCTTAAACTAAAAAAAATTAGTGACTCGGTATACTGGTGAGATTCAGATTAGAAAGCTCGTCACATTTTCCAAATGTCATCAGCGCTAACTAAGAAGGTGATTTTAACGCACCCTACAAATTAAAAATGACAAGATGACACAAATACTGAAATAGAAAACGGTATGGCCGTCCTAACGGACTTAACGGACCATACATCATTTTAGACGATAAATAAAAGGCGAAAAAAAGACATTATTTCATGTTGATGATAGTCTCTTTGTGGTGTCAAAATCATGTTTTTATTTTGAAGGAAAGCCCTGGTGTAGAAAATTGTTAAGAAACTTTTACTAGTTGGCCGTTTGCTTGATTTCTTATAAAAAATGAGTATAATTTAAGTAGATGATTAAATCTTATTATTAATAACATGTTAAAAATTATATGGTTTTGCCGATCTGTTTTTTACTGAACTGAACTTGAATGGCTTTCGTAGGTGCCATGGGCAACCTTGACCCCCGGGCTCTTTGTCTCTTTTTTATAAACAGAACGGCAAGACGAAATAGCCCGGGCACTGGCCGGTCTTCAACACCGCAAAATATGCGGTAGATATGCAAAATATGCCGTATTTTAAGCGAGCGAGACAAACTACCAAACAATCTCGTCGAGTTCGTCGAGTTCGTCAGGTTGATTGCTTTAGCGTAGCAAATGGAAAACCTAATATATTTATCCACCAGAATTCAAATTTATCTTGAAGAAAGTTAAATAAAATTAAAAAAATAATTTATCGTTTAGTTTATGAAAGCTTTATTCGTATGGTTTAGTGTTAAGATAAGATATAGCTATGGTTTGTTATTAAAATACAGCTACCTAATTTGTCACCTGGCCCAAGACTTTGTAAAATATAATTAGCTAACTGATAGCTGGGTACATTTTCAAAAGTGAACTACGCTGTCTCATAGATATATTTGCTACAGTTTGCATGTTGTACAGTCTTGATATTTTGGAAAAAACATGGCTCAATGTAAGTGGTAATGTGAAATCTGCACATGACAACTCCAAGGTTAGAAGAAGAAGTAAACAAAAAAAGTTCTAGCATAATGACAGAATGTACCTACAACGCTATTGATAGTTACTTAAAAGATCATGCAGTAACACCACCAAGCATTCTTTGACGCATACAAAGAAATAATTATGCGATAAAGTCTGTACAACTTAAAAGAGCACCATAAAAAGCCATTATATCTTGGCTTTTTGCAGAGAATACAGGAATTACTGAATTTCTCAGCCAGTTTTAGTTTCATAATCATTACAGCAGTATTTTTATCAAGTTAATGTGACTGTGTTTATTTTGTAAACTTTTTTTTATAATGATGGTAAAAATGTAATATACAGATTGATCTTATTGACAATCGAAACCAGATGGTAGTTTCCGGTATATTTGTCACATTGTTGATCATTTTTAAAAGTTTCATGTCCTGTTTCCACTTGTACGCAAAACAGCAGAGGAAACTGAAGAAAGGTTTGTGGATAGTTTTCTAGCTGTTTTTGGATTACCAAAAGTTATCTATTCATACAATGGCAAAGAGTTTGAAAAGGGTGTGATAAATTGTGTTGCTGCATTACGGCCTGCAAAAACCATGTTCGCACAAGCTTTATTGGGTTCTGTTGTAATTTTGTTCACAGTTTTTTTACTTTTTTAGTGTTCACATATATAAGAGGCTAAGCCTATATAATAAAGAAATGTGTAACTGGCATAATTTTTCTCATTTTTATGCGTTTAAGACTTTTCCCGTATTAAAGAGTCCAGACAATATGGGACATGCCTTTTTGACCGTTCTGTACTGTATAGAGGAGACACAACAATATGGGACAACCTGTTATGACCGTCCCGTATTGTTTAGAAGAGCCACGACAATATGGGAAAGCGCCCAACAATATGGGACGGAACCAATTATACGACAATATGGGACAGTCGGACAATATAGGACGGAAAACTACCTAGCTAAACGCGGTGTTTACATGAGACCCGTAGTGAGATTTCAAACCGGGTTGATAGTCACGCCTGTTTACGTGGTAGGGCGTAGTGAGATTTCAACTTTCGATTTCATATATTGTTATATTCTTCGCGTTTCAAAAATCTTGTCAACCATTATGGAATGCTGGAAAAATTGTCTAAAAAGCATAACTCAAAGCCTCATATTATACTGCGCAATAGTTGAAGTTCTACTGTACAGTAGTCAATGTCCTACTGAGCAGTGGACCGAATTATACTGCGCAGTAGATCTATGACTACTGCGCAATAGAATTACGACTACTGCGCAGTAGAACTATGACTACTGCGCAGTAGAAATGTTTTTAATGCGCAGTAGTGACCTATTTTTGCTGCTCGACAATAGTGGCAGATATGGGCCACCGTACTTGAAAGTTCGACTCTACCTTCACTGCCTGTTTGCTTTATTATGTTCGTCTTTTATGACGGTTGACCTAAAAACACCTTTCCTTTGATTGATTTTGGGAAAATCCACCAACCCCTGGGATCAGAAACTTTTGTCAGTTTTGAAGATTTTAGGCTTTTTCGTGAAAGTTTAATGTAATGAAAAATTTGATTTTGATCAATTTACCTTTTTTCTACGAAAAGGTATAATACCTATGTAAAATATAGTGAACAAATATAAATATGCCACTGAACAATTATAAATATGCCACAAAAAACAGCAGAAAAAATATATTTCAAAGTTCCGCCCAACTACTTAAAAATAATATTTGCAATTTATTTGTCATTACTCGGTGGTGACATGAATTGAGATGTTGGTGACATGAATTGAGATGTTGGTGACATGAATGGTGATTAGGGCGGTGACACAAACATATTTTGATTGTATGGATAGGACGGTTGCGTTTGTTGTGCCTGCAAAAAAGATTTGGCAAGAATTTGGAGGCCCTATTTTACGCCTTCTCCAACAGACTTCATGGATTCTGACATTGCTTGGATTGCTTAATCTGTTTGTTCACATGATTTTCTCATCATTTCAGCATTCTCTGACTTTAATTTCAAATCTTCGCAGGCTAAATCTAAGTATAACACATCACGCTGATGAGCGGACATTTTCTTCTTCATATGGTCTCTCTTGTTTTCTTTTAATTTTCGTTTTCCATTTTGTTGTTCCTGAACTTCAGAATTTCATTCAGGATTTTCTACTTCTGAATCTTCATTTTTAGAGCTTTCTTGCGTGTTTTCATAGAACCAATTGCAATATTCAAAGACGTAACAGAGGGGCAACCACCCCAATTTTCTTTCAATAAGTCGAAATTTTCTTTAACAAGTCTTCCAGAACAAGAGCGAGTACCACTGTCTATAGCTTTTTTATATCCATGTCTCAAATCTCTTATCTTGTTTTTAACTCTTGTGTACCCTTCCTTTTTTACTTTGTTCAGCTGATCAATTTTCCTATTCATTAGCTATCAATAACTCTTCCTTGCTCAAAATTTTCATCAATCTACGGTATTGACCTTGCACCGAAATAATTTGGTGGATAAGTTTCAGCCAACATGTATTTTATATCTGTATAAAATTGTACTAGATCTGCCTCAAAGTCAATACCAGAATATTCTTTCTCTAATTTATAAGCATTCAAGTGTACAATAACGTTTCTATCATTTCGTCGGTCCACGTCCATCTTTCTTTTTTCTGTTTTAATCCTTTTTTTTTGCACTTTTTGTTTCCCATTTTTTATTGTTGTTGTTGACGGTGGAGTTTTTTCCTCTTCTCCAGTCACCGCACTTTCTCCACGCATCATATCACTAATGGCATCCATATCTACTGTAGATTCATTTCCTGGTATTTCTTCTCTATCTGTTCCATCATCACCGTTCGATCTCAACTCCTTTAGCAATTGTTGTATTATTTCTCTGCTGGTGGCTATGGGAAGAATAAGAAGTTTTCTTTAAACATTTACTTGTTTTTTTCAAAAATTCTAATTTCGAATGGCTGCGTTACCTCTTACCTCATTCCGTACCTTTTCTTTGTAGATTGCTGCTTTTTGAACCGTTTCACAGCATCATAACTGCTATCTTGTTGACTCATCTTTTTCTTGTAACCTCTTGTATTGTGCCTGTCTTCTTCTTGTGTCTCCTTGTTTAGTATGCGCAGTTCAAAGGTACCATTATGGTTTCGGTGCGTAAAAAATGGAATCCCAGTACCGGTCCCATGTGCTTACATGACTTTTTCAGTCCGTAGTGAAATCTCACCACGGTCTTGAACACCGGCTATAGTGAAACTCCACAACAAACAAGCGCTCCATTGCGCACCGCCATTTGTTTATGCATTGCGCACTCGCCACTTCAAAATATTTAAATTTCACTCGCCGCAATTTTTGGACGACCCTTGTAAGACCACCAGCCGGTGCCAGGGTCTTTTTCTTTCTCACCCGTCCCTTTATCAAAAAGAGCAAAAAAGCCCTGGGATCGAGGTTGTGTCATGGGAAGTTAGGATATGGGTGGTCTGCAATAAGTATTTTTTAAAGCAGAAAATCTCGATCGGAATGTTATTATGGTGATCCAATTTCACCGTAAAGAACGATCTTTCTAACATTACTAATTTTCATCTTGACGACAATTTTAAAATTTTACAATTATTGGTCTTTAGGGACAGCTGCTGTAACCGACACTTAAAAAATTTGAACACATTAGGCTAGATTTTCACTTGCAAATTACTGCGATTTAATTGTTCTACGAAATCTCGTTTCCGCCCCACCCTGGCCTCACTCTCTTTAAAAATATTTATTTCTAATAGGCGTTTGATTGATAAACTCTTTCGCTGTTGCACAGATTCTTAAGAGTGTTTTCTACTGTTATCTGGTGTGAACTGGGCTTAAGTTAAGTTTTATTAACGAAGAATAGAGCTGATAAATAATTCAATAGATATGTAATATCACTAGCAAACACTTGATCACCAATACAGTTATTTGTTTCTAGAAAACACTATGTGAGTATATTTTAATAGTGCATTTGAAACATTGTTTTTTCTTTCAAATGAAGTTTAAATTTCTAACTGCATGTAGTAATCCTTATTTGTTGTTGTTTTTCCAAATGAAATACAAATACATTTTCTACTTTTTATAAGCTTTACAAATGTTAAGACGGTGAGTTTAAAACTTACCGACTATTTTTTTGTTGACAATATTTTATGAGACTATTAATTTTCACCAACGAATATCCCCACCGATATTTCTTTTACAAACCGGTATTTTTGTTCCACGGCTTTTTTGTCGCCGTTTTTACTACCGAGACTAGTGAAGCAAGGAAGGGTACCAGTCTAGTGTAGCGGTACGTAAGCTATTAGTTTTTGAGTGTTGATAACAGGACTACCCTGTTGAATAAGGTAAAAAAACTGTTATTTTTACAAATAAATCATTTCGCATTATTATTTTATGTTCAGTTGGTTTCGCCAGTACCAAGCAACGGTCGTTTGTTATCTTTTTAGTGATCGGTTGCTTACAAGGAGTTCCAACAGGTTAAAATTCGAATCAATTGAAAATAGTTGTTTTTATCGATTTTTACGTTTCATTTAGGTTTCATAAAAGCAATGTTTATAAACTTGAACTCATTTTTCTTATTTTATATTTTTCTTTCGTCTTTTGCTGTGCCAGTTAAAAATAATCATTATTAAAACGTGACCACTTTTTCTGCACAATTGGAGAACTAAAGCAAATACTCCCCGTAGAGAAAGTGGAAAAAATCAGTAATACGCTGTAGAACTTCCTGCCGAAACGGCTGGTTTATTGTATTTAAAAAATACTATTAGTTTATTTATACGACTATTGGTTGGATGAAATCGTGGTCAAAAAATACAGAACCTTTGATGTCAAATATATACTTCGCCGGTGAAATATAAGAGAGTGGAGTTTGATCCAGGTTAAGCATCCTTCACAAAATTGATATCGGAAGAGGCCCCACGAACTTTATTTCGATTTCTTCTCTAGTCTTGGTAAAATGTTTACATGATTTCGGGCGAAATGATGTTACAGTTTTGGTTTCATTTTGGTTTAAAAGACGCGATTTTTTCTATTTTAGAAATTTTGTACGAGGTTTGCATTTTCCAGCTGACCTTTTCCCTTTCGACCAATTCATACAGTTCAAAACATATTAAGCTTAGCTTTCACTGTGTTCAGAACTTGTTCTGCCAAACTGATGAAAATTTTACTACATACAATCACCATTTTATCAAGAAATTGCTGAACAGGCTGAACATTCTCCTATTGCATTTAAAGGGGAATTAAGCCTCAAACTTAATTAGCATTATTTCGGTTAACATTATGTTTGTTTCCCAAATTCTGGTCAAAATTTTGAAAAATAAATATAAAAGTTACCCCTTCTATGAGCGAACGGTTGATTCTGGAGACTGATATATCGTGACGTATCTTACGCTGAAGAAAGCAGGTTAAGGAAGAATTTCATAGTGCAAACTCAGGTAGATTTAATAAATTTGCTAAGGTTAGTAATTTATTCAATTAGAATTGCATAATTAACGGATCTTAATGTATGCAATATTGCATTTCCGCAAAACATTGAACCCCAGGGGGGAACTTATCTTGTGGATTGGTGAATACATATGAACAGCTAGTTTCGGACTCTGTTTTTATATTCTGAAAGATAAATAAAAATATACGCTCAGTTCATATTACTGTTCTTTCAGTGGAACACACTTCGAGCATTGCCATTTTGCTTTTTTGTTTGCAAATAACTTGTCACAAATATTTTCGTATTTACGATGATACCACAAAAAGAGCACAGATCGCATTGTTCCATGTGCATATCCTTGGATTTCTTGTGGTACCATAACCAAGTTAGCTTGCTGCAGTAGAGGTTCACTCGAACATGGCTCTCTGCTTGCAATACGCCGTTTTTTTTCTCCAGAGGAAAGTCCGAAAACTTACTTGTTTCTAGACACTTGAAAAAGTGTTTTCGCATCGCATCAGAAGGCATTGTTATGTGTTCTATCGACACCATTTTCAAGATATAATATAAAAATGCGATATAAACCGGTTGATCAACTTCGAAACAATGTTTCTCTATAACAATCTCCGATACTAAGTTCTGAGAATTCATGGAATCGTCAGTCACTTCAACTTTTCTAAATCTTTTCACATTGGCAACTTTCCTTTTTCTCATCGGTAATCGAAATGATTTGAAGTTGGGCTGCAATGAAGATGGTAACAAGGCGATGTCTTTTTCCTTTGGAACAGATTTCGACAATAAATCTTTTAGTCCTAATAATCCTGCGTAAAGTTCGTCTAAAACGTCATCCGCTTCAACTAAATATGAGTCGAGTTCCTTCAAAACTTCCCTACACAAACCAGCCTTGTTCCTTTTCCAGGACTTTTGAACAGGCAGGTTTTTCTCCATTATAGGTACTTTCTCCTGTTCATCATCGAATCTGACTTGTTCCTCGGGTTGGTGAAAATCCTCTGCAACAGCGGGTTAGCTATATCATCTAGGGTGATAAATGTGCTGTTGATATATAATGGTGACAGATCATACAACGTCCATGCATGTACAGCTCGGTAATGTTGTGGCATTTCCAAAGAAAATTTAGTAGCGTTCTGTTGACGAATTAGAATGGCTGTGTGAAATAAAGGATCCAAAACCTTTTTGGAGTATGCCAGACATATCCATACGTTTACGTTGAATAATAAATTGTACTTACCATCATCTGACGACGATAAACAACAGTAATAACTTGTCTCCTCAGACATTACTATGCAACTTTGTTTGAAGGGCTTGCACAAAAAAATAAATGAAATGTGATAAACGAAATAAATGCAAAATTAATCACGTGCTTCCGCGTGCTTAGAAAAAATATTGTCCTCGCCAGCGGACCGCATCACGTGTTTTAATAATTTCTCACCGGTGCACCACCCGAGTTTGCGAAAATTATGTTAAAAAATATAGTCGTGATAATTTATGCGCTGCATCATAGGAAAAATAAATTACTATTCTCGGCTTTTTCGCAACCTGAGTTTGCACTATGAAATTCTTCATTAACCGAAGAAGAATCAGATAAAAAAGGAGGAGAGCTCATGTGCCTCAAATAACAATTTGTTTCAAACAAATTTTGATGAATGAATAATTTCTTTTGAATATGAATATTTTATCCTGGTTTACACTATAACATAAACTTTGATTCCGTTGTAATGGTATGAGGTACACCAGTTACCGACAGTACACGGCCTGGGTACATTATTATGAAAGGCTTGGAAAAGGATGTCGCGTGGTGATTCCAGGTTGTGTTGTGCGAAAAATAAGGGAAGAATTCCTGATCCAAATGGAAAATATACTGGTTTTAAAGAATTTGTTGACTTATAACGGGACTTAGCATTTTCAAACAAACAATAACAACGACGAAAAAGCGACCTATGGTGTTTATCCATTTCAAACAACGCAACTTTTCTTCGTTACTGTTTGGTCGAGGAATCATAAAAAAGACTTCTTCACCTCTCCTTTCCCAGTACTATTTCTACAACCATAAGCTTTACAAGTAGGCATCGTTTTTGGTAGAAAGATAACATCAACAAATACGCTGTTGCGTTTGTTCACATTGTGTAAACAACTTTAAGGTGTGAGTAAGGGAAAAAAATTCATTTTTTTTCAAAAATATTTTTTTACACATTCGTATAGAATCGAATATGAGCTTTTTGATAGAAAAGAAAAAAAATTATAAAACAATATGAAAGAATGTCTTTATTCCAAAAAACCTACTTTACATTCATAACATACATAACTTATTATACTCACAAAAACACATTTCTGAATGTTCATAAATTCATCATCTTAGGAATAATTTTTACTCACTTTCAGACGAGCGAACTTTTATGATAATGTAACTACCGTCACAAAAGATTATAAAATAAGTAATCGTTATTTTTATGAGGAACTTTTTTATATTTCTTTTTTTCTTTTTTGTTATTTTTTTCACCGCTTTGTCCTTTCTTATTATTATTTGTCATTTTACCCATGTTGTTTCGTTATGATCAAAGTGCAGAAGTAAGTAGACATGTGCGCATCATACAGAAAGTGTTAAAAATACATTAGTTACTATGGCGACGAATGAATTATACAGAAAGTAATGAACTTTTAAAAAAATCTTTAAAACTCTTTTTCACAGAGTTCATTTTTTCACAGAGTATACCATACGTTTTAAACTCCATTTACAAAACAATAAAAGCTTTGAGGAGGAGGGTGACTTTTTTTTGTAAAGGAATGATATATCTCGGGTGCTTTTTTGAATTAAGGTGTGAATGTAAACCTAACTCGAGTTATGATGCTTTTTGTGATAAAAGGAAGTGAATAATTTCGCACTAAACTTTGATGGGAAATATCTCTAAAAGTAAAAACATGCAAAGTATAATTCAAAAATGCTCCCGAGATAAATGTATAGTGAATACAAAATTGTAAACAGAATGTATGAAAATCTTCTAGTTTTGTAAATGGAACAAATTTTCTAAACAAGGGGTCTTTTTATAAAGCGTTTTTTTTATGATCTTAGATTATTTTTTTCAAATAATATTTAGATCATTGTCTAGATAATTTTATATGCTTTTGGAATATAACTATGTCAATGCATTGACCACCATTCAATTTTAGTTTCACGATTTTTAATACATAGCACTTCTTTCCCTTACTCACACCTTAAAAAAGATGAAGAGATCAAAAAATTGAAATGAGCGTAAAATACGTCATAGATCTCCATCGCAGATATTGTTTGATTTTAACATGGCGATTACTGTTGTCAACTTTTATGCTAGAAAAGGGATGTAAATTCAAAGAATTTCAATTTTTTTTATATACCATCAAAATAAGTAGGGTTTTTTTAAGATATTTCCGAAGAAAAAAATTTGGGCTTAATTCCCCTTTAATGAAATGGCTCCTTGAAATGGAGTAAAGATCATTTTTCCATTATGCATTTTTCTTTCGGTTCATGGACTGTTGTTCTCTTTAGCGAAAAGTTTGGATACACTTTTGAAAAACAATCAGCTTTAGTTTCATTGATTAAGGCATAACTTCCAATTCTTGCATTATTTTTGAATTGATATCATTGTATTTTATGGCGGGTTTAGCAATTAATTACTTGATTTCCTGTTGAATATGCAGTATGATGGCTCTAGTCACTAATGAATATATTTATTTTTTAAATTTCAAAATGAAAATTTAATCTGCCATTTCAAAATTGAATTTAATCGTTTTAAAAATAGAAATTAGCATTTTAAAACTGTTAGTATACATTTAAAAAATGAATATTTTCCACCCTATGGAATTGTTTGAACTGAAATTTATTTTGAAAAGAGGAGTTTTCTATTTTTAACTATAAATTGCCAATTTTAATTTTGACGATGCTTCTTTATTAGTGGTATCGGAATCTATTCTCTTATTAAAGTAAGATCGCAAATCTCCTTTTGAAGCCATGACTGCCATCATCTGTTACACCGCATCGATTAAATTAATTACAGGCAAAAAGCAAAAACTGTCTTCTTGTTTCGGTATGTCTGTGAGGTCAACGTTTAAGGCCTGACTTTCGACAAACACCGAAAAGTGAAAACATTAAAGCAAATATATTCACGTATGAACGCGTCAGAGCTGATTTTATGTTAAAAATGTCGTTCGGTTTCACTAGTGGGGCCTTTTCCTGCTATAAAACCATTTACTGTTAATAGTTAAAGTAGTTTATAAAAACGCTCGAATTTTTTAAATCTTTGAATATATGATTATTTTTACGTAACCGAAAATTAAAAATGTTTGACTAAATAAATTAACATTTTTTTTGTGTTCACGCGTTGTTGCATCTATAGTTTAATTAAACATTAATCAACCATAGAAATGCAAACAGTTCTTGCGTGTTTTAAAAGCATTTTTTATGTAAAGACCTCTGCCAAGGATCTCTATAAAGACAACATTCAGTCTCCTCTTTTCCTATTTATTTTCCCTGCAAAAAGCCTTTTTCAAAACACTGGGATGTAGTACTTAAACGTCTTTATATATATGTATATATATTTTGCAGTTTTAGGGAGAGCACGTAAAAATGTTGAAACGATTTGCATCGGACTTAAATCATGGAGACTCAAAGCAAAGGAAAATTGGAAGTATTTTCAATAATAAAACGAAGAATATTCGTATATTTCAAGATTCTGTGCATGGAGCAGTAAAGATGGATCCACTTCTGGTAGCCATTATTGATACACCTCAGTTTCAAAGATTAAGAGACATCAAACAATTAGGTAATCAGCATTTTTTAAGTTCGTTATTCTCTCCATAAATGTCTTGATTTTTCTTTTGAACCTTATATCGACTATAGGTAGCTTGCAAGCTACCTATAGTCGATGTAAAAACAGTACCTGCGCCAAAGAGTACGAAATTTGAAATCACGATTGTCAAATTCTTTAAAAAATATATTCTGGTTACATCGCTATTTTCACTCTCTTATCTGCTTCACAGAACCTCTTAGTAGAGTCCTATATCAGTACTTTTTTGCAGACTTTTGTCTGGCTACGTTAGCAACAACTTGGTTATTGTGCATTAAGAAAAACCAGTACCTAAAACAGAATACGCACATGGAAAAGCAGTCTCAAATATACCTTGTTCTCTATAATTAGCGGTTTTGGCACTAAATCTTTTAACCTAAAAGAGAAGGAAAATATTAGCAATTTTGTTGTAACTTTCCTTTCTTTGTGTAGGTTCAAGTTACTGGGTGTTTCCAGGAGCATGCCACAATCGATTCGAACATTGTATTGGAACATCTTACTTGTGTGGTCTCATGTTGGAAACATTAAAAGAACTTCACAACACCGAGTATGATAATTCTGTTGAAATAACAGAGACGGAAATTCTTTGCGTGAAAATTGCTGGCTTGTGTCACGATCTAGGACATGGTCCCTTTTCGCACACGTTCGATGGAAGCTTTATTAAGCGTGCGCGACCAGCGACAGAATGGACGCACGAACAAGGATCGTGTGATTTATTCGAATACATGTTGGATGTAAACGAAGATTTACGAGAAATGTTGACGGAGAGAGGTATTGGAGAAAATGAATGTGGACTGATTAAGCGGATGATAAAGGGAAGAGATCCGAAACAAGACTTCATCGCGGAGACTTGCAACTGTGGAGAAAGAACTGCAGAAAAATGGTTTCTTTACGAGATTGTGTCAAACAAAAGAACTGGTATCGATTGTGATAAACTTGATTACTTTGCCCGCGATACGCATCATCTTGGGATGAAAAACACGTTTGATATTCAACGATATCTTCAAAATATACGCATTTTATCCGTGGACGGACAGCTACAAATATGTGTTCGCGACAAAGAGATGTTTAATTTGTATGAATTATTTCACGTTCGTTGGGCCCTGCATCACCAAGTCTACCAACATAAAACAACCAAAATAATCGAAAAAATGATATGTGAAGCCATGCTGAAAGTTGACAACAAATATGGTATCTCAGCTGCGATTGATAATATGGAGAGTTACACAAACCTAACAGACTCCATAATATACGACATTCTGAGATCTAATGATGATGATCAAGACACAAAGGATGCGCAGGAAATCATCAAGAGAATACAGAAAAGAGATTTTATGATGTATTTTTGCGCTCGCATTAATTCTAGCTCCACTAAACGTGAATCTGACGAATTACAAGAAGATGTGATCGCACAAGCAATCATAGATACAAGTTATGGTGCTTTGGAAAGGGAGGATCTATTTGTAAATATCATTTCAATTGGATATGGCATGAAAGATCAAAATCCAGTTGAAGAAGTGATTTTCTTTACCAAAGATGGAAAACCAACAAAATTGCGACGCGAATATCTTAGCGATATATTGCCAAATTCATTTCTTGAGAAGCTCATTCGAGTGTATTGCACAAAACGTGAGAAAAGATTAGTTGTCAAAAATTCTTTTAAGCTTTGGTGCGAAGAAAACGGTTATTTAATACCAAATACGATAGAAGGTGATACGTCTGGCTATTTCAGCAATATTTCAAATTTAGAAGCATCAGAAAGTTTTTCAAATATCAGTACGAGTACACCGTGCGATGTGAATAATAATACGAAGTGAACTCGAGACATTATTTTTGCATACCTTTTATTGTTTAACTTGTTGTATTTTTTCTAGTTATCAGATTTCTTCATGGCGCCACATCCTAAAATTAGCGTACCGTATCTACACTTCTGAATGATACAAATAAAAGAAATATCAATAGACCGTAAAGGACCTCGTGATCAATGTACGAGTTGGATGAACATCCACCTTGCTTTTTTATTAGCATTTGTGAACCCCAATTGGCCCTGCTTCTTTTCCGGAAAGATTAGACTAAAGTGCTGCTTAGTTGATTCTCATTCATACATTTTTACTGTATCTAAACATAACATTCAGAGAAATGTTACTGGCTTCGACCTCTAATAAAGCGGTAACGTTTCCTCCTAGGTTTGGGAGACGATATCAAAAAATATACCACAGATGATATACTTATTTTTCTTATTTATCACAATAAATTATTTTATGTAATTTAACCGTGTTTATATTTCAAAGCAAATTGTTTCCGTTTTACCAACCGACTCCGCGAAATTTAAAGTATTCAGTTTGTAATTTTGATTTCATTATATATACCATATCGAGATGAATTATTTGCGGGTTTTTTTATGCGTTTGCAAAAATAAATCTTTGCACAAATGACAATAGGTAATATTTGCGAAAATAAATATGCGCAAAAAAATTAACGCCTGCCCTTTTTGCGCCGCCCCTAAATTAACGCCTGCCCTTTTTGCGCCGCCCCTAAATTAACGCTGGCCTTTTTTTAGGTGGAACAAAACTACTTTTATATCTCAAGAAGTAATTTCCTTTAACTCGAGAAAAAAATGAAAGGTTTTAAAATTAGCAGACACCGCTAAAGCTGTACCTTTTTCCCCCTAAGATGTATTCAAAGGTCAGGAGGCAACAAACACTTTGAATTAGTTCCTGCAAGAGTAGAATATTGTGATTATGCGGATACCCAACAACCATACAAATCTATTTGCTACCTAAATGCTACCCCGCAAAAAGGTATCAAGATTGGTATGCGCAGCAAGTTGTGCAGCATGTTAAAGTAGATGTCCGGTTGAGTAAAAAAAATCTCCTTCATGAAAAATGGATTATGAAAAATTGATATGTAATGGAATCTCGTCGCTGGTTTCACGAAAGCACACATTTCTGAGGCTGTTTCGCAACGTTAGTCAATCTTTGCGAAAATCTTTTTTCAGGATATTGAGGTGATTCGTAATTACATTGGTTGAAAGAAATGTTGTTTGTTAACAGTGTTTTATTTTCGTTAAGTATATTTGGCCAAAGTGGATTGAAACCCTGCATTTTGACTCTTTCTTGAAAAAAGGCATGTTTAAGTGCATAGCAACGCCCATAACAAACGTTTTCACCGTTTTTAAATAACGTTCCAACTACTCGACCTGTATTAAACGTCTTTCAATCCATACACGGAACTGTAGAGGTTCTTGGCATAACCTTTTAACAACAAGAATATCAAATTCAACCAAGCCATGAGTACTCACAAAGCGGACACTACGACGTATCCTGAAAAGTGAACTCGTCAGAGTTTGCAAAGCTATGACTTGTAAATTTAAGTGCAGAGATGTTACGGAAATCAAATTGACGGCGTTGGACTTGTCCGTTTGCATGTAACAAATCGTTCGATCCTTCAAAATGCTTATTTGCGTTTTCTCAAGTTTGCATTTCTACGTTCCTGGTCATGATAACTCGGAAAACCAACCTCGTCCCAGGACTATTTGCTTCTCAACGCTTTCTGATAGTTCTAGCGATATTTTCGACGCCACGGTAAAAGGTGCTGGGGTCGAGCTTGCTCGGAAAACCTCACTTCGGTTCCGTATGGAATTTTATGTGATTATATTTAGGTATTGAGGTACTGTGATATTTCCTTTAGGAATAGTGATAGCACATATACTCTCCATTTGATGACGCTTTCCAGTTAGAAAAACTGTAAATTTAAAATTCGCCATACTTGAAAGTTATTTCTGAAGGAAGTATACAACATGGGACTAATTTTTTTCGTCATATTAGAGAAAAACGTGTTAATAGTCATCTCTAAAAAACTCAAGCTCTAACTCTCTGTCAAACTTCAGATTTTATGATCAACGGAAGGTACCTTTTTAGGGCTTTCCGCCATCTTGGATGGTAACTATGGTAACCGACATGGGTATTTTTTTTAAAACCTCATGATACATCTACTTTCAACTGATATATAGTTTGTTTTGAAATGTTTTACAATTTGTAGAAGAAAAAAAATTCTGAGGGACTTTTTACCTTAAACATGAGAATAATATAGGAGTGATATCTTAGACGGCGTCTCTTATCTTGACGGTGTCTAGTTTATCAGCTGTTGCTTGCACGCCTTCCTTCTTTACAGGAACATCGTTGATAGCAACCTCGTCCCCAGGGTCTTGTGGCCCCTGAGCCGTTATTACGGAGTGATCAACAAGGCAAAATGCCCTGGGAACGAGGTTGCGTTAATAGCAGCACCATTAGAACCGCTATTCTGGGTAAATAATCGTGATAACAAAATTATTTTTTATCACTAGCCTTCAAATGAAACGATATAATATTGCTTTAGATACTGGATCGAGCTTGTGATTGGCTTGATTTCGTTCATAACATAACGAGCATAACTCTTCTGCTCGGATGATTAATTTTTTTCTTACGTGTTTTAATATTTTATAGGTAAGAAAATTCAGGCATTTTTGGGATTTTAAAGTTATTTTTGTTGCTGTGGATTTTCTTCTTAATCTATCAATTTTTTAGATTTTTAGCTTTTCACTAAAACCGGGTGTTAACTTTTACAATTTTTTGTTTGCGCCTCAATAAATTCATGAAACGAAATTTATAAAATCATGTTTGCAAAAACTGTCACTTTTTATATATAATTCTTCTTCACCTGCGTTAATTTTTTTACCACTTGAATTTTTTCTTAACTCATTTTAAAATTATTTTTTTTTTATTGTTTTTAATTTAAAATAGTTGATGCTGGTTTTCTAATTGGGAGCTAGGAGTCCTTTCCCTTCCCTCCTAGCATAAAGGTAGCGCTATACAAAATAAGGATAATAACACTATCAACAACACAGCTCCCGAGATAAAAACTATTCCGCATTTTCAAATATCGTATTTCGCTGCCAGATGGTGATTTGTTTTCAGAAAAGCCGCGCGCCATCTGCGTGTTGTAGAAGGTCTAGAGAATAAAAGTTTCTTTTATACAATGCCAACCTTGTGTAGATGCGAAAGATGAAATTAGAAAGATATGAAAAACTAACTAAGAGAAAAACAGCGAAAATTTGTCGATATGTTGATCAGTGGTCGTTCTTCTATGATACCAAATTGTCTCACTCTGCCCCCACACCACTACCATAGTAAGTAACTTTTACATTTATATTGTATTTTATATATATAACATGTATTACATGCAACGCAAGGATATTTTTTAAAAGAGAAGTGCAGTTAGGTGTATAAAGTAGACGTTATACATGAGACTCAATATATGACTCTTTTTTTGTTTTGTACGAAAAGCGAAACTAGACTGTATTATTTTAAAACTGCCAAATTTGAACTTCGTCTTTGGTTTCTGTGCATGTCTCTAATTTTCATTTGACTGCATTCCCGCTGTTTGTTTGCGCGTGCACAGTTAGACCAAATTAGAGATTTTGTTCAAGTGCGCGTGCGCCAACAAAAAAGCTAGTGAGCATTTTGCGCTGTAGCGGAAAATGGAAACGAGTCTTCATAACAAGGAAGTCTTGTGTGCAGGACGTTTTTTCGTAGCAGAAAGAGAAGAAAAAAGATTAAAAAGCGGAAGAAGGAGTTGTCCTCTTCATAATGTATACCTACTTTGAATTTTTATCTCCGTGGAGGATTGGGTACGAATTGCTAAAAGTAAAACAAAAACTTAATAATTTAACAGTAAAATCAATCACTTAATATTTTAACAGGAAGTCTGACTTGTTTCGCTATTCTGATTTGTCTCGCTGTTCTGACTTGTCTCGCACTCTGATTTGTCTCGCTGTTCTGACTTGTTTCGCTGTTCAAGCTTGTTTCGCTGTCCTGACTTGTCTCGCTGTTTCAAGCTTGTTTCGCTGTTCTGACTTGTCTCGCTGTTCTGACTTGTCTCGCACTCTGATTTGTCTCGCTGCTCTGGCTTGTTGTTATCTCTTGATAAGCGCACAAATCATTCATTTTCAGTAAATTATGAATGATGTCCTGTTTTCAATATTTTAAAATCTAAAATTTTAAAATGGAATCTTGAAACAGGACTTGTTTGGAAATCAGTTTTTTAACAGAAATGAAATCCTGTATAAATATTTTACAAATAAATAAATCAAAAATAAATAAATACCCATACAGTCTTGATGCAAGAGAGACAACTGTCAAATGTCACACCATGAAAAAATATTTTTTTTATATAAGAAAAAGTAGTCATTACCCACGGAAGAATCCACGGGTTCTCAAAATATTGGCTTTTGTAGAATCACTATTTCGTGTTTTAGCACGACACCATTGACTGAGTAAGGTTATTTTTTATATAGATATAGAATGCCTGTAGGACCTGTGTTTTGGAATGAAGATGCAAGCGTACGCGTTTCATCCTTATACTCAAAATCGCAGGTCCTAGGAATAAGATGATTAGGACAAAACGTGACAACTTGACGTGTTTCTTGAAAAAATATAATGAGTAAAAACGTTTTTGTGGATTTCACTGACCGCGTATTTTGTGCATGTAAAATAGAAACTAAGAAAGCTCGACGAACATTTCTTCACTTTTTTTCCGATAATGCGGTGCTCATGGATCGTGCAGGGCTTTAATTACTAAAAGAAAGCGTTTTTGACGCAATAAATACAACCTCTTCTCCATCTTCTCAGTGTCATATATAGACACCTGAGGACGAAACTGCAGCTGTTTGTGTTTCTGCTCTCTCGTCGACAAATAGAGTACTGTTTGTGAGAAAATAACTCTGCGCAATTACTGCTACTGTAAAATTATTGTCAGCAGATTTTTTCAAGTGTAACTTTCTCTTAAAAAATATACCTATTAACAAGCAAATTGCTCTCCTAGTTCACATCCTATGTTGGCCAAGTTGCCAATATATCTGCTCTTCGTGGCAGGTGTTTATAAAAAAATTTTAACATCGTATTTCACTGACTGCGTATTTTCGTGAGATAAATAAATGAAGTCGCGGAAAAGGTAAATAGAGAGAATGGCACTACGCGTACAACAAGTAATTTCAACAATTGATTTGTTCAGGTATAACTTACTGGTTTTCCTTTACTTTATTTAAAGAGACCCCATTTATTGTCTGGTAGAGCGTGTTGTTATAATTGGTATTATAAACATAAAATGGCGCTAATACACTATCATTCCAACTTGCGCTCACCAAACTTTGTGATCCCTTTTGTTTGATTATTTGTTTGTTTGTTTGTTTTTGTTTTTGTTTTTGTTTTTGTTTTTGTTTGATTATTTGTTTGTTTGTTTGTTTTGTTTTTGTTTTGTTGATTGTTTGATTGTTTGTTTGTTTGTTTTTGTTTTTTGTTTTTGTTTTGTTTTTGTTTTTGTTTTTGTTTTTGTTTTTGTTTTTGTTTTTGTTTTTGTTTTTTGTTTTTGTTTTTGTTTTTGTTTTTGTTTTTGTTTTTGTTTTGTTTTTGTTTTTGTTTTTGTTTTGTTTTGTTTTGTTTTTGTTTTTGTTTTTGTTTTTGTTTTTGTTTTTGTTTTTGTTTTTGTTTTTGTTTTTGTTTTTGTTTTTGTTTTTGTTTTCCCGCTTCGTTTTCCCGCTTAAAAGCGACAGAAAAACAGGTTTCTCTACAAACTATGTAACCCATGGTTACTTCAGCTTAGTTCAAGGGGATGCCCAACAACTAATTAACAGATAGAAAATAAAATACTTAAAATATATAAACACCAAAAAGAAATTATATTGGATTGGAAAAGCAGTTAAAATTTTTCTTGACCTTTAGCGCAACGAAAAACTATCCGCTACTTAAATCTTCCGCTAATTGATGTCCGTTATTCAGAGAGGCTTTTATAAAGATTTGGCTCTTGCGGTCCATTTACCCTTTGTCCCGTTAATTAGAGGATGCACTAAATTTGCTTTTTGAAGTGTCCATTATTTAGAGAGACGACGGTATCGACAATACGAATCTGACAATTTCCACTGAAATTTCTTTGTCATTTTTCCAGAATGCAATGATTTCCTGAGTATTTATCGTGCAGTATTTTGTTATTCCTAGTTGTAGTTTGGCACAACAAATATATATTTATAATTCATTTTTAGTGTTGTTTACAAAATTACTAGAACTCAATCACGAGAATGACTATAACTTACAAAATTATAGAAAATATAAACATACTATTCTACAGACATATTTTTCTAGTTTTTAGGTCCAAAAGGTCTAATGTTTTACAAAAACAGAGTTTAAAAATCTTCCATCAAACTAAATCGAAGTACATTTTATATAATTCTCTCCTTTATCACCTATCTATATGTTAACATTTGTACCTAGACAAAATAAGTTCAAACTAAATTTATGAATCGCCAAAATTCATCACGGAAATTTTTTCAAATCCATAATGACGGATGGCGCAAAAAATTACGAAAGTTAACCCAAGTCGAAAAAAGGGTCAAAAACAGGTATTTTCAAAAAACAACAACGTGTTTTGGGGTTCATTTAAAAAATAGTGAACAGTTTTAAAATACAAACGTGAGCTAAAAAATCATTAAGGGTCCGTTGAGTTTTAATGGTAGTGCAATGATTCTTTTTAAAAACATCTTGTCCGTTGTTCTATCGAATAATCTAAAAGTAGTTAAAACATGTTTAAAGCAGTTTTTACAAATTGTAAAAACAATATTATCAAATGGTAAAAGTAGGTCTAAAGAAACTTGCATTCTATTTCCCAAAACTCTTTGAGATAAACCCGAAGGTTTATCTCATATCTCATGGAGTTTTTGGTGACGGAAATGAATTTCTCTTTTTCAAATGAGGATATATGTCTTTTAATTTAGGAAACAAACTTTAAATACTTTTCTCTGTTTTCAGTCTTCTACATGATATTCTTCATATGCTGTTATACTTCCAGGCCTATTTTTCCTGCTCGATGGCCTATAAAGTTACATCTATCTATTGTTTTCAATCGAATTTGTCGCAACTTCTGTTTCTTTGATTCTTGTTAAATCAAGTATAATTGATTTGATGCTTCATCCGTTTTGCAATCATTCAGGATAAAATATATACCATGCAATCTGTCCAAATATGTGACAGTATAATTGCCATGTCAGCATTATTTGCAGCTACCACTGCAGGATTTAAAGACATAGTCGCTTTATCGATAGATGTTACAATAGTGTTATAAGCTACACCATTACATTTGATGGCATTCTAATGATCATGTTTTAAACATTACGATATAAGACCAATGGAATGACCAATTATTGATTCCTTTTACCTATTAATAATGACATTTTTTTAAGCTCTTCTGTATGTTGACTATTGATGGACATGTCATGGTGCTCATCAATATTACCTACTGAACCACAATGTCTAAGTACGTTAGACACATGAGTGCTTGCTAAATCTCCAGTTAAAGCATCTGTGGTCTATTCTGGGATAAATGACTTGGAAGAAAAAATATTTCTTTGGTGATCGCATTGTAGATTTCATTAAAGACTTTCTAAGAGAAGTTTATCTAATTCTCTCGTTCGGCCATGACTAAAGAAGGATGGAAGCCTGGAGATATAAAGAAAGAAATCTCTATTTTCTACCTCCATGATGAAAGAGTAGTGACATATCTCGGAATACTTTTCAACATCATCATTATGCTTAGCATTTGCAGTGAGACGTGTGAAGTATGCTTGTTACGTCACCATTTGTATAGTGACTGGAGTGACTTAAATAAGTCTTTTTCGCCCTATTTATATTATCACAGAAGATTCTAAGATTCGTCACAGGTAACCTTATCCCTCCCAAGTATCGAAGTCAACCCTGTCAACGGATATTGTAGACAAGAGAGTGCCGTTCTATCAACTCATATTTTTATGATCACCCTCTACAGCGTCATGTGTTCGGTGTTTACTTAATCTGATAATCTTAGTGTCCACATATTTCGGACCTTCCCTGCCCATTTTTTTAAACATATTTAAATAAAGAAGTTTTGACGTGAAAGAAAATTTGTCAAGATTGAATAGTTTTGTCAAGATTGAATAGTTTTGTCAAGATTGAATAGTTTTGTCAAGATTGAATAGTTTTGTCAAGATTGAATAGTTTTGTCAAGATTGAATAGTTTTGTCAAGATTGAATAGTTTTGTCAAGATTGAATAGTTTTGTCAAGATTGAATAGTTTTGTCAAGATTGAAAGTTTGTCAGATTGATATTGTCAAGATTGAATTTAGATTTGTCAAGATTGATAGTTTTGTCAAGATTGAATAGTTTTGTCAAGATTGAAAAGTTTTGTCAAGATGAATAGTTTTGTCAAGATTGAATAGTTTTGTCAAGATTGAATAGTTTTGTCAAGATTGAATAGTTTTGTCAAGATTGAATAGTTTGTCAAGATTGAATAGTTTTGTCAAGATTGAATAGTTTTGTCAAGATTGAATAGTTTTGTCAAGATTGAATAGTTTTGTCAGATTGAATAGTTTTGTCAAGATTGAATAGTTTTGTCAAGATTGAATAGTTTTTTGTCACACATTAAATTCAAAATATTTGACCACCAACTTGAATGAACACGATGTATTTGCAGCTCTGTTATTTAGTATAATTTAATTCACAAATTGTCAAATCCACGCATTGCATTTTGGTTATCATTACTCAGAACTCTGAGTTTAGCTTCCGGGTTGCATCAAAACATGTTGATTCTGTTGAAAAAATCACTGCACACGTCACCAACATGTTATCAGGGGCGATCAGGTTCTAAAACACCGAATTCATACCTGTCTATGCTGAAGTTTCTATTCGTGTATATATGGTTTTGAGCGAAATGAAACTCATACCGGTACAAATCTCATACCGATCGAACGGAAAGGTATGAGATTTCGTACCAGTACGAAATTCTCATGTAAACACGATTTACCCGAAATAAAACTTATTGCGCATGTGCAATTTCCACAAACTCGATAGAGAAAACTTCATGAAACACGACAAACTTCATTGCGATATGAGCACTAGAAACTAGTAGAAACAATATGTTGATTGTCAAATTACCTTCAGTAAAAATTAGAAACTGCAAAAGGCGGATTCTTTTTTACTGGGTGGTAGTTTGTACAATTCACTGCTATTAGAAATAAGAAAAATCCAAGGAACGAAAGCTTTTGGCAGTGAGGTTTCAGAATATTTATTTTAGACTTTATCTTTAACCCTTTTTTTTCTTTCTTTATGACTTATGATGTTAATAATTGGCTTATGATACTAATAATTTTTAGCTTTGTTTGAGCGCTCCACTTGTTTTGTGACACATTATATACTAAGTGCCCTACGTGTGACACAGTTTACTCTGTACTAAGTCTTACCTGGACTGAGACTTCCGGTCTTCTCGCTACAAGTGAATATCACTTCTTGCTATAGTTTCCCAAATTTTGTTATTTCGTAAAACAAAATTGAAAATCTACAAAAAATTATTTATGAAAAATAGGTTCCCGTTCGATAAAAGAAACCTGAACATTTGCAGAAATGAATTTATGAGAAATACGTTTCTGTTTGTCGTAAAAACATTGGATAACGTCGAGGAAATCTTTTTATTCGGAATATTTTCTTTTAACAGCGTTCGATGATACAGCAGGGGATGCTAACAAAGAATCTTTGAAAAAAACAAAAGGCTATTGTTAAAAAAATATGAATGAACAAAAAAATTCGCACACCGTTTTAACAGGGTTAACCCAAGGTTCATTTAAAAACAGAAGCTGATGAAAAGTAACGAGATTGTAAAAAGTTGGAGCTCGTAGAAGCCGATTTTTTCTTCTTTATGATACATTTTTAAATAGAAATTTCTGCTGACTCAGCAATTTTGGTGTTAAGTTAAAATCATTTCAGTATGTATTAAGGCCTATATTTTTAGGAAATAGTAAAAAAAAAAATGGTATAAAAAAAACACTGAGTAAATAATTCAGCTATTTGGACAGCTAAAGGGTTACTGCCACCTTAATAACAGTTGCATTGTATATATGTTAATACTTTATATTGAGACTGAAGTTCTTATCGTGTATAAATATTCGCAAATAAATAAATAAATAAATAAATAAATAAGGTCATGCCGCATGCAAACGCCACCTAACGTGAAGAAGAAGTAAGAAGCTCCGCCCCTTCTAATTAAAATGGAGTGCTACAGATTCACGTCCCGCTTGCTCAAATATTATAATTTACGACTTTTGTTAAAAATAATAAATGAAAAAAGAAAACAATTATGTGAAAAATCAAAGACTTTATCAATTTGTGAAAAGATTATAATATTTTTTCCCTTATTCTATTTGAAGTAAAAATTAAGAAACAAAGTCTTTCTTGAATTTTTTCTTCAAACATTGATTTTATCTCTTAAAAGGAGAAAACAATAGCCTTAATAGAATTGATTCATAAAATACAAACTCATCCCCATATCACGCGCTCTCAATAAAATGAACACTTTATACAGTAGACCAGAAAGTACTGGGCACTAACTTGCAATGTTTAATAATTCCTGCTGTCGGGAAAATCGTTATCGAATATTACTACGCCATATTGTTGATTTTCTAAGAGAATAAATGAGAAAGCAGTTTAAGTTATAAGCAGGTTTAAGAAAAGATCGTGTTAAACAAAGAAGATATTAACATCCACCTTGCAAAATGATATCAAGATCAGGGGGTGAGCAAGTTTGTCTCTTTATTAGTCTTGTGAAGCAGAAAATGATATCGAAAGAGAGCGCTGTTTGTCTAAAGAATTGCATATTCGTGAACCGAGGTTGGATTCCTGCTATCTACAATCAGTGAAAAAAAATTGGAACAACGACAGTTTTTTGGGGCATTTTCCCACTTTCTAACATGCCATAGTTATGGAATAATCTAGGTCAAGTCCCACGAAATTCCGAAATACAAGAAAAAAGGGTCATGCTGACGTCAGCAACAACTTGCACAGCTTAAGAGTTTTAGGTTTGTTTGAACATTGACATATAAACTTTCACTAAGATTAAATTGTGTATATCTAATATAGAAATAGCCTAAATTGCTACTTGTGTGAGCGGACTTCAAAATTTTTGGTCATGCTTCAAAAAAAAATAAGAAGAAGAAGAAGAACGTCCCTGATTTTCTCGAATTTCAGTTTTCCCATAAAAATAACGTATATATATAAATTGAATTTAGTATCTTGAAACGCGATACATGCAAATTCTGTAAAAGGAAGTACTTATTGCTAAAATAGTATGTTCCGAAAAAGAACAAAAATTCTGTTAAAAGAAATGCATGACACTTACGAGCTTTGTGAAAAGGGAGTTCCCTCTCATGTAGCTTCTTCTTTTAATAAAAGCTCTAGGAACGAGTCGAAGGGAGTTCCCTCTCATGTAGCTTCTTCTTTTAATAAAAGCTCTAGGAACGAGTCGAAGGGAGTTCCTTCTCATGTAGCTTCTTCTTTTAATGAAAGCTTCGGGATCGAGACGAAGGGAGTTCCCTCTCATGTAGCTTCTTCTATTAATGAAAGTTGTGGAAACGAGACGAAGAGAGTTCCTTCTTATGTAGCTTCTTCTTTTAATGAAAGCTCTGGGAACGAGACGAAAGGAGTTCCCTCTTATGTTGCTTCTTCTTTTAATGAAAGCTCTGGAAACGAGACGAAGGGAGTTCCCTCTCATGTAGCTTCTTCTCTTAATGAAAGCTCTAGGAACAAGTCGAAGGGAGTTCCCTCTCATGTAGCTTCTTCTTTTAATGAAAGCTCTGGGAACGAGACGAAGGGAGTTCCCTCTTATGTTGCTTCTTTTTTTAATGAAAGCTCTGGGAACGAAGCGGGATACTTATAATTAGCGAGTAACGTCATGAGAGCATTTAATTTTACTTTTAAAGATTTTGAAACAAAGTTGACTTTGGGTAAGCGAGAGCACTACATATCTTAAATAAAGGTATCAGGGTAAGGAGAAAAATTGGTGGAAAGCAAGTTGAGCGAAAATGTAGTGACTTTTCCTTCGCCGGAATTTTAAACATGTAATAAAGTTTAACTTCTCAAGATAAATAGTCTTAATAGATGTTCTTTTAAATCTTATAATCAATCAATCAACACTAATTGGAATTTCTGTATTTCTATTAAAAAAAAAGATTAAATAGGCAGTGCTGAGGCACCCCTGTCCCTTATCCCCATTAAGAATGTTGAAGCAGCGCTCAATTTAGAACCAACTTTCCCGGCTGTTGAAGCAGTCGCTCACGTCAGAGGCCATTTTTTTTAGGGAGAAAATGGAAAAAGGCAAAGTAAACTATTATGTCCAACCTTGTGAAGTTCCAATAGCTTTGCTTTGATCGTAGCAACAATATAGCGAGATTTTAAGATGTTACCCTACTCAGGCACGGAAGGAGGAGATGGGGGGGGAGGAGGGGAGGGCGATAATCTCCTTCATGCCATACTTTTGTAAATAAAATTAGAAAAATTATGCCAATGTCCCTTTAACCTTTGGTACCTGATGTTTTGTCCTTTTAAAATGGAAAGACCAAAATATTTTTTTGGAAAAATTTCAAACACATTTTTCGAATTTCTTGATATATTAAATAGCCTTGTTCTCAGAGGGGCCTGGGCCTTCATTCTACTTTTTGATATTTAAAAGGCGTTTCAATTTTATTTTTTTTTAACTTCTTGTCCAGGTAATTAATAAGTTGATAAATTACCGTAATTCCTCTTTTTAGCCCCCTCCCATTATTTAGCCCCCCCTTCTATTCAGCCCCCGTCTAAAACCTCCAGAATTCAATAAGCCCCCCGGGGGCTAAAAAGAGGAATTACGGTATGTTTAAATCGTTATGGAGGTAGAGCATTGCCCTCCACCCACCCTGCAGGTTATCAGGCAAGTTATCCTGCGGGTTATCCTGCGGGTTATCAGGCTTAACATATTAGTTATTTTTTTTTTGTGGTCAAGGTGTTGAAAAAGTTCTAATTAGAGAAAATTAAAGTGAGGAAAAAAATTTGTCACTTTCGAAAACTTTTTATCATTATTCTAAGATAAGTTCTTCTGACAACAAATAGAGACTAAGCATTAAAAAAAAGTCTGCCTCTGCAATGAAGTCTTCCTAAACTGCTTTTTAATTTTAAATAATCCTTCTTTTGTTGTTTTTAATTTTTATCTCGTGGTTTAATGTAGGCACCTTTTGTGAAGAAAATACACATCTGCTTTTTTTCCTTCTCTTTGTTTTCTTCTTTCTACTACGACGAAGCATGATATAGGCACACTTGTAAATTAAAAATACAGAGAAATGCAGTGAGCCACACGAGCGCTGGGGAAAGTGTGTAAAATATAAAGAAGAAGTAGGAAAAATAAAGTTAAATATTGTGTGAATGATGGAAGGATTAAATCTTGATGGAGATGGTAATACTGAAAGAAATAATAATTTCATTTCTTTTTCTTGTTTTCTTTTACTTTACATTTTCTCAAATTTTACATTTTTGGGGGACATTGAATTTACAAACTTCGTTCCCAGGGATTTTTGTATAACAACAAGACTCTGAGTACGAAGCTATGTGGAGTTTTTTTTATCGCCGGGATTAGAGCGAAGTGGATGTTTTGTCACAGCCAATGTAGTCACCTATCTGATGGGAGGTGGGGGTAGAGGTAGGGGGGAGGTGGTTGTTGCGGTGTTAGGGAGTTGTTGACAAACATATTGGAGGAGGATTCAAATAAAAAATCATAAATTGTGTTTTCCAAAAAGTGAAAGGTTGGAATAACATCATGAACAATCAAATAAAATAGAAATTAGGAATTAGTTTTATAGAATATGCACAAAACTTGCACTGCCTTGTTATTTGAACACCATGAACACACTCGCCAAATCTTCCATGTTGCACGCAGAAATGTATTAAGAGAGTATAGTAGAATCTTAAGGATACATGAAAAACACAAATCGTTATTTATGAAAATGGAGGCGAAACTAATGTTTTGGATATGCTAAGCTCTCCAACGGTGTCTGTGTTTTTTCTTAAAAATGAATTGTTGAAGATATTATCACAGTGTGAAGGTAAAAAAGTACAACAGAGAAGCACGAAAAGCAACTTTTAGATATAAATTCGGAACAAGACCTTAAAAAGCAATACCGAGACACCGTTTTAGTACTCAAGTGGAGTAGAATAGTGTGATTTTCATGTAATAAACTTTAAATGCCTGCACTTTTTAGACTCGAGAGTCGACAACTCGAAAAAGATGTCTGATAATTTGTTACGTCTCCCCATGGAGGTATATATTATACCTCCATGGTCTCCCCAAGTTTATTATTTTATGTCAAAAATAACACCATAAATATAATAAAATAACTTACAATGAAATCTCGTCTTTCTGTCGCCGTCCGAGATTGTGAGAAAGAGAAAAACAGCCCTGGGGACGGGGTTAAATTACAATGCATCAATCTGATGCAGGGCTTTAAATTGAAAGTATAACTGAAGTGGATCACAATCTCAAATTTTGCCCCAAATAATTGATGCTCTAAATAAGTAAAGAATATATAATAAGAAAAATTAAAGAAGAGATTTTTTGAAAATTTTCTGTAAACTCGTGTAACGTGATGTGAAAATTAGATATCACATTCGATTTCATTGATTTAATTAATTCTGTTACAAAGATTTTAAACAACATAAATGCTCAGAGAACACGCACATGCGCATCCGACATATTTCCATTCCGAGATCCTCAAAGCAGAGTGTGTTGTAAAAAGACCATAGCTGCCATATGGAAATGAATAAATGGGTCAAATAAAGATAAATGAAGGCTGTGTTCTCGTTTAAGTGACCAAAGGGACCAAATATATTTTGTTCGAGACAGTACATAAATGTAAAAACGTAATAAGATAATCACAGAAAAATGACCACCTGTATATTACATTCATGTGTGTTTCTAACATAAGAATCCTAAGAAAGAAATTCACGCATGCGCAAATTGTTGTGTATTATTGAAAGAAATTAGAATTTTTTTTATTTATTTTTTATTCATCACTTTCTTTAAGATTCTAATTTTTTCGAAACACCTGAATTTTATTTCCTATTACATTCTAAAATTTATATCTCTAAAACACCTGATTTACCAGTCGTGTAATCAGCTCTTTTACAGAAGACTCCTGGGAAGGAAGTTGCTAATTTTCTACAAGAATGGAAACTAGGTGACATTATCGTGACGTCATTAAAGTTAAGAGCAAGTTGAGAAAATCTTAGGCTTCACATGGCTTTAAGAACTTTTTTGATTCTTCATTCTCCTCCAACGTATATCTTCTTCATATTTTTTTTCCCTTTTTTGAAATAAGAAACGTATTGGTTATATCATGCGAGACCTTTGCGAGACGTTTAAGGGCGGCTCATGGCCAACACTTTTTCTTATTTCCAGATAAATATCTTTATTTTTATGACTTAATATATGAACTATAAGAAAATCACATATGTAGTGTTTCCCAGCTTTGTAGTGTTCAATTTTTATAAAAAACAAAACTGACTTGAAGGTTAAAATCTAAAATATATTCCTAGGATTGCTATCATAACAAGATTATAATGATTTCTTCATATGTTCGCACGAGTTTGCAGTTGGTAGACGCAGATGGTTGAGGGAAAAATCAGAAGGCTGTGATAAATGTGAAGTGCACGAAAGAATCTAACCGAAAGAATCTTCTCTTTTTGAATATAAAGCCTCGTTTATAGGTATTTATTTTCAAAGCGAGGTCCAACAAATTTGCAGAGACTAAATTTCAAATTGTTTGGCAAGAAAAAAAAAACATATAATTAAAGGAATGATAAAACAATGAAATGTATTCTTGTTTCTTCATTAACGCAACCTTTGAATGTTGTGATTTTAATTTATGTTATCATCTTTTCTATTCATGATATTTCCTATCAATTCTATACTCCCTTTATATAGGCATATGTTAATCTATCTATATAAATATATATATCTATATAACTTCATATAATACGCGAAGGAAATCGTTTGAAACTAAATTGATACAGGAATATTGTATGCTTCGTGTTTTTAGTAGTTTCTCTTTAAATTGCAACACAGCACGGAAAAAGATTTCCATTAAAAAAAAACATGGAAAACTGAAGATGTATAATGAACTTCTTTTGAAAGGAGTAAAATCTTATTTGGAAATGTAAAAGATTCATTTGTGGTGAAGAACAAGTAGTAAGAGAAATAGTCCTTTTTTTGCTAGGATTATGGAAAAGCCTGATTTTTTACGGGATGGTATGAAATTTACATTTTCTTTTGAAGGAAAAAATAAATTTTAAAAAGTTTTTAGTTTAGTTTCATCTGATTTTTTTTATTTATTTAATCTCCGAATAACAATCCTGCATACGCACTGCAGTCTGGCAAAGTATTTATCGTGTTTATTGATTGATTGATTTATTAAGTTTAAATACGATAGACTAGTTAGCATCTGCCCTCTGGAACCGTGACTTATTCATTCATTGGAAACAAAACTTCTTAAAAAACTTGACAATGCATAAAATTTTTCCTCTTATTTTAGACGTCATAGACAGCGCTGTGCTCAAACGTTTCTCAGTTTAACAACTTCACACAAAATTCATCATTACAACGGCCTTCTTTTTTACGGAAGTTATTTCTGTTTTGTTTTGATTTCTTACAGAAAGCCTCTGCAGGTGCAACCTATATAAAGAAGAAGAAAACGTTTGAAAAACCTTTCTACCGCAAATATGTTTATTTCACTATATTTTCGCTTCAACGATTTTTGTTTTTAATTTTAAGGACCATCATGGAACCCGGGAGTTTTGTTGACATCGCATCTCGCGCCAAACGTGCAAACAAGACAATTAATTAGTTTAAGCACGCAAGACTTGCGTAACGGAAATATGCTTCGATACGCCGAAAGTCCGCGTGTAGCTTACGAAAAAGCATCACCTATTAAAGAGGCAGATCTAGTGTCGATAAATGTATGCGGCATGGTTTACGAGACCCTACAAAGCACGTTGCAAAAATTTCCTAATACATTACTTGGTGATGAAAAAAGGCGCGAAAAACATTTTGTTAATTCTCGAAATATGTATTTCTTCGATCGAAATCGTCAATCATTCGAAGCTATCTTGTATTACTATCAAACTGGTGGGATTTTGATACGACCACCAAATGTTCCCATGGTGCTTTTCTCTGAAGAAATTTCCTTCTTTGACCTTGGAGAAGTTGCTTTTATGAAGCTACAAGAAGATGAAGGATACATACCAGACAAAGAGCGTCTTTTACCCAAAAAAGAATGGCAACGAAAAATTTGGGAACTGTTCGAGTTCCCTGATACAAGTACGGCAGCGCGAATATTAGCTGGGTGGTCTATCTTTGTTATCGTGCTCTCTATAACCGTTTTTTGTGTTGAAACTTTGCCTGAATTTTCGAAAGAAGACAGTGCAAATACCACAAGTACTGAGAAGGCCAGCCGCAATAAATTCACTCAACCGTGGTTTTCATTAGAGCTCGGCTGCATAGTTTGGTTCACTTTTGAATACATCATGCGCTTAATAGCCTCTCCACAAAAATGGAAGTTCTTAAAATCATTTTTAAATGTTATAGATTTGCTCGCCATTGCTCCATATTTTATAACGTTGTCATTAAGTAATGGCGACACCACGCCGTTATCGGTGTTACGTGTCGTACGGCTAGTCAGAGTATTCCGTATATTCAAATTATCAAGACATTCCTTAGGGTTGCGTATACTTGGACACACGCTGAAGGCGAGTATTAGTGAACTAGGTATGTTGATATTCTTTCTGATCTTAGGTGTTATCTTATTTTCAAGCGCTATCTTCTACGCCGAGCAAGGCCAGAACGACGAGTTTCAAAGTATACCTGATACATTTTGGTATTGCCTGGTCACTATGACAACAGTTGGATATGGCGATAAAGTACCGGCAACTTTAATTGGTAAATTAGTCGGCAGTTTGTGTGCAATTGTTGGCGTACTAATGATCGCGTTACCCGTCCCTGTTATTGTCTCAAATTTTGAATTCTTCTACAAACGCGATCGTATGTCATACGATAATCGCACGATCACCAGTGAACCCTTTCGACCGGCATCTGGAACACCAGAAAAGTCTGAACCGTTACTCAAATGTGAGACAGGCATGTAAAAGAGATGATATGTGATGTGAATATATATATAGGACTAATGCTTAGTTCAAAAACAAGTCGTTGAAAATAAAATAAAATATATTTATTACTTTTGCATTAGATATACGAGATTGGGAAGGTAGTTTTCATTCTCGTCCCCAGAGCTCTTTGAGATAAACCTCGAAAGTAGTAACTACTGTCGAGGTTTTAATCTCAAAGAGATCTGGGGACGAGAATGGGTAGTTTTCTTTCTCTTGTAAATAAAATGTACTAATATTTTTTTACGTATTAATATAGAAATGGTGAGTACAATAAAAAGCGTGATAAAACCCTCCTCTTTTGTTGTCATACCAACCTCGTTCCAAGGGCTTGTTAGGTGTTTTATATTTCTATGTAATTATATATGAACAGTAGGGCAGGGATCCTGTCGACATTGTTTTGTAGGAGGAGAAACGTGTCAAATGGAAGGTACAATGTAATGACTGCAAGCGGAGAGGCTATATTTTGAATTTGTGATAAGAAAACAGCATTGTCTCCAGGACTTGTTCGCTTCACTATAGAAAAAAAACAAGAAATCCTGGACTGGAGACGAGGTTCACAAGATGGTCGTGGGTTTCTATTTTTGACTTACACCTGCAACACAATTCTGTCATTTCATCTTGTTCACAGATTATAATGCTAAGGATTACTTTTTAACTGCGATGCTAAATTCTACAGCACTTTTATTTTCTCAATTTGACCCTAATCACGAAATTAAATTCTGTGAAAAACGTAATATTTGACCGAAAAACTCTTCTTAAAAAAACCAAAAATAACAATATGATTTCCTTGGCTCTTTAAAACCGACTCATTGATCTGATTTGATTGAAGTTTAATGCATTTTTCCATCATTTTTTCAGGTGCTTATTTTCAAAATCTTATAACTGAGAACACTAACTCCCCCTCACACTAATTTTTTTTGCTTTCTACAGCACTGTATTATGGTCTGTAAAATAGACTTAAGCCTCAAGAAGTTTATGGATGACTGTGACAAATGACATTTTCATTTTTTCTTGTTTTCTTTTTTAATATAAGGAAAGAGATTTGGAAAGAAATGTGGAAAGAATGGGTGACGAGATGGAATGAAGTACAAAACAAAGAACGTTCATATTATTTTCAACACGAAATTTATTTACCAAAAAAATACATATTTACAATAAAAAAGCCGTTCGTTGCCATAGTAATTGATGTACTGCTCTGAATTTAGAAGTACCACCACGTCAAGCAAACACGAAACTATTCGTGATGTTTTTTGAACTTCACTTCGGCTTCGTTTCTGCATCTGATACTTGGCGGATATATATTGCATCGTCAGGATGCCTAAAGGAAATTATAAAATGTTATAAAAACATACGTTCTTTTGTAAAAAATAACAAAGCTATCAGGAAGTTTTATGTCCTTTGGAATACCATCGAAAAGGTTGGCTCTTCCTTCGACGTTAACTATGTTACATTTCCGCCGAGATACGTATAGCATTGCTTTAACTTGCTTGCCTGCCACACAAGCCGGTTAGCGGTCATTAGATGGCTCTAAATGGACTGACAGCAGTGCATTGAAAGTGTATCAGACTCGAACCTGAAGCCTTATGATAACAAGTCGGATGCCAGCACACGATCTCAACTTAACACAAAACTTGCTGAATTGCGAAATTATTTATTTGCCAAGAAATACCTTATTTTTGCGCGTATTAATTTTTACGTAAAAAAAACTGAAAAAACACAAAAACTAATGCCCTTCCTTCGCGTATAATGTTTATGCGCCAAAATCAATATGGGTTAAAGTTTAGTGTATAAAATGCCGTAAAATTATACTAAAAATACCAGACCTAAAATAACATACGGAAGAAACATTGCAGGTAAAAAATTCATGACCAAAAATTAAAATGAGGCGTTCAGTATTGGCAGAAATCCCTGAAAATTTTCAAAAATTGCATTTTTATAACATTGCTTGATACAATTCTATAACAAAAACAAATGATTAAAAAAGGTATTAAACACACTTACTCTTTTTCACCTTCTTCGTTTAAATACGATACAGCGATAGCTAAAATACTTCCATCGTTTGAAAAGCTAAGCGATGAGATGCTACTTGGATAACGATGAAACTAAAAAAAAAGGTACAATATTATATACGACGTGCGTTTATCAATTAACCTTGTGCGGTATAACAGGTTTACCTTCGTCATAGTCAAACAAATTTTTGCGTAACTTAAAAGTACATGAAGCTAACGGGAGTTATACCGTCACTTTTTCACATGAACTAGGATTTTAATTTCAGCTTTATATTAACAAAAGCAGATTCTCCCACAATGAGAATTATACAAAAAACATCGCTTGTCATGCACGCATCAAACATGATTTTAAATACTATCATGGAAAAATTATAACGATAAAAAAAATGTCACAAAACATCACCGGTCCAATAGCTTTAAGATAAGGTTTATTGATAAACAGGAACTTGATCACACTAACCATCTGATGACAAATAAAATTCTTAACAGATGACTTTACTTGAAAACATTAGGTTGTATTTCTTATCTTAAGTAATCAATGCATTTAAGTTCAATATCACTGCGATAGTTAAGAGGGATAACAGAGATGCTACGTGCAAAGTGATTGACAGCTACTAACAGACTGTTGTGATAAGTTTAAACGAACCTGGCATAATCTTTTTTTATTGAAGCCATCCCATACATTGACAAAGCCGTCTGAGCCACCAGTAGCAAAAGTATTGTAACTACAACAGAAATGAATTTAAAACGTGACAACTTGCAAGAAGTAGGTAATGTTGTCACAAAGCGTATGGCGGGTATAGAAATTATCATTTTTATGAAAGCAGTATCTCGAAGGTCCACGCTATTTGTTATAAGATTAGCGAAATTTTAACCACCTGGTCATTATATATTTCTCTATTGTTCTAAACAATAGACCTATTGTTCTAAACAATAGACCTATTGTTTCTAAACAATAGACCTATTGTTTCTAACATAAAATTCCAGCCTGATATTCTTATATAACATATTGTTATAAAAATATGTGTATTATAACAAACTAGTCGGTAGTCTGGAAAAATCTAAAGGAATTCGCCAGTCGAACTTATTTCTCGCGGCGTTAATATTTCGGGAATGTTTGATACATTTCGTTCGTACCGTAGCAGTGATTGGTTTTGACGCAAAACAGGACAAATAGAATAAAGAAAACATACGGTAAGGAAAAAACCCGGAAAAAATTAAATATTTTAGAACTTAATTAAGACGTGGTTCATGCGGTAGCAAGAATGAAAGATACCTAAATGACAAAAAGAATGTCTTACCCACTATGGAATGCGATGGCATTCACTGGATAGATATATTCAACTCCCTCTGTTTTCACTCGATGGCATTTAAAGGCGTATTTTCGTTTTTGTGCTTCTGGGCTAGGATCAAAATATTCAACTGCGACACGCCCTTCAATCGAACTGAGAACGTAGCCTGAAAAGTTAAATATAAAAATTAAGTTCCGCTTTAAGAGAAGAATTATATGTAGCATAACTCTTACTACTTTACTCCCTTACCCACTCATGTCCCTCGCTTTTAATGCTTTTGACTCAACTTGAATTAAAAAAAATACAAGGAATATTTAACAATTCCTTATATAAGCACGTTTAACGAGTAAGATAATAACATTCATGAAAACACTGACATAACATTAAAAAGCAGGCAATGAAGTTAAGAATCACATCAAACTTAGACATGCACAAAAATCAGCACATACAACGTTTGTGCACAATGGAAACCTAAAGTGACCAATTATAGCGTGAGTCGCCCTTCTTTCTTCCAAATACTTACTTAGGGTTTGACAATTTAGAGGGACCTAGAAAAATCATGGGGGGGGGTGGGGTCGCAAAATTATATAACAATTGCGTTTAATCGACTTTTGTCTATTTTTCGTTTCGTGTACCCTGCACACCTTTTGATATTTTGATCTGGCGTTGAAAATAAAAATTGGAAGAATGGGGGATATACCTAAACTAGGGGGACCAAGGTAAAAACAAGGGATGGAAGTAGCTTCACACTATAATTACAAACTTATGAAAACTCGTTATACTTAAGAAACAAAAAATATTACCTTATTCGTACTAATTTCCGCGCAAGCAGTGTAATTTCACGTTTAATAATTTTCGCGCAATAAGCATTAAGTGTAATTTTGTTTCGCGCAGTAAGTGTAAATAACCATTTAAAGATCGCACCTACCTTGTTTATTAGGAAAGGTTCGAATACATCTCGTTTGAAATTTCAGACTGGATTCCCTTCGCTGTTGAACAACATTCTGCAAAATAAAATTTGAAAAACAGAAGCTCCATTGCACAAACAAATCATCTCACGTATCGCAATGAAAATAAATAATGAATACATAATCATACCATATTTCTTAGATCCCATACCATAATTTTACGTCCAGCCTAAAATGTTAACGATGACAGGTAGAGAGGATTTATCATGTTAAATAAACTAGGTTGAGCCCTGTCAATGAAACTTGATAGGAATATTTGCTGAAATCAGCAATTTTCGTATGAAAACATATTTTCTGTAAGAACATGTTTTTACTGCAGAAAAGTCAAACTACAATATATAAGAAATTGTGAGAGAGAAAGATTTTATTTTATGGTGTGTAATTTTTGTCAGGTGAACAACATGCATGCTATCACTTTATTGAAAAACATAGGCAATGTCAGCTGATTATGAGATTGGTGCTATGTACCTACAATAACAACAATAGGAAAAAAACAGCTTGTTTATATTCCATGTTGAATAAACATTACCAATGTAACTGGAAAGAAATGCTCTGCACAACATGGAGAGTTCAAAAAAACTTGTAATTCTGCTCAATTTGAAAATAAAAAAACAACATCAGATTGATCAATAACTTACTGTTCCAACTACAAGTCTTTCCTCAGACAACGCCATTGTGTACACCTTTAACAGAAAGAATAAGACCACAGCCATTAAAAAAACTAAATACAATGACTGGCTAGAAGCACATCTTCAAGGCACATCATGTCATATACACAAGAACATTTAGCTACACTTTCTTTACATTAATTGACTACTTACCCTTTCATTTTGATCATATGTACCAATACATTTCTTTGATCGAGGATCCCACAATTTAGCTGTTTGATCCCAACTACCAGTTACTAATATCCCTATCAAAAAGCAAGATAAATAAAACATAAAATGTAGGCAAGAAAAATTAGAGACAGAAGACTCAGAGAAAACATACCTAGCTCAGGACAGAATTCTACACATTTGATTGGTGCTTGATGTAAACCAATAACAGATTCTTCTGATGTATTAAAATCATACCTGTAAAAGTAAGTATCTAGCATTCAAGGCCATTTACACCATAAAGTTTATTTATTGTCATTTTAAAAATAAACAGAAATGCAAGAATCGGGGGATAATTCACAAAACAATTGTAACTTTACGTCACATGAATTAGAAATTAGTAACACTATATATCGTTCTAAAATACAAAAGTATGTTGGGCAAGGTAAGTTGATTATCTGTTTTATCGAGATTAGCATTACACTGTGTTTTATTCCGCTTAAAAACTGGTAGCCTTGTTGTAGAGCGTTCACTTCCAGTGCGGAAGGTTTTGAGTTCAAACCCCAGCCGAGTTATGCCATAGACTATAAAAGTGTGAATCTATCCTTTCTGCTTAGCACTCAGCATGAGAATAGGATTGATATCTTAGGTTGTCTAGTTGATCAATTGCTGTACTTGCACGACTTTCGTAATTCAAATGGGAGCTTTAAATGCACTAGAACCCCCTTCGCAGGACCCCTGTTGATAGCAGTACCAATAAGAACTGAAGAGGCTATCCTGAATTTCAATAATAATAATTTATTAATAATGCAAATATGCCTGTATTTTAAGAACTAAAAAAATCAAAGGTTCTTTTAAAATGCCAGTATCAAATGCCTTTTAAAAAATACTTTAAATAAAACCAAAACGTTAAATGTGGACCATAAAGAAATAATAACATAAATTCAAACAAACGATTCAAGTAAAAAATTGGCAAATTGATTATGGAAAGACTGACAAACACTGAACTATTTTTTTCAATAATGAAATGGAAAGCAGCAGAAATGCACTCAAAAATCCTGAGTGGGCGCAGTTACACACACAGATAATCAACTCTTCTTAGTCTTGAAGTTTATGTTGCAAAACTACAAAAACTTAACTTTAATTGACTTGCTTAAAAAAATAAAAATTTGAAAAGCAAGCTAAAAAATACCATTTTAAATTCTTGTTTAGACCACCTGAGTAACCATGCGTTGAGTCAGTAAAACAACAATCCAGAACAGCTGATTCTTGCTCAAAACATAGCCGTTGGCTATTGTTATTGACGTCATACAAACGTGATGTCTATAAAACAAAACAGAGTTTCAAATGAAAAAATGTTACATTTTCTAACCAAAGATTTATTATTTTGAAGTAGCTGCTAGCTAGCTCGCGTATACCAGGTTTATCAAAAGGAGTGATCGATTGCTTTTGCACATTTTTTGTTGCCGTTGTCATTATCAGTTGCTGTTAAACTTGCCATAATTTAATTTATATATAAAAATATTGTTTCTTACACAAGTAGTCACAAAGTTTAACATGAGCGTGAACATAGCCGGAACTTGTATCATGCTTTTTCCCATGCCAAAACAGCAACCTATGTGGTGTACAGGGGCAAAGGAATTTTGTTACTTCACTTTTTTGAATTTTTTTTCGTAATTTTTATGTTTCGGGATACAAAATAGGAAAAATTTATTGCCATGTGTGCTCTCCTCCACAGATACTCTTTGTTAATTCTCTTCACCAAGTTTTCCCAATCATCATCATTCATCATTCTCGGCTTAACGTCCGTTTTCCATGCTAGCATGGGTTGGACGGGGTATATTAATGACCCTCTTCCAATCTGATCTAGACTGTGTTAGATCTAAACTCAACTTCCTCTGTATCAAGTCTGTCCTTATAACCTCCTGCCAAGTCTTTCTCGGTCTGCCTCTGGGCTTTGCCCCAGGAACTATCAAGTCTCTACACTTTCTTTCCCAATTATCCTCCTCCATTCTTTCCAAGTGCCCCAGCCAATTCAATCTTCTTATCTGGATAACATCTTTAATTCTACGGAGACTTAGCCTGCTTCTTAGCTCATCTGAACTCTTTCTGTCTTTCAGACTGGCGTTACACATCCACCTAACCATTCTCATATCATTCCTTTCTAAACGGTCAAGATCTTCCTGCTTCACTGCCCATGTCTCACTACCGTACAACATAACACTTCTTACACAGGCCTCATACAACCTACCTTTTACCTCAATTGACAGGACTCTGCTAGTCAACAAAGGAAGTAACTCTCTGAACTTTTTCCAAGCAGAACCTATCCTGCAAGTAACACTTCTTCCAACACCCCCTTCACTGCCCAACATATCACCTAAGTAACAGAAGTTCTCAACTATCTCTAACGAGCCACTGTTGTACATCATTAAAGCTGGAAATACTTCATTCTCTATAATCTCACCTTTGCAACGCTTGCATACAAACTGAATGTCAGCTCTTAACCTTCCACTAATACTACTGCACTTCTTATGTACCCAATGCTTGCAAGTCTGACAAAAAATTGAGTTCCTACCAACCCCTTTCCTGCAAACTCCACAAGGCCACTTTCCAACTACAAGGTCACACTTGGCTGCAATGCTACTAATCATGACTTTAGACTTTGCTGTGTTTACCTTTAGCCCTTTCTCTTCTAGTCCTTTCTTCCACTTCTCAAACTTTTCAACTAATTCTTCCATCGACTCTGCTATGAGAACCAAATCATCTGCATACAATAACTCCCATGGACAACCTGTTCTGAACTCCATCGACAGCGCTTCTAAGACTAGAACAAACAACAAAGGACTAAGTACAGAACCCTGATGTACACCAACATTTACACTAAATTCATCACTAAGTGAATCGTTAATCCTGACACGACTTCTAGCATTGCTGTACATAGACTGTACCATCGTAACTAGCCACTCATCCACACCTAATTTTCTCATAGCCCACCAAATAACTTTACGTGGCACTCTATCAAAAGCTTTCTCTAAATCTACAAAGGCAAAATAGAGATTCTTTCTCTTTCCTAAATACTTTTCCTGAAGCTGTCTGAGTAAAAATATTGCATCTGTAGTGCCACGCCCTGGAACAAAACCAAATTGCATCTTATCTATATCAATCCTTTCTCTAAGTAACTTATCAATCACTCTTTCAATAACTTTCATTACTTGATCAACCAACTTCAAACCTCTATAGTTACCCCTTTCTAATGCATCACCCTTGCCCTTGAAACAATTCACTATTACACTCGACTGCCACTCACTCGGAATAGCACCATCCTTTATAATCTGGTTAGCAAGACTTGTAATAAGCTCAACTCCAATATATCCAGATGCTTTTACCATCTCCGCAACAATACCTGATACTCCTGCAGCCTTGCCAATCTTCAATTTCCTAATAGCCTCCACTACCCATTCTGTCTTGATCTGCATAGCTGGCCCTTCTACAACATCATCATCAGACAAATTATCCTCATCCCAATCAAACTCAGTGTTAAGCAACCTCTGATAATAATTCTTCCAAGCTACCTTTTCTCCTCCTCTGTGCTAGCCAAAACACCTTCATCATTACGTATACACTTCTCACCTACAACATCTTGATTAGTCTTCTTCATTTGCCTTGCTATCTTGAATACCTCATTGCGCTGGTCTTCCCTTCTTAACACATCTGCAAATCTGTTTCTCTCTGCTTCTGATTTTGCCTTATACACTGCTGTACGAGCACGACGCTTAGCTTCTAAGTAAATATTTTTACTACCACCTGACTTCCACTCTTTCCAAAGTTTCCTCTTTTCCTTTATACACTGGTCAACCTCATTATTCCACCACCAGGTCTGTCTATGTCTAGCTGGTCCTTTCGTCCACCCACAGGTATCATCAGAAGCTTCTAGAAGACAATTCTTCAAAGTAGTCCAAGTACTTTCAACATTGTCACTATCACATTGACCATTGTGGGCTAACTGCAATGATGTGTTTACTTTTTGAGCAATAGAAAGATATACATCCAGGGATCTTTGAAGCAGCCATTCATCATATAATATGCTTCATCATATAATTCCAATGGGTCTTACATTGAAATAAACACATCATGGAATTGGTATGTATATTACCATTCTGGGACAACTGCAAATTAGACTATTAAATTCGGATAGTAGCTTAGGAGATTTTTTATAAACTATAGTTTGTCCTATTTAGGCCATTTTTTATTTTTTTCAAAGTTACATCTCGACTACCACCAATTTCGGACAGGTGTCCCAAAAATTTTTTACTATAATAATATGGACAATTTATCTGAGATTAATATTCTTTTTACAGAATATAAAAACTTTCAACTGAGAGGGTATATTGAATTATATTTTCCTAACATTTTTTTTCGCCACGAAACAGCCGTGTGGCGAAATTTAGATTTATTTATTACTTGATCCTGTGCAAATCGAGGCCTTGTTTACTGGTATTTTTGCTTAGTTGTCATAAGGGATGTTGTATAGTCAAAACCATCAAGTTACGTAGTAAGCACAGTTGCCATATCGAAACCAAGCTATTTGTTTATATAATCACGTAAAGGACGGTATACGCTTAGCTATAGCTAGCTCAAATACACCTCTTCACAGTTTAAGTTGTTTGCTCATTTTCTGTATTGAAAAAAGGAGGTAAACAGAGTGAATTTGATAAGGCTTTGATCATGGGCATTATGAATATTTCTCATTTTCTGAAGAAATAATTAGTCTCGCGGCATGAGAATTTAGTATGTTATTGCCAGTAACCCTACTTAAAACATGTTGCGTTTGGTTGTATAAGATCGCCAGGCAGGTAAGTTCGCCAGGCAGGTAAGTTCGCCAGCTTCAAAATTCTTTGTGACATTGCTTCCTAACAAGTGATATCGCATCTCCCGCTACTTTTTCATAGTTAGTGATAGTATGGCACTCCCATAGTGTAACAATCACTTAGTACATATTCCAACATACCGCGGAATCAAACTTTGAACCATATAAGACATTTCCACCACTAACGGTAAAGTATGCGACAGCCTTAAAGTTCGCCATGCATGTTTTTTTGTTATAAGGCCTTGGTTTAAGGCTTTGGTTATAAAGTCTTATTTTATGATTTTAATACATTTTCATGTGGTAATAAATTATTAAAACACTAGTATTTAGTCCCGTGGAATAATCCACTATAGATACCGAATAAAAAACAGCGAAATAGTGAGAAAATTAACCATAAAATTCATTGTTCTTTTCGTCAAAACGTTTTGTTGTTAATTCCATTCAAGCAGGAATAAATCAAAGCAATATGTTTTTCATATAACAGTAGACAATAGACACGTGCTTAAGGGAATAATAATAATTAATTACCCGTGACTTTTGTGTAATAAAGTTTACATAATTACAACAAAGGTTTTTATGAGAACAATAAAATAAATTAACCGTGACTTTTTTAAAACAAAAATTTTGCACACAAAAGACAGAATAAAAATAAAAGTTTAGCAAAAGTGACATGTTATGGCGGCTGTTTCTTTAGAAAAAACAACACATCCACTTTGCCTGTTACAGACACACGGAACTGGCGTATTATTATATAGATGACATCTTTTCGCAAATATGCTGATATTTGTTAAGAAATTATAAAAAAACGATATGGCGAATTTATACGTCGCATCGCGAACTTACAAGTCATCCGTAGAGCAGACAATTTCTAAAATAGGCGATGTGCACTTTGGATGGGGTGATACTGTTAAGTGTCATGTTATGCAGCACGAATTTGGCTATCACTTAGTACAAGAACCGCGGCCTATATGATAGCGGTGGATTTCTAGGTAAGTTTTTCTGAAATTGTGGCGAACTTATACAACCGTAGGCTAAAGGAATTGTAACTTTTCTATTCAAAATATTTCACACAAAAATATTTCACTTTTCTTCATGGTCAGAGCCTTCTTAATTCATAACAGTTTACTTCCTTTTTTTCAATTCTCAATAAGAACATCAGAATAAAAGAAAGATTTATTTCAACAATAGACCTTTTTGAATGTTTACATTTTTTTTGCAGTAAGCTCTTTTGGCTCTAACAACTGCGTAGCAGGCAGAAAGATGCGGAAGCTTGCTGAAGAAAGGTCTTTTCAGCCCATTTCCTTCTACGGAAACATTTTTGAGGCTTCAAACTATTATCGAGTGTAGATGGATAACTTCTGATTGACATATATTCATATAAAGTCGTAATGATACCTTTGTGCGAAGAAACAGACTAAAAAGGACCTCACTTCACCTAGCGCCTGCATCTTTTTGCCTGCCACGCAATTGTTAAAGCCGAAAAGGCTTACCGCTGAAAATGTAAACATTCAAAAAGGTCTATGTCAGTCAGGGTAAACACCTAATTAGGCGGCATGACCTAATTAGGCAAGTCGTTTAATTAGGCTACCCTTGGTCTAACTAGGCGAACGAAAACTTTCTGTTGTAAATATGTCGAAATCATTGCGTTTCGCACTACAATTTTTACGTGAATCAAATCTGTCCACTTTGCAGATAATTTTGAACAATTATCGTCTTATTTGCATCGCGCATTGGCAACTTATGGCCCAAACCTGGTGTGGCAATATTTGTTGTTTTAAATAATGGATTTCAGCCATGCACGTCACAGGAAAAAAAAATATGGCGGACGAAAACGTGGTATTGTTTGACAAAAATTTTAACGTTGTTAAAACAGGATGTGAATCAAAAAGAAACGTTACAAAACAAACAAAGTAATTGTTACCACATCCATCTTAAAAAAAAAACAATTTTTTTTTGCGTTTTGTGAAAGAATATCTTCATTAAATTATTGCGTATTTTACTATCGACACTTAAAGCTTACCTCCCACTTCAAAAAAAGTTCATCTTATTCTGTTTATACTATGTTGAGAATTTGTAATTTAACATTTATTAAGTAAAATTCGAAATAATAAAGCTAATATAAAGCCACATTTTCTTGTGTTTACAGCATGCTTCCTTCTCGAAAGCCGCCATTTTGTGATAATTTTTTTTTCGGATTAAACCCAGTTTGACGTCATCTCCCGGATGGCAAAAAAACGCCCCCTGAACATGTTGCCGTAAAACGATAACTCGGAGAAAAAGAAGAAGAGTAAATTATTGCAACTAAGATTAATTTTGTTAATAATTATAAAATGTGTTTTTGTGCTATGCCTTTTTGCAATAAGAATAATAGAAGTAGCGCTGGAAAGCATTCCTTTGCCAGTCTTCCAACAGACAAGAAACAACCTGCTGCGTGTACTCATTAACAGAGTCGATACGCTTTCAAAGTCGAGTTTTAATCACTAGAATGTTTTGATCAACGCTGGCAAAAAAGGCTTTGGCAATTCTAAATCTCTGTCCACTTGTCTTTGCATTAGGCCATGTACAAATTCTGTTATAGGTGCTTGCTCTTCTTCTACGTTGCGTCTAAGACTTTTCTATTATATTGTGGTACACTAGGCAGGGATTTACGGGATTTTATTTTGTTCTGCGCGCATCGCTGATTCTTCTTTCTTTCTTTCTTTTTTTCTTTCTTTCTTTCTCTCTTTCTTTCTTATAATAATTTATTTTAATTTATTTTTCGTGTCGCGTTTCATTCTCATATCAAAGGACGCTATAAGCCCTGGGATCGAGGTTGCTTGAATTGCTATTATAATAAGCCAGGGTTGTGTTTTAGCTTGCACCCGTCTTGTCTATGTTTAATTCCGCCATAGTCGTGATTATTAACGTTGCCAATAGTCTAGCCATAGAATGAAGTTTTCTACTAATCTTTTCTTCCAACAAAAACTCTTAGGGATCGCGGCGCAGCATTTAATTTTTTTTGGGGGAGGGGTAACAAAAGAGTAAAATGAAATGTCGCCCGCCATGGTTTGCTCTGATAACCCTATATAGCTTCTTTTTTACTTTAAAATATAATTCCCGGCGCCGCTACCCGTCTCTGTGGGCATTTCTGTAAGTCTCTACACAAGTCGGAAAGAGACAATCTCGTTCTCAGGGCATCGGAATAGCGAAAAAGGCCACGGTTCACTACTAAGCTATTGCTTCCACTTCCATTCTCATCCTCATAACAGCTTTCCCAGCTAGAATCTGATTCACTGCTCGGTGTGTTGTAGACTTTTTACTGGCCGAAACTTCAAAACTAAGAAAGCCCACAACTTTTTCACGGGAACTCAGTTTTAAAAAAGCCTTACTTATCTTCAGTATATACCTGTTACAAACTCACCTTCAGTACCCGTTACAAATGTTGAAAAACAAAACAACAACCGCTTTGTATATATAAAACCGCTTTGTATATATAAAAACCTGGGCCACGGCAGAGTCAGCGAAATTATCATCCGGGAGTTGACGTCACAAGCCCTCCCGCGAAGGCATTTATTTACAATCCAGTCAGGGAAATCCTCTTAATTAAGCTGTACAGCTTAATTTAGATGTCAGCTTAATTAGGATGTATGATACAGTCTAATTAGGCGTTTTACAGCTTAGTTAAGATGTACAAAACTTTGATCGTCTAAAACACACATTTAACTGAATTTTAGCATCTATCTAACTGAATAAATCCAATACTTACGTGCATATAAACATCTCCAATACATTAGTTTTTTCGTAGCACCCCGGAGATCCGCTAAATTTGAAGTTTTAAAAATATCCGCTTAAATAGGATGTATCACGTGACGTGACATCCTAACTAGGATGCAGTACAGCTTAAATAGACTATCGCTAACAATGAACTATTGTTTATAGTCTATATCTTTTGAACCCAGGGTGCTGGAAATACTGTTCTTCTTTTATAATATAGTGGTCAAACTGGCGATGAAAGAGCTGCAGCGGTGATTCTGCTAAAATTTACATTTTTCGAGAAATCGGGGGAAAACTTTTTTTACCTCCTAATTTAGATGTATGTCACCTAATTAAGCTGTATGATACAGCTTATTTAGGAGATCTCCAAATTAAGCTATACAGCTTAATTAAGAGGATTTCCCTGACTGCAATCGGGACACAAGATGGCGACTGGCACGAAGCTTCTTCTTCAGCTAATATTTTACAACTTTAACGACGAATATCTTGCGAACAAATCAAAATAAGTATAAAAGAATTTTTTTTTCGTAATTAGTACAATATTTTGAGTTGATTTTCGATTACTTTTTTTAAAGTGGGAGGTAGCGTATAAACGTACAATTATGGACACTTTTACGGTCTTTTGATTCTTACCGCAACAAAATCCATCGAAATAATGAACCCATGGCTCTAAACGGGAGATTTATCTATTGGCTATACGTTGGAACCATTTTTCCGAACATTGTTGGACCTGCCTCACCACAATTGCTGTTTTTAGCCGAGCACCGCCTGCGTCCAATTACGGACACCTACGTTTAATTACGGACACACTGTTTTTTGTATTTTAGAGGGTCAGCGGCAGGTATATTGTATTTATTCCTACTGGAAGGGAGTGTTTAAACGTTACTTTTGACTCACAACAAGTTTTGACTTAATTTAAGAGTGTCCGTAATTACACGTAAAAATTGACCCAACAAAATATTTTTTAGTCGTTACAGATCATTAGCGGGAAATGGTAAAACATTAAAAAAGCGAGATTTTTTATTTTCCTTTTTATTCAAATCGACAACTGTAACATAAATATGTGTCACTTGACAATTCCGCCTTTGTAGCTCTCGCACAAACGCCATGGAACCATGCCAAGCACTTATCGCAACCAATCCAGATGATTTTGTTGCAAGCGACTGGTGGGTTCGACCTTTTACAGATAGCACAGTGCGTGTCACGCTCAAATTCTTCCTCGCTGCTACTTTCGTACTCACTCTCCGTCTCTTCAACTATCTCATATTACTGGTGTAGAAAAAGAACCACCAGGCAACGAATTAAAAGATGCTCCTGTTGAAGAACCTGGTACTGCTGGTGTTGTGGATGTTGCAGTATTGTTTCCATTCGGAGCGGACGAAATAAAATCAATGCTGTTGTCTGGCATTAATCGCTCCTTGTCGATGGCGTCAGGGTTGAATGGACAGATCCCTGTTTTCCGAAATCCATTTTTAATAATGGTGATCCCCATCGATCCTTCAAACGCTGCCTTAAATATCGCAGTGAAATTTGTTTTACACACAGTTAGTGGAACAGTGTGGCCCATGGTTGCAAGCTTCAAATTATCTGTAATTTTTGAGAAATGCACCTTTAGAGGCTTGAAAATCGACACATCCAATGGCTGGAGTATATTGGTTGTGTGAGGGGGCAAACAGTACAAGTGGATTTGGTTCTCCACTAGCATATCTATCATCTCTATATCGAGATGAGAACCGTGGCCATCCAAGATCAACAATATTGGTTTTTGTATGTATCTTGTCTGAGGAATAAACAGCTTTTCACACCACTGTTTAAAAAGCTCGATGTCCATGTAGCCGTTTGGCGAATGGGCGTATAGAGCATTGGTAGGACCATCTCTAGCATAAGGACCGGATGGGAAAGCCTTTTCAAAAATTATCATTGGAGGCAACGGCACTCCAGCAGCTGATACAGCGACATGGGCAGTGATGTGATCCCTATTTCCTTTGCTCTCAGAGTAGGGGTGCTTAGTTGATCTTGAGACGACAACCTTTCCAACGCGAGCATCCATGGAGATACCTGACTCGTCGCAATTGAAGATTCGATCTGGCTTATCGAGGATATCAAGATCGACCAATGTTTTTCTTAAAAGATCAAAGTGCTGTTTTATAACAGTCACATTGGCCATTCTAGAACGTCCTCTGTCGAGGCCGTCGGGTTTTCGCAGGGTAATTTCTCGCGAATGACGTTTCTTGAAACTGTCCCACCAAGTATGACCAGGACCACTGACACGGTTGAACGAGCTGGTACGCTTGCTTCGTTTAACAATGTTCCATGCAAAAGCTTTTATTGCTGAAATACTTCACGGATGTGCAATAGAAGCCATGTATTTGATATAATGAATTAACATCGTCTCCTCTTCCGGTGTCATTTCTGTTTTCCTTCCCGCCTTCGTCGTTCTATACTTTCCCCGAATTCGGTCGGATAAGGTCTGTTTTGGAACGCCGAATTCTTTTTGAGCCTTATGTAATGACATGCCATCCTTAACTGCTGCTAGGGCGTTACTCAAATCTTCTTCGGACCACTTTTTGTATGTTTGTTTTGGGCCCATTTCACCAAAGCTTAATGGCTAAAATAATGCGAAATACATGGTATTGAAGCAAAAAGAGATTTTATAATATAAAATCATAAAAAGAAATGATGTACAGAAGGAGAGCTCGTAAATAACACTATATTTTAAGTTTAATCATATTGCGCACATATACAAACTATGAGAAAAAAGCGTGATTTTGCCATAACATTTTGCTTTTTTTCCAGAGGCCGAAAAACACACTTCGGGTCGCTAAAAATCTGCCATATATATTTTTTATGTTAGCATAGCTATTATATAAGAAAATAAAATAAAATAAAAAATAATAATTACCTCGATTAATAAGATATAAAATGATTTGTTAGAATAAGTTCGTCGCGCGAAACCAAAAATCAGCGAAAAGAAGCGAGTTTTTTAAATCCATTGTTTTGGTATGAAACAGCGAGGCAAATTGAACGAAACCTATTAATCATAACGGCTTTGAGTAGGAGAGTCAAGACATCGTGAAATAAAGTTGGAAATACAAGGTTAAGTGGTGGAAAACTTTAATTTACTAAAGTGTCCGTAATTGTACGTGTCCGTAATTGTACGTTTATACGCTAAGCTTTAAGCGACACTTAACCTAATTAGGTTATATATTTCATAACATAATTCTTACTTGCGCGCACATATCGAGGCATGAGTGACAATTTTGGAATCATGGTCGCGTAGACTATCCATTCTGAACAAAGAGTTTTTGCGATTTTTTCTTAGGAATGTGTGAAAAGCTATTAAATATTGTAATGTCTTAACTAGGTTACATATGGCCCAACTAGGCTACAATGAGTCGCCTAAATAGGTGGTATGCCCTAATTAGCCTACCGTCGCCTAATTAAGTGTTTACCCTGACTGTATGGTTAGCATAGCTGAAACACGCTGAAACTGTGAACTCGTGTATTATATAGAAAGGCTTAACCCCAGATAAAAATCTTTTTTAAAAAAGCAATAAAAAATACATACACAATCCCAAGATGTCACAAACAAGAAATTTGATGATGCAGGACTAAATTTAACAGACGAGATAGTGTCTTTTGGTGGTTCTTTAATTACTGTTTCGTTCGCATGATCGGAAGCCATTTTAATATTTTTAAAGAGTGAGCGGGAAATGGATATATTTTGCATAACATTGTCAACCTTTGAGTCCGTAACTTCCACTGCAAGTTTGCCGATATAATGTCCCCGAAAACCCGCAGAAATAGCTTTTCTGGCATCTTGAAGATGATTTTGTAAAGTGGATGAAGAAAGTACACCCACCTGTCTTGTCTCAACTAGGGGGGCTGGTGGGGGCTTCAGCCCCCCCCCCCCCCCCCCACTTTTTTCCTAAGTAATAATTTTTTATTTTCTGCCAATAAGTGTCTATCACTGCATGAAAATTGATGTTATCCAACCAGAGAACCTGCAGGCTATCTCACTAAATATAGCCGTTTTACGTGTTTTAGGACTCTAAAAATGCGTTGGCTTCCATGGGCTTACAGTGCCCCCTGGACCCCAGCTGTTTCGGCAACTCGCTTCGCTCGTTGATTGTCACTAAAATCTCAAAATCTCCCACTATGCCTAAGCCCCCCCCCCACTTTGAAAATTGTGGCGCCGCCCCTGTACAAATAAATAGTAAATAAAATATAATAAAAGAAATAGAACAGGAGAGACAAAAGAAAATCACAACAGCTAATTAATCGGCATGAAATGAGGCGCACGAGAAACTAGCACACAAGACAGTGGGCAAAATGCATAGGCAGAAAAAATAAACAAATAAAACAAAGTATTTACATCAATTTCCCGCAAGGTATTCTTACCATAGCTTATTATAAGACTTACTAACCAAGTCTTGAAACGATCCTGATACAGCTGACGGTTCCACCCTGATATCAGTGTTACGTGATAATCTTGTATGCATTTTAACACCTAACTGACATGTAGAAGGCCAGTATTCTGAGTGTAACTCCTTGTGTGTAATTTTTAACAAGTTAAAGGTTCTAGGCTCTTTAATTAGTACCCATCTTAATTTAATAATATCCTCCAGTTTACAAAATCTACCAAAAACAAATTCACATGTTGTTTTCCGGATACGCTTTAGTTTTTTAGTTGGTGTGTATACATAGTCGTTGTAATCGATTTTTTGACATGACTAAGCTCTCATATTCAGCTGTTTTCGAAGAACAAAATGTGTGTAGTTCTTCAATACGTAGAGTTGTCATTGTTCCGTCCCATGCTAGGTGTTCGTCAATTGTAATACCAAGAAGATTTGGAGTTCGTTCTCTTTGTAAAGTTGAATCTTTAAACAATATGTTGGATAAGTATTCATGTAAATAGCTAGTGTAGAGATGGAATATAACCAGTATTTTGTGAATTCGCGGTCAAACTCCCATAAAAAATATCATTCAAAATATTGCTTATGACGTCACAACTTTTCATCACGCTCCATTACACAAAATACCGTTAATCATCAGTAAAAACCCACTGATCATTAACGCATGCGCAATAAAGCTCAATGCTATCATACTCAAAATGGAGGTAAAAGTCCCTACCATGCAGTGTTGGGTCATACAAAAAATGATTGTTTTGTAATCTTCGGACTTTGTTAAAATCTGTATATAAGAAAGGGATGAGTTGGTTTAAGAATGCCATCAGCAAACTATATAGCACCGTGTCGGCACCAGTGGCAGCAACCTGCGACGCTCTTGCCGATCGACTACAAAGTGTGCGGAATACTGTTGCATTCTATTACAACAAGGCAAAGGAACAAATTTCGGGAGGTACAACGCTTCACGACGAGGTTGAACAGGAGGCAAGGGAGGACTACGCGGGGGATATCCGGGGGGACGATATCCAGATGCTGGAGGATGGAAATAGGATCAAGACATGGAGGTTCAACAAGCATCTAAACCAACCTCTAGGGGACGCGATCATGCGAAAAATTGAAACCCACATAGAAATGCGCGTTAAGGTTGTGTACAGCTTCAGTTGTAATATTTACAAGGGTGGGGGCGATGTGTCTGATTATCACAAAACTAAGAGCTCCGGGTCACTATCAAGCATCGCCGAAATCGAAGCGTTCGTAGAAGAATGCGATATGAAGCGCCTCGATCTGGAGGATCACGAGTTCTGGACCAGGGTTTATTTACCACCTGTTAGAACCACCGAGACCCCCGGAGCATATGAGGGTAAAATTGTCTTCGATCACGTACAGATCAAGGTGATAAGCACACGTGAGCCTCTTTTGGGATGCGGCCCTCTCCCAGATTGGCTGCGGGGCAAGAGGTGCATATACGCCATGGATGGCGAAGATGCTAGAACGGACAACTTATGCTTTTGGAGATGCCTAGCTGTAAGGGAGAGGGTTAACGTAAAACGAGGAACAGAGTTTCTAACCAGGCCAGCCCTCACGTTAGCCCGAAAGTACTACGAGGACCCCAAGCTAAAGCGTAAAGATGTGCGCCCTACGAGGCTGGTGGATCTTGAAGGAGTTGCCAAGCAATTCAAGGTCAACATTAGGGTCTTTGAACGCAAGACAAACTCCTGGAAGGCACCATGGAGACTCGTCTATGGTCAAAAGCAGTACAAAAAGGGTTTAGATGGCATCAATCTTGGTATGCTGGACGGGCACTGTTTTTACATCAAGGAATTAGATGTGCTGACCCAACACTGGGAATGCGAGGTATGTAAACAGAAGTTTAATTACGCCTTTTCCCTTCAAGGCATAAGAATAATGAATGCGAGGGTGTCAAGACGACAATCATTTGCAAAGGGGGGAAGGTCAAACGTATGCCGGGCAAGGCCGAGAAAGTCTTTTACGATGAGGGTTTTAGCTATGATGCTTCAAAATGGATTGAATACATGTCGCAGGAAACTGGGAGGCACATACATCACGCACTATGTGGTCATGGTGGTGAACGCGTTATCCGCGAGGATAAAAAGGAGTGGAAAGTTGATGGTTATGAACCCATCACAAAAACCATTTATGAGTACCACGGCTGTAAGTGGCATGGATGTCCCTGTCGGCCAGCGAGAACCGACGCGGACAAGGATCATTACGGTGCAACCCTGTCTAAGGAAAGGATGATACGGGAACAAGGCTACAACCTCGTCACAGCTTGGGAATGTGAAAAACCACCCAAAATCAAGAAGTATTTTAAGAAGGAGTTCAGGCCCTATCCCCACTATATCGTCTTCGATTTTGAAGCTCTCCTGCATCCTTTAAATTATCAACAAACCTCTGATTTAACATATATTTCTCGACACATTCCCGTAAGCGTGGCTATTGCTGATAGCCTGAAAAAACACCCGACATTTTGGGTTTTCGTTAAAAAGTTTATTGGGGAGCAATTAGAAAAATTTGGGGGATTTCTTGAATACCTGGCGTTGAAGGTAGATGCCGCGCTACCTGGTATCCCCGGTATGATAATTTCTTCATTTTTTTCAAAAACAACAAAGGTTGTAGAATCTGCGGTCAAACACCTGTACATGGGTATTACCGACAGCTTGAATGGGGACCCGACGTTCATCGAGCACGAAAATCCCAAGGTCTTGGTCAAACAGTTTGTGGGGGAGCTGGAAAAGAGGCATACCCTGATCGTGAGGGAGGTCGAGAGAATGTACCCGAAGCCTGACGACTTTGACATGCTCTCCAAAAAGAACCAGGAGCTGTGGAACGAGTGGGTAAACCAAGTATCTGTAATAGGGTTTAATTCTGGCAAATACGACATCAACCTGATCAAGCGGTATTTTGTCGAAGAGATCGCGCAATGCGATAAGATCAAGGTGGCGGAAAAAGATAACAACTACATGATCCTCACCACCTCAAGATTTAAATTTCTCGACATCAAAAATTTCCTTGCTCCCGGACTGAGCTATGCCGGTTGGTGTAAATCGTTGGAATGTAAGCTGCAAAAGCTCGTGTTTCCTTATGAATGGTTGACTTACCACGGCAAGTTGAGCCATGTTGGACCCGTCGCGCACGAGGCTTTTTATAGCCGGCTAAGTGGGAAAAACACACTATCCGCAAAGAGTATGAGACATTCTGCGCTGGTTTTTACAGACGAGGCTGCGTCACCATGATGGACTGGTTACGTGAGTACAACCTAGCCGATGTGGAACCGTTTATTGTAGCCGTGGACAAGACGAGGTTGCAGTATTACGATGACGAGATAGATATTTTGAAGGACGCGGTAAGTATTCCGGGCGTGTCGATGCGCTACGTATTGAACAAATCCCTAAGGCTGAACCGAAAGTTAGAGCTATATGCTCCGGGAGACCCATGCAGGCATAGGTGTAAGGACTCTTGTTATAGCAAGACTTGTAAAGCATGCAAGGAGGTACGGAAAGCATGTGAAAAATGTACGAGGAATGAGGCCTACAAGCTCTTGCGGACGGGGATGGTTGGCGGTCCCGCGATCGTATTCTGTCGATACCACGAACGAGACGTGACGGGTATCAGATCTCACGTGTACGGCGAACCTCACAGGTGTAGGACCATTCTAGGGTATGATGCAAACATGCTGTACCCAAGTACCCTTATGCAGGACTTTCCTTGTGGGAAGGAACAGCTGATCAAGCTGGCCGCACCGACATTGGCACATAACTTAGAGCTACTGGCGCGAGGTGTGGTGGATGGGTCGTTGTTTGGGTTTGCGCAGGTTGATATCGAGGAGCCTGAGTATCTGCGTGACAAATTCAGCGAAATGGCTCCACTGTTTGTGGTGAAGGAGATACCCGACGATCAAATCCCAGGGCACATGCATGAGTACTTGAAAACTACGGGTCGCAAGCGTGTTCCTGGTACGCGTAAGCTTCTGGGGTTGCTAAAGGCCGAAAAAATCCTACTGTATACCCCCGTGCTTAAATGGTACCTCGATCATGGTTTGAAGGTGACTGCCTTTTACCAATTTCTCAAGTATGCTAGAGGTAGGCCCTTTGAATGGTTCCCTGAAGAGATTGCCGATGCACGACGACAAGCCGATAAGGACCCCGATAAACGTATTGTGGGAGATACGGCCAAGCTAAAGGGCAACTCGTTCTATGGCAAGATGATTGAGGACCTAGCGAGACACGCAAATACTACGTTTACGAGGGATGAAAAGGAGGTTGATGCAGCCCTGCGAAGCCCGTACCTGGAGGATCTTGAAGAGATTAGGGATGCGTACGAGGTAAGAAGGGGCAAACACAAGTGTACTATCGATAGGGCCTACCAGTGTGGTATTGCAGTATATCAGCTCGCGAAGTTGCGCATGCTCGAATTTTACTATGATTTTCTCGACAAGTACGTGGATCGTCGAGACTTTGAGTACATCTACATGGATACTGACAGTGCGTATTTTGTCATATCTGGGGAAGAGCTGAGGGATGCCGTTCGCCCCGAACTGCTTGATGAGTACGATGAGGATGTTAAAAACTGGCTAGTCACCGATAAATACTCAAGTCGAACAGGAGGGTTATTTAAGGCGGAATTCATTGGGTTTCGGATGATTGCCCTGACAGCCAAGTGCTATTTTGTGGAGGGTAAAGCTGGTACGAAATTTTCATGTAAGGGCATGTCAAAAAAGCAAAATGGTGTGACTTGGAGCAGATACATGAGTGCGCTAAAGGGTGGTCTAGACATGGCTAAAAACGTAGGCCTTAGGGTGCACAACCAGGGTATGATCACGTACGAACAAAACAAACTGGGGCTCTCGGCGTTTTTTGACAAAAGAGTTGTACATGATGACAGGGTACATAACTCCCCGCTTATGCTGTAAGCATTTTTGAATAACGAGGCTTTCTAAAAGCTGTCCAAAGTTTTGTAAAGGTAGTACTTTACAAAACAAGTACAATATGGAGGGGACCAGGAAATGTACAAAATGTAAGCACACTTTACCACTAGATAATTTCATGGTCAAAGGTAACGGACAACGAACAAAGCTATGCATTAAATGCCTTGATGTGAAGATGTCGTCAAGGGAACATATCAAATGCCCCCATGTAAAACAAAGACACCACTGCCCAACATGCGATCGCCCGGGCTATCTCCATATGCTTACCTTGAAGAGGATTCATAGCGCCCTAAATTATGATAGAGAGATATCATCCCAAGAATATCTAGGGTGTGATATTGTTACATTTATGAAGCACATCCAAGCACAGTTTAGGGGTGGGATGAATTGGGGAAACCGAAAGCAGTGGCAGTTCGATCACAGGATACCAATAAAATACAGGGAGAATGGGGAATATCCTGGTGGGGAAGACCAATTGAAAAGGCTGCACTACACTAACATACAGCCCCTGTGGGTTGCAGATAATCAGAAGAAAGGGCATCGATATATCTCCGGGTAGAATGTGGTCCAGCGCGGTTGATCAAACACACTTGCTATAAATGGAGGTGTGTTTACTAATCGCTATAATTCTACCCTATGCCATGATAGCTTACATACTTTTTCGATATCGACTACTAATAAAGAGGATGTCTGATATCGCACAAATATTCGACACAGCCTCTGCAGAATGTGAACAGATAGAGAAACCCATCGATAAACGCCAAGTTTTGAAGGAGGCCCTACGCAAGGGCAAGGGACACCTTTTGCCCAAAAAATGCACAGAAGGGTTTATTGACAAGGAGGCCTCAGAAGAGGACATTGATAAAGTACATACCGGGTACCTTCAACGTGAGCTTCAAGAGAAGGGCGAGAAAACAGCTAGGGCACTGTCCACCCATATTATCAGCCTCTATGCTAATATGATTGGAAATATTGTGGATATCGACAGTGTTGAGGAGCTCCGAAAAGATATCGAAGAGGATCCTATTATCCGAGACTCCATGACAGACTTGGGGATTCTTGTGTATTGTACCATTGGGAGGTGTCTGGCACCCATCTTGGTAGCGGGACATACTGCGAGGCATATGAGCAGGAAGAAACAGGAGGAGGAGGAGACTAAGGAAGAACCTCGGACGGCGGTGCTATAAGATAAATGACTGAGGAAGAGAAACAAGAAGAGCGAATAATTACAAAACCAGTAAAGCATCCGGGGCGTGTGGCCCAGGGTCACAAGTTGGCAGCACTGATGAAGAAAAGAAAGGAGGAAATGAAACAACAAGAGGGTACTGTAGAGCCTGCAGTCAAAGCCTCTTCTGGGACTAGTTCCGTACAGTCGATGATCCCAATGCCGTACATGTATGGTGTAGGTACGCTTGCCGTGCTTGCGATAGGGGTTGGGGTTTGGTATAGATTTGGCAGGGGTGAAAATAAATCCCACAAGCCAGCGACCAATCCAGAGCCTCAGCAGGGGAAACAGGGCAAAGCCCGGCCTCATATCTCTATGTTCAAAATGTTATAGAATTTTTTCAAAAAATGACACTATATAAATGACCACAAGCAACGTATCACCCAAAGAAAAGGAGATTTTGGACATGTTGTACGAAACAGTCGTAGATCTTAGTTTCACCTTTGCCTATGCAATGGCTGGCAAAAAGTTCCTTGGTATTACGAGGCCGTCTACCAAGATAGACCACCTAGTAAAATTTCTGTTTATCGTAGAGACAAATAGAAATACCCTATAAGTATATAGAAACCTGTAAGTATATAGAAACCGGTAAGTATCCGACGCTTGCTGATGTTGTCAGGGTATTGCACAAGGCGAGCTCCGGAATAGTAAATGGATGTAAAATGTTGTTACAAATGTAAAAAATTGTTTTCCCCTGAGATGTTCAAGATTAGGGGACATACTCGAACTAAGAGTTGTATAAGTTGCCTGGCTAAGGCGAGGGAGAGGCGGCGTACCAAATGCAAGGACCCTGTTATCGAACAAAAGGTAGACATTCTTGCCACTGATGTCGAAATTAGGGAAATTCAGCAGGATGAAAATTACCTACTTCTTTACACTCTGTTGGCATACAACATCATACCACGGTAAATCGAACTCGTTGAGGCACCACCCGAGAGTTATGAAAAGGAACTACTAATTAAGCAATATCGCAAGGTACTGCGATGCCTGCATGGGAAATTAACATATACCCCACTACCCATGGAATATAAGACCCAAAATACCAAGCTCTGCCCTGCCTGCCGGGGGTCTTTGGTGAACAATCACAGCGGTGTGTTGATATGTTTGGGCTGTGCCGGTGTATTTTCAAAAATCCATAATCAAAAGTGGTTATATTATTAGTAAATGAACGTCGTAAGAGAACCCCACACGGCTATCTTTACAGGCCCGACAAGTTGCGGAAAAACGCAACGTGTTCTTGATTTCCTTGAAAACGAATATAGGCACCATTTCTACAATATCGTGATACTTTGTCCTACTATACGATGGAATACCACCTACCTTGAGAGAGCCTCGCTCTGGAAGGATGATTACGTGTTCCCGATAGACCCCAAGGACCAACTATTTGAATGGATAGCGAAATTATCCTCATTGTTGGCGGGCGAACACACCCTTTTCGTTGTGGACGACATGATATCGGACGAGGGCCTCGATAAACGTCGACAATCCCTGCTTGAATTGGCTATTTCGGGTAGGCACAGGAAGCACAGTTTATGACTCTTAACGCAGAGCTACACTGCTTTACCCAAGAATCTGAGGAGGCAGAAGAAGCAGTTGTTTGCCTGGTACCCCCATGAGAAGAGTGACACGAGGCTGCTGGACGAGGAAACGAATCTCATCTCGGACTGGGATGAGATTAAAATTGAACTGAGGAAATCCAAACACGCTTGCTTATACGTGAGATTGGAACACCCCAGAGCTTGGAATATTTTGGAGTGACCGTACAAACAATCTACCTGAATATATGACCACGGTGAAAACCTCTGGCTGACTATAAGAAATCTCTATTGCAGCGGTTGATTATTTCCAAGGAAAACAAGTCCGATCATTTTATGTTCAGGATAAAGGTCAATGTATTGTAGCATCCGATGTTTGGAGAGCTGTAGGATATAAACGAAGGGCCGGGGTACAAGCCATTCAGCGATATGTTCCTGCCAGGTATAAAATGCGATTAGGTGACGCTATAACCGGCCCTGAGGGTGTACTCAGATCTGAGTACACCCAACCAAACACAGTTTTGCTGACTGACGCCGGCCTATATACCTTCCTCCTGAGATGTGGTCAGCCTGACGCAGAACCCTTTTTGGGGTGGGTTGTAGAGGAGGTGCTACCCAAGGAAATGCGAAAGCTTGCTGTGGCAATCGAGGACAGAGATACTGCCGTCGCCATACTCGAGGATGATCTAGAGGATAGGGACAACCAACTCATGGTACTGGGGGATGAACTCGAGGCACAAGCCCGGGAAAATGCAAGGCTTAGAGAAAGACATGTACCACATGCCCAAGATCCAAAGAAAGACAACGTCATCATTATCCACCGTAATCACAGCGCACAGGATGATGACGAATACCATCATCTTCCCTATTATTGCACGCGTGTCCAGAGGCGTAGTATTAGCAAGAAGAGGTTGTGGTTCAATGACAACTACCCGGGCGCGGAGGAGATTGTCGTTATTGACAACCCTAACGGCATGCATGCATTTAATCGGTTTGAAGAGGATGGACATGTGGAGCGCTGCGGGTGCCACTTCAGGCTTATCGACCTTACTCGGGATGACCTGTATGATTTGGGTGTTCCGGCACTATAGGACTAGGCAGGCGCTAATTTTAACTACTTAAAGGGTAGTTAAAATTACCACTTTGGAAAATATACATTTTTTGACCCTTTTGGGTGTATGTTAAAAGCCAGTGAAATATCAAAAAGATGGAAGCATACATAAAAAAAAATCAATTTACAATCAACTACGATATCCAGGTACCTGTACTACATTTCTGTATCAAGGTAGGGTCGGTGACTGGATATTGCCCTACCTGCCTGGAAAATTTTAGGTATCGGGGTGGGGTATGCTACGAAGGTTTTGAATACCCTACTGATGACGACCTTTTACACAGGCTAGCGTCAGGCGAAAAAGCATGGGGTACATTTGTAAGAAGCGAGATTGACAAGGATTTAGAGGATAATATTGAACGTCTAGGACTGCATATTGTTCAAAATGATAGGAACAACTATGGGGCACTCTGCTACCAGGTCATCAAGGATAGGGACTTGAAGCTATCAGATTTGGCTGATATATCAACAATAGGCAATATACTCAAATTTCCGATACCGGATAGACGTCTAGTTGATATTGATTTGGAAAATGAACCTAGTGTCATCAAAGGTATCGTCTATGGGTATCCGTCCTACACCCAACATCCTTTGGACTATGTAAGAGATCCGAATGAAGATGAAAACATTTTACCATTCCTTGATAACATCCGGAGGTATCTGAACGTCCTCTGGAACCAGCATGAGTTCTTCTGACACGAAGCTACGATCAGGGCCGTCCTTCAAATAGTATAAAATACGGCTACCCGCTACGATACGATCCAACCTGTAAGTATGTTTGTTCCAAACGGCGTCGGTTGCTCGCCTTTTCGAATCATCATGCTCCTCTCCTGGTTGCAGTAGGTATAGGTACAAACCATCATCAGGTAGGGGTTTCTCTTCGGGATATTGCTGACTTTTTGCGAGTGGGACCTACTCAAGCTTGACTGCCTTGTTAGGTTTTAAGCCGATCATGGCAGTCTTGGTATTATTGAGACTTTTTACTATAGTGTACAGATCCTTGACCCAAATGGTACTAGACTCCCCAGAGACCAACTCCTGTGCATCTTGGGGCTTAAAGAGTCTTTCGGCAAGTACCTTGTTGTACGACTCTACAAAGGCCGTGAATGTATGGTGGTATTTGGTGGTGGCCCGTTTAATCTCAACACCTTTACCTTCTAACAGCTTCGTTACTGCTGACTTGAATTCAGAACCATTGTCACACTGAAAAATCTTGGGGTATCGCAAAGGCCCTGCCCTATAGATCTCTTTGATCATATCCGCGACCTCGCCGGCTTTTTTCGTACGCAATGGCCTAGCTACCTTGTAGCGAGAAGCTACGTCAATGCCTGTCAGGATGTACTTGTAGATGCTTCCATATAGCTTGTCATATGGCATATACAATAAATCAAACTGATGCATTTCATTGGGCCTCGTAACAGTAAAATGGGGGTAATCGATCTTTTTAGGGCCCTTGATGTGTCTCAGCCACAAGAGTTGAAGGGACAGCCAGTGGGTGACTAGCTTTTTGGATAGACCAGCCTCCGCAGCGAGCAATTTGATAGCCTTGCGTCCGGTCCACAGGTGTTCAGGGGTATAGTATACTTGGGTTAGTTTTTCCGCCTCCTCTTCGGTAAGAACGTGCGTTTTTGACATGTTTATTATACATGTCAAAAAAACGTTCTTACAAATACCTGTAAGCTACGAAGCCTAGCAGAGATAGGGAGCCAAGGACGAATATGACTTCCCCATCCTGTTGGGGTTTTGATGGTACATAGAAATCCGACAATTGTGGCTTAACCTCCTCTGTTGCAATATAATATTTATAGAGGCTGTCGTCCAGCTCCCGAAAGCTCTTCCCGGCCTTTATTTGCAATTCCCTTTGCTTGCCGAACCAATCGATTTTAGCCTGGCGGTCTTGTACCCATTGAGCCTGGGCTGATTGTAATTTTTCCATTGCTTCGTCGTGCCTTTTCCGTTCGGCCCCATCATGCCCTGAAAGTTTGCTAAATAGGAAGTTGGTCCCTGAAAATGCTAGGGCGTTAATCGCGGCACCTGCAACAAGGACAGCGATAGTTGCCATGTCTCTTTATTCTGTAATGTATCGATTACCTTTTGACATGTTCTCACTCGCCCACATAGGTTGAGTGTTGGTGTAGTGCAATCTACTAGCAACCTCAGCAAGCGATGGGGCATCCCCATTTTCTCTATACCTGATGGGGATTTTGTTATCTATATACCACCCCTTGCCGTAATTGTCCCAGCTCATGCCATCGGAGAACCGGGATTCGATATGGGCACGCAGCGTAGAGATATCGCACCCGAGATACTCCTGGGAGCTGAGCTCCTTGTTTCCCTTCAGGGCCCTGGAGGTTTGGCATCGTACAACAGAAGCGAGATGTCCAGCAGGGTCGCAAATAGGGCAACGCCGCCTTTGTTTTTGATGGTCGCAGATACTTCCGCCCCCGCAGTCTTTGCACGTTGATCTCATTCTTTGATGTTCACAAATCTGGCTGCCTTTACACTCTTTGCACGTGGATCTCTGCCTTTGATGTTTACAAATCTGGCTGCCTTTACATTCTTTGCAGGTGGATCTCTGCCTTTGATGGTGGCATATTTGATTCCCCCCACAGTCTTTACACTGGGATCTTATCCTTTCATGCTTACAAAACTGATTGCCCTTACATTCCTTACAATAGGCCCTCCGTTTTTCATGGTGGCATATTTGATTTCCCCCGCATTCTTTACATTCGGCCCTCCGCCTACCATGGGGGCATTTGTTTTTGGCACGCCGCTGTTTCTTTTTATCCAGGCATTTGATGCATGTCTTTGTCGTTTGACTATTTCCCTTGATCCTAAAATTGTCCAAAGATAAAAAGTGTTTACATTTTGAGCATCTATTGGTTCCTTCCATATTGATTTGTATTTGCCCCAGGGGCAAATACAAATTGTGGTCTACTCCACGGAATGAAACCATATTTATTCCGACTGCTTACTCTTCTTTGCATTCCTTGCAAGAAGCCCTCTGTTTTTCATGTTCACATATCTGACTGCCCTTGCACTCTTTACAATAGGCCCTCTCTTTTTCATGTTCGCATATCTGACTGCCCTTGCACTCCTTACAATAGGCCCTCCTTTTTTCATGCTGGCAGATTTGACTACCCTTGCACTCCTTACACTGGAATCTTATCCTTTCATGTTCGCAAATCTGACTGCCCTTGCATTCTTTGCATTTAGGCCTTTCCCTTTCATGGGGGCATCTGTTACGTTCAATTGAAGCCTTCTTAATATCGAGGCATTTGATGCTTGTTTTTGTAGTTTGACCATTTTTCACCACCTTGAATGCATCTAGCAAAAGACTCTTTTTACAATTTGGGCATCTCTTTTCTTCCAAATGTTTGCCCTTCTTGCATTCCTTGCAGCGATACCTCAATTTCTCATGAGGGCATATCTGACTGCCCTTGCACTCCTTGCATTGGGCTTTCCTTTTTTCATGCTGGCAGATTTGACTCCCCTTGCACTCCTTGCACTGGGATCTTATCCTTTCATGTTTACAAAACTGACTGCCCTTGCATTCCTTGCAGAAAGCCCTCTGTCTCTCATGGGGACAAATCTGACTGCCCTTACATTCCCTACAATAGCCCCTCACCCTTTCATGGGGGCATATTTGATTTCCCCCACAGTCTTTACACTGCGCCATCCGCCTACCATGGGGGCATTTGTTTTTGGCACGCTGCTGTTTCTTTTTATCCAGGCAGCATATGCATGCCTTTGTAGCTTGGCCATTTTTCAACACCCTAAATGCATCCAACGCCAACACTTTTTTACAATTTGGACATCTCTTGCTTTCTTCCATATTGATTTGTATTTGCCCTATGAGGACAAATATAAATTATGGTCACTAATACACCAAAGAATGAAACCTACCACCCAGAATGTTTAACTGAGCATCTTGAAGCAAGTACACATAGCATCTGAAATCCCCGGTTCCGTCGGCTTTTTTGGTCATATGGAGAGTAATGCCGTCACTAAGCCTCTGTAGGAGTCTCCCGCTACCATGTAGGGTATGGTCGGGAGATGCTCTGAAATCGATAAACAACGCATACCGTTCATTGAAAAATTGGCCAATTGTCACATTCGAGTCGTGACTACCAAAGAGGTTGACAATCTGCTCCAGGTGATCCTTTGGAAGCATGGCATGACTATAGAGTTCGTTAGGTTCACCCTCCACGGTGATCGGGATCTTCTCAATCTTGGGATTGTAAAAGACTTCATTTACACCGGAATAGGCCTTCACTTTCCCGGGGTCTATAAAGAGTAACAGGACACCCTTGAGACTCTTGGCAGGGGTATCGATTTGCAAATTGTAGTTAGTATCCGATTTTTTCATGGTCACCACCTTACTTCGAAGTATCCGTTCATAGGGTAGCGCGAGGCTACTATACCGCATCATCATGGCATTCGCGAGACCCTCATGGGTGACTTTGTCGAACTCCAATGAAATATTGCTTATTTTATAGGTAGCGTCGGCTGCCTTGGCTGTCGTACTTCACACGGATGCCGTGCCCGCATCTTTGATCACGTCACTGTACGATGCGAAATGTAGTACAAACTGTAATCTGTCATGGAGCCCTGCCTGGTAAAAGGGGAGATCATTTGTAAGCTCAAACATCTTGCCCAATGGGATGCAAAAAGTGTTGCCATACGCCGCGGCGATGGCTTTTTCCTCATCAGTCCCGACGTACTCAGTAGCCTTGACCTGCAGGGCTCTGATGGTACCATCATTGAAGTTGATTCCCTCCAGGATGAGATTGTTCTCCCTATCAAACTTAGTGAGCCACAAGTCTCTGTAGGCCGCGAGCTTGTTGTAGATGCGTAGATTTCGCACCAGGCTTTTGCCTATGTTGCTCACGATGGTACGCTTCGTGTTGGTCCCTGTAAGCACCAGGTCAAATAGTAGCCTGATGCTGCCCGGAAATATGACATCATTCTGTCCTAGGTTCGGAATATCCACGTACAAGTCTTCATTCTGGTTGATTGTGGAAGGTATATGGCTTACCTTGACGCGCTGCCGTTTCCCTTTGATAGCAAGGAGCTGTTTCGTTTCTGCGTAGGGGTCTAGGATGGTTCCAAATCCACTCATGTTTTATTATAGGGAAAATAAAGATGCCAACTAATCCAGTATTTGTACCTGATATTGATCTTCCGGATGATGAGGATGAGGGCCATCCAAATAAGCCCGATGATACTACGTCAAAACTCCCCGGAACGCCAAAGCTCCCATCAACACCGGGGCCTTCAACAGAACAACAAGGTGCTCCAGGGGATCTCCTTTCGGATCAGAAGAAAAAATTGCTAGAGGATAGGGTCAACGGCCTCTACGATCTCCTTACGGAGAAGTAGAGGTTCCGGCCTGATGCGAGATATTACGATGCCTTCAGGGTGGATAAGGGGAATCAACTGATTGTTAAAGAGATAGTGAAAGGGAAAAAAATCTTCAAGGAAATAGTGATTACAAATCAAGATGGTAATTTAAAAACCGTTGGCCAGATACAAACGTTGCTAGCTAGTAATCGTCTGCAGGCCCTGGGTTTTGCAGACTATGTTACACCCAATAAAGGTGGTAAATTCAGGGCCCAGAACCTCTTGAAAAGATATAGCAAAATAGAGAAGGAGGCTGAGAACGCTGAAAACATTGAGATGGAATCGTTGGGGGAGATCGATGAATTTGTAGATGCCACAGAGAGCCTTATACAAGACACTTCGTTTGCTGGGCCTGATGAAGGTGGCATCACTGAACGTGAAAGAAGGGGGCTTGACCTAGAACTTCAGACATTAAGAGGTAACTTGAAAAGCTTGACAAGCAAGATGATTTCGCTTGATAGCGAGATTATCAGGGCAGAGGGTAATTTGAAAGAACTTGAGGAGAAGAAGGCTGGGGCAGATGAAGGACAACAAGCTAACCTTGAGAGGGATATAGAAAAAGTGAAGAAAGAGATTAGGGATCTGAATGATAAAAAAAAGGCCCTAAGGGAAGCACATGGCATACTATCCACTGACATATACCCCCAGCTGAGACATATCAAGGAGACATTATTGAAAATTGCCGGAGATGACACGTCTTTGCTTGAGAAGCTTAAAATCTTGTTCAAGGAACAGGGGATCACTATAGCCAGCATCGTCTCCGCTATTGGTCTACTGATAAGCACCATTGTACTCTCCGTTACAGGAGGAAGTGCCGCGGCAGGTGCTGCAGGAGGAAGTGCCGCAGCGGGTGCGGGAAAAGGCTTCGTAGAGAAGCAGCTTGAAAGGCTTGGAAAGTTCCTGAAATATTTGGCAGGTAAGGCATGTGCTGCCTTACCTGGTATTATGGGTACGGTTGTCTCCTTCCTTCTGAGGGTAGCGGCAACAGTCGTGGAATACGTGGCAAAACATCTGTACATGGCCATCGCGGCCGCTGTCGGGTTAGTGGTGTTCTATGTTAGGGGGGTCTAATATGACCTATTTTTTTAGCCATATGTAGGCAATGATGATTCCTACCCCTGTCGTGATCAACGCGACCTTCGTAGCCTCGTGCTGGTTTTGTGTTGGTTCCCTGTGCTCAGTAGGATGTATAGGAGGCGTAGCATGCTTGGGATGTAGTTTAATATCCGCCACATTTGATAGCATGCCTAGGGGGTGTAGTATGCTTGGGAGGTGTGGTATGTATAGGGGGTATAGTATGCTTGAGGGGTGCGGCAGCCGCATGCCTCACAATAGGTTTGTTATTAACATCAACTTGGGTACCAATATTGACATTGGCAGGTGCTATGAGGATGTTATTATTATACCCCACAATTTTCCTTATTCGCAAATTCATGTCGGATGGCAGCATGTATACGCTGGGCATGACAGCAAAATTCACCGGGGTCCTTGCATATTGCAAGACCTTCTGAAACTCTGTGATGTCATGTCCTACATTTTCCTGACGCTGTACCATGGCCTCAAATTTCTGCATCAAAATCTGCCTTGCTGTATAGTTATCCGCACCAGACCCGAGTAGGGATGCTTTGGCACCTGCCTGCGATCCAAGCAACAAGACCACGTAGACGCGAATACTCTCACTCAGCTTAGTGAGACCTTCCGATGTCAAGCCCTGACCTGCTGGGGTGATGAATTTGGCCCAATCACCATCAACCTGTGTCCACCATCTCCCGTTTGTCAACGAGGCCGATACTGATTTGGTCTTGTATAGACCGTTAGGATCTGCACCATATTCTCTACATACTTGTGCATACCCAGATGTGGAGTAGGGATTTTTGTACCGAGAAAAAACGTCATTAAAAGACATGGGTACTTTCATTCTTGCCAGAATACGACGCATGTGGTAATACACATGAAATTTAAATATGGAGTTTACAAGGGGTACAGAGCCCGTTAGATGTTTTGCCGATATGCCCAGGGCTGTGCTCGCGCAATGGGTTGCAAGTTCACCTGAATATTCCAGTAGGCCAAGGCTTGTCCTCTTGTCCATCCCTGAATGACAGGGTCGTTCAGGTAGGTTGTGGTAACCTTGATGGGGTATTTTAGTGAATTCAGGAAATACCACAGAAATATAAGAACTCCGTCCCAACATACAGGTCCTGATGCTCCAAGTTGGTTACACCAAGTGGCCACTCACCCCTGTTGGAATCGTACTTTGCCTTGGGGTTGTATGAATACATGTTCATCTTTGTTTTAAAACAAGATGAAACAGCTATATATTACTGATATCTATAAACCTACGATATTTGAAGACTACCTGGGACAGGATAGTAGGATAGCCCTGAAATCGATAAGCATCAGGCCTGTATGGTTGAACCTTTACAGCGATAATGAATTTGTCATCCGTAAAATAGGGCCCGATCAGAGGGAAATTAGAATTGAGATCATGAACGGTCTGTATAGGATCGAGGATTTAGCGGCTATCGTGAACAGTCAGGCACAGGACAGAATAAAACTTTTCGTCTGAAAATGGACTCTGTAGGCTCCGTGTCAGTGACGGGTACACGTTGGTTATTCATCGACAGCTGCAAGAGCTCCTGGGTCTATCCTACGACCCTAGTAAAAAGTACTATCAGAAGGGAGACTATGATTCCTTCTACAAGACTGACATCTATATTCGACTACGACTCGTTTGCCCTCAGTTGGATGAAGACGACTGCCTGCTAGATGGTAAAAAGTCTAAAATTCTGGCTTTACTCCCCACCAAGGAATTAAACGCTTGGGGGGATATGCTGACCTGGACTTTTGATACCCCAATTTACATGCACTTAAAAGGCTCTACAGATCGCCTCGAGTTCATGCTAACAGACGAATTCCACCACGACAAAAACGTCTCGTTCACTGGGATAACAATGTGCCTTCTCATAGAATAAATAAATGGCTGACATAACGAAGCTGTACCCAAACCTACCAAGTGCACCTGCAGAAGGTGCGGACATGCAGGATGAAATCCAGAATTTTAGACTTGCCGAGATAAGAGGGGTTGAGGCATTTCTAAGGGGGGAAATAAAGGAGCGGGACAAACTTGCAAAAAAGTTTAAGATGCATGGGACCTGGGTACGCTACTGTGACCATGGTCTGTTGGGTATAGGCGTGATCACGTCCGGGATCGGTATCGGTACCCTGTTATCCGGGATAGGTGTACCATTAGCAGTGGCAATGACTGGCCTGACCGTGGCTGTAGGGGTAGGACAGGCGGGTCTGAGGACTGCTGGAAAAAGGCTTGGTGTGAAGGCCAGGAAACATGAGAATATAAGACTATTGGCGGAATCAAAGTTGAACTCCATCATTGACCTGATTTCAAAAGCCATCGAGAATGGAGTCATCAGCAACTACGAATTTAGTCTGATCACGCAAGAGAAGCAGAAATATATGTTGTTATAGGAACAGATGCGACAGCGTTTTAACCATATTGTCAACGCCATCAATGAACAGGAGCGTGCCCAGCTAGGTGCAAAGGGTCGGGAGGAGGGCAGGCAAGATGTCTTAAAAAAACTACAATCTGTACAGTATGCAAGCACTACCTAGATTCCCCACCTGAGTATAAGCCTTAATTTTTATATATTTTATAGGTACTGTATGGCCTATAAAATATTGGGTTTTTTCTAATCCTCATTCAGCAAAAATTCCTTTTTGAAGTCATTGTACCGGCATTCAACAACATGTGCCTGGGGATAGTGGTTTTTGCCCTGCACATACACTGATGAAATAGCCAGAATGGCATTGGCTTGACAGGGCTCGTCATAGGGTACTGGCATGCCGTGGAATTTGGTCGTTATCACGTCCTTGTAATATTTGAGCTTGGCATTCACGTAACGGTCCTTTTTGACCGGCTCCGTCGTCAATTGCTCAGAAATCAACTCTTCGATTTTGCTCCATATTTGACGATATTTCGCAACCCAGTCGGGGTACTCTTCAAAATCAAGACTCATCGATGGTACGGCATTGGCATTGTACCGGGTTACTCCGTTCGGGGACCAGATTTTAGGCGTTTTTAATCTCAATAATAATAATTTTAACCCTATGATGTACCGCTGATCCTTACCTCCATTGGCTGGTATTGGATCTGACACCGTCAGGCAGTCCACGTTGATATCATTGATATTAGTAAAAGTAGCGGCAAATGAGTAGAATAACTTGGGGTTGACAATCTCATTTTCAAATTTCAGCATCTTGTTTTATTGTAATTCGAACGACTTCAGAGAATTGCATGTCATTGTACATACACATCCACCTCCATTATACGTGATATATTCCTGGTAGCAGTACCAGCACAGCATTTTAGGTTTCACCACAAACCTTCGTCCGTAGGTACACCTGTCATACTCATCCAGAATACGTTCACAGTCCTTACATTGTTCTTCCATTTATATTATATAGGTCATTAAGGTGATCCCATAAATCATGAATCCTCCGGCTATTATACTTATCCTTCTCTGATTCTTGTACTAATGCTAGGACCATAAGCGGTAGGGAGATACCAATGCCAGCCATAAAGGTCATGAATACTGCATTTTCAAATATATCGAATTTTGATTGTCGACAGTTAATGCACATTTATTAGTATTTTTATAACACAGTTCACATTTTTATTGCGCATGCGTTAATGATCAGTGGATTTTTGCTGATGATTAACGGTATTTTGTGTAATGGAGCGTGATGTAAAGTTGTGACGTCATAAGCAATATTTTGAATGATATTTTTTATGAGAGTTTGACCGCGAATTCACAAAATACTGGTTATATTCCATCTCTACACTAGCTTAAATTATGTCCCCTGCTAAATCGAAAGTCTATTCGATAATACACCATCTATTTCGTTTTGGCAGAATTAAGACGTAGTTAATTTGCTTCAAGTTTGGCTAAGTGGGATTAATGTTTTGATCTATGCCTATGTCTTAATTAGCTCTCACATGAAGTCACTTCACACCTTGTCTGCATACTGTTGCATTTCTAGTTGATCAATTTTTTGTTTTTTTTTATCGTTTTTACTGTTTTTACTGTTTTTACTGCTTTTTTCCATTTTTATTCTCAGACAGGACGGACATTGATAGCAGTTTTTTTGTATTTATTGTATATATTTGCAACTTACTGAAGTCCTCATCCTGTATAAATATTTTTAAATAATAATAATAATAATAATAATGTTAACCGTATCAAAAAATCATGAAGATGTGTATTTTTTTCACCTTCAGCTCCAGTTCTATTAACTGGACGGCAGGATTTAAAAATCGTTGTGCCAACGGCGTATTAAATCGTGTAAATTATTAATTATGTTTTGTGCATTATGTTTCCAATTTGAGCTTACTTTCCTCTCATTCCACTCTATTTGTTTGCCACAAGGATTTCTTGAATCTTTACAGATTTTAACATGTATGTAGATTTTATATTTTATATTACTTTTATTTTAACTATGCAGAATAGAACCATTTGTATTTTGATGGATGCCATATGTTAAAAAAATGTTTTGCAAGTCGTACCGAGGTACGGTGTGCTTTATGTCGTAGTTTCGTTTCTTTAATCGTGGTTTGTATCGAAATGTCTTACATCCACACAGGAGGGCGTGTCATTTTTACTTTTTTAATGGGAAGTGTTCATCATCCAAACATGATTTAATTAGATCAAAAAATATCAAGCTGAGTGCCAGGATCATCTATTGAATAAACAAAACTGAAAGGTAACACGAGAAATATCTTTTGCTGATGAAATATTTTTCCAGATCGAATATATATTCAATCTCAAAAGGAGGAACGAAAAATGGGTCGATTTAAAAAAATTTCAAGTTATTCGAAGTTTCGAGTTAACGGGAGTTTTTTATATAAAAGTATTAACGAAAGTTCAAGGGACCCAGGGGAATGATTTGAGATAATAAAAGTTCGAGTTATCCGGTGTTCGAGTTACCAGGAGGTAACTGTTATTCAACACCTCCTTATATTATCAAGTTAAATGTAGCGGTAGGGTGTCGGTGCTTTACATCTTTTCAATGCTGTTGTCTTTTATTAAGTCTTTCATTTCTTCAGTTAATTGTTGATTGTAATGGATGGTTTGGGACTGGCAGTAGTAATTAGCAAAGTATCACACGGGAACGGAAAATTTTAACAGGCTGGTTTCTATATAGCCAATTGTAAGAGATAACATGTAAACCTTTTTAATATCATTCGTACAATAACTCTTCCAGACTTTTGGTAGAGTAAAATAAGTAAATCAAAATTAGTAGTGAGTAAACCAGTGAGTAAACCAAGTATCAAACTAAATGAAGAGATCACGTAATAAGCCAGTAATTTGTTTCTCTTAGTAATATGTTCCACTTTTCGTTCATTCACAATCTACGTATGCTCTCATTAATTCCCATTTAATATAATCTCAAACGCACGAGTCTGAGATGGAATCCGATCTCATTGTCATTTTCAATACCAGACCTTCTTTCAAAGAAACAAAACAGGCCACGTATCGAAAAAGCAAAAAAGTTGTACTACAGAATCCGAAGTAAGAGTTTATGTTCACGTTATGATTTATACATTCTATTTTCATTTCTTTGCAATTTCAAACAATTCTGTGAGGAAAACCTGATAGAGCGGAATCGCGCTATCTCGATCATGCGCTATCTCGAACTTCCCGCTATTTCAAAATGATTTTTAGTCCCTTGGGACAAATTGCAATCTTTATTTCAAACTTTTCACGAAATGCCGCCGATAGAAACCAGTTTTGTTTTTGTTCGAAAGCTATACCACTTTCGAATTTCGAACGCTTTACAGAATGGTTTTTCTTTTCAGCTTTTCTTCGGCATTTAGCCATTTCACGTCGAAAAAAATGCCGACGTGAATTTTCGTTTTTATGATTCCGTGTCTGACGTGGGCAAATTGCCTTTTAAATTCGAGCCTTTTTATTGTTCACATTTAAACTATACTGATGTGACATACTCAGGAGAGTAAACAAAAGAATACCGCTTTTAACGAGGTTTGGTCACGTTCTTGTTATTTATACACTAAATTTTATTTTCATGTATTTGCCATCTGACCAAATTAAAAGCGGTATTCTTTTGTTTTGTCTCCTGAGTAAACCACAGATATCATATCATTTAGCGGAAATGGTAGCCTGGTTTTTTCACAAAATTGTTTTAGTACTCTCGGTAAGCGTTAGATACTGAAGTAGAGCATGATTTTCTTGCGTCTAAAAAATTGTACGTAAATTACTCACTTCCGCAATTTGACCCACAAAATACTTTTTAGTGTAAAAAAAATATGTTGCATTGAACTTTCTTAATGAATGCTTGAGACGGTACACATCGAACGTCTAATAAATTATTCAAACCAACATTATGCAGTTAATAGAAACCATGCTATTTCAAGGTAATTCAGTTTTCGCATTTATTTAAAAGAGAAAAAGTTTTAAACAAACACGTTTCATGCATAACAGGAAGAATATTTCGAGCTTAAAACGTGATCAGGTTGAAGTGGGTAAAATCCAAGATGCTTTCATACTTAAAAAGTGTGTTCATGGAGGTGGTGTTAACTATAGTTCTGTGGTTGATTTTACTCGCAATTCTCCTTCCAATGTTTCCGATACTAGTTGCAGTGGTAATCGCACGAAATGTCGAAACGTTTATTTATCGTACTTTATACAATGCCACTGCATTTAAAAGTGAGGATGTACTATGGTTGATGGATACACCCAAAAATCGGTATGTTATAAACGGATTGACAATACTAGATAGTGTCCAAGATATGAAGAAACTAAGAAATGTGATAAAATCTTCCTTGCTTTTACCTGTCGATGAACAAGGTCAAAAGCTATACCCTAAAGCTACCCAACATGTCTTTCCGGGCTGGGTAAATCACTACTGGATTGAAGATTCAAATTTTGCTATTGAAAAGCACGTGTTTCAAATGCAGGATACTGTTGTTAAATCTGAAAGAGATTTACAGAAGCTAATAAGCTCCCACTGTAGTACGGACTTACTGTCTGATCGTAATTCATCACCGTGGGAATTTATTTCTATCCCTTACGAAGAAAAAGGTGTTCGGAAAACTGCGTTGCTTCTTCGTATGTCACATGCAATCGCAGATGGCTCTTCTCTGTTTTATTACCTTACGCACCATCTAGCAGATGGCTTCGTGTTGTCTTCAGAAAATGTGAAGAAATTTACACAACGTCAGCGCAAATTAATGAAACTGGAAGGTTTGTTCTATCTCCCACTAACATACGTGAAAATGATGTTCCTTCCATCTGATCAGCACGCTCTTCATTGTAATGATGTGACGGGTAACAAAAACATGTCATGGACGAAACCAATTAACCTAATGCTAGTGAAAAAGATCAAAAACAAGTTAAAAGTTACGGTACACGATGTGTTAATTGGTTGTTTAGCAGTTGCACTTCATAATTATTTCAAGAAGAAGAAATATCTCGTACCGAAAGACCTCACGATGTTAATACCAGTCGATATCCGTTCAAATACTGAAGATGCAAAAACATTTCAAAATAACATCGCAACATTGATATTACAATTACCAAGTGGTATGAAACACTCAATGCGAGCGATCCAGGAGACAAAGAAACGTACGAATTTGCTAAAAAATTCCGGCGATGCTTTTAGTATTGATATTGGTTGGAAATTTGCTTCGTATTTCCTTCCGCTTGTGGTTGCGAAAGGGTTCATTTATGACATGGTTGATAAAACAACGGGTATTGTCTCGAGTGTGATTGGTCCGCAAGAGCCAATCAAAATTGATGGTCATACGATTGAGCTGATCACGTTCTGGCCACCGCAATCGCACAACGCAGGAATAGGAATTTCTTTCTGTAGCTACAACGGTACTCTTCGAGTTGGAATCGAAACAGATGACGTTCTCACAAAATCTCCCAAAGAGTTGTGTGATAATTTTGAAACTGTATTCCATAAAGCCGCTCAAGCTATTTTATATATGGAGAATCACAAAAAGGGAATATTAAATGGAATGTAACTTTTTAGCCTGATGCTTCACGCTGATTTATTACCAAGGCATTTGTATTTTAAATTATGTATGTAGAACTAGGCTGGGTACATATATTTTGTTTATATTTTGTTTGATCTTAATATATGTTTTTATAGCTAATCCCACGTTTACACGTGACAATTGTTTGATTAAATGGTTTCCATACATGATCATTAAAGGAAAGTTATGAGCAATTATATTCATACCGCCTCAAGACACAATGTTCTACTGTTCAATGTGATTAGAGAATTGTCGCAGTGGCACTCATAATTTTTGTTTTAACACGTACGTATTTTTACACTATGAGAGGAAGTGTAACCAATAATTTCCTATTTATAGGCTATACCAGCCGGGTTTTTTTACGTTTAAAAGCGATTTGTTTTCAAATGCCTTATGTTGGTACCAGCATTCCTGATCTAGTCGTTTTTCTCTGTCTTTTCATGGATTTAGGAATAATAATTATAATAATAATTCTACCTGCATGTTTCTTCTCCATGCAGCAAAACATTTAATATTTCCGTCTGCCAAAACCATCGGTACAATTATGAAGGCCTTACGACTCCAACGGAAATTGTTGGAGTCGTAAGGCCTAAGTAAGTAAGTAAGTCGTAAGTAAAATCCAACGGAAGCAGGTGAGTAATAATTTTAATGCTCTATTGCTATTGGTGATTGCTAAAGATGTACATTCTCAGTTGCAGATAAAAGAACATGGTAGAAACTTTAGCAATCATTTCATATCTGAGATGCAAATGTGGATATGAAGGTAAGGTTATCACCACCTGTTGAAAAACATCATGAATGATTGGTTAATTTTTTTTGTGAAGAGGAAGCTAATTTGAGAAATTCCAGCACTCCAAGATCAATTAGAAGAAAAATCAATTAGTAGAAAAGGAAAATTATAAAAAAAATGTACCATTAAAACAATTTTCTTGACTTACTACCCATTTTTTATACATTACATAACCATTACAGTTAATCTGCATTCCAATTGCTAACAAAAGTTGACTGACAAATCAGTTCGGACCCTCTACATCTACTTGATAAGTGATTGTACTGTCATTCGATGACATTACATACACTCTTAGTAGTCAAAACTGGATGAAATTAAGCTATAAACAGTAGCAAAAGAGCCTGTACCAAGAGGTGGACCACCTTCTTGCCGTGCTCGTTGTTGACGAGTAATTTGTTCGTTATACAAGGATTCTTTTCAGCATCATTAAAAACAAAAACAGAAAATACATTGCTTAGAAGCAAAGTAAAAGGCCTGCCTATTCTCATTTCTCGCCCCTTTGTAGTCTGGGGTTTCTGAAATTTTCTTAATGATGGAGATACGGCTAAAACTTTTACCATGTTTGTTTTGAGCGGTCATGGTCACAGTTTCCAGAAAAGCGAAAAGTGGTTTGTGTATTTGAATTTAGACGAGTGAATAAATTCCCCGCCGTTAAATTATTGTTCACCAAGTTACTGCATTGATTGATTCATTTTCAATGAGTCTGGCAGTAATTTCTTTAAACCAACCTCGATCCTAGGATTTGTAGCGTTTTTTGATATGAGAAAATGCGTATACTTGTATAAAAAACGCTACAGGACCTGGGATCTAGGTTGTTCTTTAGAGGTATCTACAGCTGTTGTACAACATTGTAGAACCTGATCTCAATCTTCAACAATGTTACTGGTGGAAATAATAGCTTGTTTATCTGAACATGTACATGTCCACCAATGATTGCTTCTTCGAATCGATTGGCTTAACGTGTAGCAGGCCATTCCTTAAGACGAGTGCGATCGCACGCGCACTCGCCCGCACACTCGTAAAAAGATTTACGAGTGTTTTTTATCGCACTCGTGAATTTTTTCTTTTTCTAAAATATTATAGAGTGATGAAAAAGGCTATTAAGCTGATTACATAACATTCATTTCTTCGTGATTGATTTGTTTAAAAAGTATAGAGAACATTAAAGTCGGCCCCTTTCCTTCATGCTGACACTCTTATGCTCGGCTAGTGCATTACACTGAGACTCGAACGAAAGACGGAAGACTATTTGGAACCATTCCACAAAACATAGAGCGAATCTACCAACACATCATTGTTTCAACCTTGCACTTGTGGTTAATACGTTTTACAAAATTCATTTCTATACAGCTTAAATAACATATAACGTTGCGGTAAACAAAAAATAGTTAAGTGTGAGTCACACTTGTAAATTTTGCTTACGAGTGCGATTTTTCGCACACCATAGCACTCGTAATTTTTTTAGCGGGTGCTTTTTGTAGCTCTGGCATAGTTTTATTCAAGAAATGGCCTGGTGTAGTTCTCTATATATTCTATTATTGTGTATTTGAACTTGTGTTAGAAGTTATTGGCATAACGTGACAGCTGCGATTTCAATGTTAATGCGCTAAAATTAATATATGTCCTTGTTTGGAACACCGTTAGTGCCTTATGTGAGTAGCTATTCGCAGTTGCAGTAGATTCAGTATACAGTGCTCAATTAGCTGAAATAATCCATTGGTTTTCAAATTGTACTCATTGACTGAATAAAAACCCTGCTTATTTGGCATGCATTACATCATTGTGTACTAAATCTACAACACTGTTTATTGAATTTACAGCACTGTATACTGAATCTACTGTAACTGTAAATAGGTACTCACTAAATCCTGGGTGAGCGCGTGGATATAAGCGTTACATCTTCTTAGGTTTACCCTGGGCGTAGGTGAGCCCCATGTACAGGGCCGTAGAAAGAACACCACAAACAAACAAGATGGCGGATGACATCGAAGGTTGGAGCAATCTGCCTGAGATACTAAAAAGATTGTCATCAACCACTTCTTCATCTAATGATGAAGCTTGGAAGAAGAATTTTTTCAAGATATGCTACGTTATCACTACATCGTAAGACTCATAATTAGATCTGTGTTAAACATAGTCTGGCGTGTGCAAACAGACGACTTGCGAATGTTTAGCTACAAAAGTTAAAAAGTTTGCGGTTTTTTTGCACAAATTACAGTAATCAAAGAAATCCATCTAAAACAAGAAATATTCGCCTAAATTTAGTGAAATGTTTTAAGAAGAATTAGAAGAATATAGTTAAAATTTAATTCCAGCTCCTCCCCTTTTGGATCTTTTATGTTACGCAAAAAATCTTTAATCTTCATTAATGCCATTTTAACCTGTGTGAGTACTGTTTTGTTAGCTACCTACACAGAAGTGTGCGCATGCCCATTGTTTGCAAAATGAAATCAAAACAACTAGCTAGCTATGTCATAAGTAAAGTGATCTATCTATAATAGAAAAGCGAAAGTGGTTAGCGCGTATACCGACCAAATTCCGTGAACGTCTTAATTCTGTGATTTCACCTTTCTCGGTAACTTTCTCTTTTCACTGACAACAATGACTGGCTATGGCATGATATCTTTGGCCTTACATCCATGATGTACCATATTACTATTTTCACTGGCACCGAAACTTGTACACTTTATGAACAGTCAGCCCAAACAACGCTGGGGTAGATCATGCATGAGAAAAAATTTGTGCGGTGGGGGTATGACATTTTAATCTATTGTTATCTTTGTAATCATTAAATACCAAACAAACCTGTATTATGAAACTAGACAGGCTGGAGAAAATTTTTAAAATTTTTTTTTATTACCACGTGTGCTCTCTCCCCTTTGGTAATTCGCGTCACTAATGCCACGTCTGTTTTTTGAGCATCAGAAAAAGGTACATGTCGATGTTTTAAGCCGTTACTAGCTCCATTTAAGACAAGTCGCCAAGTATTGCAACCATTTTAATCATAAAATGGGCTTTAGAAGTATATAATTCCAGTGGATCTCATATTGGAAAAAACATATCACAGAATTAAGACGCAAATCACAGAAATAGGACGTTTTTATGGTTTCTTTTTCGCTTGGCCTTGCACAAACGCTCGCTTTGTTTACGGCCTTTTTGCAAATTTGTTTTTAGGGATGGCTTATAGTCAAAACCATGAAGTTATAATGTGGCGAGCGGAGTTGCCAGATCGTCGCTAGATCTGTTTGTTTAGATAATCACGTAATTAGGACGGTATACGCTATAAACAAAGAGATTTATGTTTTTTATGGGCATTTTAATATTTCGGTTAATAGCTAATCTGACAATATTTTCTGGATCTGATGTATATTATAGTGAGCCACAACACCCATCTACTCACACTCCCATGATACGCCATTTCAGAATTAACACAGCCTTATTTAATTTTCCTGCAAGTGGAGCAAGTTAAACTTTGACCTCCCGTTCTCTGTAGCAAAGCCTACAGACACTGCTAAAATGGAGAGGAAATTTGATACTCTTTAAATATGACATCATAATTTATGCAGCATAATTAAATCTGAAATTTTTTTCTAACGAAATGAACATTTTTAAAAAAAAACATTTTACTCTCCATAAATATCATTGTATACTACTGGATCCCTTTATTTTTAATTTTAAAACAAGAAAACAGTCATACTTACCCAACACACTACTAACATTGAGTCAATTTAACACCTTAAATTGCAGCGTGCATGGCATGCAAACCTGCAAAATGTTACAAAATTTTATTTTTGACTGGTAAACATTTGACTTACAGACATATTTATTTTATAGTCTGCTGTTTTTAAGTATACCAAAGACGAAAAAAATGACGAGAATGTAAACACAAGGCACTAAAGAGTGAAAAAGAACTAAAATTGTTGTGGGACTAAAAAAACTCATTGAGTCAAAACTAATAGATAAACATTCTGAATGATTTTTTTGCATTATTATTTTATAAACATATCTTTCTTAAAATTTGGCTATTATGCTAAAGTTTAGCTAGTCTTTTGAATATTTTTCCGTATATATTATTTTTTTCTGTACCCAAACTATGAAAAAAATTCATAACCAAAGCTAAATAGCATAAATTCAATATATATATATATTTTTTTTGCATGGCTGGCAATAACATAATTGTCATTTTGTTGTTCTTTTTTTATGAACAAAACATTTGTTTATAAACCAGTGTCCACTTAAAATGAATGTTGTATATTTTTGTAATTGTAATACATCAATTTTTTAATTTTTAGTGAAGAGAAGATTTTATCTGTTGACAATGGAGAAGAGGAAAGCAAGTTTATTTCTCAAGTGATAGGATTATCAGCAAATTTGGTGGCTGTAGTCGGAGATTCATGTAAGAATATATAACTTGTTTTTACTTTATGCAGATAGAGGGCGTAATGAAAATGAAATTTTGTCATAAAAGAACTCAAAGCATTTTGCAGACACCAATTCAAGCAAACATATTTTTATCACATTTTGTGTCCACTCAAAAAGGGTAACTTTCCACCCAAGGGTAGCTGTCGCAAAAAGTATTCAGTGTCAGCATTACGGCCATGGCAGCATAGTATGTGAAGACTCTATCACCCCTCTTTCCATAACTTTTTTAGCTTTAACAAACTGAAAAGTAAAAATAAAATGTTCATATATGTGGTGCTCTCTAGGAAAATCGACCACTTCTCTTTTCGTATTAAAAAATACGAAATACGGAAATTTCGTATTAAAAAATACGGATTTCGTATTTTAAAATACGCATATTTTTAAAAATACGAAATACGAATTTTCGTATTTTTAAAAATACGCAATTCTATTTTTAAAAATACGAAATTCGTATTTCGTATTTTTAAAAAATACGAAATACGAATTTCGTATTTTTTAAAAATAGAAAAAACGAAATTCTATTTTTAAAGATAGAACTTACGAAATTCTATTTTTAAAAATAGAATTTCGTATTTTTAAAACTATTAGTGTATCAAGTGAGTGGTTGAATAAACTGAATAGAAAAATTACTCAATTTTACAAGTTTGTTTTTAATAGGTTTTAAATTGGCTCAATGATTTCACAGGGACGTTTTCTCGTCATTTTAGAATGATATACAGCAACTTTAAAGCTTCACAGGAAAGTTTTCTCGACATTTTAGAATTAAATACGGCAACTTTAGAGCTTCACAGGAAAGTTTTCTCGTCATTTTAGAACGAAATACGGCAACTTTAAAGCTTTACAGGGACGTTTTCTCGTCATTTTAGAAGGAAATACGGCAACTTTATAGCTTAGCAGGCACATTTTTTCGTCATTTTAGAACGAAATACGGCAACTGTAGAGCTTCGCAGGCACATTTTTTCGTCATTTTAGAACGAAATACGGCAACTGTAGAGCTTCGCAGAGACGTTTTCTCGTTATTTAATAACGAAATACGGCAACCTTAAAGCTTCGCAGGCACATTTTCTCGTCATTTTAGAACGAAATACGGCAACTTTAAAGTTTCGCAGGGACGTTTTCTCCTCATTTTAGAATGAAATACGGCAACTTTAGAGCTTCGCAGGGACGTTTTCTCGTTATTTTATAACGAAATACGGCAACTTTAAAGCTTCGCAGGGACGTTTTCTCGTCATTTTAGAATAAAATACGGCAACTTTATAGCTTCGCAGAGACGTTTTCTCGTTATTTAATAAGGAGATACGGCAAACTTAAAGCTTCGCAGGCACATTTTCTCGTCATTTTAGAACGAAATACGGCAACTTTAAAGTTTCGCAGGGACGTTTTCTCCTCATTTTAGAATGAATTACGGCAACTTTAGAGCTTGGCAGCGTTATTTTATAACGAAATACGGCAACTTTAAAGCTTCGCAGGGACGTTTTCTCGTCATTTTAGAATGAAATACGGCAACTTTATAGCTTCGCAGAGACGTTTTCTCGTCATTTTAGAACGAAATACGGCAACTGTAGAGCTTCGCAGGCACATTTTTTCGTCATTTTAGAACAAAATACGGCAACTTTAAAGCTTCGCAGGGACGTTTTCTCGTCATTTTAGATTGAAATACGGCCACTTTATAGCTTCGCAGAGACGTTTTCTCGTCATTTTAGAACGAAATACGGTAACTGTAGAGCTTCGCAGGCACATTTTCTCGTTATTTAATAACGAAATACGGCAACTTTAGAGCTTCGCAGGGACGTTTTCTCGTCATTTTAGAATGAAATACGGCAACTTTAAAGCTTCGCAGGGACGTTTTCTCCTCATTTAGAATGAAATACGGCAACTTTAGAGCTTCGCAGGGACGTTTTCTCGTTATTTTATAACGAAATACGGCAACTTTAAAGCTTCGCAGGGACGTTTTCTCGTCATTTTAGAATGAAATACGGCAACTTTAGAGCTTCGCAGAGATGTTTTCTCGTTTCATTTTTCGTATTAAATTATATAATCGTTTCATGAAAAAAAATTAAAACATTTAATTCGTTTCATAATAATTATTATGAGACGATGTAAAAAAAATAATGAAACGATTCCTATATAATGAAAATCGTTTCAATTCAATTTTTTTATGTTTTCGAATTTTAAATCACAGCGTATTTTTAGAAATGCGTATTTTTAGAAATACGTATTTTTTTATACGAATTTCGTATTTCGTATTTTCAAAAATACGAAATCCGTATTAAAAAATACGCGTATTTTTAAATACGCAATTCGTATTTTTAAAAATACGAAATACGGAATTCTATTGTTTTAAAAATACGAATTAAAAATAGAAGCGGTCGATTTTCCTAGAGAGCATCACATATTTTATTATCTGTGATTAACATAACAACTTACATCATTGTCAAAGAACGTATGATATTTTCTTACTTGCAACTTTTTTAGGCTAGTATTGTGTATTCTTAAGCTGAATTGGCGTAACGTAACTATAAAATGCTAGATTATACACTTGGAGCAAAAAGTTATTTGTTGCTTGATCTTAATTTTTGTGTATGTGTTTACTTCAGTTCATAAGGGTGAAGCTATTGTGAAAAAGACATACAGAGTTATTCTTCTCTACTGTCTGAATCATTTGAAAAATGGAACATCTGGTTTGTTACTGTCTCAAGTGAGTAATCTTTACAATATAAAATACATTTTAGGTTGTGTACTTATTTTGTTTTGCACAACCCAATGTTCTTATTTTTCTGTCTATTGTCATCATGTTGTCTTTTGTTTTTCCTTAGTTTCAGCTGTTGCAAATTGCAGAAGGATTGTTAAAGTTTCATGCCTGCTTTTCAAAAGACGAGTTGGTGGCTCTTCAATGTGAGGAATTAGACGTTCCGTCTACTCTCAGAGACATTAAAGTTGATCTACCACCAGCATCTTGTGACATAAAAGATCTGTATCAAGCATTCATGCCTCCAAAAACACCTGCAAGCTTTCTCTTGCAAGACAGGTAATCTCATTATGCAGCCATTTAGCATACAGCTGTTAAAATAACTAGTATAAAACTATAACATTTAATTGATATTATAAAAATTCTTTAGCCTTGGTGAATCCTCCAGTTTTAAAGAATTCATAAGTGCAATGTTGCGTGAAGATAAAAACGTGGGAACTTTGTTATCTGGAATGACAAAAATGGAACGTATAAATGAGATGGCATCAAACTATGACAAAGTGTTCAACACTGACTACACATCTGTGAAAATCATAATTGAAAGGTATTTTGTCACATGATTATATAAACCTTTCTGTTCTCTTTAACAATATTGTTATAATTTATAAGTATGATGTTTTTATGAATACAAACACGGGCATGTATTTCCCAATGCATAAAATCACGATAAATAGTAAAAAGCTAGGCATAATGTATAGAAGATCCTAAAGAGCACTCTGTTCTCTTATTATTTTCTACTAGCTGTAGGTCTAGTGGATCAATTCTTTCAACCTATAGTTTCAAGTTATTTGGTTTCTCAAAGTTATAAATCCAATGCAATGGCTTCAGTAGTTGTAATGACATCATTGATAAAATGTAAGAAGAAGATGTGTGGTTTTTGTTCCATAGAATCTGGGCGCACACCCACACATGCAAGCAAATTAATATATACATGTTTTCTAGGAAGCAATTTCACCACTTAATAATAAGCGTCCACTGCATTCTCTTCTACATGCCTGTTCAATAAACAGATGTTATATATGAAGGCTTATTTGTATGGATGACCTTTAAAGTTAAAACAGTATTGGAAATGATACCATTTAGAATATAAATTGTGTTTTCTGACAAGAAGTTTATACTATCGAAATAGTAAAACTTTAGTAAAGACTCCATGTTTTACAGTAAACAAAAAAATAACTGTAAATAAAGTAAAAATGAAACATTTGCAATAATATTGAGAAGTAATAGGAAAGAAAGAGGATTTAAAAAGAGTAACTATAGTGACTTAGTGATTAAAGTTAAAAATTAAGTTTCTTTGGCCAGTTGTATATCAGAGCTAATTGTTGTGCTAAAAATAAATTTCTGTGAGTGAAATCAGCATGTTTTCTAACAAATTTCTGTTTTTTATTACTACTTGTAGCTTATCAGAGCTTTCAGAAGAATTAAACTTGGCACGGGAATTTATCACAATGCAAATAATGGAATCGCTGACAAATGAAAGTTTAAGCATTGTTATTCAACTTGTTGAAAGTTGTTTAAAAGCAGCCTTGTTTGTGGCATCTGGTTACTACATTGTTGATAAAACTGAAGTTTCCTTGCTAAATGGGACTACCTTGAGCTTGGAGGACTTTTGTAGGAAATTTGGTTGGAAAGCAACAGAACACAGTGTAAGTTAACTGATGAATTTGTTTAAAACATCTTAACTAATTACCAAGGGCCTTTTTATTGAAGCTAATCTAATAATAATAAATATGAATTGTAATCTTTTGTTTTGAAAGTTTTAAGTAGTGACCACAGTTAAAATATAATGTTAGTTTAACACAACTCACTATAACAAATTTGTGTAGCTTTTTTAATGCATTTGTAGTTGGCAATCTTCGACAACGTATCATCAATCTTGTCCATGTCCCCAAGACTAGACAACCATATCAGTCGAAACTTAGAAGTCAAAACAGTTGTGATCATATTAAATAGCTTAAAGTGCATGATTAATGTTGATTATAAAACAAAACAAGATGAAGTTAATTCCAACTGGAGATGGTAAGAGCATTGTTTTTATAACTTGCGTAAACAATTTTAATAGTTTCAAAGTTCTTTTAATTAATTTCTCTTGCTTTGTTATCAGGTTTGAAGGTTTAAACATCATGTTAGTCACCATGACATCTCGCGTCATTCTGCTACTGTCAAATCTTGCTGACGAATTGAAAATAGAAGGAACTGGAGATGCTATTGTTTCTACAAAACAGGAAACTTTTGATGTTTTTGCAAAGACTGGAGCTGTGCAGCGACTTCAATTCATATTAACATTAATTCCCATTCCAGAGTTATTGCTTGACCTTTTTTTTGCTGCAAATGAAAAAGTATGTCTTACATTGATGTTCAGGAGATTGTTATATATTATATTTATTATTTATTTATATTTAATTTCATCTGAATATTTTTTGTGCAATATTTTTCAAATCAGTTCGAATACAAAATGTCAGGTCTGTAAGAAAACAGTCTTTTTTGTTTCTAATTCAAATCTCTTTTTGCTAAAAACAAGTTTTCATGTATTTCAAATCATACTTTTATTTTGTCACTGACTTGAACTTTTTAGGGAATTGCATTATCAAAGCTTGCGAATCAGTTGGAGACAGAAGAAAGTATTGATAAATCAGGAAAAAATAAGAAGACTGATAATAGCAGTGAAGGTTTGATTTTTTCCCTATCATATCATGTAAAAAATTCACCTAGGTAGTATTTACAACCACAACGCACAATACTGCTATTAGATCTCTCCAAAGTTACTATGAAAAAGTAATTAACTTTTGGTCACCTTGCTTAAGGTATCAATTTCATAGATTCTTACCATTAAGAATGTTTTACATCTTTAATGTTTGTGTATTCTATTTGTAGTTATTATTATTGCATGCATTGTATACATTGTTTTAGACTAGTTCTAAACTCAAATATTACAGAACTTTATTGACCTTATCTGCATTTTTTATGAATTTTTATTATATTTTATATCCATTTTAAGTTTTGATTTTCTACTATGGTTCAGTCATTTTTTGGGAAACAGATTTTAATATACCTTTTACCTTTGTGGAACTATTGTAATTTCAAAAGGAGAGTGGGTTCAAAAATTATAAAGTGTAATAAAACATTACTGTCTTATTTCTGTGAATATTATGCTTATAGAAGAAAGTTCTGCAGAGGAAGGCTCAATGCTTGGAAATTTCTTTGTACAGTCGATCTCTGATCCAGACAAACCCTTAGACGATACTTCCAGTGAAACGAAAAAAGAAGATGCATTTGCCCAGTCCGGTGAAATTGTAAGTGCATGAAGGTTTCAGTAATTTTTTTTTTAGACTGGTTAAATTAGCCGTGGGTTTTGTCATATTATTGTTATTGAAGACATTAGCATGTTGAGAAAATATTAACAGTCATTTCAATGCACAACTTACAGACAATGGTAAAGCCAATGCAGTCACCAAGTTTTTAAACTTCAAGGGATTCAATAGTTTGCTGAACAAGATTTGATAAAGTTTAGTAATAATAATGTGTTTTAATTAACATTTATTCAAATTTTTATAGTTCACGTTGCTTGCTGGAAGTTTATTGGATTTTACAATCAAATTCTTTCCTATCTGCAGCACAAGTGGTTTTAAGGAGACGATAACATCCGCATTTTCTGAGCAAAAAATAACAAAACTAGCCAATCTCCTGAAAGAAAGTGACAACAAGAAGAATGAGGTTGTTGCACACGTCACAAAAATGCTTTGTACTATCATTACGGATAGAGATCTTGATGACACCAACCTGGTAAAACTATTTTTCTTTTGTTTATTTTTGTGAATGGAAGTAAAAAATCCTGGTTAGGCTACCTGTAGTTATAAAAGTTAAATATCCCCATATTTTCCATACGAAACTTTAAAAAGCTTTTGTGACTGCAAAAAGCCTTTCATCTGCAGCCCAAACATCAATGTATTTTGTTATAAAATTGTAGAAATGCTTTGTATTTTAGAATTGCTGTGAATTATTATAAAATTGTCCAGCAGTTTTCATTTTAACATATTTATAACCACACTTGTTCTGCTAGATGCAATTGTTATTACCTTAAAATTGTGGTATATATGTTATATATGTATATGTTGAAGTGCAAGGCTTTGGCCTACTTTCCTTTTGTTTTAATTCTGATATATATATAATAAGGATACTCAATGCTATACCTTTTTATTTTTATTTTTTAATAACTTAATCACACCACTTTCATCAGGTGCACATATTTTATCACCAGTAAATAGTAATGGAAAGTTCAGTACAGACATTTCATTGTTAACGTGTTCCACCCTTTAAAATTATAAGTTTTAACACTGTTGATTAGAAAATAAGATCTGTTTACATTGTTAAAATAACACAAACGTTATGTTAATCTTGCATCGCTTTAAATTTGACTGCAACATATCTCAGATGTCCCTTAAAGTCTAACTACCCAGATTTTAGAATGAATTATTTAATTCTTTTTTCCCTTTTTGTTTGTTTCTTTTTCTTTTAATTTTCATTAATTCTTTTCCCCTACAGGAGAAGTTTTTGAGAGTGCTAAGTCTGGATCCATCTCAACCTGACACATGGCCATTAAAGGTCAGCAGATATGTGTTGTCAATTTTTGCAAGAGTTGCTTTACTGGAGCTTACAAACAAAGAAAAATCGGAAAAACCACTTTATGCAACTCAAGCTTGGAACTTGTTCCTAACATCTTTGATCAATGCAGTGAGTGAAAACAACAAAAATTGTATGTTTATTTTTTTTAATATGTTTAAACGTCTAACGTTTGTTCTTTATCGGGATTACAAACAACCTGGAAAATTGTAAAAAACATGAATTAAATTTGAAATGCCCAAAAAAATTTCTGAATTAATGTTAAACAATGGTATTGAGTTGCTTTACTTGTCATTTACATAAAATACATATTTTATAAATTCCATGCATATTTTTCATATTTTTGGTTTCTTACCGCTATATAAATTTTGAATTCTGGCAATTTTCATTTTTATGTTGATGATGATATTTATTTACTCTCTGGTGCCAATAGATGTCCTCCCAACTAAATAGTTTTATATCTCACCCCCTGTCATTACAGTTTGAGGTGACTTACCAACCCCATCTATTAGGCCCCTTAAGTTGATGGAAAAACATGTAATTAATGCACATAGCTCCCTTTGTGTTATATTTCAATATTATAGAAAAGGTAAAAGTTTCTTTTCAACACTCCTCCCCCCCTCCCTCCTGTCCCCCCCCTCCCTCCTGTCCCCCCAACTTATTTCGTAACTTTAAGTATAAATTAAATTTATATGTCAACTACTTACAGGGTGTAATCCAGTGTTCTCAGTACCCGTTAAATGACTATTTCCCCATTAAAATTTATCCGAAATTTCCCAATTTATTAGAGGAGCTATATTCACTACAAAATATGGGACTTAAAGCCCATTTTATGCAAATTGTGAAGGAATAAGACTTCAATAATACCTAAGACCACCTTGATGAATTTCTATTTAGGATTTGGTAGCCTTATTTTAGATTACACCCTGATTACACCCTTGTAATCCTGATGCATCTACAACATCTCCAACTGCTAACAATGTTTTTTTTTCTTCATAGATGTCAACGTTGAATACATGCAAGTATTGTGTCTTTTATTCCAATTGCTTCCAGCAAGTGACAAAAAAGAAATCTTTTTGCAATGTTTGAGAGGAGTTACATTACTGGCAGAGAATGTCATTGTATCTCCACCACATTGTAGTTATTTGATGTTGATTTTTAATTTCTTCATACATCATTATTCAGAACCACCGTCTGATATTTTATCCACGCAGGTAATGTTTGTTTAAGATTTGCAATTTTCCTATAATTTAAAAAATGCTAATATATAATAAACAATAATGCTAAGTTACTTTGTAATTACTTGTCAAAACTGCCTGTTTGTAACTCTCAGGAGAGGGGAATATTTTTTCTACTATCTTACAGTTTGTGTAAATATCAGCCTCTTCTGTAGGTAAATTTAAATTAGGTTGACGCATGCAAATAAGAAGACCATGCCATGTTTTAAGACAAATCTTCAATCCTTTAAAATTTAGTTTAAATCTAAAACACGAAGGCAAAGTAAATCTTAAAAAACAAAAATTTAACTTTAAAAAAAAATATTGCCTTGGTATTTTTCGTAATTGAAATGTTTTCCTAGCCATATAATCAAATTAGCTACTTTAAATTTTTTCTCTGTGCTGAATGCACATAAAACAAAAATCTCTATTCTGTATTTGCAAATTTGTCTACAAAAGTGGGTGGTATCTATGAAAATGACATTTTCTTGTTTAAATCTCTTTTCTATTGTCGCTTTTTCCTTCTAGGTTCAACATAATGTTTTATCATATGACACATCAGAGGAGAAGTACATGCCTATGTATGCTGAAAGTTTTTTTGGCGAGCATGAGATTTTCAAAAATAACTTGATCAAAAGTCCGGAAGTCATGTCAGATAATCCGAATCCGTATTTCTATGATGTTTTTATAGGCAATCGAGTTAATTTAGATATCGAGGTAAGAACGATGTCTACAAATGTTTACAAACTTTTTGTTCTAGGATAAACCTGTGCAACTCTTTTCTGTTAAATTTTTTTTTCGGTCAGACCGTGAAAACCTTGAAATCAGACTGGACTTGAAAAACTTTAAATCAGACTAGGTGTCCTTAAAAACCTTTTAACTTCGAATCATTCTCTAAATAAAAACTTTGAATGTGAAAAATCTAATAACATGGTTATGTTATTTTCTCATAGTAACTTAGTATGTTTGTGCACCATCTTTGTTGTGATTAACGTTCTTCTTTAATAATTATGTCATCTTTTTTGTATAATTTTACGTGTGCGTAGCATAATCAGCAGAAATAATTATTTTTGATGTTTTGAGTTTAAAGAGTAATTGTTGAAGCTGAATATTTTTGGTGAAAGATAATAGTATTATAGCTATAAAAGAGTGTTATAATAAAAAAATGGATATAGTCTGAAAATAACCTTTAACCTTTTTTAAAAGAGTTACCGCCACCTGTTATGAAATTACTATTTTTCATTAATAATTCTAGTAATACTTCACTAAACAAAAAATTTTTCCAACTAGAATTGTTGAAAAAAATTTTGTGTACCCAATTAATACCCATATATTTGTCTATTCAAAATGATTACACACAGACTTATTTCGGATCCCTTACGAAACAATTCAAAAATATGCTTAGAATGCACAAAATGATCTTGTAAATTCTTCCACGGACTAATCTATGTTAAATCTAATATATGCTTAATTATCGAAGAGACTTAATTCTTTAGACCACAAATCTACTGCTGCATTCATCAGAGAATGATTACACCTTGTTTTATTACGCGTTTATGAAGCTTATAACGAATATACTGACAGAAGTTAGTGATCGGAGTTGCGATCAGTTAGTTCATGTGCTGGGTACACGAAACACATTCTTGCGTATGTGGGAGATGTTGAAAAAATTACCTGTACCAGCAACAACATTAATAGCAATGAAGGATTTCATGGAGGTATCATGTTTTTCTGTACTATTATTTGAACTGTTTAGGATGTTACTGCAACAGCAGCTAAGAATCACGTATAGCAGTTCGCAGCTAAGAATGCGTTATTGGATGCAATTAGCACAAAATAATTGCCATGTTACGTAATTTTTTCCTACACAAAATTACCTTCAATTCCAGCAAGTATAATTTTTTTCTAAAATTCTCAAACCAGTACAGATGATGCTTAGAAACTAGCATGCAACATATGCAATACCTCCTTGATTAGCTAATTGATTGATAACTCATCTGATTATTGAAGGCAAATATTGACAATGAGGGAGACTTCGTAACCCAAAAATAACAAGTAATATTGTGTTTAAAATGTGTTAAATTGTTTTCAAAAAAACTGCACATCTCTTATTTTAGCTTTCAGTGGATCATGAACCCTACTTACAGTATCTCAAATGGATGCCATATTTGCAACTTTTAAAAGAAGATATAGTTACCATTAATGTATGTATTAATGCTTTTCAGCTCTCTTTCATGTTTTAAAAGTATGGTACATGTAGACAACATAAAATTCGCGCCAGCATAAAGTTTCTACTGGTATAAAGTGAGAGTGCAGTTAGAAGTATCGAAATATAAAATTCATGCTGGCATGAACTTTTATGCCACCTGATTAATTTTATTTTGGGGTGTAAAATCCTACCGAAGTTACGATGATGTTGCAACACAATACCATATGGTACATGCTACAACACAAGCTGCAGCGTGAACAACTTTAATAACTATAATATTGGAATATATGCAAAAACCTGTTATATTTATGCTGGCATAAGATTTAATGCCCGTTCTGAAGACAGGCACTAGATTGTGCTGGCATGAAATCTCACGAAACATGTAACCTTTACAGGGACTGTAACTAACACACACATGAAATTTCTTGCTGCTATGGAATTTTATGCAGACATGAGTTTCATGTCGCCTATGTGCAATGAACAAGTATTTTGTTACCCTATATTGTCACATCTGTCTGTCTGTCTGTAACTCACAAAGTGGATATGTTTATTTCCTTTTTTTATTCTATTTGTTAATTTTTTTGACATTATGGCATGAAGTCAATGAAATACATTGACATAAATGTGTTAAGTAAGATTAGTAAAGCCATTACGTTACACTTTTAAATTTGCGGACTAATAACTTGGAAATAGATGAAAATAACTGATGTGACCTCCCAGGCAGGTAACTAGAGATGACTAGGGACCAAAATTGGGGCATTACCCTAAGCTTGGTTAAGGCACGCTTTTCAGAAGCGACAGTTGATAATGTCATTAACAAACAGTTAAACCTCAATATTTCTGTAACCGTTTGTTGAAGGTACATGATCCTATGCATTTTTTTATTAGCGTTTCAAGCTCTACACAACAGTAGGGTTCTTTAATAAGGTTATTAAATTCTTTAAAAAATATTTTTTATATATGGACAGGGCATTGCTGACATAATCAAAAGTTTTTTCAAAATGCCTAGTCAATGCCTTTTATATGCCTTTTATGGTATCCATCCAAATCATGAGTTTAAACCTAAAACCGGTGTTATCATGAAAGTGTATATCCAACAAAAACAACACCATAGTGTCCTTCCCCCAGTCGGTAGAGTGGGACTTAGATTTCTAAAATTTTTCTGCTAGGGGTGGCAGGGGCAATAAAAATATCTCTTGTGAAGAGGGTAAATTAATTTTGTGGAGACACTTTTTTCTTGGGGGAATAAATTAATATACTAAAATAAGGTAGCTGTTGTATGAAATTTTTTTTTATTATAACAAATATTTTGTTTATTTACAATTATGGACATATTTTATTCATCCATATTTTTTTTCATCCATGTTTTCAATCATCCATAATATTACATTGTACACATTGGTGAAAATTAAAGAACTGAAAAAAACATTTATATTTGCATTGTTTGTTTTTAACATTTTGCAGTATTTACTAAGGTAAAGTACATCTATATCCAAGGGGGGGGGGTAAAGTCTTTATCTTGGTGGGACCACGAAAGCAGAGGATACTATAATCACATGATCTGTGATATATTTATATTAAAAATATCATGTATCTAAGACTATAAACAAAACTGCCTTTGAATCAAACAGAAAAGTATTTTTTAAAGTGACTGATTACACTGTAGTGCAATAATAGATATATTTTATCACTAATTCAAGACATAGTGTGAAGGAATTTTAATAGTATCAGTGTAGATTGATATATGTATGAGCCATTATTTGAAAACAAAATTTCCTTTCACGTTTCTTTTATGTTTCCTTTTTTAGATTGCGCATTCCAATGATATCTCTGAAGAGGACAAAGCGAAAGAGCTAAATGATATTTCAAACGTAATGCCAAGTGTTTCCGAAGATCCGAATACTGTTATTCGTTTCTGCTCTGACTTAATAACCCTTGTCACAAAACTCTTCAGTTGCGAGAATGCTCTGCATTTTACCCCATACATGGTTGCAGATGGGTTGGTTATGTTCTTGTGGTTGTTAATTAAAAAGTATGTACTGGAACAGAAGGAAAAAATCACCAATGGAGAAGGGCTGAAAACACTCCTCCTCGATATCATTTACTTGTTGCAAGTTGAAGTCGAAAAGTCAAAGTATGTATTTTTTTGTTATTTACCATACTTTTCCTAGTTGTTGTCAAAGCTTTGTAAATCTGATGCTCCACCACCATAACTTATGCCCAGATGATGTTTTTTCATAAAACTTGCCAATAATGTAGCAGGCCTATCAATAAGAAAATAACACCAGAGCAATAAATTGCTCCCCCAAGGTTACAATAATTTAAATGGGAGGGCAATCTGAATAAATAGAATAAGATTATAAACGCATATTTTATCACAAAGTCTTTTTTATTTATATTATTTTGTCTTTTTTATATATTTTGGTTCTTTTTTACTGTAAATAATAAGAAAGAGAACATTGATTTCCATGTGAGATGAATTGATATTGCTCAGCTAGAAAAACGTTTTTTGGAATTGGGGGAGCAAGTAATGGCTCAGCTAGTTTCTCATTTCTCAGAATTGGGCGAGCCTTTGCGTGAGCAAGAGCAATTGCTCTCCCCTTATTGACAGGCCTGATGTAGCGTGATATTTATAAACGTTATCACATTTTTTTGAGAGCTATAATGTATTAACCTAATAACCTACAATTCTGAAATTTGATGTGCTCATTACTTTTTGAAAGAATAAATTTTCAATAATTGAAACAAATATCCCATTGCATTGAATTTCAGAAAACCTCCAGTTGAGTCTTCTTTGAAACAAAACTGACATGTAATAATGCGAATCATTGCTGCAGTACATATCCACTAATTCGAATGTTCTTCATTTGAACATACGATATTTCGAACAAATGTCTTGGTCGCTTCTTTACGAAACTCTTCTGTTTACTGCTGCTTAATTCAGACATTTGTTTATTAAAACATATGTTTTGACCCATTGCGTGCTCGAATTAACAGATGCATACTGTATATTATTTCATTATTTTTTTATACTTTATGAAATGATCAACTGCACTTGATTTTATGAAATATCAGTTTATTTTTTTATTTTTTACCCATAATTATTCCTTATACATGTTGTTAAACTTTTCTTGTCAGAGAGCTAATAATCAAGCAAGCAACATATGACGAGGGGGATTTATCGGAAGAGCAGTTTGAGTTTTACATGGATATTGTTGGGATTGATTTGCCTGAACCAGAAACTGGAATAAATAGTTCACACGAAACCACTAATGGCCTTATAAAGGGTATGCTATATGCATTTGCTTTATATTCTGTTTTTGTTAAGAAAGAAAAAAAAGGAAAACAAACAAACTTATAATCAACAGTCAACTAGTAATCAACCAGTAGTCACCAAGGTTACAATATTTAAATCAAAACTAATTTGTTTTCATTAGTTTTACCAGTTGGTTTTAAGGAAGCCATGAAGAAATGGAATCAGCTTGAAGCTAAAACAAATTCAGCTTTTATACCCTTATTATTCCATGAATTAACAATATATGCTGGTAAAAAGAACGCACACATCGCTGAGATGATTACAGCTGGTATAAGCAATGTTGTTTCTTCCCATCTGGATATCACTTGTAATGGTAAGAATTTAAATTTGAACTTCATAATCTTTTTATTATTTTCATGAGTTGAGGCAGAGCATTCACTTAACATACACAATTATTGAGCTTTCTGTGTTTTTACATTAGTGTTGAGAGTTTAGTCAAGCACTTGGTTAATCATGCCGCGTCTCTGTACACACTTATAATAGTCATAATTAAGGTCCTTTAAAATTTGATGGTGATCTCTAAATTATGTCAAAAAATTTGGTTAAAAAATGGTGCTTTCACAAAAATTAGTTTGTTTAAAAGTTAGCTTGATTTTAAATGCAACCTGTGGTGTCAATAATTAACATGGTGGTTGCAAGTCATGAAAGTTCCAGAAAACTTTGCACTTACACTCTTGTGGGACAAACAAAAATTTTATTAACTTCAATACTTAAACACATTTTCAAGGCGACCTCCTAAAATCTCCTAAAATTGTTTATGGTGGCATTTAAATTTTGTGTTTACAATTTAAGTAACAACGGCCAGTGACATTTAGAGAGGAAAGGCTTGATTAGTGGTAACTCTTCATTTCCTTCTAATATTTCGACAAAATCTCCTAAAATATGGAATGGTTTTTATATGTTTTTTAGTGTTTTCTTCTAAAAGTTTTCTCCTAAATTCTCCCAAAATTATGAAATTTTAAAGCTGTGCCACCCTGATCTTTGATGTAATTTTTTTTTAAATATGCGATGAATACTGAATAAATTATGTGAATAAAAAATGTAAGTTTGAGCTAGGTTTATGTGCCTGCATCAAGAAAAGTTACAAGAAAATCTCCTTATTTCAATCTATTGACGAGATGATAATTTAGTTACTTTTCAGTTGTTTATTGTTGCTCATTTTCTAAACTTAAATGCTATTGTAATTGTGAGGTTTATTATTATTCAATTTATAACCTTAAAAAATATTTATGCTTTGTTCACTGGTCATGGAATTTTTTCGAAGTTTTTGTTGCCATCCTCGTAAAAACAAAATTCTATGCATTTTACACATTTTATAAACTTTAATAAATAAAAAATTTTCTCAGGATTGACATAGCAAAATTTTAATTACTGCTGGAGGGATACTGATGCCCCAAATAATTTTCTAAATCAGCGCCAACCCTGAATTTCTTTAAAAGGCATTTTTGATATTTTATTAATTTTTATCACTCTTTCCAATTAGAGCCACCATTTATAACATATGCCGCTTCGTTAAAACGTTGTATCCGAACCTTGGCCGATGTCTGTACTGAATTACTACCATGGATGCAAGAAAATTTTCAAACAGAGTTTGAAAATTTGAAAGGGGTTGGAAAATCGACTTTTTGTTTATTCTGGGTAGATCATGTTGCCTCCCATATCTCAAACCATTCTGAAATGTTGACGTTATTATGTTGTGACCAACCTGGTCAGGATAAACTAGAAATTGTTGTCTTCATACGAATGCTGGAGGTTATTGATAAATGGATGGTGAAGGAAATTGTGGATGGAAGGTAAGTTTTCTACAAACCCCTTTTGAATTTGCTAGTTGGCTTGCAAAAAAACTTAGTATTATCGTAGAACTTATTTAAATTGGCTTTTGAATCTTAGTGGATCCAGAGGTACTTTTAAAAATTGGATTTACCTTAAAGATTTGTATGAGAAATTCCCAATGATATATCAACTTTTTGTTCAAACTTAGTGTGACTCTAGGTATAGCTTTTTAAATATTTCATTTTCTTTCTGCCCATGACCACCATTAAGACCTCCTTCGTTAAAATTTTCAAACTAGCTTCAGTCTTTTTTGTGTGACCCTGTTACGTTTTATGTCAGGTTCGCTTTAATTATTACTGACTGTTATAGCCAAAACAGATGCCTTCTAACTGCCAGGTAAAACAAAAGTTCTCTTTGAATGAATATTTTATTTTAAAAAGTAATTCTGCATCAATGTTCTCACAAAGGTAAAAGCAATCAAACAAAAAGTACAATAAATTTTTTTTTCAAAAATTTTTTTGTTTAAGATGCAGATTACTGATCGCTCAACATGCCTTACATATGCGTACGATTTTCCCAATTGTGAATTTTATTGACAGTTCAAAATTCTGCACTGTTGCGATTCATATAATTGCTCAAATGAGTCATCATCATCATCATCATTCTCTGCTTAACGTCCGTTTTCCATGCTAGCATGGGTTGGACGGGGTATATTAATGACCCTCTTCCAATCTGATCTAGACTGTGTTAGATCTAAACTCAACTTCCTCTGTATTAAGTCTGTCCTTATAACCTCCTGCCAAGTCTTTCTCGGTCTGCCTCTGGGCTTTGCCCCAGGAACTATCAAGTCTCTACACTTTCTTACCCAATTATCCTCCTCCATTCTTTCCAAGTGCCCCAGCCAATTCAATCTTCTTATCTGGATAACATCTTTAATTCTACGGAGACTTAGCCTGCTTCTTAGCTCATCTGAACTCTTTCTGTCTCTCAGACTGGCGTTACACATCCACCTAACCATTCTCATATCATTCCTTTCTAAACGGTCAAGATCTTCCTGCTTCACTGCCCATGTCTCACTACCGTACAACATAACACTTCTTACACAGGCCTCATACAACCTACCTTTTACCTCAATTGACAAGACTCTGCTAGTCAACAAAGGAAGTAACTCTCTGAACTTTTTCCAAGCAGAACCTATCCTGCAGGTAACACTTCTTCCAACACCCCCTTCACTGCCCAACATATCACCTAAGTAACAGAAGTTCTCAACTATCTCTAACAATTCAATATCTTATCATAATTACCTAGCGATAAGTCTTGTCTCTTTAGCATTTTCGGCTTGCAAATTTGATATTTTACAGAAGGCTAGTTGTTAGCTAGGGGGTAAAAAATCCACTAGTAGTTAGCCAGTAGAAAAATCCACAAGATTTCTTGCTACTCGCAGTTACAATCTAGGCCTCTTCGTTGTGTGTAGCTAAGCCTTTCCATCGATATACCTAACTGAAACTCAGTTTCAGAACGTCTACTTTAAGGGCAAAAACCTTTCTTGTTTTTCACGGTTTTTGGTCATTTTTGTAAAAGCTTACACCTCTAGAAATAATAAATTAGCAAAATATGAAAGTTTTTTACGAGAGTCATGGATATTTTTCAAAACGCAAAAGTTTTTTCACCACGAAAAAATGGGAAATCTCAAAGTAGTGATTTATTTCTTCTTTAATCATCAACTACAACGAAGATTTCCCGGATAACCTGATTTCTTGAAACAGTAATGAATGTGAACTTTTGATTACTAATGGTAAGAGAAAAGAAGAAGAAAAAAGAGAATTGTTGCCATTTGCGAAGGATTTTCCCTTGCAAACAAAGTGATTTTTAATTTTCGCGAAAGTTTTTCACGCAAAATTCGTCCCAAGATTACAATTCTCGAAAGTGTTTGATGCAAAATTTCTTGAAACTTTCTGCTGCTAAAGTAATATGTCCCACGTTGTGGTTATATAACTTACGTAGGTACACACTTTTCTCACAGCACTTTAAGGGAAGAAACTTTTATCGGAAGAAACCTTTGTGGTAACAAAGCAACCACAAAGTCTCTTAAGGAATCATACCCTGCCCAGGTTATAGATCAGCAGGTTATAAATTCCACAACCTGTTATTCAAACAAATCCTTTTCAATTTGCAACTAAAAAATCATGCACACACCTGTTGCTAATATCTTAAATATTTCGTTTTATTGCTCAGCTATGTGAGTATTTATCATGTTGAATTATTTTATTCTAAACAAAAATCTTTCGTACAGAGATCAGATGTTGGAACTTTTTTACAGAACTCTTTTCATTTTGCGGTGAAAGCATATTAGTTGTGTTATGGCTATGACAATCATAGCCATAACATCACAATCACATGCCACAAAAAAACTGGAGCTAGTTTCAAATTTTTGAACGAAGAAGAAGGTTGAAGTGGTGGTCGAATGGCAAGAAAAATAATATTAAAAAAGCAATATCTGGAGTTAACTTTTAACAAAAAATGGATAATGTCATTGGGAATTTCTCATGAAAATCTTTCAGAAAAGTACCTTGCGACTCAATTTGATGTTTAGCATTTTGTTAATTTGACAGACACTTCTTGACAGTATGTTTACTCTTCCATGTAGATTTTATCACAACAAGGTATCATATGTATTCTATTTTTAGTGTGGTTCAAGAAGAAGTGTTGATAAGTTGGATGCAGTTCATGGGACGGTTAATTGATCATACAAAAACGGTTGTAATCTTTCTTCAATATTTTAAACAGCATGAGGACAGTTTCTATAGGATCTTCAAATCTGCAGTTGAAGACTCCTTCTCAGAAGAATACCTTGTTGCTTACGTCAACCTGTTCACCAAACTTTTTAATTTAAGTAAGTATAAAAGTAAATAAATAGATAAATGTGTTATTCAGCTGCTACAAAATTGCTTGAAATATGTTGCATTGTTGCATCATTGTTGATGTTGTTGTCATCAATATCCTTGTTATTCTTTTAAAATATGCTTTTAAAATACTTACCATTATATAAGGCAGATTTATCCCAAATGTTGAATGGCATTGTTAACCAAAATATTCTAGATGAAAAAAATGCAGACCAAAATCTCAAACTATGCTTGTTGAAGCTCTTCAAAGAAAGTGAAGCTGTGCAAATTACTTGGATTCAAAAGTTGATTTTACTGAAAAAAGCACCAGCAGAGGGATGTGCTCTAGTAAGAATGTTCATCAACTTTGGAATTCAGAACAGGTAATTATTAGAGCCTTTCAGTCTGTATTTTTGTCGTAGCAACTGGTAAAAAATGCTGATAACTATCACAATAACATAAACTACAATTTTTCACATGCTGCAATTATTTCAAAGTTCCAGTTTTCCTTTACTTATCAGACTATAAGGTGATATAATTTTTCTACAAGGAATTAGCCAATGCCTGAAATCATTTTAATTAGTATTTTGTCAACACGTTACCAAACATTTTCAAAATATTTTCTTCTAGGGCATCAATGGAGAAGATGTTATCTTGCCTCTTTAATTTTTGCTTACATGTTGTGAACAAAATAACAAGCCAAGATGAAATGTCAATAACATTGAAGTTTTCGTTTTCATTTTTTTTTGATGTTATTGTGACAACAGCTACAGCTTGTGGTGAACTAGGACATCTTAATTTACTGGAGAATGCACTACAATGGGTCATCATACAGTATGTTGTTTGGTTGATAATGTGTGGGAACTGTTTAAATTCTAATTTTCCCATTTACAGTTCTTTTATTTTGATTTCAAAGTCCATGTTTGTTTCAGCTTTTCCCAAGCGAAGTTTTTCAAGTTTTAGTGGTAAACTCCTTTTCTGGAATCAAATTTTTGTTTCCATCAGAATTTGTGGTTCAATAAAGTTTCTAAGTGAATATCTTTATATAGTAATTATGGAGCGTTATTTCATGAGGATATACAAACTGTATTATTATTTTTTATAGCAATGATACTTGGTTGAAACATATCAGTACCGAAACAGCGTTTTCTAATCATATCAGAGAATGCTGTAATGCGATCACTCTGTATATTACAAAGGTTGTTTCTACCCTATCCGACGAAACAGAGAGTGCATTAAAAGACACCATGCTTGAAAAAGATGCTTTTGATCTGACAAATTTTTCTGATGTATTGAATGACACGCATGAAGATGAAGATACAAATTATGAAGAATCTGTAAGTATGAACACTAAAATACAATATAATAATTTCAATTGTGATAAGTTTATCACTTCAGGTTTTTGACAGTTGTTTTACTCCTGATTAAGTAATGCCATTGAAATTTAGAAATGATAGTATGCTTCAGACCTAAGCTTAGAATTTGCACTGAGAAGTTTTTCAATATCAGTACTGTCTTTAATTCTGCTAAACAATCTAAGTAAGTGGGAGCGAGATAAAATTAATTGTTAGCAGACATAGTTAGTCAAAGTCTATCAATGTTTCTGTGGTTTTAACAAGGATTTTTAACTGTGAAAAGAATGTATTATATAGACCAAATAGACACATCATAATACATCAATAACCTCTCTGATGCTTACTGAATTTTCAATGATTTAGATTGGACACTTATTTAAGAGGGACACTTAGAGGGAACGTAAGAAAAAAGGTCAATATTAAGGGGGAATGGGATTTTTAAAAAAATGTGTAATAGTAATGTTCAATAGTTTCTAAAACAGAATCGTGGGAGACTTCTTTGTTTTTAACATAATGAGAGCTGTTGATTTCGTTTACTTTTTAGTAAAAAACTGAATTAAGTGCTAGTGAGCTTATTTAAATTTTAAGATGGACTTTTATTCCATTAGGTGCTTATTTGAATTGCTTTTTGCTACCATTGAGCCTTATTAGAAGGGGTGGTTAATTAATGCATTATAGTAACGAATTAAAGCAATTATTCATTTCGCTGTTTGATATCAAGTCTTTAATGATAGTATAGACTTGTTGAAACGTTTATAACTTACCCAAAAAAACCCTTTTTTGATAGGATGATGATACTTCAGGTAAAGTCTGCACATTTACAATCACACAAAGAGACTATATGAATCAACACTGGTATCATTGCCACACATGCAAGATGAGTGATGGTGTGGGGTGTTGTACAGTGTGTGCAAAGGTTTGTCATAAAGGTCATGATGTCACATATTCTAAGCATGGATCCTTTTTTTGTGATTGTGGTGCTAAAGAAGATGGCACTTGTAAGGTATGAAAATTTTGACAGGTGAACACCAGGATTGTATCGAATTAAGTAATAATAATAATGTAGAAGCAGTGTCCTGAGGTTTAGAATTTGTCCTTGATGGCTATAAGCTATGGTGTTTAGTATTTTTTAAGCTTGTTGAATCTTTATTCATATGATGTAAAATTAAAATCAACTAATTGTTATTCTACAGGCAATGGCAAAAAAGTCCTCTGGATCTGACCTGTCAAATAAATCATCGAAAAATTTGTCGCCATTTACAGCTTGGGGTGAACTTACAAGCAAACCTTCAAAAAAATCTGGCGTGACTGCTCAATCATCAAAACATGAACCAGTGTCTGTTAACAACCTCGGAGAAGATATTTTCCTCCTGAAGAAAGTTTTAAAGGTGCTCTTACATTTTTATTTTTTTTGGATTCTCTTTTAGATTTAGTAAAGTTTAGTGTAGAGTGAAGGCTATAATAAGTATAAGATTAAGGACAATTTAACTGGATATTTTTTGGATTTGGCAGAGAGTTTAACTACATGAAGTATAAAACTAAGTTGGGCTTTTTACTTCATGATTGTACATCATTGTTGTTTTGTTTTTAACAGGATGCAAAAGGCGATGTTCTTAAGCTTCTGAAAAAGAGTTACATCTCTGATATACTCTTAAAATTACTGTCAGCTGCAAATAGTGCATTTAGCCGTGAAGTGGAAAAACAGAAAGAAAAATGTAAAACCGTAAAAGAAGATTTAAATCACAAAATGCAGTTGCTTTACACACATGACAAAGAGTGTTTGATCGGTGATGCCTTAATGGTAAGTGATTCTGTTGTTTCAAAAGCGTACAAGAGTGGAGAATTTGGAATAATTATCATGACAAAATAGTGCTTTATTACGCGGAGGCAATGTTACGTTACTACTTGAATGATAACAACACAATTTAGCGGTATTCATTATAGTGTAATTTTGTTTTATATTGTATGTGGATGAAGAGCAGAGGTTTTTAGTCCGTTGAAATGTCCTTTGGAACCAAAAATATGTTTTGTGTTATAGAGTGCAGTATCTGGTTCTCAAGAAGGAGCATTTGAGAATATTAAACTCAATTATGGGGGTGATCAAGGCCAGACATTACGTCAATTGATGTTGGCTCATGTTGTCCATCACAAAGCCATGTGTTTAATTGCATCACCCCGTGGAAGACGACAACACCTAGCAGTTGCACATGAGAAGGGAAAAGTTAGTTCAAATGGATATTTAAACATTTCTTAAGCTTAAAATGCTCAATAAATCAATAACAGGAAACCGTTCTACCTGGCAAAATTCAACGAAAGGATAGATAAACAATTTTCCATATTTGTTTATCAGTTTAAGAATATAAGATTGAATTTCAAAATTTGTTTGTTTCATTGTTATCATCTGCCATTTAGAATTTTTGTATTTTTTGTTATTATTATGTAAATTATATTAATTATGTAAATTATATGTTTGCTTTATTTTTTCTTACAAGCTAATTAGTCAATGCTTCTTTCTTTAGGTCACAATTCTACAATTATCAGGGTTACTAAAGCAACCAGAAATTAATCAGAAAAAAATGACTCTAAATCGTCTATCGTCCACCATAATGCCATTTACTGTATTGCATATGGCTAGCAATCCAATGAATGATGATTTTCTGGCAGTCACAGGACTGAAAGATTGTCATATCTTGATCCTTGGTCATTCTGGATCTAGTTTAAATCATCTGGCACTTTCTTCAAAACTTGATACTGGAAATTTTATTATCAAACCAATTTGGGTTCCAGGCTCTCAAACACAACTGGCACTATTAACAGCTGATTTTGTGAAGGTAAATTTGTTATTGGTGTGTGATGTTAGTCTTTTATAAGAAAGAATACAAATTTTATTTGCTCCTGAAATGAAAATATTTAATTCAACTTTTCTGAAACTTCAGAGAGAAAAAATATTTTACAGGAAAAATGTAATGTTTTCTCATGGATGTATAAAAAACAAGGAGATAATCTTATTTAGAGCTATTGAAATCATGCATGATACATAAACAGGTGCAGCATTCAAAGTAACGAACTCAGCTTTAAATTTGCCCACAGGAAGTTAGTTTGATTGTTTAAATGCGAATTGTGTTTGGCCAATTTGGACCTTCTGTCAATCATTTTAATTTACGCCAGGAGTCACAGAATGTTGTGCAGACTGTTTGAAACGAACAAAGTTTGTAGATTATATCGCTAGATTTAAAAACATTATATAAATATAAATGTGGAAACCTTTTATCCTTCACTCTATGTTCACATTAAACATTTCACAGAAGCTACTTACATGTTAATTTTGGATAAATGTTAACAAATCATCTCTTTTCACATGCTTTCTTTGCGACAAGAGTTATCAAATAAACAAAACTTTATGAATCATACAAAAGTAAAACAAAATAATTATTCAGCGAATCAAAATATTCATAGTTGTGTTTTACAGATATTTTGCTTAAAAATATGTCAGAAATAAAAGCCTATAAACTATGCAAGCATCAATGGATCGACTTGAAACTTTGAGAGGCGTTTTTTTAAACATTCATTGTGCCTTAGGACAGGTAATTCTTCCACTTAACGAATGTCCGAGATATCCCAAAGTCTCAATAACTCGGACATTTTTGAAAAGTACGACTTCATTGAAGATTTTTGTTGGAAATAATAAATGTATTAGAAAGCTTTCGCCTTTCTTGATTTTTCTTGAAATTTTATACTTTTTAAAAATCTCCACTGCATAACGTCATGTTAAAATTGAAAAATGGACGCTCTCAGGAAATCGTGTGTTTTTAATGAATTCGAATCATTTGGCATACAGTTTTTAGAATGTCCAAGTTACATTAGGTTTTTTTACTAATATGGTACGACTTAGCGAATGTTAAAGATATCCAGGGTACAACTTAAGTGAGGTATTATGGCTTCATTTGGGTAGTCAAATCCAAGGGGAATAAGAAGTCCGCACGACTTAGCGAATGTTGGAGTTACTCTAAAGATGATTGGCTAATAATATTCTGAAGCCACTTAGACCTAAGCCTTCGGGCTACTTCAAAAATGTAAACAAATACAAGTGTGCTGCAAAACTGTGTGTATCCAGTGAGCTTCGCATCTCGCATAGTTTCAAAGGACATCGCTTTTAATAAAAAATTTGATTAGAATCTAAATGGAAGCTTTGTGAATTGTATCTCCTTCGCTTTTATACCTCCATGGTTTTCTAAATAATTTCAAAATAACCAGAATAAACAGTATAATATGTAGTAAATACGGTTTCTATTTTTAAAAAGTGAACTTACCTTTACCATACCTTCAAAAATTAAAATTTTTCTTTCATGCTCACTGTTGTAGTGCACCATAGATGCACCATGGGATGTATTTATTTTATTCAAAAAAATAATTCCTGATTTTTTTAAACAAAATCAGTTTTTTCTACTAAAATGCTGTATTGATACACATGTGTTTCATTGTTAAAATGTATGTTATCAGATTATGATTGTTTTGCTAAAATGTTGTTCTTCATTCCACAGGTGTATGACTTGTCAGTTAGTGAAAAAGAACCTACGCATCATTTTGTGCTACCTAGTGGCAAGGCTCGAGACGCTACCTTTATTCAAACAGATACAAACGTGATCATATCTATTATGTCATCACAAGGATATATTTACACAGAGGTTTTAAACGAGGCAAGTAGCTCAGGTCCCTTTTACATGATGAATGTTGTTGCAGTGAATCATCCAGATTTAGAAGATTCTGGCCAGGAGTTAGTTAATGGTGGTGGTGTATCGGTGTATTATTCCCACCTTATGAAACTGATGTTCTTTAGTTACAACAAAGGTAGGAATGTTTTTTATTCCTTTGCTAATAAAGAAACGTGTTATTAAAGTGTTATTAAAGCTAAAAGTAAGATACTAGTACCAATTACTAACTGATAAATAATTTTATGATTTATATACCATCATCGTAAACTGTTGTAGTATATAGTACATAGAGAAATGAAACAGCAACACCTTTTAATAACTGATTTTTTAATTGATTTAAAGATGATCTTTTTCATCTTGTAGATGAGCTACATTTATCATCTCGTTTGGATTGATAGACAGGATACTTTTTGTCTACATGATTTATATTTTTTTATTAAAAACTCCCCTCCTTAGAATCTTTTTGTAAACATTTGGAACCTAGCAGAAATATTTAATTTGATCCTAATTTTTTCTGTTCTTTCTTTGACAACAGGAAAAACATTTGCTGGGGTTCTTGACAAAACTGTGTCAACATTCACAAACATATTTGCTATCAAAACATCGATTACATCTTCTTCACCATTAATTCAATGGTGTGAGGTACCTGGTCAACTTGGATTGATACATTGCATTCATCAGAACTCTGGCAATGTGGTGGTGCTGGCTATTAAAACTGATAAAATACTTGTAAGTTTGCAACATGGTTTCCACTTGGTTAGTAAGAGAAATAAACATCAGGCAAAATGATGAAATTTTCATGTTTTCTTGACATGAAAGTCTTTATTTTAGTCTTTTACCTCAAATATTTTTATTATATCTAAACTACTGTTACTTCTCCTGGTATTTGTCAACATAAAATGGTCAATATATATAAGTACTGGCAGTATAGCTACTCCAACTATCGACTGCCTGATACTCACATGAGATATTTGATATTGTTATAATTTTTCTTTATTAGATGCAAGAACTCAAAAGCCCGTCTAAATCTTCTAAAGTTCAAAGTGCTGTTTGCTGTCACCATTCTTCACTAGAAGCCAAACCTAACACTCTGAACTATCGGACAACACTTATTGTGTTGTTAGATGATGGCAGCTTGCGTATTTACAATACAAAACAGGACCAAGTACAATTTGCACAACAGTCAACCTACTTTCCTATCAAGTAAGTTTTTTCATTTAACTACAAAGACAATAATTTTCTTATTTTCTTTATCTTCTGCGTGAATTGTCTATAGCTAATTTCAACTAAATTTCTTTTGGTTTTTATACAAAACCATTGAATTCAACATTTATTTTAGGTTGGATTAGACTGTGAATTAAACTGGGTTTTGTCTTTGTTAAAAATTCACACATTAGATTTAGTGACACAAATATCCTTGTGAAAGATAAAAAGTAAAAGTCAAAAAATTTCTGGACAAAAGGTTATGGCAAAGAACAATAGTGTGGTATAAATAACCCTTCCACATCTCCTCCCCTCCCAAGGCCAATTCACAGTCTGGTTTGAACACGCTATTATACTTTGCTTTAAATAATTCAGACCTAGGTTAACCACAGAAATCATGCAGAAGAAAGAAACAGCTGCAAAGCAACATGGCAAAATTACCAAAAGAAACAGCAGTACAAAGTTCCCAATAGATTTTTTTGAGCACTGCCATCCAACAAACGATGTTGAATTTGGTGGGGTAGATGTGTTACATGTATATAATACAAACCAAGTAAAAACGCGATTAAACGCTGCCGGTATGTACATAGCCAACACAAAGGTAAGTGAAAGTTTATACTTAAATTTTTTTGAATCACGAGCTTTGAAAAGTACTAATCCTAGCCCTGTGGAAAAATCCATGGAAATTCAACCGTGGTAAAAATCCACAAGAATTCACCCTTTGCTACTGGCTGCCATCATGGTTGGATCACAGACACAAACATTATAATATAGATCAGGGTTGCCGAGCTTTTCTTAAAGTCTTCATTACATAGGTTGTTTATAATTATTTATAAGTGCAGAGAGTTTTTTTGGAAATTTCACCTTGCTTAAAGAATAATATGCAATTTTTTTTCTGCATTTCAAGATTTCTTGTTGCTGCTCAACTTATTATCCTTTTGATCACCCATCTGAAAATATTCCAGACTGAAAATAAAAAAAAACACCTGGGGTGCTTGTTAGAATTTTACAAATGTTTTTATGTTAGATGATTATGTAGAAAGGTCTTAGCAGGCCTGTACAAATTTTCAACATCTGCACATCATTATTGTCAAACGAGATATTGTCTTGTACTTTATTATTTTATAGCCATCAGGATTTAAACTTGAAATCATGCTAACATCAACATCAAATGTTATGGTAGGCATGCGAATTCAAGTTGGTGTTCAATCAATGGAACGATCCCCTCAGTATGTGGAGTTTCTAGGACGTCTTGTACATATGAGAATGGCAAAGAATCGTTGGTTTGATATCCCATTTACACGTGAAGAGTCAATCTTAATGTCTGAGAAAAATAAACTAACAGTAACTTGTGAGTATTTTTGCACCAAGCTGAGAATATATGGCACAAATAAAGTTAGCCTTAAGGACACATTAAACACCTATTACCCATGGTAAAATTTCAAACTACAAAAATTTCCTAATTTAGAAAAAACAAATTACTGGGGACTCTAACCTTGAAGGGATACAAAAAAGATTGATGAAGCAAGAATTGGTTATGTCAAGGGGTGCTTTTAGGGTTTTCTTAAGGACAGAGTAAGAGGAGATGTAATCGATAATTCACTGTATATGAAAATATTTATTTTCTGAAAGGTTGATAACTTTTCTGTGAACATGTTTAAAATTATGAAACATGTTTTCTGAGTGAGTCTGGGACCTTGAAGTACAAGCATTCAAAACTAATCACATGACAGACACCCCATCTATATTATAATACCAGTAAACGTCTGTTTGTCACGCAAAATGGTACCGCAAGTAGCGAGACACACGCAATGCGATATAAAAAGGACGGGCGAACCCGTGGATTTTTTCATATGCCACCGACTAATAAATTCTATTTTTTGTGAGCACTAAAACATTGTCAGTTTTCTTTTAATTTATATAATTTTTATAAGGTCTGAAACAGTTAGGGTTTTTGTTGTTTATTGGCTAAAAATTACTTTTTAGTTGGACCATCGTCAGACCCTTACGGCTTGAGTATTGTTGATTCAGTGAAAATTTACACAAAATCGAAAGAGGCTTTTGGATTTCCTGACGAAGTTGGTGAAGCACCATCTAGTGTACCAGAAACCACTAGTTCAAATGTAACAGTCGTAAATGTGGAACAAAAAAGACCATGCTCTTATTCTGAAATGTAGGTTTTTTAATCAGTATTATTTCAGCCAATAATACAGTCATGAAATATTTGGTGCTGATATAGAAATTTGTGGTTTGCTGCTTTTAAGGTTAATTTAAGTCCCACGGCTTGGTACAGAATGTAATCTTACTTGTTTGCTTACAAAATTATATTTGTTAGCATAAGGATGTTATGAATACTTTTTTTGTTTATCTTGTGTAGTATTCATCCAAGGGTTTACCTGTACTAAATGAGTAAACATAGACCTGCTTGTAATTATGTTTAGATTGCTTACATCCTTGCTGTCTGCAGTCAACAAGTGTTTACCTGTGCTTGAGTTAAAAGACAACCCTATTATATTCTCATCATTGTTATTGGTATCAGCTAACTTATTGACAACAGAGCCACAGTTTTGTGGTCAGCCCACCGTTGTTAGCTACCAAACGCTTGAGCTTTTACGTAATTTATATGCTGAGGATACCAAATTTTACTACAAAAAGGTCCGTATTTCATGTTTTCTTTGGATTGCCTTACTTGCTTAGAGACATATTGTGTAACATTCACCTATGTGATGTAGCTTTTAGTACAATCATTTTTCATATTTTGGATTGAAAGGCTTTTAAATTTAAAAAAAATTACTGTGAAACCTGATGAATGATCAGGTGATCTTACCCTTTTATTATAAAATACTTGGAATTACTGTTCAGTTGTAACTCAAATTTTTTTAAAAAAGTTAATCCTTCTTTGGTTTTGAATCATTTTCTCTGTCTGTTCACTTGGGAATTGAATATGAAAACCAGACACAGTTTTTTATTTTACCATGTAAACTTATCTTTCTTTCATTGCTGCAAATCACAATGTTATTGATATCTCCATTATGTGTCAAGTCAGATTTAGATTCAGGCAGGTTGTTGGGATTAAAAGATTTAAGTTGGGTGTAAAAGCCCTTACGCAAAAGTGATATAAAAATATTGTTGATATTTTATCTAAAAACAATTAAATCTTATTTTAGGATGAGATACGGATTTCATATATGTTGAATCTGTTCAAAAATGCAAGCAATGAAGCTAAAGCAAACAAGCAAGTCATTGATATTGAAATGTTTGCATTGGTGCTAAATATTGCACAATCAGTTGGTAATGATCGACCAGAGAATTTTGTGAAATTTGTGGAAGGTTTGATGAATTTTATTTTTACTGCTTTATAACATTTCCATTATCCTGTTCTCAACTCCATAAGCTTTTGTGTTAAAGTTATATGAAGAAGGAAGCATCCAGAATATTCTATTTCGATTAGAATGTTTATCCAAAATATAGATGGCATAATTCATTCTTAAATTATAACTTATTTTCTTTTAGATGCTTATTCACTTCCTGTGTTTGCAGAGAAATTAATTGAAACATTTTGGACACTTCATACTGCATTCACTGCAGAATCAAATTCAGTTATAGCTAAAAGAGGTAAATCTGCCCTTTTGTTTTACATTCATATCTACTAACTAAATATCCTTGTAATAACGCATGCTTTTATAAATTTTGTTGTATTTCTCTTTTTACTTACTTTTTGTATTTAAAAATGTGTAGATATGACACAACTTAGTCATCTTGTGGAGATGGTTGTCGAAATTTTGTTTGCCATTATGTTGGGAAATTCAGAGCAAACCAACAGCATGGCTAAATTGGTTATTGGTCTGCTTGTTGTAAAGGTATTTTCTAATTGAAAACGTTTTTGTAATAATATTAAAAATTATAGATAGTTTGATAATTTTTTCTTTCAAAAGTAATCTTTAGTTCAGCATTTTTTTTGCATGGTTGATTGGAATTTTGTAACAAGTATGTGAGTTAACATGATGAGCAGATAGATATAAATCTTTGTAACATGTTTGTTATTAAACTTTTTATTGGTTGATAAAAAAATCTGAAATTTTTCCTAAGAAAATATCCTCCAGCATTTCTTTACTCTTGGTTTTAAATTACAGTTGGTTATTTTTACATTGTGCATATTATACAGGACCAATGTGTAAGCTTTGCTGCAAAACAAGGATTAATCAATGCCCTTCAGTCAAGACAGAAAGTGACAAAGCTAGATGAAAACCAAGTGCCATAACTGAAGAAGAGAAGAACGATAACAAGAAGGTTTGTACTGGTGAAATTTTTAAATGCAGACCATCTACTGTCTTTCTTGCAATGAATTTGTCATTTAAGGCTTTTTTGACCTTTTAAGGTAAGTCCTCTTTATAGCTGAAGTATTTGTTGGTTGCACTATATAACTATTTTTGCCAACAAGATAATTTTATAACAATTTAGGAATATAGTGAGAATTGATAAAAAATTTCTACACTACAATAACATTTGTCTTACTAGAAACAGATTCATGAAATAGAACAGTAATTAACATCTTTTTTTCAAACAATACCCTACCATTAATCTACAGATCCTACCATTAATTTTTAGATCATACCATCAATCTACACATCTTTTTTTTTTCATTGAGTAAATGTTTCGTTTTCTTAGGAAGAAGAACAAGCCACTACACCTGTTCCTGAAACTTCACCTGAAGAGCAAGTTGAGCAGCAGCATGTAGCTGTTATTGAAGATGCAAACAATGACAATGTTGGGGACGAGGAAGAGGATGACGATGGTATTGTAATCGAGGAGAGTGACATTGTAAATAACGAGAATTTACAGATGTTGTTAGATGGTATTTTTTATTCGTTATTTTTCTTCTTTTTATACTTAAATACTAGTGGTGACGTGAATTCCTATTTATCCTATTCTTAAAATTAATTTAAGAGAAACATTCATAGGTAAATAATTCATTAAAGGGGAAGTTCGGTCTAAAAAAATTAATTTTTTTTATTTTATAATTCCACGTGTTTATACTTATAAAAACAAAAAAACTTTACTTCATTAAACTCAGAGTTTTGGAAATGTCTCTAATGTTGACACAAACTTCTTGAAAATGCTCCGTTTTTGAAAAAGCGCATCAGAAAAAAAAAAGCTGGGTTCTGACTCAAGTATGACGTTTCATAGTTCAAAACATTGCATCGCGTGAAAGAGTCACAACACAGGCTACACAGTTGCTAAAAGAATCTACTTTTTTCTAGCTATATTTCTATTCAAATCTGTAACAAATTACTTCTTTGAAAATACAGTGTCAATTTAAAAGCAATCGATTCAATTCGCAGCGATTCAAGCTCTAAAATGATGACATACCTGATTTATCTACTCTTAGTCCCTTAAATTTCGAACCAGAACTTTCTTTGAAAGAACTGAATAAATTACGAACGTGTAGTTCCGAGAGTGATGAGGAAGAAGAAGAAGTTTCTAGGATCGGCAACAATACCTGGTGCCAATGCGGTGGTCACTGTAGAGCGATGGAGTCGTACAGTGAAAGGCTTGTGTTGCAGGGATACAAATGAAATTCCTGACAATCATTTCGAAGGTAAAATAAACAAAACATTAGCCAAGCATAATTTTTCGTTTTCGTGTTTAAAACCATAACAAAACTCTCTATATTCCCTTTAAATAAAAGACTAATCTTCGCGTTGATAAAAAAATATGCCTACAAGCACGACAACTGACTCAAAACTTCTCTCAAAATATTTTGCGTAACATGAGTCATCTCTCCTTCGCATACATTTTATTCGGTATTATTTGCTACTGCCAAAGCAACATCACAATAAAACAGGGGTTATTTTAAAGGTTTTTCTTTTTAGAAAAACAATGTATAACTGAAGCCGAAATTTTTGGGATGGTTTGTCTTTGTAAACCAGTACTAACCACTGCACTGTCTGCCCTCAATAATTTTAGGGGCGATGCAATGCACTCAGTAGAAGACAAGACCAAAATTTATACCCCTGTCTTACGAAAGCACATGTTCTTGAAGAATTTTAGATGTGAAAAAAAAACATTCAGCGCTGGGGAAAGAAACATGGGAAGGAAATATAATAATTTTTTTGACATGGTTTTGTTTTGGAAATGGCTATAATAAATGAAATTGTGTTGAATTTTTCTAAATACGAGAAAGACAAATGTTTGGCTGTTTGGTGAAACATAGCTAAAAAAAATAACTAACAAACAGAGCGAACAAAACTTTCTGGTTCAAAATGTTGAGAACAAATATAAAATCCAGAGTCTTTTTATATTATGTAGCCATTTTTTTTGAAGCTCTTTATTTTTTTTCGCACTGGGAATCTGATAAGAGACTACCAGATTTTTTCTTTCGTTATTATCTTTGTCTTTCGTCGTCAGCTTTTCGTTCTCTACCTCCTTATTTTTCTCGCACCCCTTATCTTTTTCATTCTTTTAATTATCGCTACTTCGATTTGTACAGCCGATGGCAGCACAGTTTGGCATATTAAAATAATAAATATGTATAGACAAAATACTTCTTCATGTGATTACACCTAATCCCCAACACTGAACTTCGCTTTTTGAACTATAAAACGTCATAATTCAAACTCGACCCAGCCTTCGTAAATATTTAAAGGGGTCAATATACGGAGGTGTTTTTACGCGTGTTTAACACAGATTATTTCAGAAAAAAGAGGGTTTCACTTGAAAAGAATTATGGTATCCGTTTTTTTTCTTTTATGACTATTGATTATGAAAATATAATTTTTGACCAAACTTCCCCTTTAACGTAAGTTGTAAACAATGACACAAATTTCTTAACAAAACTAGTTTTTTAAAAATTCTCTTACTTGACCTGTAGGTTAAAATGTCTAATGAGCAGAATTTTGTGAATAGAAAGATAAAAAGTGTCATTGTATTTTTAACAAAATCAAACCAAAGTTAGGAAAAGTCACAAAATGAATGAAGGATTTTGAATAATCGGTAAAAAGTTAGTACAGACAAGGATATAATGTGCATCATTATTATTATCTCGCTTTGGTAAATATCCATTCTTTCCTGCCAAAATAACTTGGTCGACATCCACTGTTAATTAAAATAGTCTGCTGCAAATAATTTTGTATAAATAAGATCTTCTGGTATGTCCTGGGGATTATCAAGCCTCTACACATTATCTAATTATTTTCTTTTATCCTAAATGCGTAATTTTAATTCTGTTTGACAAACACTTAGCAATACATCTTACAATTTTTAGCACTGAAAATTACTAGTTAAGAAAAAACAAACCCTGAAAATAGTTCTTACTTTTAGATGATAATGCTATGATGGAGATTGCATTGGCTCTTAGTTTACAAAACCAAAATAGTGAAAATGCTGGCGATAATGAGCATGAATTAGAACAAATGCCATTAGTTTCAGGAGAAGAAGAGGAGGAAGAAGGTGACGATGAAGAAGAGTTTGAAGAAGAACTTGAAGATGAGTTTACAACAGATCAAGGTAGAACACATTGTTCAGACATATCAAAAATTGAAATGATTTTTTTAATATTTTTTTCCAGTTGCATTTACGTCCTAATAAGAAGTTATAAGCAAAAAAGTATTTCATAATTATTGAGTAACTTGTACCTTTTGGATTAATAGTGTAAAATCTGTAATTTTAGATGAGCCACAAGAAATACAGCCTGATGAAGTGGATGAAGGGGATGCTGAGCTATCAGATGTTGGTCAAGAATCTTTTTCAGAATCACCACGTTTTATTGAAACATCGCAGCTAATCAATTCAACAGATAAACAAGATAAATCGTATACAATATTGTGGGGTCGTTTGCTTGAAATGTTTAAAGACAAAATAGCTGATCTACTAGAGTTGGATGGTTTACAAGCTATTCCTCTCCTACAGGTATGCATGGTTGTTTTATCCTCAAGAAAGGCTGTAATACGCTAATAAAAAAGGAGATGTTTGAAAAACGAAATGCAAATATTTTGTCCTGTTATTTCAGTTCAATATATAAATGATTTACATTATTGCAAATCTCTTCTTTAAAACATCAGTTTATTATTTATTAGTTCATTTTTATATATTTTATGCTGAGTGCTGAAAGGTGTTACGCTGAAGTTTTTATGCATTAGGTGTTGTTGACACTTTGCTTGAATCTTACCGATTCAACAGAGGACAAAGAGGTTTTGCGAGGTGTTGTGGCAGCATGTGTACAACCTCTTGAAATTCAGAGGCAGGTATGTGAGGTAGAGTGTTATTGGGTGTAATGTGTCAAATTATTAGCTTATTATAAAGGTGTGACAAATGCAAATCTTCTTAAAATACGAAGCAAGTCAAATTTACCGTAACCAAAATAGTTGTCAAAAGATATATTCATGAATATTTTATTGTTTAAAATCTGTATTATAGAATTAGTTGTTAATAGAACAAAACATGTCAACTCTGCTGATGTTATTGTTTTGTTATTGTTAAATACTGAAATGTAGATAATGATAAATTGTTTTAGGATCACAAAAATGTTGCTGAACGAAATTCTAAAAGTGAAGTAAAGCTGGTTTTGATGAGATTTTTAAGTGTTCTAATGTCTCGCTGTAGTGCCAACAAGCAGACATCTGGAACAGAAGAGAATAAGCTAGGCGAGGTAAATTTTTGCATGTCCTTGATTTTGAATCAAAAGACTAGGGTGAGTGTAGTGGATAGTTTACAATATTATCTGTATTATCCTGTGGTGCCTTATTTGCAGTACTTTTACTGCAAATAAGGCACCACTTTGAGATATCACTTCTAGTTAATCTTATCAGTATTTTCATTGATTTGTTTTATTTTGCTGTTTGATAATTTAGTTTGTTTAATCATGTACAAGACACCACAATATAATGTATTTGATTGGGTTGTATTTGGGTTCTCCTGTTCTAAGAAAAAAAAATGTGGAATTTATAATGATATATTTTTAAGATTATGGTTTGAAGAAATTTAGAAGAATTATATCACTCATTCTAGCAATGAAATTAATTTCAGTAATCATATTTCTTTTTTTACGAGAAAATTTTATATAACGTAGGTGAAATCATTTGATGCTCATGTTGCTCAGTTGTTGTGTGAGTTTGGTTTGATTGATCATTGTTTACATCTTTTAAAAAGTCTGCATCTGTATTGGCAAAATGTAAAAACATTGGAGGTAAATGTTTTCTGTATTTATGTTTTATTTTTTGGGAGAAGGGAGGGGGGAGGGGGAGGGGGGAATCTTTTCTATAATTTTGTGCTACACGTTTTCGAAAGTTATCTCAATATTGGTAGTGCAATGTGAAGTTGGTCAAACCTTTCCAGTGACATTTATTTTAACTGCGACAATTGAGTTTCTAAAACTTTGTAGCAACACAAGATTGCAAAGAATTTTCATAAAAATTACGACACGTTTTATTTTTATTAACATTAACATTGACATTGTATGTATCTAACTTTTGTATAATATTCTGAAGATGACTTTGGTAAAGTCGAAACATGTTAATAAAAATAAAACGTGTCGTAACTTTTATGAAAAGACAATTGAGTTATAATAGAGTTATAGATTGTAAAAAATTTTGAAAAAAAAGTAAGAAAAATCTACTGACAACGATGTTGAAATTTCTCAATAAACATTGTAAATTTTTAGAATGAGCCAACCAGCACTACTGAGTCACTACATTTGTTAAAAATAAAACCATCATTTCCAACGCCAGATATGATGCCATTTTTTATGGAGCAGTATGTTAAGGTGAGATTAGTTTCAGAGATTACAGCTGCTGTTTGTTTTTTTCTGCAAAACAGATGATTTTTTGCAATACAATGTTATATCTGTATACAAGATGATATCTGTGCAAACAAATTTCACAATGTCTTGCCAGTTGTTGAAAATATCTCTTTAATTGTTATTAATACTAAAATTCACTTCAAAGCCACATTCAAAATCACTATAATATATATTTTCCATCTTTTAGAGTCATGCATTAGATCTGTTTGAAGCATTTCCACAATTAGTGACCGAAATGATTCTTAGAGTCCCTTATCAGGTAATTTATTTTATTTTCTTCTCTCGCCTGCAATGAAGTGTGGCAAGAGTGGCATTATGTCTTGCTTTTTTGCGTAATATAATCACTCTAGTTGTTTTCTTTTTCTTTTATGTTATCTTTTTGCTTAAAATTATTATTTTACATCATATCATTTTTATTACCAACTCATGGTTGGATTAAAGTTAGTTGATCTAGTTGTTGTTGAAAAGTTGTTGAAAGAGTAATATTGTTTAGGGAAAGATCTTTATGTAGACGCAGGTTTCTTTAATCCATAGCGTAGCACTAAAAACATAATATTATTATGCAGACAGTTGCAGGAAAAGTACTTGGGAAAGTAAAAGAATCTCTGCACATTTGATGAAGCTTTTGTGAGGGTGCCACAGGAGGTAGTATTGTGGGCTATGAGAAAATTAGGTCTAGACAAAGTGGCTAGTTAAGATTATGCTATTTATTTGTACAAATAAAGTTAGCCAGGGATAATGATTCTTTTGGTGTGATGGTTTGTGTCCATCTGTGTTGATACTCTCATAAACTTTGTTAATAGAACAGGATGTCAATCAGGAAAATCTAGCTTTTGTTGCAGAGTCTATTCGGGAATTAGTTCAAAAGTTTACGAAGTTGGAAACAGGACTAAGGTATAAGGGAACAAGCGTGAATGCTTGGTTTTGGTGGTGTTAAAAGGTGCCTGTATTGACCAAATAGATTTATATGTTGGCAGATTCAAGTGAGGTGCCATGTATCCTTATATGTTAATATTTATTTTTACAGTATTTACAGATTATGAGAGCGAGCAGCTTTTATGTATAATGCTGGAAACCAAACAAAAACAAAAATTATTTCAACATATCCATGTTTAGTTATCTTTAATTGGTGAAACATCATTTACAGATTATGTTGTACATGTAAAGATTAAATTATAAACTTAAATGTCCTTTTCTGTAGATCCATAAGTTGATGGATTCATCTGCAGAGGAAAAGTATTTCAGTAAAGACTGGACATATATTTTATGTGAGGTACAATTTCCCGTTTTTTGAGTGTTTTAGGTATAAATACACAATCTATTGAAATCGACGAACTGTTTAATCATTTTATGTTGAAAGAAGATTTGTGTTTACCAGTTTATCAAAACTCACTTTTTTGTAAATATGAAAATGAATGCAGTAATTTTTTCCCCCTTCCTTTAGTACATGCTTATTCCACATACTCCATTTGTACGAAGACAAGTTCGAAAGGTTAGTAATAGAGATAGATGAAACTCAAACAAAACTTTATTTGTTTAATCCTTAAACCAGCTGGGATTGGAAGTTACCATGTATTAGATTTCTTCCTGCAGTAAAAGTTTCTTAGTTTCTAAATTTTCAAATGTTTTAATTAGCTATTGCTTGCTTTGTGTGGTTCAAAAGAAAAATATCGTTATGTTAAAGACCTACACAACCTTCGTTCACATCTGTCAAATCTAAGGTAAGCTTGTGCCTAAATGAACTAATTGTTGACAATTACCTGAGACATACTAGATTGCATTGCATTTAATAAGACTAATCTATTTGTTGTTTCTATGTCCTGGCTATATTATTGGTACACATGCGTTTATGCAATCTCCCAGCCATTTTAATTCAATTTATTTCATGTATGCAAAAAGTTGCCAACAACAGCAAACTTATGTTTCACATCAGCAATTCATATTTTGTTTTGCGATTGCATGCTCCCATACACAAACAACTTAAATTTAAAGGGATAAGAAGAGCAAACTTACAGTTACATCATGTTGACACTAAACTTGCCCGCGTGAATCAAGAATTTTTGTTAGCATGTCAACATTTGCCTTGACTGTCCTGACATGAATTCGAAAGTCTGTGTGCATGATGAAAAAATCCTAGATTTTAACAAACAGAAAAAGCACTAACAGGTCTAGGATATTCTAGCCCGTTCGATGTTTCTGATTTTTTCAGAGCTTATCAAATATTATATCTGGCATATAAGATTAAACACTATATACCACAATGCTGTGTTTAACCAATGGAAACATCCATTAATTTTATACCTTATGAGGAAGGCTTGCATTCATTTCAAAATGAACTGTTTGCATGTAAGAATAAGTTGAAGGAGGGGCATTTGTTAAGGGTGCATTCAGCACAAGCTGCTGTTTAATCAAGGTTTGGAGTAACATATTAATGTAAAAGCAGTAAAAAACAGACACCTAGCTATTATGATAATATTTTTTCATACCAAATAAAGAAATAAACTCACGAAATGCAAAACACAACATTAAGATATATCTTGTGTTTGAAAGAAGCTTTCCATTGTCCTTGCTCTGAACTCTTTCAAAGTATTATGTTCTGGATGCATGAATATAATCCACAATCGATAACCATACATAATAAATAAAGTACTGAAATTTGAAATGTGTATAAATGTTGTGATAAAAAATATATACTTCTCTTCTCGATTAAATGTTAATGGAAGAGGCGCCAATAAAAACATTGTTAATGCAAACATTGAGTATGTTATAAACCTTGACTCGTTATAATTGTCTGGAAGATTTCTTGCACGTATTCCTTGAACAGCACATATGATGGAGAGCAAGGTTATATAACAAATTTGTACAAATAATGGTACTTTGATTTCACAGGACACAAATTTTGTTATTGTCAAAACATCAGCATGTTCTTTTATTGTGTTTGAGTTTGCTAAGTAATACGCAGTAGCCAGTGTTGACTGAATAGAGACCAATAAGAAAACTGTCAATGCTTCGGTTGATTTTGTTATGAACATCTCTCTTTGTGTTATTCTCAATTTTTGGTTAAATACAAAAAGCAACTGCATAGTTTTTATCAATGTCATGGAACAAATGATTGTGAACAGAAATCCGGTGAGAAAAGGGTAGATCATGCATTTGGTGTTTGTTGGTTCCCCAATTAAGAGAATTGGTGTATTAAACAAAGCACAATGACAAACAAATTGAACAATGGAATTATTCAATAATGACGAGCGAACCAGCGGTGTATCTCTGTAATAAATGTACGTTGCAATAATAAATATACATGCAAAATTACCAAGTGCTGTAATGACAAGTGTTATTTTTGCAAACACGTTTGTTAATGTGAAATATTGATTAGTGAATGGAATACAGTGTGTTTTGTTTGAAACCGTATTGTATGGACACATGGAGCATTTTGTGCTGTTTTTATTGAATGTTCCTTCAGCACATGGGATACAATATGAACAGCATGGTTTGTCTAAATATTGTAACTTATAATAACCCGCCATGCATTGTGAGATACATTCAGACTTGTGTGGAGTAGACTTCCATCCAATCCATGTAAAGTTGATGTCATATACTTCAAAGATGTTTATTAGGTTTAATATTCGAAATGTTCTTGCGAATATTTTATGAGAGATTTGTTTATTTACTTGATTGTATTGAGCAATTGTAAGGTAAACAGCATGTGATAAAGTAAAAAAAGATTTGAAGCTGTTTTTCACTGAGTAGTATTTCTGTACTAATCTCTTAAATGTCTTTGTATTTACACTCATGTTGTAGCTAGAAAATTCTTCTATTAGACGTTTAAAATAATAAGTGTATGCTTTTACAGACTTAATTACATCGCATGCCATTTTTAAAGAAGCGTGAGAAAATATAGGTTTGACTTGGTGAAAAGTTACATTTTTATTTGTTACATTATTACACAAAAAGAAATCACGCAGTGAATGTCCTTTACCGTCAGGTTTCAGACTCAAAACGTAGTTATGTATAGACTGTTCGAAATAATAACAAATTCCCTTTTCGAATATGACACCTATTAAACCATGACTTAGCCTTGGAGTGAGGTGATTAATAATGGGATGTTTTGTCCATAATGGACTTCCAATTATTGTTTTGCTCAGATTTAAACTATCAGCCATATTTAAAAACTGCGTTGCATCTTGCACTGATAGCCAGAGTATTACCACTTCTAAAAATATATTTCTTTTCATTGATACAATTAGATTTTTCAGTGATTTTCTATCCTTTGGCATGTATGTGCTAATTGCTATGCATATGTTTTGTGCTTTCATATTTTCAATAATCAAACTGTAAGTGTACTTACTATATTCATTTTCTGAGGCTATGACACTGATATATTTCCACTTGTAATGTAATGCTAACTTTGTCAATATATTTGCCTGGTCTTCTGGTATGGGATTTGTCCGATAAAAGTCTGGATAAATCTTATTGTCAAGGGTAGGGGTACTTGGATGAATGCTTATGATAGGTGTTTTGTATGCGACTAGTAAATTTGCCAATATTGTTGTTAATTTCCATGGTAGTCCGGAGATAATTCCTAAAGTAAGACTTGGTAGCTGACTTGTTTGACATGGACAATTCTGCGTTACAAGATTTATTGCAAGATCTGCTACAATCCTTTCATCACCTTTTACATCGTATATCTTATAACCTGTTGAAATATTAACATTTTGACCCACTTCAATCTGTCGATGGTTGAATTCATTGTTATAGTACTGCACAGAATACTTCATGGTTTCTACCATACGCAATGTGTCGCCATCTTTGCATGATTCAAAACTAAATAAACCAATAATTATGTAATCGCCATCCATAGAATCTGTTGGTTGCATTTGCTTACTACAATCTGATGCTGTGGTCATTACCAAGACCAGTAGTAGGTTTATTTTCATTATTTTAAAGAGGTGCGTAGCTCACGATGATTTCATCTGTTTTTAACAAAATTTACAGAGTGTTTGAAACTTTTACACTAAACCTTGCACACATAATCAACATCCATTCTCTCTTCCATTGCTTGGCTTTAATTGGTAATAGTAAGAAAAAAATAATTCTACCATGGAGATCTTTTATCTATTAATGTTTCTTTTTACCTATACAATCCTTTTATTTATTTGTTTTATAAATGTAATTTATGCTTTATGTGTTATTTTATGGTATAAATTTGCACCTTATTATATTTAATTTATATTCAGTTCTTTAAAGAAATAGATATTAAAGTAAACTAATGTATAATGTTTTCTTTGTTTGTTTTGTTTTGTTTTCATTCTTATATTCTTTTATTTGCTAAAAAAATTCACCTGGCCTAAATTTATTTACATTTTCTTGTAGCTTTAAAAATTAGATTTTTCGACACCTTTTCTCTATTTTTGTTTTAATATTTGTAAACAATCTGATACATATAAATGAACACACATATAAACAGATACATGTCTACAACTTACGTTTCTTATGAGACTTGTTAATACCTATATTTTGAAAATGGGTAACATAAAATATATTAAAAATTTAGAAATTTGTGGTACAAATTTTTGTAAGAATTTTATTTTTGTAAAATTTTCTTCAAAATTGAGCAGTTTTTGCTGGGTATTATTCAGTTTTTTGTCAGGTTTGCAATTTTTTATATGCCCAGCTGATAAAACAAAGTTGAGTATTTGTTGACACAACAGGATAAATGATCAGCTTTTCCGTTCATTTTTGTGTATCTTGGATACTTAAATCATAAATTATCCCGTATACGTCTGTCCGTCTGTCACGCAAAATGGTACCAAAAGTAGTGAGACGCACGTTATGCGGTTTAAAAAAACGGGCAAACGCGTGGATTTTCCACCGGCCACCGACTAGTTCTTTTAAATTACCATTAAACCACTTTCAATATTCTTTAGATCTGATCTCCATCTATGTATAGTGTTAAAATAACTTTAATTACAGTACTAATGAATTTTTTCACACCTGCAATAAATTCCTGTTTCAATTATCACAGTTTAACACCAGCAGAAATAGTCCAATTCAGTAGTTACCAGATAATAGGCAGACCAAAGGAATGCAAGCAGTTTAATCATGACGTTTATTTACCTTACTTATGCTCAAGCTGTTCAATCTAAAATTCATACAGAACTTGCATTTGTTTTACTGCTTTTAATTGACACAAGGTATCGAGTTTGTCAAAATACTACTGAAATTCATTTTTTATGGGAATGTTCGCTGCAATCTAAAATTGCAGTTCAACGTTTAGCAAACACTTTTTGATTTATTAGTTATCCCTTTATTATGTATGCTTTAAACCATCCCTATTATAAGTATTTTGTGCTGTAAGAGCAACCTAATTAATTCATTAAAATTGAGAATGCTATAACTGCTTTGGCATTAATATGGTTAAGTTATCATAAAGCCAATTGTGTTATCCTTCCTGTGTTTCAGAATTTAGGTGCACTGATCAGATTTCCAAAATATCTGTAATTTGAAAACGGTAACATCATAGGTGTATTTTTTTGCACAATGATTCTTTGAGGCCTATCCACATGGAAACATTTCAGACCCAATAAGCATATTTTTAGATCTCTAACTTGGACCATATACATCCCTTGAAACGGCATGGAATAATACCCTGCCTAATAAACATGGTAACTCGATTCATTGCGAATATTAGTTTTCAAAGAATATCAGTTGTTGTCCTTCCTACGAAATAAGGTTTCCTACAATTTCTAGCAATTCATTTTGTTAAGAACCTGTTTGTCCTGCTGTTATTAAAATTAAAATCAAGGCCATCAAGCATAATACAATACCCAATCGTAGCTAGAATTGTAATTTAATTTTAATAAAATGTTTGGTATAGTACCTGTTCCATTTTTGAAACTGCTTACTCATAAACTGCTATGGCAAGTTTGTATACACACATATATAGAGACCGTATTTTTATTTGTAGTAAAAACATTATAAAAGCAATCTCTACCTGTCATGTTACCAAAGAATTGGTCAGTTATAATTACATTCTGAATAAACTGTGTTAACTAGTAATTAATTGCAACAAATGCATATGACTAGCTACTATCAAAAACCTTCACGAATTACCTTATTGTTAACCTATATTTTACCATCTCATACATTTTGTCTACAGATAAGTTTTGTCATCGCAGCATGCTGCTTTGTGACTCATAATCTTTTGGTGTACATCTCTTATTGATTTAAGTGCACTTCTTCTTTATGTTTTCCACCCAAGTTGATGTTGATTCTTTGCCTCTCCAACTTTGATATAAAAATGATTGTATTACATAGATTTTTGTGGGTAGGGGCTCAATATTTACCATACATATTTACAAGTTTGCAACAAACAAATACATCAATCATAAATTTAATACTAAATTTTTTTTTAATCTTTCTCGTTTTCGTATTAAGCCGTGCGGAATCTTTTTTAAGCAAATTTGAAAAAATAGTGGGTGGCCCGTGAAAAAATAGTGGGTGGCCCGTGAAAAAATAGTGGGTGGCCCGTGAAAAAATAGTGGGTGGCCCGTGAAAAAATAGTGGGTGGCCCGTGAAAAAATAGTGGGTGGCCCGTGAAAAATAGTAGGTGGCCCGTGAAAAAATAGTGGGTGGCCCGTGAAAAAATAGTGGGTGGCCCGTGAAAAAATAGTGGGTGGCCCGTGAAAAAATAGTGGGTGGCCCGTGAAAAAATAGTGGGTGGCCCGTGAAAAAATAGTGGGTGGCCCGTGAAAAATAGTAGGTGGCCCGTGAAAAAATAGTGGGTGGTCCGTGAAAAAATCCACGGGTTTACCTGTTCTCTTTATACCACATTGTGTGTGTCTTGCTACTTGCAGTACCATTTTGCGTGACAGATGTATGCAGGTATTATAATATAGATGTAGCAGCAACTGAAAATTTGTGAGAACAACTAGTTGTGTATATAACTTGGACGTTAGTAATTTAAAAGAAACTGATGTAACATAAAACATTTTGTTTTTTAACTTGTGTAATAAATCAAAAGCAATATTTTTAATGTAAAATAGCTGGTTGTTGAGCAAAAATGTGCTTCGTTTAGTTCAAATGTTACCTAAGATTATGTGCAGCAAGCTCTAAACCGAGCTATGATCAGTTTATTTAAAAGTGCTTAAAACACTTTGAGCAGCTTTTGCTTTAAACACTTTCAACGTATTTTGCTTTGGATGCACGAATATAATCCACAATCGATAGCCATACATAATAAATAAAGTACTGAAGTTTGAAATGTGTATAAATGTTGTGATTAGAAATATATACTTCTCTTCTCGATTAAATGTTAATGGAAGAGGTGCCGATAAGAATGTTGTTAATGCAAACATTGAGTATGCTATGAACCTTGACTCGTTATAATTGTCTGGAAGATTTCTTGCGCGTATTCCTTGAACAGCACACGTGATGGAGAGCAAAGTTATATAACAAATTTGTACAAGTAATGGTACTTTGATTTCACAGGACACAAATTTTGTTATTGTCAAAACATCAGCATGTTCTTTTATTGTGTTTGAGTTTGCTAAGTAATACGCAGTAGCCAGTGTTGATTGAATAGAGACCAGTAAGAAAACTGTCAATGCTTCGGTTGATTTTGTTATGAACATCTCTCTTTGTGTTATTCTCAATTTTTGGTTAAATACAAAAAGCAACTGCATAGTTTTTATCAATGTCATGGAACAAATGATTGTGAACAGAAATCCAGTAAGAAAAGGGTAGATCATGCATTTGGTGTTTGTTGGTTCCCCAATTAAGAGAATTGGTGTATTAAACAAAGCACAATGACAAACAAATTGAACAATGGAATTATTCAATAATGACGAGCGAACCAGCGGTGTATCTCTGTAATAAATGTACGTTGCAATGATAAATATACATGCAAAATTACCAAGTGCTGTAATGACAAGTGTTATTTTTGCAAACACGTTTGTCAATGTGAAATATTGATTTGTGTACGGAATACAGTGTGTTTTGTTTGAAACCGTATTGTATGGACACATGGAGCATTTTGTGCTGTTTTTATTGAATGTTCCTTCAGCACATGGGATACAATATGAACAGCATGGTTTGTCTAAATATTGTAACTTATAATAACCCGCCATGCATTGTGAGATACATTCAGACTTGGGTGGAGTAGACTTCCATCCAATCCATGTAAAGTTGATGTCATATACTTCAAAGATGTTTATTAGGTTTAATATTCGAAATGTTCTTGCGAATATTTTATGAGAGATTTGTTTATTTACTTGGTTGTATTGAGCAATTGTAAGATATACATTTGTTGAAAAACCAAAAAAGTATTCGATGTAGATCTTCGGTGAGTAGTGGTTTGAAACTGTTTGCTGAAACGTTTGTGTAGTGACAACGATGTTGGCTTGCGTGAAATGCTGTATGAGCCATTCGAAGTAATATGTATACGATTTTACGGCGTTTGCTATATCGCACCCCAGCATCAATGCTTCGTAGGAGAATTTATGTTCAAAGGTTTGAAGTGTAATGTTCGTGTTTTTACTTATGTTTTGACAGAGAAAGAAATTGTGGAGCATGTTTCCATTTGAATTTGCGTTCAAGTTCCAAAAGTGGTCATGTATTGATCTTTCAAAATAGCGACATTTGCCATCATCAAATGTGACACCTAGTAAGCCTTGACTAAGCCCCGGACTAAGTTGATTGATAAAAGGGTGTTTTGTCCAGGATGGGCTTCCTACTAATGTCTTGTTCAAATTCATATCATCAGCCATCTTCACAAACCATTTGGCATCTTGCACTGATAGCCAGAGTATTACCACTTCTAAAAATATATTTCTTTTCATTGATACAATTAGATTTTTTAGTGATTTTCTATCCTTTGGCATGTATGTGCTTATTGCTATGCATATGTTTTGTGCTTTCATATTTTCAATAATCAAACTGTAAGTGTACTTGCTATATTCATTTTCTGAGGCTATGACACTGATATATTTCCACTTGTAATGTAATGCTAACTTTGTCAATATATTTGCTTGGTCTTCTGGTATGGGATTTGTCCGATAAAAGTCAGAATAAATTTTATTGTCAAGGGTAGGGGTACTTGGACGGATACTTATGATAGGTGTTTTGTATGCGACTAGTAAATTTGCCAACATTGTTGTTAATTTCCATGGTAGTCCGGAGATAATTCCCAAAATAACACTTGGTAGCTGACTTGTTTGACATGGACACTTCTGCGTTACAAGATTTATTGCAAGATCTGCTACAATCCTTTCATCACCTTTTACATCATATATCTTATAACCTGTCCTAAAACTTATATTTTGACCCACCTCGATCTGGCGATTATTGAATTTATTGTTGTAGTGTTGCACAGAATGTTTCATAGTTTCGACCATTAGTAAAGTATCACTGTCTTCGCACGTTTCTGAACTAAACAGACCAATTATTATAAAGTTACCATCCATAGATTCTATTGATTCAAACTGTGTGATTTCATCGCTGGTTTGTACCAGTAAAAGAACCAGCATTACTTTCATCATTTTCTTTTCCGAATGTTAAATTTCTTTTGAGCTTTAGTAAGTTGGTGTCAGTGTGTTGTGTTCTGATTCGTTATTGCAAGAATTAAGCCAACCCAAACTAATGAGTTCCAATGTAAATGCAGTACTTTACTCTTGATTGCTGCATGGGATTGCTCAGACAAATGTTGCACAACGTTTTTGATTCAACTCTCAAAATAAAGCTTTTATATAAGGTGTTTCTAGGGGTGAGAAATTTCTGAATTCTTCCTGGCTGCTTTAAATGAATTCATTCCAATGTTTGTTTGTTCACTATTAAACATATTGTTCTTAAACTTTGCACCTGAGTTTAAAAATAAAATATTCTAATTTAATTTAATTTTATATCCAGCTTGTCTTATATGAATTCTTTCATTACGTTTCAATTTGATCTAATTTTTCATTATAATTATTATTTCACTATAATTCTATAAATATTTCTATACTTATTCATTTTTTAATTAAAAGTTGTTTAGCATGAATAAAATCTTGTTTTTCTCTGTTCTTATTTATATATTGTAAAAATATGCAGAAAATATTCAAAAAATATATTTATTTCGGTCCAAAGTATTTACGTGTTTGATAGGAATAAATTCTCGTTGATATCTAACTTTTACTTCTAATGTTTTCTTTTTGCATTTTAAAAACTATACAGAACATTCAAGTCCAAACTGTTTTGTACTATAAAAACGTTTTTATTTCTTTTGTCTTGTTTTTTTGTTGTTAGTTTTCACCTGTCACCAGGTGGAAGTTTTTGCATATTAAAACAAATAATGTCACCGCAAGGGTCTGTTAGGAGATTAATAACAAATATTTATCGTATTCATAAGAGACAAACTGGCTGATTTTCTTCTGCTCGGTACCTAACACAAAAATAAAATCGTTGACGTCTGTCTAGTTCTTTCATGGATTTCATAGCTTTAAATTCTATTACTATTATTATTTACCCAGGATAGCCTCCTTAGTTTCTTATGGTACTGCTATCAACAAGGGTCCTGCGAAGGGTGCATTTAAAGCTCCCGTTTGAGCTACGAAAGGCGCAAGCACAACAACCGCTCAACTAGACAACCGCCTAAGATATCAATCCTATTCTCATGCTGAACGCTAGACAGAAAGGATAGATTCACACTTTTATAGTCTCTGGCATGACTCGGCCGGGGTTTGAACCCAAGACCTTCAACATTGGAGGCGAACGCTCTATCACAAGACCACCAGGCTCTAATTTCCAGGCTTTGATTTATTTTTATTTTTTGAATTTCAACTATTTTAGAAGGTTGTTACTCTTCTATTACCACTTCATACTTATCAAACACAGACGTAACAATTGATCAACGTAAATGGTTATTCCCTTTCCTTCCTAACAAAGCCAAAAATGATTTTTGACAATTCTATAATAAAATAATTAAAAGTATAGTTGACAATGTCAGAATTTGAAATTTGATAGGTGAAAAAAATAGCTGGTATCATCGCCAATACATTATTAAATAACACTTCTGATATTTCTTTTTTAGACAGTTACTTCAATTATCTGGAATTACTTTGGATGATCTACCCAGTAGAAATGTATTGCTGACGTATGAGGAAACAGTATCGTTGGTAAGTCACAATCAAGCGTGTTTTTCTTCAAAATCAACGTACCAACATTCTTATGGTATATTGGTTTGTGATGGTTCTTGTAATGCTAATTTTGTATTTTCCAATTTTATGACTGTGTCCTAATTATTGACTCTGTGTTTTGTATCTTTTATAAAAACGTTAGACTGAAAATATTAATGGTTGCATTGATATCGCTGCATCAAGAAATGATAATTGGCAATCGTTTTGTAAGAAAGAGAAAGGTATGTGATTGTTATTATCACAGCAAGTGTTATAATTATTAACAAACCAATTTGTGTATACATTTAATTATATTTTTTTAATTACCTTTATTTATTTGTTATATTATTTTCATTTGTTGTTATTTTTTCAGCTATCTTCATTTGTTGTTATTTTTTCAGCTATCTTCATTTGTTGTTATATTTTTCAGCTATCTTCATTTGTTGTTATTTTTTCAGCTATCTTCATTTGTTGTTATTTTTTCAGCTATCTTCATTTGTTGTTATTTTTTCAGCTATCTTCATTTGTTGTTATTTTTTCAGCTATCTTCATTTGTTGTTATTTTTTCAGCTATCTTCATTTGTTGTTATTTTTTCAGCTATCTTCATTTGTTGTTATTTTTTCAGCTATCTTCATTTGTTGTTATTTTTTCAGCTATCTTCATTTGTTGTTATTTTTTCAGCTATCCTGCCCTTCTTGGTGCAAGCAAGCTATCAAGTAAACGACCATGTGTCTGCGAAAATCATTGAGTTGATTATTCTGGCATTGACAAGTCACTCAACCAAAAAACATGAGAAATCTGAGAAGAAAGGAAAACAGAAAAGTAGGTTAATTTATCTGAAAATGGTAGGGGAAATAATATGTGAGTTCTAAAAATTAAAGTCATTTGATGATAAATGAACAAGGGCGTGAAAAGATCATCATATCTCCTCTTTCTTAAGCATGTGACGTGACCTTCGACATGCTAAAATGTATCTGGGATGATTTCACTGAAAATAGCATTTAGCATCCAGTAATTTTGATGTTTTTCTCTTTTTTTCTCTTTGATAAAGTGTGTATATATTTTTAGCATTTGCAGTAGAATTGATACAGCATGTGTTTTCCCGATGTTTTGGTCCAATCTTGGTATCTTTTATGAAACATTTCTTACTGGAATCAAACTCAACACAGCTAAGATGGAGAGTTCACGATCTCATCCACACAATTTACTTGTAAGTGCTTCCTATGCATATATTTGAATGAAATAGCCACCTGCTCTCCTCCTTGCTTTCTTTGAATTGAATTACACATTAGTTTCTGCATTTTTATGTGTTTGTTTTTCTTAAGGAACATCAAGCCGGAGCAACAATCTCAGTTAATCGAGCAAATGTGGAATTTATGGGAAAGTCTTCCAAGTTATGGTCATAGGGCGTCACAATTTATTGATCTGTTTGGGTTTTTCATACTTAAAACATCACATAACACCCTCACTGACAAGGCAGGAGATATTTCCTTTTTTCCTTTTATGTCAAATTCTTTTCGTCAAAAATTTTGTTTATAATTTATTTTATTTCTTGTTTTGTTTATTGTCAGATCTGTATTAGCAGTCAAAATCCTGATTTTAAGCAACTTTCTACCAGTTGTTTCCACTTTTAAAATTTCATAGATATATAAATATCTCCCAAAACCTCCATTTGCATCTTTTAATGACATCAAAGCATTCAAATTTTGAGTCCTTATTTTAGTTGTCAGACTAAGATCTTTTTTATGCTTGTATCAATGATTCAATATTGATTATTATTCAACCTTTACTTTCTATTTGATTATAATTTATAGTATCTCTTTACATTTTGTAGATTAAGGATTTTGCATCAGGTGTGATGTCTATGTTGAAAGAAGGGAACAATGTGTTGATGAAGCATCCAAATGCTAGCTTATACAGGTTAATAATTGTACTTTTATTTTTCATAATAACTTAACTACTTATTGTTTAATAAATAGTAAATGGTATTACTTTTATATTATTTTTATATTTTTATATTATTTTTATATTATTTTTATATTATTTTTATATTATTTTTATATTACTTTTATATTATTTTTATATTTTATATTATTTTTATATTATTTTTATATTATTTTTATATTATTTTTATATTTTTATATTATTTTTATATTTTTATATTATTTTTATATTATTTTTATATTATTTTTATATTATTTTATATTATTTTTATATTATTTTATATTTTTATATTATTTTTATATTATTTTTATATTATTTTTATATTATTTTATATTACTTTTATATTATTTTATATTATTTTTATATTATTTTATATTATTTTTATATTATTTTTATATTATTTTTATATTATTTTTATATTATTTTATATTAATTTTATATTATTTTTATATTATTTTTATATTAATTTTATATTATTTTTATATTATTTTTATATTATTTTTATATTAATTTTATATTATTTTTATATTATTTTTATATTATTTTATATTATTTTTATATTATTTTTATATTATTTTTATATTATTTTTATATTTTTATATTATTTTTATATTATTTTTATATTATTTTTATATTAATTTTATATTATTTTATATTATTTTTATATTATTTTTATATTATTTTTATATTTTTATATTATTTTTATATTATTTTTATATTATTTTTATATTAATTTTATATTATTTTTATATTATTTTTATATTATTTTTATATTAATTTTATATTATTTTATATTATTTTTATATTATTTTTATATTATTTTTATATTATTTTTATATTATTTTTATATTTTTATATTATTTTTATATTATTTTTATATTATTTTTATATTATTTTTATATTATTTTGATTCATCTTTTAGAAAGTTACAAAGCTATGTGGAGTTGGATGGATATTACTTAGAAAGTGATCCTTGTGTGATATGTAACAATCCGGAAGTTGCATTTAATGTAGGTTATTTAATACAGTTCGTTTTAATGAAGATTACTTTTTCTTTTATAATACTGATGACCTCATATTATTTCAGATATTTTTAAGTGCTAAGGTCCTACTTATCTCAATGAAACAAATTCTGCAACTCGAAATGTCAACCAACAAGCTGTAAGAACACTTGCTTTATTCTATAAATTAACTGACCAGAAGAAATGTGGATTTATTTTTTAGAACTACAAATTATCATCATTGAAGTCAGATGTTAGGTATACCACAAAATCACAGATCATCAAGTTGTCAGCAAATCACACCATTTCGAAATTCAATTTAAAAATATCGGATATTAAAAGGGCTAAAATGGTAAGAATTTTCTTCGTTACGAACCTGAAAGGGTAAGAGTTTTTTTGGCAATAAACCTGGTCAACAACGGTTGTGAGTGATAAATTGGCGTGTGTGCGTGTGTGCGTGAGACTATAATTAATTTAAAAACTTCACATCAATATTCGCAATTAAGTCCTTTTGCATTTCGAGTCATACATTCTGTTTTACATAATAAGAGGAGAGTATGATGAATTTTACTAAGGTTACAGCATACTGTGTGCTAGTAAATAATTTCCTATCTACTATCTGTGTTTTCTTGTAAAAATGCAAGGATCAGTTTGTTAAATATCTAAGAAAACCAGTTTATATGAATTTTTATTGAGGTAAAAACTTTCCCTGATCTTTCTTTTAGGTTAAAACAATCAATTTATTTTATAACAACAAACCTGTTCCATCAGTTGTTGAATTGAAGAATAAGTATGTTTATAAAGAATATGTCTGCCTGCCTGCCTGTATTGTTTGTTTACTTCATGCTTGATAACTTATGCTTTTATATAGGTCTGGCATATGGCAAAAAGCAAAGAAGATATCTTTGACTCAAGGTCAAACTGAAGTCAAGGTAAATAATTAGAATGTGTGTGGTGTGTTAGTACCTTTAACCGTTACCAACGTTCTAAGAATATTGTGAACTATTGAGATTCATCTTTTTTTTCTTGTTGCAGGTGGAATTGGCTTTTCCTATTACAGCATACAATCTAATGATCGAGTTTGCTGAATTTTACGACAATGCCCAGGTTTGTTTTACTCCTGTCCCTAGTTGTTCGATTTTCAATTTTTGTTATTTGAATGTCACTTATTATATTCATTATCATTTAGTTTTCTTCTGAAACACTCCAATGTCCAAGGTGCAGCGCTAGTGTGCCTGCACATCCTGGTGTGTGTAGCAATTGTGGTGAAAATGTCTACCAATGTCATAAGTGCAGGTTTGTGTGCTCTCTTTTCTGCCAACTCTTCAGCATCAAAATTTCATTTTAAAAAAAAACATCTTTATAAATGTGACAGAGCCATCATGGAAAGGTTATGTATCCTCCATATATCGTAATATTAGTATTAATTGTAACCTCATGTGTTATCAACTTGCATTGTTAGGGCAATCAATTATGATGAACGAGACCCTTTTCTTTGCACTTCTTGTGGATTTTGCAAGTATGCGAAGTTTGAATTCACGTTGAATTCTCACCCATGCACCTCAGTTGAAGCCATTAATAATGAGGAAGACAGAGGCAAGGCATTGAAGGCGGTCAACAATGCTTTAGATAAAGCAGATCAGTATTATCAGCAACTTTCAGGACATCGTCATGCATTGGAGTCATTATTGAAGTCTGCACATAATCAGAATACTGGAAATGGAAAGGTAACGAGAGATGAGAAAACACATGTTTTTAAGACTTTATTGGATTCTAAGTTCAAATCATTATTTGAGAATTGTAAACAAAACGTGGTATTATATAAGCAACTATTGTAATCGCAAAACTCTTCCTATTAAAAAATGTCTTATACTATTTTTATATCAATGATGTAACAGTGGAAGAACTATTGTGTGTAGTAGATTGTCTGATTTAATATTTCTAACTTGATTTTCTTTAACAGAAAGCAGTTGGTTCCAGTAGTAGCATGGTATGGAATATTTCTTCCCTGACAGGCAATGCCAACTCACAAACGACATCATCATCAGCTATAGCAATGTCATCAATCAATCAATCAATTCAGGGCGTGGCACAGCGATATTGTGTTGACTGTAAAACAGCATTTGAAGAAATGAGCAAAGTCACTCAAACCGTTATTGCAACACGTAAGGAACTTGCACAATACGATATGAAGCAGCAAGAAACATTATCACAAGCATTATATGCAAGCCCAGATTTTGTTGCATCACCATCAAGTTCTATTGGTCAACCATCTTTTCATCGTTTACCGTCATTTAGTGGAGTTACAGAGATTTCTCCCTTGACTGAGGACATAGAACGAGCTCCCACTGGAATAAGCAAATGCTATGGGTGTGCGTTATCAACAGTTCATCACTGTTTGACTTTGCTGAGAGCTTTCTCCACTATCGAATTTACACATGAGTATTTGCTAAAAGAGGTTAGTCAGACTTTATTATTATTATTATTTTTTAACGAAATAATTTGTAATTAAGCAATTCTAAGTATTTTCTTGTTTCCTGAAGACCGAAGTTTGTGAAATTGAATTTAACAGCAAAGTTATTATGAATTGAAGAAATAACTATGTAGCTAAGTCATAAGCTTGTAAACAACATTTTAAATTGTTCAACGTTTTGTAGGGATTGTTGCAAGAGCTGATTGAGCACAACTTGCAGCAGAGACAACCAGATGTCGTATTGCTCGCCCAAACTTTGTTGATCAAGCTTACATCAGAAAACAAAGCTGCAAATGCAGAATTGAACTCGATTATATGCAATCGCATCACATTATGTTTATCTACCCAAGCTGCAAACATGGTGTCGGTAAGTTACGAAGCCCTCCTGTTCCATCTTGTTCACAAAAAGTGGTCACTCAATCAAGAAATTGACAGAAATTGAATAATAGGAATTTATGATAAAATTATCAAAAATTTGGAATTAGTGTTACCTGTTTAAAGCCTTTGGTGGATATAGATCAGATATAATCAGAGAATTTTGGAAACGTTATTTTTCATTTGAGTTTTACAGAGACATAAATTCGTAACTCCAAATTTTAGTCTTGGTAAACTGCGTTGGTTTATTTATATTTGTCATGTGTCTCTCATTATCATGTAAGCTCAGGTCATTACAATAAGACGAAATTGAGGAGTTTTGAGCATACTCATGTCTACTGAAATAGTTTTGGTTTACATTTAGGAAATTTCATTAGACAGTGAACTGTCAGTGTTGAGGGAATCTATTGCATGTGGCGATAATCTGTGGGAAGAAAGATTTAGATGCGGTATGTGAACATTATTTTATGGCCTAGTTCTGCCAGATGTAGTGACCGGTAAACAAAGATTGTAATGTTGAATTGACTGCTGAGTATGAATTATAACTATCAATTTCGTTCGGCAAATTACCTTAGCTACCTTTTAGCTAAAACAAACGTACTTTTTTACTCTTTTTAGTATTCAAGTTATTTCTCGACTCACTTCAACATACAAGTCCAGACGTATTGGAAGCTGTTACATTGCCTTGCTTAGATATCATCAACTCATGCATGAAGACGAAACAAAAAGAAAACAAAAAGGTTGGCGTGACTTGCATGTTGTTTACATGTGTTTTTGAAGGGAAGATTTATGTTATAGAATTTTGAAAAGTGTGTAACCGCTTCCTAGCAGGATGTTTCGCGTTTTGTGGGAGTGTTAGGTTAGAATGATATAGCAGAATCAATAACAAATGTCTGATACCTTGCAGAATAGCGTCACTTTCTCAGGAAAGTCGGAAAATTGTCAATAATATTCAGGAAAAAGTCAGGAACTGCAACTTCTTTGATACGTAAGGAAAATGTGAGAAATTTCAGGTTTCATTGGGTCATGAGAACTATTTTATTTTATGATATTAGCAAGGATTGACTTTCAGATCTTTTCGTAATCAGCATTAATTTTTTTACAATCTGTTATATCAATATCCTTGTAATTAAATTTGAAATATTAATCCAATCTTAATAAGAATACCTGTGCTGGCTCGATATAGCTGGAAAAATAAGAATCATCTTTTGTCAAGAAATGTCAAGAACTTAAGAAGTTAATTATTGAGTAGATACCCTGAGGAGTAAACAATATCTTCCACTAACAAACATGTCGGATATCTTGTCCTGTATCTTGAAAAGTATGTTACTCAAATTATATTTCCACATATGCAACAAACGGAATTAATTTTTTAGGTGATAACTGTGAACAAACCGACTTTATCTCCACCACCTGTGAGCGCTTTAAAATGGCTGCAAGAAAGTGCAAGCAGTTCGTTTGAAGCATGGAAAATGACGTCACATGTCAACGACGTAGAACTGAGGAAAAGTTACCTGATGAAGAAATATGGTATGACGTGGCTTTATAATGCAGGTCTCAGGAAGAAACAACCAGTGGCATCAGTACGAAGTGTGTTTGCTATGAATGGATGGTTGCGTTTGTTGTTGTTCATGCCGTCGTCGAGAGCTATGAGACAGATTGTCTGTACAGTATTGGAAACACTAGCCGAGGTTAGTCCACCCGAGCAACTTGTGGAAATTATTTTAAGCATGTCTGTCTGTCTTGATTGCATGTTTAATTGAGTTAGTGCATACATGGAAAAAATGTTAGATGTGTTTTTTTGAAGGCCTGAAAATAAAAGAATTCTAAATTTTAACATTTATTTATTTTCTTAGTCTGCAGAGAAGAAGAGAATGATTTTACACTTACTGATGAGGTATAGAAAAATTGTATTTTTTAGTTTTGGAACGCTCGTCCTTTTTTTATTCTGATTTTCTCTCCTTCGATGGAATTCGGTGTCCTTCCTAACAAAACCATTTTTATGCTAATTTACTATCTGTCCTATTACAGCTATCTTAATGAGTTGCATACCTCTGGTGAAAACGCTGCCGAATTTATCAGTCTCGTGAAAAAGATGTTGAAAAGCAGTGAAGGGAAAGTTTACATGTGTCGGTTCGGAATACTTGATACACTGTGCGATTTGCTGAGCAAGGTGAGTAACTTATTGTGAAATGTTTTGAAATGAAATAATGTTTGTGACATACACACAAGAGACTACTGCTCCGTTAACTTCTTTAGTAAAGTAAGATTTCTTTTTTGTTGTTGGGAAGTGGTTTAGAAATTCAAGTACGAATACCCCAAGCATTCTCTACTTTGACTTCTCCACCACTTTTCATTAACAAAACACGTTGATAAATGGAATGTTTTTTTCTTGTTTTTTTAACAGGAGGTGGACTATCTCTCTTCACTAGAAAGTTCAACATTAAATTTTGATTTGGCACAAGGATACGCCCTAAATGCTTTTGCTGGTTAGTGCTATCCATCTTCGTTATTTCTTGTACATAATTCCTCAGACTATTGTTCCAATGGCCTAAATAAAAAAGATATTCTAAACTGTTGTTTTGTTTGTTTCGTTTTTTTTTAGAGTTGTTGAAATCATTTTTGGAGGATGAAGAAGTAAAAGTTTTGTACCGTGGAAGATTTATCGCGGAAGTGTTGCAATGTTATCTTGCATTGAGAAAGTAAGAGATGAGTCAGCTTTGTGTTAAATATTGCATTTTATCCTTGTTTCATATTTTTGTTGGAGTAACATGACATCCTGGAAACTTACCCAGATTATTTCTGATTTTTTGAGTGCACACAAGTGGGATGAATTGTTGCATCTTGAGAATGCTAGTGAGATATTCCAACACATTCTAAGTAAAACAGCTGTGATAGTTGTTTTAAAATAATTTAAAAAATGTTAAAATTTGTAATAGACTGGTTGTTCAACGAACTAAATTGGTGGATGAAACTCAAGAAATTCTTCTTGCTTTACTACGTCAATTGACATCAGGTAAGTGCGACCACGCAGATAGTAGGATTTTTTTGTTTAGCAAGTGAATTACCTTATCGAATATCTCTCGTGTTAAGGAACGGAAGAATCTGCGTTCATTAAAACATGTGTTGACACGTTAAAAAAGTAAGTAAAACTTAAGCTTGCTCTGCAGTTCTTAACTCGTTATAATTTCTTCACTTGTTATTTTCTTTGTTTAGATGTCCTGTCAACGACATCAGAACGCCTGTGTTTATATTTGAACAACTATGCAATGCCATTCACAAGGTAGGATAGTAGCGTATAAGAGTTCTTTAAGCGAATGTAAAACATTTCCACTTGCTTAGTTCATTGAAGATTTCTGCAAGTGTTTTGCGTTTCTTTTCTGATCAAACAACAAAGCGGGATGGATTTTAGGAAAAGAAAAGACATTGTTGTTGGAACAAATATTTTTTCAGAATTGTTTTCTCGATTATGACAGATTACGTAAAGTAGGTACCATATTAGGTTATTAGCGGAGATGGTGTAGTGGTAGCGCATTCGGCTTGTAATCACAAGGTTTCAGGTTCGAGTCCCCACTCCGACGCACTTTAAATGTAGTGTTGTCAGCCCATTTGGTGCCATCTACTGACCGCTAACCGGCTTGTGTGACAGGCAAGCAAGTTGAGCAATGCTATACGTATCTCTGGCGGTAATTTAACATAGTTACAGTCGGAAGGGAGGAAGAGCCAGCCATTTGGATGGAATACCCAAGGACATTAAAACTTCCCGTTACTAACTTACTTATGCGTCAAAGGATGCAAATTTGTCCATTCTTTAGCCTAATAAGCATTTTTCCTTTTTTTTTGTGGTAGGAGGAAGAAGAAACAAGCGAGTTCTTTTTATCACTTGAGAAAGATCCTCAACAAGAAGACTTTTTGCAAGGAAGAATGCAAGGAAATCCTTACAGCTCAAAAGAGAGCGGATTAGGCCCGTTGATGAGGGATTTGAAGAACAAGATTTGTACAGGTAGTTTGTTGTGGAAGGTTTCACTTTTTGTGTTACCTTTCTTTTACAATGCAAGAAAAGAAATTGGAACAATTATTTTAACACGAAAATATATTTATTATTCCCACATATGGTCAGATTTTTTAACCCATTGTTTTACTAACCATAGATGTTCTAGTAAACATAGCAGTGCCCATATAAGTGTTACAACAGCTTCGAGTTGCTTAAACATGTGTTTATATTCTTAGAGTGTGAACTGGTAGCTCTTCTAGAAGACGATACTGGCATGGAATTGTTAGTGAATAAACAAAATTATTAGTCTCGATTTACCAGTTGATCAGGTGTATCGCAAAATATGGTGCAGTGGTAAGAACGATGGCAAAGAACCGATGAAAGTCATTTATCGAATGAGAGGATTGTTAGGTGATGCTACTGAAGATATGATTGAAAGCTTAAACTCTGATAAAGGTAGACTTTTTGTTTTTGTTGTTGTTGTTGTTGTTGTTGTTGTTTTTGTCTGCGTTGTCATTGTCCTTGTCGTTATCGTCGTTTTCGTTATCTTTATCGTCGTTGTTTTCGTCTTTATCGTCGTTGTCGCTGTTGTTTTTGTTGTGGCTAATTTCATTGTCGTTCTTTGTTGCGTTTAGTTCTTTATTGTTCTCTTTAACGTCATTTTGAATCATCACAACAACATTGTCATTTTTGTTGTTGTGTTTGTCGAATATCTTGAAAAATTGTCTCTTTTGTAGAAGAGGACGTCGATGAAGAACATGAGTACCAGACAGCTCGCATTATGGTAGAAATTGGCGGTTTGGAAGTTGTGCTTAAACGGTACGTTCAGCGCTCCATGTATAAGTTTTTTATCACCTGTTAAATATTTGACAGAAATCAATCTTTTCCATCCGCCTGAATGAGAATGTTTTTTTCTTTATTTGCGTAGTTTATCCTTTATCCGAGATTTTATCTCGTGCACAACAACTCATGTCTGTTATTCTCAAACTACTCGAGTATTGCGTGAAAGTGAAAGTAAATCGTCAATACTTGAATCAGCCATCAGTAAACGCGATGAAGATTATGTTAGCTACTTTGAACCTTGCATTACGACTTGAACGTGACCATGGTTCTACCAGTGGTGGTGCGATGATTGCTGAACGCGTGCTGAAAATTATGGAGATAATATTACACGAAGCAACAACTGAAGCTGAGATTAAACAGGTAATATTTCTGATTGTACTTCCTTAAATGTATAAAAACCATATGAAAATGCGTTGCCGGTCTAATAGTCGCCTGAAAGATATTGGAGGGACCTAAACACAACATTGATTTATTGGCTAGCATTGTGTTGCATTAATGGCGCAGTTTAGCTAGATATTAAGTTTACATTGAAAATGATCTGTACGCAACAATGTTTTGTTTTACTTTGTTTTTTAGGTTGTTTGTGCTACCTGGTGAAGAATCACAACTCGAACTTCTACTTAACCACATTTCTAGTCCATACGTTGTGAGTGTGAGCTTACTTATCGCATGTGCGTCACGCTTTTATGTGTTATCCTGTCGCACGTGGTGTTATATGTTGCGATAATTTTTTTCTCTTTTTAAGCTTTTCCAGACGATAATTTGAAATAAAGCAATTTGAATTGTTTATCTTCTGTGACGAGGGTTTCGTATCGCTTGTTGTTGATGTCATTTTAGCAAAGTTTTCTTATTCGTGTTTAGCGCTCCAATCCAAATGTGTTACAAGCGATGATGCGACTGACCCCAATTCTTGACATTTGGAAGTGAAAACACCATGCATATGTTGATCGATCATTTTATGGCCATTCTTTGATTTCGAAAGGTAGATTCGAACTCATTACTCTTAACCGCATCTTCATTCAGTCTTCGGAAATATGGATTTGTTTGACTCTTCATGTGATTCTGATTTCCTCTATATTATAGTTTTGATCGTGAAAAATCTCCCGACGCCATTTTACATTTGGATTGCTTCTCAATGATTGCTAGCGGAATTTCAGTAAGTTAGTTTGCCAGTATATTCTTGATGATAAATTTTCTCCCTGTACCGAACTGTCAATTGCGTAAAATTGTTTTCACCTAAAGAAACCATGACATGACGTTCACATAGCTTCATATATATAGAGAGAGAGTTACATACATGTTTGTTTCTTTTTCTAGTAGTCTTTTTTTTTTGTATTTACATGGCACTATGTTGAGTCGTTGTGACCAAAAACAGAAAAAACTAACTTCTTAAATTTATAAGAATCTCAAGGTCACAGATGTTACGAAAAAGATTCATACTGGAGTTTTTATAGCTATTTATTATTATTTTTACTTCTTATAGGACAGTGCAAGCGGTTCAAAGTTGAAAGATTTAATACTCACCAAGGAATGGTTTCGAAAGCTTTACAATATTTGCATTCGCTGGCACCTCCTAAGTCGTTCAGGTATTATAGCATATTATGAAGTGGGACCCAAGTTATTAACAAGAGGACCCAAGTTATTAACAAGAGGGACCCAAGTTATTAACAAGAGGGACCCAAGTTATTAACAAGAGGACCCAAGTTATTAACAGTGTTTTTGTACCAACTAGTAGCCCTATGGTAGAGCATTCGCTTTCAGTGCGGGAGGTTTTGGTTTAAACCCCGGCCGAGTCATGCCAGAGACTATAAACGTTTTGAAGCTATCCTTTTGCTTAGCGCTCAGCATAAGAATAGGATTGATAGGCGTTTGTCTAGTCGAGCGATTGCTGTGCTTGCACGACTTTCGTAGCTCAAATGGGAACTTTAAATGCACTAGGACCCCTTCGCAGGACCCTCGTTGAGAGCAGAACCAATAGGAACTGAAGAGGCTATCCTTGGTAAATAATTTCAATAAAAAATAATAATAAAGTACAAATCGTACTAAAATATGCAGCGATGATAAATCATTCTACTTGCTTTATTCAGAGCATCTGGCATACTGGACAGTGCAAAGTGAAAGATTTTGTCGCCAAACCTTCGTTACCTTACATACTTCGCATACTTACTGGACTCATCAATGCACATCCAGGAACACAGGTAATGCAGAATTTTATAATAAAATTAATGGAGACTGTAACTAGTTGTTCAAAGCATGTTAACCAATGTAATGTCTATATACTGCCCTATTATCGTACCTGTGCTGTTTTTAGTTCATATAAGAGCTTTTATTTACCGGGATACCCTTGTAGGCCCCTCCTTGATGGTAGT